>CM055882.1:38970011-39570011 GCA_029582165.1 Portulaca oleracea
ATAACTTATTAAATTATGAATCTAATAGTAATTTATAATATGGACTTAATAATAATAATAACATGAAATAACAATATATGAATAGTATAAATAAAAACTCATAAGCAAATAATAATAATAATAGTAATAATAACAATAATAATAATAATAATAATAATAATAATAATAATAGTAATAATGTTAGTAGTAATCAACAGCATACTAATAATATGATAGTAATAGTCTGATGAAAAAAGTAGTTTAGGGTGAGGGTTTTATGCAAAACTGGCAACACAGGCGGCGGTTGGGCAATGGGTGGTCGGCGGTGACATCGAGGGCAGACAGAGGTCGTCGGCGGCGGTCTGGGTGGTCTCCGATGGTCGTCGGCGACAACAACGGGAAGGGCAGAACGGGGAAGCTGGAAGATAGGGCCACCAGGCTGGTTTGGTTCGCCGGAGTTCTGGCGTTGTCGGGTCGGGGTCAGTAAAGGTCTAGTGCAGTGCGGTGTAGGTGCTACGATGGTGGTGAGGGGTGGCGTCGAGGTGGCTACGTGGTGGTGGTGCGGCTCGGGTCAAAAAAGAGAGAAACATGTGCTTTTGCGCGGGTTTTCTGTGGGGTTCTAGCAACGGAGCTGTGGTGGTGGGCGGAGAAAAGGGAGGAGGGGTGAGGTGGAAGGTGTGGTGGTCTGCGGTGGTAGGGTTGCAGCGAGAAGGAGAAGAAGGGAGAGTATATATAGAGTGAGAGGTGGAGGGTACGTTGCATGGCATGGGGTAGGGGTGGGTCTTTTTTTGTGGGGAACAAAATGAAGAGGGAGGAGGAGAGAGAAAGAGAGAAAGAGGGAAAGGAGACTTGGGAAAGAGAAAGGAAAAGAGAAAGGAAGGGGGATCCGAGGGAGAGAGAGAGAGAGAGAGAGAGAGAGAGAGAATGAGTGGGAGAGGAATATGAGAAAAGAATCCGAGAGAAAACTGATAAAATAATATCCCAAACTGATCCCAAATAAAATTAGTCGGTACCCAAAAATTTGCTAACTGATATTTTCCAGTCACTAAAAATTTTAAATAACCCAGCCGCGGTCCTAATAAGTCCACTTGTTAACAATACATAATTAAACGGAAAGTAACACACGTCATAGAAATTTGACAGTAAGATTGATAGAAATTTTCGGGGTTTTACATCATTACCCCCTTAAAAGAAGTTTCGTCCTCGAAACTTAAACTCAGGCCTAATGAGTCGGGTAACTATCTGACTGTGTAGCTAACCAAAAACTTGGGGTTTTACAATCTTGCACATATACCATCTCACTAATGACCTTTCATATTAGAAAGATATTTCCGGAACTCATGTTTGGATTCATAGTGAGCTTCAGAACCTTTTCTTGAGTGATGACTCCTATTAACAAGGCTCCATTTCTCTCGCAAGGCTAGAAACATCACCCAATTCTAAAACGAACTTCACAATCCTAACAGTTTCTGTCACAACTTCTAAAGTCGTGCCATGATTGTCGTATTTATAGAATTAAACGCATGTCATGTTAGGAACATACTCCAGCACACCTCAATACCACTTAGACAGTTCATATAATTTCTTTGACCTCTCAGAGAATCATATCTCCTGACATAAGTGTAGCATCATTACAACTCTCTATACTTAGCTCTTATCAACCACTCAGAACTGAGGATATATCCTTAGTTTTGTTTACACATATACACAATGTATATGTTATGTTGGGCTTTGAATATCTCGTGGCATACATTAATCTCACGACTGAAGCGTGAGCTATATGTCTCATCCCTTTTAGATCCTCTGATTGTTTTGTGACAATCAGATTCCCTAAGGACATGCTATGATTTATAGAAATTAATCCATTCTCAAAGTTGGTTGAACTTATTCAACACCTAGTCAACTTTGATTCAAACAATCAAAATCTTTAATCTATCATTATAGATCTTGTCTCCACGAAAATTCTTAGCCTCACCAATCTTTCACTTTGAATTTTATTCCCAAGTCAATCTCAGTAGATTCAACATGGGAATCTTCATCTCACTAGGCAGTATGTCAATCACATACAATATTAGAAAACGCATTGCTCGCACTGAAGGTCTTGTAAACACAATATTATCTTTGAAACTTCCTAGTATATCAAACTTTTGATATCCTGGTCAAGAAGGTCAATGATTCCAACTCCTAAAAGCTTCCTTAAGACCACAGATGGTCTCTTGAAGTTTACAAGTATTCCAACAAAAGACCATTTAGTTGTGTCAAGTACAAACCTTTCTTCCAAATCTAGTTTTGAAGTCAGTCTTGATGTTTATCTTAATAAACCTATGTTTTGCCTTAAAACCCTCCTATGCCTGATGGCTCACACCTTCTGATGTATTTTGGCCCACGCCAAATACATTATTAAAGGCCAAATTCAATTCCCAAGGAACAAGGCAAGCAATGGAGGAGAAGTTGAGCATAGAGGCCTATAGGCCCAAACATATTATGTGCTCCTTATGGAAAGAGGATGTCCAAACATCCTAGGGTCTACCACAACACGCCAATCAAGCCCATGAAAGGCCCAAGGTCACGTCCATGAAGGCCAAAATCGTCATTTGAGTTCTTTTTGGATGTATTTCTATTTTATAGTTTTTATTATTTTGGTGTGTTTTAAATTAATTAAGAGTAGATAAATCTAGAACATTCTAAACTGTTCCAGAATGTTCTAGAAAGTCAAAGTAGACGTGTGATAGGAGTAGTTAGGTGCCGATTGGTTGTTATCCTAGATAAGGTTGGCTTGTTTTGTAATTAATCCATATTGGATTAGGAAAGCCTAAACCTATTAGGATAAGTAACATGTAACCAACTCCCCTTAGGATAAGGAGTCCTAATCCAAGGGAGAGTAGTAGTAGTAGGCGTCTAGGAGTAGGAAGACTCGGCTTGCACGCCAAGTTGGGGTTGTTAGAAACCCTAGGTTCAAGTCTAGTATAAATAGCCTAGGCTTGTAATCTTTTAAAACATTCCAGTTTAGAAATATGAATCAAGCTTTGAGCTTACCCCCTGAGTGTTTGGATTAACCCACAACCACTCTTCTATTGTATCTTGGTGTGGTAACCAAGTGGTTTAGGAAGAACTTGATCCTAGGTTGCAGTCTAGATCAAGAAACCTTAGATTGTCCTTCTTGTGGATTCAAGTAGGAAATCTAGTTCTATCCCTTTATTTTTCTATCTCTTAGAAATATAATATCTACCCTCACCCTCCATCCTTTCCAACGCCACCCTCATCCCCTTCATCACCACCAATTCGTCCACCCTTCCCTTCCCTCACAAATAGCTCAACCAACTCCCTCTCTCTCCATAACAACTTCCTAACAACTTTCTCTCTCCTCCAACAACCTCACAAACCTCATCCTCCCTCCTTCACCTCACGTCAACCCTCCTCTTTTCTCTCCCCTCTTCACGTCAACTCTAGCCCTTTCCCATCCCAAGAATCATCCCTTCCCTTTTCAAGATTCAATCTTTCTTGAATCTTGAAACCACAAAAGCCCTCTCGGCAAAATTCCCTTTCACTTTTCAACCTTTCACACGTGAACCACCCCACGTTAACCCTAAATTTTCGTGTGGTGTCCCACTCTTAGATCGTTTGCACGTCACCCCTATGATGTGTAATTGATCAACCACTCTCTTGATCCCATTATACATCATAATTTTGGTACCAGAGCTCTAGGTTGTTTTGAGTGCAAACCAAACACATAACCTTCAAATCCAAACCTGCTATTCCAATAGCTTAACCTCCTATTCCAATAGTTTAACCTGCAATCCAAACACATAACCTTCAAACCTTCAATACCAACCTACAACCCTAAACTCCACAAACAGCCCAAACACATTACCCTCCCCTACCCAACGTCAACTGGACGTTCGAAACCTCCTATATGGCATCAGGAAGCAACAGTCAAGAAGATGGAAACCCTACTAAACAATGGAAGCAAGAAAAAGCAGAACTTGAAGCAAGAATCGCTTACCTTTCTAATCAACTTAAGCGATACATGAACCTGCAATTCAGGACACTGCGGGGGCAAGAAGAAGGAGAAGTCGTCCCCAGCAGTCCTAGCGAAGCTGAGCACTCTACTAGCTCAAGCAGGAGGTCACGTCAGTCTAGGCGTGCACCAAGAGAAGAAAGGCTCGACTTCAAGGTCGACATTCCTGAATTCGACGGTAATCTTGGTCTTGAAATCTTTCTTGATTGGATTCAAACCGTCGAACGAGTATTTGACTTGAAAGATATTGCTGATGATAAGAAAGTCAAATATATTGCTCTAAAACTACGGAAGCATGCTAGTATTTGGTAGACTAACCTACAGAAGAAGCGACAGCATGCCGGGAAAGAAAAGATCCGTTCTTGGGTAAAGATGAAGAAGAAACTTCATTCAAAGTTTCTTCCTGCAAGCTACTTCAAAGACAACTACCTTCGTCTACAACAACTATCCCAGGGATCTGAATCTGTTGAAGAGTTTACCAAGGAATTCGAACACCTACTTTGGAGGTGTAACTTGAAAGAAGATGAACCTCAAACTCTTGTGAGTTATCTTGCTGGCTTGAACGAAAACATAAGGTATGTGGTGGAACTTCAACCTTATGAAACTCTTGATGAATTGAGTACTTTGGCTAACAAGGTGGAACAGCAAAAGAAAAGAAGAGGCAAGGAGACGCCAAATAGGAACCCTAGTTCCCAAAGAACTCCCTACACGCCTTAAACATACACCCCACAAAAAAGCCAAACCCAATCCCATTCGTCCGCCACAAAAACACCTCACCCTACGCCCCAAACCGTGACAAGACCACCACAGGTCACGCCCATGGATAAGAAGAGGTGCTTCAGGTGTCAAGGGCTCGGTCATATTGCTTCTGAGTGCCCTAATAAGAGAGCCATCATTTTGTGGAATTCCAAAACGCTCTCTTTGAACCTGAACCAATGGATGTTGATGAAGAACCCCACGCCACTCATAACGATTCTGAAGAAGAGGTCGTGGAATAACCAGATCAGGGCGAGATGCTGGTTATGAGGAAATCTTGAATAGCTCTCGGTTCACGAAGATCTGCAAAGAACGGGAAGTTATCTTCCATTCTCGCTGTACTGTGCAAGGGAAAGTTTGTTGTTTAATCGTCGATGGTGGAAGCTGTACTAACGCAGTTTCAACAACTATGGTGAACAAGCTACAACTCCCCACAAGTCCTCACCCTTCACCCTACACTGTTCAATGGCTCAACCAGGGTAAAGGATTGAAAGTGAATCTACGCTGTTTGGTAAGCTTTTCAATTGGAAAGTCTTATCAAGATTCAATATGGTGCGATGTACTACCCATGGATGCTTGTCATATTCTGCTTGGGAGACCATGGCTATTTGACAGGAACGTCACGCACAACGGGAGAGCAAACACCTATTCTCTTATGGTGAATAACAAGAAGGTGACCTTAGCTCCCCTGAAAGCATCCAAGCTCAAAGAAGGCGACCCAAAGCTCATCTCTTTCATGGTCACTGGACGCCCTGAGTTCAGTGAGTCCAAGAAGGTCACTCCAGGGGAAACTAGCCACGATAGTACAACAAAGGAGCTCCCTCTAATCATCCATCCTGAGAGCTCATCGGCTAAGGCTACGTGAAACCCCATGCAACGTGAGGTCCAGTCTGAGGAACATCACGTAAACCCTATTACTGCCCTAAGGGTTCGAAATTCATTAGTCTATCACGCCAAGGGTACAACCGGGAAAGGAATTAATCATTCAAGTGCCCTAATAAAGAAGAAGGAAAGTAACCTGGTACAGATTCAGCTAGGGATTACTACTGCTCAAATCCCAAGAAGTCTCCTTGTATGGTTAGTCACACCCTGTGATCTAATCTATGTCCTTTCAGTTATTATGAGACTTATGAACCATGTTCTGAGGTCCTACATCGGCAAGTGTGTCTTGGATACCTTTATGTATAGCAAAAGTGAGAAAGATCGAACCTTCCACATCAACACCTCTCACGTGAAAGCTAGCATTCACTTGGCGATTGTTGAAACAACCTTGGCTCATGTAAAGGTCCTGATTCACATGAAATTCCCAATTAAGGCCACCGAAGTTCTTGAACTTAACCTCCAAGTTTGAGGACAAACGTCTTCCAACAAGGGGGGAATGATGTATTTTGGCCCACGCCAAATACATTCTTAAAGGCCCAATTCAATTCCCAAGGAACAAGGCAAGCAATGGAGGAGAAGTTGAGCATAGAGGCCCATAGGCCCAAACATATTATGTGCTCCTTATGGCAAGAGGATGTCCAAACATCCTAGGGTCTACCACAACACGCCAATCAAGCCCATGAAAGGCCCAAGGTCACGTCCATGAAGGCCAAAATCGTCATTTGAGTTCTTTTTGGATGTATTTCTATTTTATAGTTTTTATTATTTTGGTGTGTTTTAAATTAATTAGGAGTAGATAAATCTAGAACATTCTAAACTGTTCCAGAATGTTCTAGAAAGTCAAAGTAGACGTGTGATAGGAGTAGTTAGGCGCCAATTGGTTGTTATCCTAGATAAGGTTGGCTTATTTTGTAACTAATCCATATTGGATTAGGAAAGCCTAAACCTATTAGGATAAGTAATATGTAACCAACTCCCCTTAGGATAAGGAGTCCTAATCCAAGGGAGAGTAGTAGTAGTAGGCGTCTAGGAGTAGGAAGACTTGGCTTGCATGCCAAGCTAGGGTTGTTAGAAACCCTAGGTTCAAGTGTAGTATAAATAGCCTATGCTTGTAATCTTTTAAAACATTCCAGTTTAGAAATATGAATCAAGCTTTGAGCTTACCCCCTGAGTGTTTGGATTAACCCTCAACCCCTCTTCTATTGTATCTTGGTGTGGTAACCAAGTGGTTTAGGTAGAACTTAATCCTAGGTTGCGGTCTAGATCAAGAAACCCTAGATTGTCCTTCTTGTGGATTCAAGTAGGAAATCTAGTTCTATCCCTTTATCTTTCTATCTCCTAGAAAGATAATATGTACCCTCACCCTCCATCCTTTCCAACGCCACCCTCATCCCCTTGATCACCACCAATTCGTCCACCCTCCCCTTCCCTCACAAATAGCTCAACCAACTCCCTCTCTCTCCATAACAACTTCCTAACAACTTTCTCTCTCCTCCAACAACCTCACAAACCTCATCCTCCCTCCTTCACCTCACGTCAACCCTCCTCTTTTCTCTCCCCTCTTCACGTCAACTCTAGCCCTTTCCCATCCCAAGAATCATCCCTTCCCTTTTCAAGATTCAATCTTTCTTGAATCTTGAAACCACAAAAGCCCTCTCGGTAAAATTCCCATTCACTTTTCCACCTTTCACACGTGAACCACCCCACCTTAACCCTAAATTCTCGTGTGGTGTCCCACTCTTAGATCGTTTGCACGTCACCCCTATGATGTGTAATTCATCAACCGCTCTCTTGATCCCATTATACATCACCTTTAGACAAATCAACCGAGTTCTAAACTTGTGATAGAGATCAGCCCTCACAACGTCATTTGGTGTCATCATAATTTGAGGCCATCCATGAATCCCAGAAGGTCCTTGACTATATCAAAGGTCATCCACCTGATGTGAGGCCATCTTTATTGTCTCATTACTTCAGAATTGAGGCCTCACTCACATTTGGTCCCTTGGAGGTTGTTCTTAATGTCCAAGCTTACATGGTCTAAAGGTCAACTGGGTTCCACAGAGTTATCTCGTTCTGGACATGCATTGAGGACGTTTGTCTGGAGCCGGTTGTTCTTATTGAGGACGTTTATTTGGAGCAGGTTGTTCTTTTCACCTTTGTTTGTGTTTCTCTTCTCTTTGGATGTCAAGGAAGTTTATTATTGAGCTGTCCTAAATGCCCAAGGGTGATCCATTTGGAGGTCGTTTACATTCTGCACAACTATTGCAATCTTGGTACGTGCATGAGGACCTCATTTGGGATCAACTTGTCTTTTGGTGTTTCAGCAAGGTCCTTTTGGTCTTTTCACTTGGGTTGCATCATCTTCTGCTTATTGGAGGTCATTATTCTTCTATGCAATCTGAATATGTGCATGAAGACCTCCATCTTGAATCTGCTGAGAATTTGGACGTCCAAGGAAGTTCCCTACTGAAGGAAGACTAGTTGCACCTTTTTTATTTCACTTCCTGAGTTGTTGAGGTCTTTCTAATTTAGTGAGGTGTTTGTCATTGAGGCCCTCTATAAAGACGTCACTTTCGAGCCGTTGAGGTCGTTCCAGCTCGTGAGGTGATTATCCAGCCTTGCCCACGTGAGGGATGCTGCTCCAACAAGAAAGCGCCATGTGTGATGTTTCTAGAGCCTTCCAATTGTTCTAGAAGCTTTATGAAGATGCCATGTGTGACGCTTTTATTAGTCCACATTACTATTGTTCTAGAAGCTGCATTAGTTAGTTACATATTATCTTATTTTGATGTAATTAATATAATTAAGCAAGTTTAGGACGTTTTCTTTTTGCTCAAGAATGTCCTAATTAGATATTTCAGCTGGGCTTATATATACCCACTGTGAGGTCATTGTAACCAACAACTTGATATATGAATTTGATGAAATAGAATAGTCTTTGTGCTTTCTTTATTTGTGAGTGACATTAAACTCTCATTTTTGTTAATTCTACTACAGTATCAAGGATTTGGCAATCCTTGTGGTGGGTGTAGAGCTTGGTGATTTCAACGGTGGTGTGCCTGTATCCATTGATGAGGTAATCGAGTCCGTTGCCCTTGTGTTCTAGTTGTGGTATGCCTGTATCAGCTTGAGCTCAAGCCTATCTTTCCTTTTCTGTTTTTCCATCCCTCATAATCCATTTCAATCCATTTGATGTTATTTGGTGCGTAGTGAATTGGGGTTCTGTCTTGGAGGAGGTTATTTGTGTTGTTCTTGCTCATCTGATAACATTTCACACATTATCCGTTTCATCCATCTGATCCTTGTTGATTATCCCCTGTTTTGGAGTTGTTTCCATTCGATTATTCATTGTGAGGTCACAGATTTCTAGTGTTGTGAGTCCGCTTGGTGTCTGTGAGGTCATCACTCTGATCTTAGTGACCTTGCATACCAACTTGGTTGCATGCATGGAGTTCATTTTAGACTTTATGGAATCTTGATTTGCTGAAGCTTCTTTGATGTAGGTAGAGTCATTACTTTCTAGAAGTAACATCCCACGCTCATCCATAGAAGATCGATATATTTGTGGATGGCAGAGTTGTTTACCTAACCTTGCTTGGAGTAATGTTCTGGCACCTCCTCCTCAACGTTTTGAGGAACTTCTACTGCCTCAACCTCGTTCTTAATTTCCCGACCAATAGGAAAACATGAACTAGGATCAAGTAGCGAAGTTTTAGGTGATGATTATAGTGTTTTGTGTCTCTTGAACTTCGGTAAGTTCAAATATCTCTCCCACTCTTTCTTTTAGAGAATTAAATATTCTCTAAGAAGAAAGCATTTTGAGACACAAACACTTTCCTCTACAACAGTTTGTAGAAGTGATACTCCTTTCTTTCAGAAAACGGTTCAAGAACCTCTCTTCTCCATATCATACATGGTGTCTTCTCTAGTACTTCAAATAATCTTTATTCAGTAATTAGAGCTATGGTTAACTGTGGGTATCCCCAAAAGGTAACGGACAATGTTGACTCAACCATCATGATCACACCATATCTAATAATGTGTGATTTCTCTTTTAGACACGTCATTGAGATGCGTATTCCTAGATGAGAGAGTTATGAAACAATTCCACATTCTCTGGAATGGTCAGTGAAATCATTACTCAAATACTCACCTCCTCAACCTCATTGAAGGGTTTTGATTTTCTTGCCAAGTTGGTTTTGTACTTCACTTTGAAAATTTTTGAACATATCAAAGGATTTGGACTTGTGGCGTATTAAGTAGATATACCCATATCTACTAAAAATCGTCATTGAAAGTGATGAAATAGTACATTAAACCTTCTTCTAGCGAGATAATTACATTTACCCTACCTGATATATGTGGTAATAATTTTTGCACACCCGACATTTGAGAAATAATTTTCACCCTACCTGACATTTAGTGAAAGTGTTTTTTTGTGTCAAATTCCGGTAACTTGTCATCGGAGATATGAAAATACAATAGTACCCCTATATAATTATGTGAAAGTACCAAACTGCCCTTAAGATTGCGATTGAAATGATAATACTGACCCTTCAATTGTTTTGTGTGGGAAAAGGGGGAAAAGACTGTCGATCTAAAAAAGAAATATATCACTCCACTCTTCTCACTGTCGTCTTCTATAAGGGTAAATAGGTAATTTCGTTTTTAATTAAAAATACTATGAATTAATAGTAAGGGTAAACATGTCACTTCCTATTCATTTTTTTAATACTTGCCGGAAAATCCCACAAAAAACCATTATAATATATCCTAGGTGGTTTAAATTTACGACCACTTAAATGTCAGGTAGGGTGAAAATTATTTCTCAAATGTCGGGTGTGCAAAAATTATTACCACATATGTCAGGTAGGGTAAATGTAATTGTCTCAAACACTAATGTTCATAGGCCCACATACATCAATATGTTTGCATCCTAATAAGTCATCAACTTGTTCACCAATTCCAATAAGAGGTGATTTTATGCAGTTTCTGAATGCATTTCGGATTAATATGACTTAAGCTTATAGTGTCATTTGAGTCATTTGTTCAAACTCTTGGCTCAACCATTTGCATCCTTTCAATCTTATCTAGGTGCTATCATTGTTTCACCAAGACTACTTCATTTTGGAAATCTTTAAACTATTTTAACATTCCAGCTTCAGATGAATCTCATAGACATGAATCACCATGCCTTATTTTGTTCATCTTTGAAGTACTGAAGTAATCCATCACTTGTACTTGTGCACAATTGGACTACATACATTCATATGTATGAGTGTTTGTTGGCACGTTCACCCTTTCTTGTTAAAGGTACAGTCATGCTTTGCAGACATCACATGTTTCAAAGTCTTATTATTCAAAAGTTTATCACTGTGACGCTTTCGAATGCGCTCTGATTTGCATGATTTAATAGATAGTTACAAGGTTTATGTTTGAACATGAGTTATTCCTTTTAAACATTTTGGTTTCGATGTGTTGGGTGTATTTATCCAAGATCCTCTCTCTCTCTCTCTCTCTCTCTCTCTCTCTCTCTCTCTCTTATTGAGAGCATGAAATCAAATTTCTACTTATAATGAGAACATAGAATCACCTATAAATTTCTCTTATAAGTCTTGAGGAAATGGGTAAACAACCAACTCTTCATAAGGAACTACAACTAATTGCATGTTCCTATTTGTAGGCTGACTCTCATCCTTCAAAACACATCTACTTTGCTGTAGATCCTGCACATTTGCATAAATGTGAGTTTCACAGCCGGTATCTAATACTCAAAGTGGGTTTAATAAAGGTAGTGAGGTTCATATACGCATTTTCCTAGAAATGAAATCATATCTCAAGTCTTCCTTATAGTTATTCACGCTCCCATTGTCATACATGATCTGGTTGTTAACCGATTGATGTCATTAGTTGGGTATGTACAACTGTTTATCCTTACGTTTCCTTTGACTTCTTGCCTTTGATAGATTTCTTAAATCTTGTTTTTCCTTTGCCTAAAAGACTATCTTTGGTCGCCAATATATTGGCTAAAGGGGGATCTAAGGTTTCTCATGTTTAAAAATAGTCAAATTATTTCAGAACATGAGTGCCATCAGTTTGCTTTTATCTAGCTTAACCGAGACTATCTGGTTATTTGTTTCATATTTAGCAACTCTAACTAGTTCGATGAACTTGGTTTTGAGTTGGTACTATTGAAATCCTTCCTGTAATCTTCAAATATTTTGAAGTTAAAGTCGCATGAATACTATGACATTACATGTATCCATTTGGCTTTGATTGACCTCTTAAAATTGATGCCTAGCTCAATCTTATATCAAAGACATGTTTCTTTTAATCGCCTTCAAGACAATCTTGCGATGACAATGCCAATTAAGGAATTGGTGTAATTTTTTTTCTCTTTCTCAAGGAGAAAACAATATTTTATTAGTGGTGGATGTTTGAGTGAAAAAGACAAGAATAATTCTACGAGATAAAATTGGTTCATTTCATTTATTATTCATCAAAAGAAATTAAACTAACTTTAATTTCAAATCCAAACACTTTATTATCTCTCACTTAGTGTTTTAACTTTAACCAAGACCCACAAGACCCATGGGCTCAAGCGGACTTTGGCCCAACAAAACTCGAGCCCGTGTTACATTTGGTGGATCATCTTATGATCGATCATTCAAAATGACCGTTGGCAAGAAATTTGTATCGAATGCTGGGAATTATGAAGTCTTGTTTTAGTTTCCAATTTGTTCACAATGTCGTTTCTTTAGTTCTTTATCTTTTTCTTGGTTTGTTAAACAAGGAACGATAGCTATATATAGAATTCCTCACCCTCTTTCATTTCTTGAGTTGAGATTGTAATTCTCATCAAATAACATTTCATCATTTTCAAATCTTACTCCGTCTTCTCTTTTAGTTTCACCAAATTAAGTTGAAACTTAACATGGTATCAGAGCAAGGTTATTTTCTTGCATCTGTTTCCTTCTTCTTCCTCTTCCCTTGATTTACTTCTTCTTCCTCCATTTCACATTCCATCTTCTTCTCCTACCTCTCTCTCTTCTCCACCTCCACGCCGTCTCTGCAGCTCTCACTTATTCTTTCATTTCGCATTCTATTACACTGAGAGAGAGAGAGAGAGAGAGAGAGAGAGAGAGGGATTTTTGAGCAGCTAGAAAAGCCATAACAATGGCGGAAAACAATGGCAATCTTTCCGACGACCTAGAAGTTCCGCAACTCTCGAATTCCACCGATCCAAACTCCCAAGGCCCCCGTGTGCTGGATGGTTACTAACAAAATGATGACGGTGTTTCCGGCGGCCATGAAGTTCCTCATCAGGAGCTGGAGATTCTCGATCCAAATGCCCCAATCCATGCTCCATCTTCTTCCGCCAGAGCTCCGGCGACGGCGTCGGGATCTCCGTCTTCCGTGGAGCAAAGTATCGGAGGAGGATTCACCGTTGTTTTGGTCACGACAGAAGTCGGCGGTCGCATCATCAGTGGCGTGGTTGAAGTTCCGGAGATGAGGAATCCCGAGGAGGAGCAGTTGCCCCCACGCCTTGAGGCTGCGGCTAGTGGCAAGAGTGGCTATGCTTCGTCGCCGGCGCCAGATATTGGCACTTCGTTCTCTTCGCTTTTGTCGGTCACTCTGATCCTCACTGAGCTCAGTTATCACCACCTCACCATAGGAGCTCACTCAATTTCTTCCTCCGAGGTTCATATTTTTCTCCCCATTTACGCAAATCGTTGTTTTCTTGGTGTTTGTATGATGGAGAGCAGTAATTTCGAAGAACTTCGCGAACAATCGAAAACCCTAGTTCCAGGTCAGTTGGGTTATGGGGTTCTAGATTGGAAGAACGACCAAATGGATGAATTTCAAGAATCACCAGCAAATTTTGTGGTTTGTGATTCGAATTCGAAGCTAATTCCGAGTAGGTTTTCAAGATCTTGCTGCAAAGATGACATTGTAGCGTTTGTGTTGCCCAATTCTAAAATGGAAGGAGCCCTTGGGGTATTATCTAGAACAGCTTTTGAGACATACATTGTGGGTTGTAAGTTTGGTGATGTAGTAGAAATCATATCAGGTACGACTTTTGGTTTGACAAATGCACCATCAACCTTTATGAGACCTATGAATCAAGTTCTAATGCCTTTGATTGGGAAGTGTGTTGTTGTATATTTTGATGATATACTTATTTATAGCCAATCTGAGGAGGAAAATGTGAACCACTTGAGGAGTGTTATGGAGATTCTGAGTAGAGAGTAGTTGTATGGGAACCTCAAGAAGTGTCAATTCTTCACCAGCCATGTTATATTCCTTGGTTATATTGTGACATCAAAAGGAATTTAAGTGGATGAGGAGAAGGTCAAAGCCATCAAAGAGTGGCCTGTTCCTACATCAATCCAGATGATAAGGAGTTTCAATGGTTTGGTATCTTTCTACAGGAGATTTGTGAGGAACTTCAGCACTATTCTAGCTCCTATAACTGAATTAGTCAAGGAGAAGAGCTTTACTTGGACACCAGCAACACAGAAAGCTTTTGAGGAGGTCAAAAGACAGTTAACCTCAGCACCAATGTTGGCATTACCTTGTTTTACCAAAGTCTTTGAAGTGGAGTTTGATGCCTCAAGCGTGGGCTTTAGAGTAGTGTTAACTCAAGAGGGAAAACCAGTAGTTTATTTCAGTGAGAAACTCATGGAGGCCAAGAGGAAATACAGTACATATGATAAGGAGTTTTATACTATCATTAGAGCTTAGCAACATTGGAGGCATTATCTTATTCAAGCTGAATTTATTCTGGACGATGATCACGAAGCCCCCAAATTCATTAAGGGTCAGCATAAACTCAACACTAGGCATGCTACTTGGGTGGAGTTCATGCAACAATTTCATTTTGTAATCCATCATAAATCAGGGAAGCTTAAGAAAGGAGTTGATGCATTGTCCAGAAGGTATTTGTTGTTGCAAGGTTTGGATGCAAGAGTGCATGGTTTTCAACAATTGAAAGCTTTATATGAGAATGATGAAGATTTTGGAGAGTTGTACATCAAATGCAATGGACATCCTCAAAGTCTATACAACATAGACCAGGGATTTCTCTTCAAAGGAGCAAGGTTATGTATTCCAAGGAGCAGTTTTAAAGAGTTGTTCATCTCTGAAGTTCATGGAGGTTGCTTGGCAGGTCATTTTGGCATTGAGAAGACCCTTCTTATGTTGCAGGAATATTATTGTTTGCCTAAAAGGAGGAAGGATGCTAAATATTCGGTCAAAAGGTGCGCTACATTTTAGATTGCAAAGAGTCATAGCTTACCTCAAGGGCTATACACACCTTTGCCAGTTCCAAACAGTCATGGGGAGGACATCAGCCTAGACTTCATTGTTGGTCTACCAAGAACTCAAAGAGGGAAAGGTTCAATCATGGTAGTTGTGGACAGATTCAGTAAAATGACTCACTTCATTGCTTGCCATACAACCTATGATGCTGTGAGGGTGGCTTAATTGTATTTCCAGGAGGTAGTGAGACTCCATGGTGTTCCCAGAAGTATTGTGTCTGATAGGGATGCTAAGTTCCTAAGTCATTTTTGGGTTACTCTTTGGAAGAAGTTGGGCACCCAGCTGAAGTATAGCACAGCTTGTCTTCCTCAAACTAATGGGATAACAGAGGTCACCAATAGGACACTTGGAACCCTATTGAGGTCACTGATATATCCACAAACAAAACAGGATGGGACACCCTCTTGTCTAATTCGGAATTTGCTTTCAAAAGAGCACCATCCAAGGCAAGTGGCCTTTCATCATTCCAGGTTGTCTATGGTAGAAATCCTATAACTCCATTAGATTTATCCCCACTAACAAATTCTATGAGGTTTAGTTATGAAGCAGGTAAACATGCAGAGGAGATCAAGAAGCTTCATCAGCAAGTCAGGGAGAAGATCATCAAATATTCTGAGTAAGTTTCTACTTCAGCAAACAAGCATAGGTGGAATATGATTTTCAAGCCAGGAGATTTAGTGTGGATTCATCTAAGGAATGATAGATTTCCAAGCAAGAGGAAGGGAAAGTTGACACCAAGAGCAGATGGACCTTTTGAAGTGGTGGAGAGGATTGGACACAATGCTTACAAGTTAGACCTTTCTGAAGACTATAGAGGCAGTGCTACATTCAACGTTGCAGATTTGAGGCCTTACTTTCCAGAGCACGAAGACCTTCTAAGTTTGAGGACAAACTTTTCTCAACCTGAGGAGGATGATGGAGGTCCTCCATCTGACATTCCAAGTCTAGAGCCAAAACCAGCATCAGGAGCAACAACGACCTCACCAACACCAACTCCAAGACCATCATCAACAACATCAAACACTAACATCCAAGAGTGTTTCATGATGATCCAGCAAGTCATGAGGTCGTTCAACAACAGCAACATCAACATCAACAGCAACAGCCAGCCAATGAGGTTATTTCTCAATTCCATATCTTTGGATTGAGGTCCTCACCAATGCTTGAAGACTTCACTTTAGAGCTGTTGAGGACATTCCAGCTCAGTGGAGATATTTTGCTAGTTCTGAGGTCCTCTTTGAAGACATCACTTCTGGACTGTTGAGGATATTCCATTTCTATGATGCGATCCTGCATTGAGGTCCTCCATGAAGACTCACTTCCGAGCTGTCGAGGAAATTTCCCGCTTGTGAGGTAATTTAACCGTTTGTAATAAAGAAAACGCGTTTGTTAGATTTTATTTCATTTTATTTTGATATTATCCAATTTGTAATGAGCCTATATTAGCTTACTAAGTTAGTTAAGTAGCTTAATGCGTAATTAGGGAGTTTCTTGAGCAAGGGGTAACCCTTAATCAGCTAGTTCAACCCTTGGTTTAAATACATTGTAATCGGCAGCTTGAGGGGATGAACTATCAGTGAAATCAATATCATTTTGAGTGCCTTAATTGAGCCTCTTGTTTGTGAGTGACGTTAAACTCTTATATCTGGTTAATTCTACTACAGTAGAAAAGGATTTGGCCATTGAGGTCATTGAGTCAGTATCCATTGAGGTCATTGAGTCCATTGCCCTTGATGTTCTAGCTGTGGTGGGTTTGTATCAGCTCGAGCCTCAAGACTATCTTCGGTTACTGTTTGATTGTAAGTTTGTCCATCCGATTATCATTTCATCATCATCCATTTCATCGATTTGTGCTTTGGTGTTTGTGCTCTGTTTTGAGGAGGTTACAATTGTCTCTATGTGTTGAGGGTTGTTTTGGGTATATTTGTATTTGATTCTCTATTTTGAGGCCAGATTGTGTGTGAGTTGTGTTAATGTGGTGTACTGTGAGGTCAATACTCTGATCTTAGGACCTTACATACATCATAATTGGTATTAGAGCTAAGTTTCATCTTGGAGGAAGGTCTGTTTGTGTTATTTTTGCATTTCATAATGTCGGGCTGTAGTAAAACACCTCAGGAAGTAGCAGAACAAGCCTTGAGGGAGAAGGAGAAAATGGAAGGAAAAATGAAAATTTTGAGTGAACAGTTGCAATATTATATGAGGTTGCACATGAGAGAGACCAATAGAGAGACTGATGTGGAGTCTGAAGAAGAAGAAGAAGAAGAGAACCCTTTTAGTCAAACTGGAAGGGGAGGAGGAAGACCTAGATATCACAGAAGAAGGAGTTATAACAGGAGGTCACCTAGAAGTAGTGTTAGTGAATCCAGGAGTAGGAGTGAGAGGGAAGAAAGGAGGGGAGAAAGAAGAGTAGAGAAGTTGGATTTCAAAATAGATATTCCTGAGTATGGAGGTGAGTTGGATCCTGATGTATTTTTGGATTGGTTGCAAACAGTGGAGAGGGTGTTTGATTTGAGGGAGTTGTCTTAGGAGAACAAGGTGAAGTTGGTTGTATTGAAGTTGAGGAAATATGCATCCACATGGTGGAACAACTTGTAAAGAAGAAGGAAGGAAATCAATGAACCTAAAGTCAGTACATGGGTTGAAATGAGGCAAAAGCTCAAGGAGAAATTCCTACCTGACAGTTACATGAAGGAGAATTATTTCAAGCTTCAACACTCGATCCAGGGTAGCAAATATGTTGAGGAGTATACCAAGGAGTTTGAACATTTAATGTGGAAGTGCAATATGAAGAAGAATGAAGTTCAGACCTATGTGAGGTACCTTGCAAGACTGAATGAAAATATTAAAAATGTTGTTGAGCTTCATGTGTATCATTCACTTGGTGAGCTGACTTCTTTAGCCCATAAGGTGGAACAGCAAAAGAAAGCCCAAAGGAAGGAGTATGGAAGCAAGTACCCAGCCAAAACCTATCCTCAAACCAAATCAGACCATTACAACAAATCCTACCATCCACCTCAAAGAACCTACCCATCCCCACAACCAAAAACTAGATATCCAGCCCCTAAACCACCTCAAACAAAATCCCAAAATCCCCCACAAAGAACCCCAGTCCCTACCAATCGACAATTCCCTGAGAGGAGATGTTTTAGATGTTAAGGTCTTAGACATCTAGCCTCAGAATGTCCAAATAGAAGAGTTATGACCTTAACCGAATATCAAGCAGCACTGTTTGTTGAACCTGAGTCAATTATTGAGGAGGATCAGTATGATGAACCTGAAGGAGATCCTGTATATGATGAAGAGGAAGTTGAGGTGATGTATGTGCAGACCAAAGGGGATCAGAGTGCACTAGTCTAGACAAACACCAAGGGCCTTACTGACCTGGTTTTGCTCACCTAAACTTTTCCTAGGGATAGAAAAGGATCAAGGAACGAAAAACAAATAAAGGAAGATAGAAAACCTGTGCAACCAACTAATACAGACGACACCTCAGCAGGAAACACAAGGGCAAGACTCAGCTCATGCACTGGATACAGTCCACACCATTAGAACATAAACCAAGCTCTACTTAGAACCTTCTAAGCTTGCCAAAGCTTAGTTACAGAGAAGTAGAAACAATGGAGAGTTTTTAGAGACACTCACAACACACAGGAGCAAGCTCGACTGGTTTCTCATTCATTCACTTATAATTGAATGCTATTACACAGTAGCTGGCATATATTGCCACTTTCAACAAGTAGCTTGCTGTGTTCGAGTGATTAAAGATTTCTTAAGCATTAGGAAACCTCTAAACTACTACTAAGCTAACTTAAGATACATATATGAGCTGCTTAAAACTAATACAGTGATTAATTATAGCTAATTACATCAAGAAAACAGTAAAATAAAAGGGAAAAGGGTTGGCTGGGTCTGGAGCTGCCAACAGCTGCTTCCTTCATGTATTCGTCATAATTCCACTTTACCTTGCTGCTAATTATAATTGGTAGTAATAGAACTCAGCTAGGTTACTCGATCATTAAAGAGAAAATGACCAAATGACCTCATTAAATTACTGAATTCTAAAACTGTCCTAGCTACTTTTGTTGCTAGTATTCCCTGGACTAAACATGTTGTAGAAAATGTCAAAGGACATCAATCACCTGCACTCCTCGACCAAAGGCCATTGATGACCCAAGGAAAATATGGAAACCACCAAATGTCATTGCCTTGCTCTGCTGCAACTTCTACTAGACCTTGAAATAAATCTAAACCCTGATTTCACAGGTTGGGGTTCTGCCAAGGTCCAATTGCACCAATTGGGCTTAGGTTCTAAAGCCAAGGCTACCTCCTACACAGGATCCTAGGGTAAACATGTAGCTTCCATGTAGTACTTCAAAACTCCCCTAGGACCTGTCTTCTATTGCTGAGCTAGGCTTGCTGTAGGAGAGACTTAATCCCTCTTGAATTCCCAGCTAGGTCCCAATGGATGAAGGACCTGCTGAGGACCTTAGGACAGAAAGTCCTCTCCTCCTTCCTTGCTGGATCAGCTAACATTGTTGCTGTAGATGGACCTCCATCATGAGGCCAGACCTGATGAAGGTGAAATGTTGGTGATCAGAAGGGTCCTTAGTAGTTCTGTCATTGATGAGGAAGCTGGGCAGAGGGAGAACATTTTTCACACAAGATGTAAAGTGCAAGGGAAGATCTGTTCCTTAATTATTGATGGAGGCAGTTGTACTAATGCAGCATCACAGATTGTGGTGCAAAAGCTTAACTTACAAACTTATCCTCATCTAGCACCTTACACCATCCAGTGGTTGAGTCAAAGCAGAGGTATCAAAATCTCATCTAGACGCCTTGTGAATTTTTCAATTGGTCGTGTTTATAAAGATGAAGTGTGGTGTGATGTTATACCTATGGATGCATGTCATTTCTTGTTGGGAAGACCTTGGTTGTTTGATAGATCTGTTAATCATGATGGAAGAGCAAATACTGATTCCCTTAACCTGAACAACAAAAAAATTCTCCACACCCCACTTAAACCATCCCAGCTCACAAAAAGAACCAAAAACCTCATTGTTGAACCATCCCTTGATGTGATCTTACCAGCTGAATATCATGAGTTCCGTGAAAAGAAGGAGTTTCTTTTGCTTGATCTTGATGAAGAACCAGCCTCACAAAGTGAACTAGCCCCACAAAATAACCATCCTTTATTCCAACCCATCCTCAGGCAGTACCAACATGTTTTTCCAAAAGAAATGACACCAGGTTTACCCCCAAAAAGAGACATCCAGCATAAAATTGACCTCATACCAGGATCTATTTTAACAAACAAACCAGCCTATAGAATGACCCATGCTGAAACCAATGAGATCCAGAGGCAAGTTGATGAGTTGTTGGAGAAAGGAATGATTAGAGAGAATTTGAGTCCTTGTGTAGTGCCAGCATTATTGGTCCCTAAGAAAGATGGAAGTCAGAGGATGTGTATTGATAGTAGAGCCATCAACAAGATTACTATCAAGTATAGATATCCTATTCCAAGACTTGAGTACGTGCTTGATGAGCTCCATGGCTCAACTGTGTTTTCAAAGATTGTTTTGAGGGTGGATACTATCAGATCAGAATTTATGAGGGAGGTGAGTGGAAGACAGCCTTTAAGACAGCCTTTTGGTTTGACAAATGCACCATCAACCTTTATGGGACATATGAATCAAGTTCTGAAGCCTTTGATTGGGAAGTGTGTTGTTGTGTATTTTGATGACATACTCATTTATAGCCAGTCAGAGGAGGATCATGTGAACCACTTAAGGAGTGTTATGGAGATCTCGAGTAGAGAGCAGTTGTATGGGAACCTCAAGAAGTGTCAATTCTTCACCAGCCATGTCATATTCCTTGGTCATATTGTGACATCAGAAGGAATTCAATTAAGTAAATGAAGAGAAGGTGAAAGCCATCAGAGAGTGGCCTGTTCGTACATCAATCCAGAAGATAAGGAGTTTCCATGGTTTAACATCTTTCTACAGGAGCTTTGTGAGGAACTTCAACACTATTCTAGCTCCTATGACAGAGTTAGTGAAGAGGAAAAGCTTTACTTGGACACCAGCTGCACAGAAAGCTTTTGAGGAGGTCAAAAGACAGTTAACCTTAGCACCAGTGTTGGCATTACCTTGTTTTGCCAAAGTCTTTGAAGTGGAGTGTGATGCCTCAGGCGTGGGCATTGGAGTAGTGTTGACTCAAGAGGGAAAACCAGTAGCTTATTTCAGAGAGAAACTAAATGAGGCCAAGAGCAAATACAGTACATATGATAAGGAGTTCTATGCCATCATCAGAGCTTTGCAACATTGGAGGCATTATCTTATTGGAGCTGAATTTATTCTGCACAGTGATCATGAGGCTTTCAAATTCATCCAGGGGTATCATAAGCTCAACAGCAGGCATGCTACTTGGGTGGAGTTCATGCAACAATTTCATTTTGTGATCCATTATAAATCTAGGAAGCTTAGCAAATGAACTGATGCATTGTCCAGGAGGTATTTGTTGTTGCATGTTTTGGATGCAAGAGTGCTTGGTGTTGAACAATTGAAAGCTTTATATGAGAATGATGAAGATTTTGGAGAGTTGTACCACAAATGCAAGGGAAATCCTCAAAGTCAATACCACAAAGACCAGGGGTTTCTCTTCAAAGGAGCAAGGTTGTGTATTCCGAGGAATAGTTTTAGAGAGTTGTTGATCTCTGAAGTGCATTGAGGTTGCTTGGCAGGTCATTTTGGCATTCAGAAGACCCTTCTTATGTTGAAGGAACATGATTGTTGGCTTAAAATGAGGAAGGATGTTGAGCATTGGATAAGGAGGTGTGCTACATGTTCGATTGCAAAGAGTCATAGCTTACCTCAATGGCTATACATATCTTTGCCAGTTCCAAACAGTCTTTGGGAGGACATCAGCCTAGACTTTATTGTTGGTCTACCAAGAACTCAAAGAGGAAAAGATTCAATCATGGTAGTTGTGGACAGATTTAGTAAAATGGCTCACTTTATTGCATGCAATACAACTTTTGATGCTGTGAGGATAGTTGAATTGTATTTCCAGGAGGTTGTGAGACTCCATGGAGTTCCTAAGAGTATGGTGTCAGATAGGGATGTTAAGTTCCTAAGTCATTTTTGGGTTACTCTTTGGAAGAAGTTGGGCACCCAGCTGAAGTATAGCACAGCTTGTCACCCCCAAACTGATGGGCAAACAAAGGTCACAAATAGGACACTTGGAACACTATTAAGGTCACTGATATCCAGAAAAAAAAATAGGATGGGACACCCTCTCGTCTCATGCTGAATTCGCTTTCAATAGAGCACCATCCAAGGCAACTGGCCTTTCACCATTCCAGATTGTCTATGGTAGAATTCTTATAACTCCATTGGATTTATCCCCACTAACAAATTCTGTGAGGTTTAGTTATGAAGCAGGTAAACATGCAGAGGAGATTAAGATGCTTCATCAACAAGTCAGGGAGAAGATCATCAAATATTCTAAGCAAGTTTCTACTTCAGCAAACAAACATAGGAGGAAGATGATTTTCAAGCCACGAGATTTAGTGTGGATTCATCTAAAGAAGGATAGATTTCCAAGCAACAGGAAGGGAAAGATAACACCAAGAGCAGATGGTCCTTTTGAAGTACTAGAGAGGATTGGAGACAATGCTTACAAATTAGACCTTTTTGAAGATTATGGAGGCAGTGCTACATTCAACGTTGCAGATTTTAGGCCTTATTTTCAAGATCATGAACACCTTCCAAGTTTGAGGACAGACTTTCCTCAACCTTGGGAGGAAGATAGAGGTCCTCCATCTGAAGATCAGAGTCCAGAACCAGCAGCAGTGATGTACATTTGGAGGTTAAAGTACATCAAGGAAGTAATCAAGAAGGAATTCAAGCTTCTATTGAAGAAGAGATTAGGTCATTACTATCAAATCATACTATGAATGACATCAACGAGCATATGGGATTACTTTGTTCAATATCTAAAGATTTATAATCCTATGGAAGACGAAGTCTAAGAGTCAAATGAAGATCTTTGAAATATCTTTCTTATGGTTTTTGAATAGTAAGATTTGGAGTAGAATTGAGCAAGTTATCATTGTTTCTTTATAGCTAAGTACATAGGTGTGTTATGTAATAGTTTGTGATGTCATCTATGTAGTGAATGATGTAATCTTGTCATCTTTGATTCTTGATGGAGGGTCATGCTTAAGGGGTCCTCGAATCACTATAAATAGACCCTTTGGGAGCCTCTTATAACACACATTATTCAATATCAATCAAACACAAATCAAAACACAATATGTTGTTTTCTCTCTAGTTTCAAACTAGAATTGTTGTTCTCTCGAGGGAGGGTTACGAAAATCCCTACTTCTATTCTAGGGTTAGCATCCTTGGAATGTGAAAGGTAGAATTGGAGGAACCATTGGAGTGGTGTGCCTATATCTCCATTGAAGAATCCAAAAGTCATTATCAATCGTTCATTCTATCTTTTTAAGTAAGTTTCAAACCTTGCTCGTTAAATTTTTTCTTATTCATCTACATTGTTTCCATTCATCCCTCCTTACATCCAAACATTTATTCATAAAGAACCACTTAAAGATCCTAGCCTTGTTGTGGGATTTGATCATTTTGATCCTATCATACATTAAAATTGATATGAGAGCCTAGGAGATTGACTCTCGTGGTTCTTGTTACCATCTTTATGCAATCTTTCCCCACATCTTTATCACACAAACAACCCATAACACGTTCCACACAAAAACTCCACAAAGAACCCAAAACCAAACACATTCCCTCATCAAACCATAACCAAACACAAAACCCCATGTCACCTACACCCCAAACCCCAAAACCGTGAGTCTTGAAGGATCTTTCTCGCCAAGATTGATTCTAAATGGCTAGTACAAGCTCTGCAACGAAGTCACCCACGAATTCCCAAGAGGATGTAGAAGGATTGAAGCAAAGAATCGCTTATCTCACCGACCAATTGAAGAAGTATATGCATCTTCAACATAGAGAGATGCGTGATGAGTCTTATGTTGGGAATCCCCATGATGATGAAGAGGACATACAAAGTGACAGGAGTAGACGTCCACGAAGGGAGGATAGGTTCGATTTTAAGGTGGAAATACCGGACTTTGAAGGGAGTCTTGATCCGGAGATTTTCTTGGATTGGATGCAAACCGTGGAAAGAGTTTTTGATCTTAAGGACGTGAATGATGATAAGAAGGTCAAGTATGTTGCCTTCAAATTACGAAAGCATGCAAGCATTTAGTGGAAAAACATGCAAAAGAAACGAGAAACCAAAGGAAAGGATAAGGTACGTTCATGGGATAAGATGAAGAAGAAGCTTCAAGAGAAGTTCTTACCACCTAGATACCTACGTGACAATTACTACAAGCTTCAAAAGTTGATCCAAGGAGGAAAAAGCGTAGAGGAGTACACCAAAGAATTCGAGCATTTGCTTTGGAAGTGTGATCATAAAGAGGACGAGCCACAAACTTTGGTACGTTATCTTATTGGTCTTGATGATTGGATTAGACATATTGTTGAGTTGTAACCATAAAAAACTTTGGACGAATTGAGTTCTTTATCAATTAAAGTTAAACGGCAAAGAAGAAATAAGGGTAAAGAAATCTTGAACAAGTACCAAACTCCACAAAAATCAACCTACCCTACACGCCCATTCCAAACACAATAAAGATCACCCATATCTTCAAAATTACCCTAAGTCAAAAGCACCACAAATCAGCCCCAAACCCACTGTCCCAAAAACCCTTGCCCCGAGGAGATGTTTTTGTTACCAAGGTTTAGGTCACTATGCTTCGGAGTGTCCTAACAAGAGGGTAGTATCTTTGGTTGAGTACCAAACATCGTTATATGTACAACCTGAAGGAGAATAATGTAGAAGAAGAGGAGTATGTAGAAGAACCAGATGATGGAGAGTTACTTGTTGTGAGGAGAGCCTTGAATGTAGCTCATGTGTCGAATGACCAAGTACAAAGGAAGGCTATCTTTCACTCTCGTTGTACCATCAAAGGAAACGTATGATCATTGATCATAGATGGTGGGAGTTGCACCAATGCCGCCTCTACAACAATGATCAAGAAGTTACAATTGGAGGTTAGCCCTCATCCCACACCTTACACTATTCAATGGCTAAGCCAAGGCCAAGGCATTCGTATGGACCAAAGAGCCTTGGTAAGCCTTTCTAATGGCAAGAGTTATAAAGATTCATTATGGTGTGATATTATTCCTATGGATGCATGTCATATTTTGTTGGGAAGACCATGATTATTTGATAGGAGTGTCATACATGATGGGAGAGCCAACACTTACACTCTCACCCTCAATCGAAAGAAGATCACTTTGACACCTCTAGCACCATCTTCTATATCTCGGCCTAAGGAGAATTAAAGCAATATTATAACGTTTATGAAGGCAGAATATCATGAGTATGAAGAGCATAAGAGTCTTATTCTTGTAAACATGGAGGAAAGCAAAACGCCACCAAGCAACCATCCATTCTTGAATCCCCTTTTGGAGCAATTCTCTCATATATTCCCTAAGGAGATTCCTCATGGGTTACCACCAAAACGAGAGATTCAACACAAAATAGATCTTGTCCCAGGATCTATGCTACCAAACAAGCCGGCCTATAGAATGAATCCAACGGATACAAAGGAAGTGCCAAGACAAGCGGAAGAGCTATTAGCTAAGGGTTTGATTAGTCAGAGCCTTAGCCCTTGTGCTGTTCCCGCCCTATTAGTACCAAAGAAGGATGGGTCACAAAGAATGTGCATGGATTGTCGCGCCATCAACAAGATCAAAATCAAGTATAGGTTTCCAATACCTAGACTTGAAGATCTATTGGATGAACTACATGGAAGCACAGTATTTTCCAAGATTGATCTTAGAAGTGGATATCATCAAATAAGGATCCATGGAGGAGACGAATGGAAAATGGCCTTCAAAACTAAAGAAGGATTATATGAGTGGCTTGTGATGCCATTCGGTCTTACAAATGCACCATCAACATTTATGAGACTCATGAACCAAGTCTTGAAACCTCTTATTGGTAAATATGTTGTTGTATACTTTGATGACATTCTTGTGTATAGTAGGAGTGAAAAGGAACATGTGATGCATTAAGAGTCGGTCATGCTCATTTTGGAACGTGAAAAGCTCTATGGAAACTTAGATAAGTGTCATTTCTTCACGTCCAAAGTTGTGTTCCTTGGATATGTGCTATCAAGTGAAGGGATCCAAGTAGACGAAAAGAAAGTGAAAGCTATCCAAGAATGGCCAACACCTACGACCATTCATGAGGTACGAAGTTTTCATGGCTTGGCATATTTTTATAGAAGATTCATCAAGAACTTTAGTACTCTTTTATCTCCTATGACTGAATTGATGAAGAATAAAGAGTTCTCTTGGAATGAAGCCGCCAATAAAGCTTTTGAGTTGGTTAAAGACAAGCTATGTAACGCCCCTATTCTTGCATTACCTAGTTTCTCTAAAGTGTTTGAAGTTGAATGTGATGCAAGTGGAGTTGGGATAGGTGCTGTCCTATCTCAAGAAGGTCGCCCAATAGCTTATTTTAGTGAAAAGCTAAGTGAAGCAAAGAGGAAGTATAGTACATATGACAAAGAGTTCTACGCCATCATAAGGGCATTGGAACATTGGAGACATTATTTGTTGAGTGGAGAATTCATACTTCATAGTGATCATGAAGCGTTGAAGTACATACAAGGACAACATAAGTTGAATCCTCGTCATGCCAAATGGGTAGAGTTCATGCAATCTTTTCATTTTATGATACATCAAAAAGCGGGTCACTTGAATAAAGGAGTCGATGCCTTATCAAGGAGGTATATGTTGGTTCATATACTTGAATCTAGAGTGCTTGGACTTGAGCATATCAAAGCATTATATGAAGATGATGAAGATTTCAAAGAAGTTTATGAGGTATGTAAGAAGCATCCCCACAAACTCTTTCATATTGAGCATGGATTTCTTTTTAAGGGAAATCAATTATGCATTCCCAAGAGTAGTATTCGTGAGCTATTGATATTGGAAGTGCATGGAGGATCTCTTGCTAGTCATTTTGGAATAGAGAAAACATATCTTATGATGAAAGAACACTACTATTGGCCAAAGATGATCAAAGATATCGAGCATATGATCAAGCGTTGTAATACGTGCAATCTTTCTAAAGCTCATGCTTTACCTCAAGGATTATATACGCCATTGCCTATACCTCAAGGTCTATGGGAAGATGTAAGCTTGGATTTTGTGGTTGGGTTGCCAAGAACTCAAAGAGGCATCTATTATGGTAGTTGTTAATCGATTCTAAAAAATGGAACACTTTATAGCTTGCCATACTACATATGATGCGGTCAAAGTAGCAAATCTATATTTTCAAGAAGTTGTGAAGCTTCATTGAATTCCTAAATCCATTGTTAATGATCGTGATTCAAAGTTCCTAAGTCACTTTTGGTTGACCTTATGGAAGAAATTGGGAACTACGTTGAAGTTTAGTACAACTTGCCACCCACAAATAGACGGACAAACTGCGGTCACTAAGAGAACCTTAGGTGCAATACTAAGGTCACCGGTGAACAAGGATAAGAAAGGTTTGGATAATCTACTATGTTATTCTAAATTCGCTTTCAATCGTACACCTAGCACAGCAACGGGATATTCATCATTTCAAACTGTTTATGGGAAGAATCCAAATACACCTATGGATTTGACGCCTATAACTACTATTATGAAGTTCAGTTTCGAAGCAAAAAAACGAGTTCAAGAGATTAAGAAGCTACATAGTGAAGTAAGGGAGAAGATTACCAAGTATACTCGAGAAGTTGCAAGCAAAGTGAACAAGGGAAGGAAAAGAGTTATTTTTGAACCTGGAGATCTAGTATGGATACATTTGAAGAAAGAGAGGTTTCCTTTAAGAAGAAAGGGTAAACTTGTTCCTAGAGGAGATGGACCATATGAAGTATTGGAGAGAATTGGAGATAATGCTTATAAGTTGAAGTTAGGAGATAAATATGAATGAAGTACTACTTTCAATGTAAGTGATTTGAAACCTTATTATGGTCAAGAAGATGAGTTACCTAGTTTGAGGAAAAACTCTTCTCAACTAGGGGGGAATGATGTACATTTGGAGGCTAAAGTACATCAAGGAAGTAATCAAGAAGGAATTCAAGCTTCTATTGAAGAAGAGATTAGGTCATTACTATCAAATCATACTATGAATGACATTAACAACCATATGGATTACTTTGTTGAATATCTCAAGATCTATAATCCTATGGAAGACGAAATTTGAGAGTCAAATGAAGATCTTTGGAATATCTTTCATATGGTTTTTGAATCGTAAGATTTGGGGTAGAATTGAGCAAGTTATCATTGTTTCTTTATAGCTAAGTACATAGGCGTCTTATGTAATAGTTTGTGATGTCATCTATGTAGTGAATGATGTAATCTTGTAATCTTTGATTCTTGATGGAGGGTCATGCCTAAGTGGTCCTAGAATCACTATAAATAGACCCTTTGGGAGCCTCTTGTAACACACATTATTCAATATCAATCAAATACAAATCAAAACACAATATGTTGTTTTCTCTCTTGTTTCAAACTAGAATTGTTGTTCTCTTGAGGGAGGATTACGAAAATCCCTACTTCTATTCTAGGGTTGGCATCCTTAGAAGGTGAAAGGTAGAATTGGAGGAACCATTGGAGGGGTGTGCCTATATCTCCATTGAAGAATGCAAAAGCCATTACCAATCGTTCATTCTATCTTGTTATGTGAGTTTCAGACCTTGCTCGTTTAATATTTTCTTGTTCATCTACATTGTTTCCATTCATCCATCCTTACATCCAAACGTTTATTCATAAAGAACCACTTAAAGATCCTAGCCTTGTTATGTGATTTGATCATTTTGATCCTTTCATACATCAAGCAACAACAACCTCACCAACACCAACTCCAAGGCCATCATCAACAACATCAGACACTAACATCCAAGAGTGTTTCATGATGGTCCAGCAAGTCATGAGGTCGTCCAATAACAGCAACATCATCACCAGTAGCAGCAGCCAATCAGTGAAGCTATTTCTCAATTCCATACATTTGGATTGAGGCCCTCACCAGTGCTTTGAAGACTTCACTGTAGAGCTGTTGAGGACTTTCCAGCTCAGTGAAGATGTTTGCCAGTTTTGAGGTCCTCTATGAAGACATCACTTCTGGAGAAGTTGAGGATATTCCACATCTGTGAGGTGATACTGCATTGAGGTCCTCCATGAAGACTCACTTCTCAGTTGTTGAGGCCATGTCCAGCTTGTGAGGTGATTTAACCGTTTGAAATAAAGAAAACGTGTTTGTTAGATTTTATTTCATTTTATTTTGATGTTATCTAGTTGGTAATGAGCCTTAATTAGCTTACTAAGTTAGTTAAGTAGCTTAATGCATAATTAGGGAGTTTCTTGAGCAAGGGGAAACCCTTAATCAGCTAGCTCAACCCTAGATTTAAATACATTGTAATCGGCAGATTGAGGCCATCATCTATCAGTGAAATCAATAGCATTTTGAGTGCCTTAATTGGGCCTCTTATTTGTGAGTGACGTTAAACTCTCATCTCTGGTTAATTCTACTACAGTAGCAAGGATTTGGCAATCCTTGTGGTGGGTGTAGAGCTTGGTAATCTCGATGGTGGTGTGCCTGTATCCATTGAGGTCATTAAGTCCATTGCCCTTGATGTTCTAGCTGTGGTGGGTTTGTATCATCTCGAGCCTCAAGACTATCTTCGGTTACAGTTTAATTGTAAGTTTGTCCATCCGATCATCATTTCATCATCATCCATTTCATCCATTTGTGCTTTGGTGTTTGTTGTCTGTTTTGAGGAGGTTATAATTCTTTCTCTGTGTTGAGGACTGTTTTGGGTGTATTTGTATTTGATTCTCTGTTTTGAGGCCAGATTGTGTGTGAGTTGTGTTAATGTGGTGTAGTGTGAGGTCAATACTCTGATCTTATGACCTTGCATACATCACTATTCTTTGATCCCATTATATATCACCTTCCTCTACCTCTTTCATTTCTTGAGTTGAGATTGTAATTTTCATCAAATAATATGATGTATGCTCACTCACAAAGACCAGAGTAATGAACTATAATGCACCATACAGTCACACATACTCAGCTGAATGCTTGAAACACAATAATTGTTTGAAAGTAATTAGCTGGAATAGAAGACAACTCAACACAGAATATAAAAGATAGGATTGCTTACCACTGTTACAAACACACCTTCAGTTGTAATCAAGGGTAAAGGACTCTCACATTCATGCCTCTACAGACACACCAAAGCATGGATGATTAAGCACAGCTGACACTTGCTGGATGATTGCCAAAATCCAGTGACAGGAGCTGTTTTAGCCATGACAAAGAGTTATAGGACACTCACAAACTTTCAGAGGTACTAAGACACTCTAGAATACTATTGAATGAACACTGAGACGCCTTTCATTGATGGAAAACGTCAGAATATATAGCACACTAATAGTTTGATTAGCAGTTGCTTAAGCATAAGCTTTTGTCTAATCTCCCTGATCTAATCTAAGCTACAAAGCTTTAAACTAATACAACTGATTACATACTAACTATCTCGAGTACATTTGATTAGAAAATAAAAGCAAAATACTTAACTAAGCTTTGATTAGACCAAATGCCAAAAGAGTGGCAAAATGGACCAATGAGAGGCTTTCCTCTCTAAGGGGAGGAAATATTGATTTACTGAGGTGATTCCCGCGCCAATGTTAACGTGGAAATAATCTCAACAGGTTAATATTATGCTGGAAAGACCTAAACAACCCCTATGGACAAAAGGCACAGGACTTAGCCACAGAACTGGGGTTCTGGAAAAACTGCTAACAGACAATCCTGCTGGGATTGCTTGTTCTGGCTTGTGAAACTTGCTGATGCCATGCTCGAACATGTTGGGACTTGACTTGGACTTGAAAATGGCATGACAAGGGACAAAAAACTCATAGGGAACCTTGGATGATCTTCCTCAATCAATAGATATGACATTGAGAAAGATTGCTGCTTGGACTGTTGCTGCTGGGAACTGGAGTTGGTTTGGATGACCAATGCTGCTAAGTTGAATGGTTGTGGGTGCCAGGACTTGCTTAACAAGTGTGTAGCATGCCTGGATGGATGCTGTGGATGGGTTGGTGGTTGCTGGTGAAGCTATAAACCTCCTGCTGGGTATCTAAACTATTGAGAAACATGTTGAATACCCTACTGTATGTCCTGGGATTTGGAAGCTTACTGTTTCTGCTGGAAATGCTTCCTTAGATGCTGAGTTTGGTAAATCAGCATGGTCTCCTTCTTGTGCTACTGCTGAAAGTGCTGGTGACGCTCCTATAGATGCCTTCTTTGCTGGTGAAGCTGCTGTTGTTTGTTGTTCTTCATGATGGTCTCCATCATCCTTCCCAGGTTGAGGAAAGTTTATCCTCAAACTTGGAAGGTCTTCATCTGCTGGGTAGTATGGTCGAAGATCTGCTACATTGAATGTTGCTGAGCCTCCATACTCTTCAGATAGGTCCAACCTATAGGCATTATCTCCAATTTTCTAAAGCACTTCAAAGGGGCCATCTGCTCTAGGTAGTAGCTTGCCTTTTCTCTAGCTGGGGAACCTGTCCTTCCTTAGGTGGATCCAAACTAGATCTCCTGGTTGGAAGGTAACCTTCTTGCTATGCTTGTTTGCTGAAGTAGACATTTGGTCAGTATACTTGGAAATTTTCTCCTTCACTTGCTGATGAAGCTCTTTGATTTTATCTGCTCTTTTACTTGCTTCAAAACTAAATTTGATAGAAGTAGTTAGTGGAACTAAATCCAAAGGGGAAATTGGATTTTTAACATAGACTACTTGGAATAGAGAGTAGCCTGTGGCCTTGGATGGTGCTTTGTTGTAAGCAAACTCAGCATGGGGCAAAAGAGTATCCCATCCTGCTTTATTTTTGTGGATTAGTGCTCTAAATAGGACTCCAAATGTTCTATTAGTAACCTCTGCCTGTCCATCAGTCTGTGGGTGGCAAGTTGTGATGTACTTGAGCAGGGTGCCCAATTTCATCCACAAAGTAACCCAGAAATAGTTCAAAAACTTGGTATCTCTAACAGACACCATTGTTTTTGGCACTCCATGCAACCTGACGATCTCCTAGAAGAATAATTCAGCAACTCTAGTGGCATCAAAAGTGGTGTGGCATGGTATGAAATGTGCCATCTTTGAAAATCTATCAACCACCACCATGATTGAATCCTTCCCTCTCTGAGTTCTTGGCAAACCCACAATAAAATCAAGGCTGACATCATCCCAAAGGCTGCTGGGAACTGGTAATGGTGTGTACAAGCCTTGGGGTAGGCTGTGTGTCTTTGCCAATTGACAAATGTTGCACCTCCTCAACAGATGCTCCACATCTTTCCTCATCTTTGGCCAATTGTAATGCTCTTTCAACATCAACAATGTCTTTTCAACTCCAAAATGGCCTGCTAAACTCCCTCCATGGACTTCTGAGATCAGTAGCTCTCAAATCGCGCTCTGTGGACACACAATATGCTCCTTTGAACAAATAACCACAGTCCATGTGATACGGACCACTGGGTTCTTCTTGGCACTCTCGTACACTGTTTAAAATCTCCATCCTCCTGATACAAAGCTTTCAAATGCTCAAAACCAACAATTCTAGAATCAAGTATATGAAGCAAAATATACCTCCTACTTAATGCATCTGCTCTGTTGTTCAGCACTCCTGATTTGTGGTCAATCATGAAGTGGAATTACTGCATATACTCGATCCAAGCAGCATGCTTAGTGTTGAGCTTGTGCTGCCCTTGAATGAACTTCAAGGCCTCATGATCACTGTGTAGGATGAATTCTGCTCCAATAAGGTAGTGCGTCCAATGTTGAAGAGCTCTAATAATGGCATAGAACTCTTTGTCATAGGTGTGGTACTTCCGCTTTGCATCATTCAACTTCTCACTAAAATAGGCAACTGGCTTGCCCTCCTACGTTAGTACTACTCCTATGCCAACTCCTAAAGCATCACATTCTAACTCAAAAACTTTGCTCAAGTTGGGCAATGCTAGAACTGGTGCTGAAGTGAGCCTCTCCTTGACTTCTTCAAAGGCTTTCTGGGCTGCTCTTGTCCAAATAAAGGACTTTCCTTTCACTACATCAGTCATTGGTGCCAAAATGGTGCTGAAATTCTTGACAAATCTCCTATAAAATGAAGTCAGGCCATGGAAGCTCCTAACTTGCAGAATAGAAGTGGGCACAGGCCACTCCCTAATTGCTTTGATCTTCTCCTCATCAACCTCGATACCTGCTGCTGTGACAATGTATCCTAAGAATTTCACTTGGGCTGTAAAGAAGTGACACTTCTTGAGGTTGCCAAATAACTCCTCCCTACTCAGAATAGTTAAAACCTCATGCAAATGCTTGACCTACTCCTGTTCACACCTGCTATAGACAAGAATATCATCAAAGTATACCACAACACTCTTGCCTATGAGTGGCTGCAGGACCTGGTTCATGAGCGTCATGAATGTAGATGGGGCATTAGTCAGGCCAAAAGGCATGACCAACCATTCAAACAAACCTCCCTTGGTCTTGAATGTTGTTTTCCACTCATCTCCCTCATAGATCCTTATCTGGTAGTATCCATTCCTCAAATATATCTTAGAAAAGACTGTTGACCTATGTAACTCATCCAACATGTCTTCAAGCCTTTGTTTAGGGTACCTATACTTGATTGTGATCTTGTTAATGGCCCTACAATCAATACACATTCTCTGACTTCCGTCTTTCTTAGGCACTAACAAGGCTGGGACTGCACATGGACTCAAACTCTCCCTAATCATTCCCTTTTCCAATAACTCATCCACCTGCCTCTGTATTTCATTAGTGTCTACTGGTGTCATCCTATAAGTTAGCTTATTAGGCAACACTGATCTAGGCACTAAGTCAATTTAGTGCTTGATATCTCTTTTAGGTGGCATTTCCTCGGGATATACATGCTGAAACTACTGGAGTAAAGGTAAAAATAAAGGGTGGTCATTTTTTCAGACTGAGGATTCTTCAAGGTCTAAAAGGATCAAGTCCTTCTGTATGCTAAATTCATGTTGATCAGATAAAAGCAACACATCAAGACAAGGTTCAAGACATAGGCTCTTGGATTTTTTGGCTAACTGTGAGGGTTTCATGGGGGTAAGAATGATCTTTCTGTGGTTAAGGACCATGGTGTAGGTATTAGCTCTACCAAAATGGTTCACTGATCTATCATACAACCAAGGTCGACCCAAAAGCAAATGACATGCATCCATTGGTAAAACATCACACCAGACCTCATCTTTGTATGATTGACCCATTGAAAACGCAACAAGGCCTCTAGTAGAGATTTGGATACCTTTCCCTCAACTGAGCCACTGAATGGTGTATGGAGCTGGGTGGGGCTTGGTTGCCAGGCTTAACTTTTTCACCATGGTGTTGGAGGCTGCGTTGGTACAGCTTCCACTGTCCACAATCATAGAGCATACCTTCCCTCTAATGGTACACCTTGTATGAAAGATATTCTCCCTCTGCTCTTCTGCTTCCTCATCTTTGAAATCACGAGAACTCTCCTGATCAAAAGCATTTCTCCCTCATCTGGACCTTCTTCTATAACATCATCATCATAGATAGGATCAATTTCAGGTTCTTCATAATCCTGTTCTTCTCCCTGCACATGTTCACGATCAATAAATAAAGCTGCTTGGTACTCAGCAAGAGTAACCATTCTCTTGTTTGGATATTCTGAGGCAATGTGCCCTAGTCCTTGACACCTTAAACGCCTTCTTTCTAGGTAGGTTCTGCTGATAGGGGCTGGGGTTCTTTGTGGGGGATTTTGTGGTTGATTTTGCGGGGGTCTTGGGGCTGGGTATCTGGCTTGAGGTGGGGGTGGGGGTGGATTGGCTCTTTGTGGGGGATTGTAAGGTTTGTAAGGGTTTGGCTTAGTTGATGCATAAGTGTTCGGTTGTAATTTTTGTTGTTTTATAAGTTAGGGATGTCGGTCTCAGGGATGGGTCTGAGGCTTGATTAAGGTAATCGGTTCGTGTAAATGGGTTTTTTCTCACGTGCGGAAAGCTATGAATTATGTAAAGAAAGCATTTAAATCTAACCTAGACATGATAATAATAAAGAAAGCAATAAAGAAAACACTTAAAGATGAAAGCAATTAAAAGGCATGAATGAAGACAATGAATGAACAATGAAATTGGGAACGAGAAATTATACCTTTGATGACTAATCTTCAATAAACCTTCAATCTACACTTGAATTTCCCCCGAACAAATAAGAAATTGTGGTTTGGATTACCAAGAATCCCCCAAATTCTCACTAGTAAGTAGAATTGGAGTTCCTTGACCCTCCTCCCCACTAAAAATGGAGTTGATTGTGGCTAACACTATAAAGCTTGGAAAACAAGTCAACAATGGAGATTAGAGAGGAGAGAGAGAGAGAGAGACAACTTGTAAAACACTTCAATGAAGACAGGAGAGAGCTTGAGAGAGATTGAGAAAGCTTGAGAAAGTTGAATACTAATGCTAGAAATCAAAGAAAGCTTGAAGAACAATGAAGAACAATTGAAAATTTGAAGAACAATTAAAGAGAGATTAAAGCAAATAAAGGAAAGCAATAAATCTAATTCTACTCCTAAATTACCTAGGCTAATTGATATTACTTGGTTGAATACAAGTGGGTATTTATAGAAGAAGGAAAATTACAACCCAAAACCCTAGAAACAAATCGCAGCACGCGCAGCAATTTTTCTGCAGACAGAGTGGCTCGGGCGAGCCATTGGGGTGGCTCGGGCGAGCAAGCCTACTGTCTGGCTCTCCAGGCTTGTCTTTGTTGCCCCAGAAGCCTTGCTCGGGCGAGCCAGCAGATGGCTCGGGCGAGCCACTGTTCTAGGCAGCTTTTCCCTGCCGACTTCAAACGCGCATAACTTCTTCAACCGAACTCAATTTTAGGCCCGTAAGATATCGATGGAAAGCTCTCGGTGTGTACTTTAAGCTCCCAAAATTTCAGACAAGTCGGAGTTGTAACGAAGGAGTTATCACCCAAAGGGTGAAGTCACACGTATTTCAAACCTTTGAGTTTGTACCGTTCCCCTGTTTTGCGCCAATCTTGATATGGAATTTCCGGCTTCGGTTTCGCCTCAGCTCTTGACTCGGGATGAATTGGTTTGACTCGGATCTCGGCTCGGGTTGACTTGGTTTGACTCGGGTCTCGGCTCGGGTTGACTTGGTTTGACTCGGGAAATAGCTCGGGATTCCCTAAAAACCTTCAATTAAGCCCAAACTTCTTCTAACTCCTTATTTTCCTACAAAACACCAAATCATTATATCTAATATATAAATAGGGGTTAAAACAAGCAAATATACCCTATAAAAGAGAAGAAATTTGGTTCGGAACGAGACCGAACAATAAGGCTTGGCTGGGTATCTGCTGTATTCTTTCACTCTAGCCTTCTTCATCTGGTCCACTTTGTGAGCTAAAGAGCTTAACTCATCAAGTGAATCATAAACCTGTAACTCCACAACATTATTGATCCCTTCATTCAAGCCTGCAAGGTATCTGATATAAGTTTGTACCTCATTCTTTTTGCATATTACACTTCTAAAGTAATTGTTCAAACTCCTTTGTATATTCTTCCACTGACTTTTTCCCCTGCACAAAATGCTGCAACTTGAAATAGTTCTCCTTCATGTAGTTATCTGGAAGGAATTTCTCCTTCCACTTCTGCCTCATTTAATCCAGGTGCTCACCCTGTCTTCCCCAATCTCCACTCTCCTTCTCTGCAGATTAGTCCACCAAGTAGAAGCATATTTCTTTAGTTTTAAGGCTACTAACTTCACCTTGTGCTCTTCTAAAACCTCCTTTAAATCAAAGACTCTTTCTAGTGTCTGCAACCAATCTAGAAAAACAACATGACCTAACTCCCCTGCATAGTCAGGTATGTCAATCTTGAAATCTAACTTCTCTATTGATGTATGTTCATCATGCCTTGACTTAATTTTTGGGAAAAATTCACAGACCTCATTTCAAGTCCGTTTAACTTGAAATTTTGCAGTCATGATCCTTATAATTTATCATAATTTTCAGCCAATTTTGAGGATCAAAGCTTGTGTGGATCACTCCCAGCAAAGCATTTTACAAGTTGTTTTTCCCCAGAAAAATCAGTTTTGCAGGCTGTAGTGTTTTGCTTCGTACATGCTCATTTGGTGTCCAAAATGGTTGATTTCAAAATCATTAGTTCCCTTAATGAGTCCTCTAATACTGTTTAAAAAGTGCACGTGACTGAATTTGAGGGACATTTTCTACAGCTCAATCAGTCCGGGAATGTCAGGGAAGAGTCTGTTCTGGGCAACTTTGATCTTAAAGGATTATTTGGGTCTATTCATCTTGAATTCGACTTCTCCTCAACTTTTCCCTTTGAGACTTTTGTGGGACACTGAATAAGCTTTCCAAAGAGCCCAAGTTTGATCAATTTGGAGTTTGATTGCATCCTACACAACCTATGCAATCAGACCCTGCACTAAGGACATTTATTCTGGAGCAGCTTGTTATTCCGGTTAATTCAGCAAGGTTATTTTGTCTTTGCACTTGGTTTGTGTTACTTCCTCCCCTTTGGACGTCCCAGGAACTCTCAGCTGTTTGAAGAAGCACACCAACATTACTATATCAATTGGCAGCCACAGATTGGAATCCAAGTGAAGAGAGATCACCCAATGGAGAAGTGCCATGTGTTTTGTTCTAATTAGTCATCGTTGCCACCCTTTTCGACGAGATCCATCTGCTGAAGTTATGTATTAGTTCAGTTATTATGTATTATTATCAATTAAGCTTGATTAGAGCTTTCTTCATGATTAGGAAAGCTCAAATTAGATAATTAAAGTAGCCTGCTAGTGTGCCTACTTGCTTGTTGACTTTGTTTTATTTCTCAGCCGTGTATGTCTATATAAGAACCCTTGTAATAGTTAGAAATCAATCAATGAAATATGAGTGAATGTTTATGAAATCAGTAGAGCCTTGCTCCTGTGCGTTTGTGAGTGACATTAAACGCTCATCCGGTTAAAAGTATCTAGGATTTGCATTCCTAGTGGTGTGTGTAGAGCTTGGTTGTTTCAATGGTGGTGTGTCTGTATCCATTGAGGTAATCGAGTCCTTGCCCTTGTTATTCTTATTGTGGTGTGTCTGTATTAGCTAGAATCACAGGTTTATCTATCTTTTCTTGTTTGTTTTGGATCCTTGGTGTTTCTTACGTTAGATGTGTGCCCAGATCAGTGCACTCTGATTTGGTTTAGGTCTGTGCATACATCATCTATCCTCCTATCTTCCCTCCTTAGTTCTCTTTCACTCTCATTGTTTTCCTCCGGTTCACTAATCATAGGTGATCTTCTAACCCTTCTTCTCCTTCTATGTGTAGGCCTAGGACCTCGACCTCCTCTTCCTGTCCCACTAAAAGGATTCTTACCTACTCCCTCCTCCATTTCTTCATCTATCTCCCTATTCAATTATATGCAATCTCATGTAATACTACAATTGTTCACTCAGAAACTTCATTTTCTTTTCTACTTCTCCTTTTTCTTTTAAAGTATGTTCTAAGACTTCCTGGGGTGTTTTACTAGTTCCGGTCATTTCAACTACAACAAGCAACACACTCCAAGATAGAACACAATGCTCTGATACCAAGATGATGTATGCTAGCTCACAATGATCAAAGTATTGAACTAGAACGCACCATACAATCACATATACTCAGCTGAATGCTTGAAACACAATAATTGGTTGAAAGCAAATAGTTGGAATAGAAGACAACTCAATACAGAATATAAAAGATAGGCTTGCTTACAACTGTTACAGACACACCTTCAGTTGCAATCAAGGGCAAAAGACTCTCACATTCATGCCTCTACAGACACACCAAAGCATGGATGATCAAGTGAAGCTGACACTTGCAGGATGATTGCCAAAACCATGTAACAGGAGCTGTTTTAACCAAGACTGAGAGTTATTGGACACTGACAAACTTTCAGAGGTACTAAGACACTCGAGAATACTATTGAATGAACACTGAGATGCCTTTCATTGATGGAAAACTTCATAATATAAAGAAAACTAATAGTTTGATTAGCAGTTGCTTAAGCATAAGCTTCTGTCTAATCTCCCTAATCTAATCTAAGCTACAAAGCTTTAAACTAATACAACTTATTACATACTAACTATCTCGAGTACATTTGATAAGAAAATAAAAGCAAAATACTTAGCTAAGCTCTGATTAGACCAAATGCCAAAAGAGTGGCAAAATGGACCAATGAGTGGCTTTCCTCTTTAGGGGGGTAAATATTGATTTACTGAGGTGATTCCCGCGCCAATGTTAACTTGGAAATAATCTCAACAGGTTAATATTATGCTAGAAAGACCAAAACAACCCCTATGGACAAAAGGCACAGGACTTAGCCACAAGCGGGGTTACGGAAAAGCGCTATGCACAATCCTCTTTGGGATTGCTTGTTCTGGCTTGTGAAACTTGCCGATGCCAAGCTCTAACATGTTGGGACTTGACTTGGACTTGAAAATGGCATGATAAGGGACAAAAAACACCTAGAGAACCTTGGCTGAATCTTCCCTAATCAATAGATATGACATTGAGAAAGATTCTTTGCTTAGATTTGTTGTTGGGAGGCTGGAGTTAGTGCGGATGACCAATCTTTGTTGAAATTTGAATGGCTGTGGGTGCCAAGACATGCTTAACAAGTGTGTAGCAAGCCTGGATGGATGTTGTGGATGGGTTGGTGATTGCTGGTGAGGCTGTAAACCTCCTGTTGGGTATCTGAACTGTTGAGAAACATGTAGGGTCTCCTTCTTGTGCTGCTGCTGAAAGTGCTGGTGAAGCTGCTGCTGTTGGTTGTTCTTCATGATGGACTCCATCAGCCTCCCCAGGTTGATGAAAGTTTATCCTCAAACTTGGAAGGTCTTCATCTGATGGGTAGTATGGTCGAAGATTTGCTACATTGAATGTTGCTGAGCCTCCATACTCTTCATATAGGTCCAACCTATAGGTATTATCTCCAATTTTCTCAAGCACTTCAAAGGGGCCATCTGCTCTTGGTAGTAGCTTGCCTTTTCTCTAGCTGGGGAACCTGTCCTTCCTTAGGTGGATCCAAACTAGATCTCTTGGCTGGAAGGTAACCTTTTTCCTATGCTTGTTTGTTGAAGTAGACACTTGTTCAGTATACTTGTAAATTTTCTCCTTCACTTGCTGATGAAGCTCCTTGATTTGATTTGCTCTTTTACCTGCTTCAAAACTAAATTTGACAGAAGTAGTTAGTGGAACTAAATCCAAAGGGGAAATTGGATTTTTACCATAAACTACTTGGAATAGAGAGTAGCCTGTGGACTTGGATGGTGCTTTGTTGTAAGCAAACTCAGCATGGGGCAAAAGAGTATCCCTTCCTTCCTTATTTTTGTGGATCAGTCCTCTCAATAGGACTCCAAGTGTTCTATTAGTAACCTCTGTGTGTCCATCAGTCTGTTGGTGGCAAGTTGTGTTGTACTTGAGCTGGGTGCCCAATTTCTTCAACAAAGTAACCCAGAAATGGCTGAAAAACTTGGTATCTCTATCAGACACCATTGTTTTTGGCACTCCATGCAACCTGACAATTAGGGTTGTTCATGGTCCAGTCCGGACCAAAAAATAGACTGGACCGAACTGAACCGAGGACTGGACTGACTCGGTCCAGTCCTCGGTCCCAAAAGTATGGAAGTTCGATCTTCGGTCCAAGGACTGGAATGAACCAAAAACCGAATTATGGACCGAGGACCGAACAATAATACTCCCTGGGGTTTTTTTTTAGTCAAGCTGACTTTTCCGTAACCCTAAGCGGCGCACCTCTTTCAGAAATCAGACTTTCACTCTTCAATTTTAATTTTCAAAAATCAAAACCTACATTCAGACTTCTCCCTATCTGAGTCTATGCCGACTGCCGTCTCTGGTTCTCTCACTCATTACTCCCTAAGCGCCTCTCTTAACGTCGTCTCGCCGGCAGCTTCTCTGTGTCGTCCTCTGTTAGCTTCTCTTTGTCTGCTCTCACCGTCGCCGACATCTTCCCTCATCGTCGCTCACTGTTTGCTCTCACCGTTGCTCACTTGTTGCTGAGGGAGGATTTGAGATATCAACTGCTCGAAAGATTGAAACTTTTCGATTTCTTGGATCCTCTACTTGTTTTAGGATTTCGAATTAGAGGTAAGTGTTGATTGCTTATGAGTTTCGATTTAGGGTTAGATTTTCTAGGTTTTCGATTTTTTGATTCTGAGAAAGGAAGTGAGATCTGAGGGAGGAATTGAGTTCGACTAGGGTTCTTTTCTGGGTTTTCGATTTCTCGATTTTTAGGGTTTTTCAATTAGAGTTGCTCGAAAGATTGAATCCCTCGACTACTCTGTTCCTCTACTGCTTGTTTCTTGCTCCTTGCCTCTGGTGTTCGATTTAGAGGGTTTGAATTTCTGGGATTTCGTTTGTTGCTTTTAGTGTTCGAATTAAGTATTAGTTTGTATGTTAAACTATTTGCACAGGTTTAGTTCACACAAAAAAAGATAGCAAGCTCCCCCTTATTCGGTCCATCTCGGTCGGTCCAAACCGGACCGAACTTTTTTCGGTCGGTCCAGTCCTCGGTCCGGCCCAGTCCTTAGTTCGGTCTTCGGTCCAGTCCAGTTAGGTCCAGTCCCAGACCGATGAACACCCCTACTGACAATCTCCTGGAAGAATAATTCAGCAACTCTAGTGGCATGAAAAGTGGTGTGGCATGGTATGAAATGTGCCATCTTTGAAAATCTATCCACCACCACCATGATTGAATCCTTCCCTCTCCGAGTTCTTGGCAAACCCACAATAAAATCAAGGCGGACATCTTCCCAAGGGCTGTTGGGAATTGGTAATGGTGTGTACAAGCCTTGGGGTTGGATGTGTGACTTTGCCAAATTAACAAATGTCGCACCTCCTCAACAGATGCTCCACATCTTTCCTCATCTTTGGCCAACTGTAATGCTCTTTCAACATCAACAATGTCTTTTCAACTCCAAAATGGCCTGCTAAAGTCCCTCCATGGACTTCTGAGATCAGTAGCTCTCTGAAACTGCTCTTAGGGACACACAATCAGCTCCCTTTAAACAAATAACCCTGGTCTATGTGATACAGACCCTGGGGTTGCTGCTGGCACTACTGGTACACCTGTTTAAAATCTCCATCCTCCTGATACAAAGCTTTCAAATGCTCAAAACCAACAATTCTAGAATCAAGTACATGAAGCAACATATACCTCCTACTTAATGCATTTGCTCCTTTGTTCAACACTCCTGATTTGTGGTGAATCATGAAGTGGAATTGTTGTTGATGTATGCTAGCTCACAAAGATCAGAGTATTGAACTAGAATACACCATACAACTCCACATACACAGCTGAATGCCTAAATCATGAGAGCTGATTGAAAGCACTTAGCTGGAATAGAAGACAACCCAAGGTAAAACAAAAAGGATAGGCTTGCTTACAACTGTTACAGATACACCTTCAGCTGCAATCAAGGGCAATGGACTCTCACACACATGCCTCTACAGACCCACCAAAGCAAAGCATGGATGATCAAGCTCAGCTTATACTTGCAGGATTTGGCCAATATCCAGTGACAGGAACTGATTGAACCAAGGTTAAGGGTTATAGGACACTCACAAACATTTAGAGGTACTAAGACACTCGAGAATACTATTAAATGAACACTGAGATGATTTCATTGATAGAAAACTTCAGAATATAAAGAAAGCTAACAGGTTAAGCATCCTGTCTAATCTCCCCGATCTGGTCTAAGCTAGAAAGCATTAAACTTAATAAAGCTGAATATAGACTAACTATCTCGAGTACATTTTGTAAGAAAAATAAAAGAAAAGGCTAAACTTTGCTCTGATTGGACCAAATGCCAAAAGAGTGGCAAAATGAACCAATGAGAGGCTTTCCTCTCCTAAGGGATGAAAATAAGTTTACTGAGGTAATTCCCCCGCCAATGCTAACCTGGAAGTATTCTCAACAGGTTAATATCATGCTGGAAAGACCAGAATAACCCTTATGAGCAGAAATCAGGACATAAAGCCCTAGAACTGGGGTTCGTGAAAAACAGATAAAACAACCCTGCTGGGATTGTTTGTTTCTAACTTCTGAATCTTACTGTGTCATGCTCGATCATGTTGGGACTTGGCTTGGACTTGAAAATGGCATGACAAAGAACAAAAAACGCCTAGGAAACCTTAGTTGAGTCTTCCTCATTCAAAAGATATGACATTGAGAAAGTCAGCTGCTTGGACTGTTGTTGCTGAGAAATGGAATTAGTCTGGATGACCAATGTTGGTGAGCTGAGTGGTTGTGGATGCCATGACTTGCTTTACAAAGGTATAGCAAGTCTGTATGGATGCTGTTGGTGGAGTGGTGGCTGCTGGTGATACTGAAAACCTTCTGCTGGGTGTTTGAATTCGAGAAGCTCTTTGAGTAACATCTTTATCTGTCTTTGGGATTTGGAAGCCTACAGTTTCTGCTGGAAAGGCTTCCCTAGCTGATGAGTTGTGTGAATCAACAAGAACCTTTCCTTGTGCTGCTACTGCAATTGCTGGTGAAGATCCCTTGGATACCTCCTTTGCTGATGATGTTGCTGTTGCTGATTGTTCTCCTTGATGGTCTCCAGCAACCTCTCCAGGTTGAGGAAAGTTTGTCCTCAAACTTGGAAGGTCTTCATCTGCTGGACAGTATGGTCGAAGATCTGCTACATTGAATGTTGCTGAGCCTCCATACTCTTCAGATAGATCCAACCTATAGGCATTGTCTCCAATTTTCTCATGTACTTCAAAGGGGCCATCTGCTCTTGGTAGTAGCTTGCCTTTTCTCTTCCTGGGGAACCTGTCCTTCCTTAGGTGGATCCAAACTAGATCTCCTGGTTGGAAAGTCACCTTCTTCCTATGCTTGTTTGTTGTTGTAGACACCTATTCAGTATATTTGCAAATTTTCTCCTTCACTTGCTGATGAAGCTCCTTAATTTGATCTGCTTTTTTACCTACTTTAAAACTAAATTTGACAGAAGTTGTTAGTGGAACTAAATCCAAAGGGGAAATTGGATTTTTACCATAGACTACTTGGAATGGAGAGTAGCCTGTGGCCTTGGATCGTGCTTTGTTGTAAGCAATTTCAGCATGGGGCAATAGAGAATCCCATCCTGCTTTATTTTTGTGGATCAGTGCTCTCAATAGGACTCCAAGTGTTCTATTAGTAACCTCTGTCTGGCCATCACTCTGTGGGTGGCACGTGGTGCTATAATTGAGTTAAGAGCCCAATTTCTTCCATAAAGTAACCCAAAAATGGCTCAAAAACTTTGTATCTCTGTCAGACACCATTGTTTTTGGGACTCCCTGTAATCTGACAATCTCTTGGAAGAATAACTCAGCTCCTCTTGTGGCATCGAAGGTGGTGTGGCATGGGATGAAATGTGCCATCTTTGAGAATCTATCAACCACCACCATGAGTGAATCCTTCCCTCTCTGAGTTCTTGGCAAACCTATAATGAAATCAAGGTGTGACTTCCCAAGGAGGCTGCAATGAGGTGTCTGAGCCTTGGGTAGGCTATGTGACTTTGCCAATTGACAGACATGGAACCTCCTCAGTAGATGCTCCACATCTCTCCTCAACTTTGGCCAACTGTAGTGCTCTCTCAACATCAACAATGTTTTCTCAACTCCAAAATGTCTTGCTAAACTCCCTCCATGGACTTCTGTGATCAACAGTTCTTTAAAACTGCTCTTAGGGACACACAACCTGCTTCCTTTGAACAAATATCCCTGGCCTATATGGTACAGACCTTGGGATTGCTGCTGACACTTATGGCACACCTGCTCAAAGTCTCAATCCTCCTGATACAAAGCTTTCAAATGCTCAAAACCAATAATTCTAGAATCAAGCATATGAGGCAACATGTACCTTCTACTCAATGCATCTGCTCCCTTGTTTAGCTCTCCTGATTTGTGGTGGATCATGAAGTGGAACTGCTGCATGTATTCGACCCAAACAGCATGCTTGGTGTTGAGCTTGTGCTGCCCTTGAATGAACTTCAAGGCTTCATGATCACTGTGTAGGATAAATTCTACTCCAATATGGTAGTGCCTCCTGTGTTGAAGAGCTCTAATGATGGCATAGAACTCTTTATCATAGGTGTTGTATTTCTTCTTGGCATCATTTAACTTCTCACTGAAATAGGCAACTGGCTTGCCCTCCTAGGTTAATACTGCTCCTATGCCAACTCCTAAAGCATCACATTCTACCTCAAAAACTTTGCTGAAGCTAGGTAGTGCTAGGAATGGTGCTGAAGTAAGTCTCTGCTTGACTTCTTCAAAGGCCTTCTGGGCTGCTGTTGTCCAAATAAAGGACTTCCCTTTCACCACTTCAGTCATTGGTCCCATAATTGTGCTGAAATTCTTGACAAATCTCCAATAAAAGGAAGCCAGGGCATGAAAGCTCCTGACTTGATGAATAGAAGTGGGCATAGGCCACTCCCTAATTGCCTTGATCTTCTCCTCGTCAACCTGAATACTTGCTGTTGTAATAATGTACCCGAAGAAGTTCATTTGGGATGTAAAGAAGTGACACTTCTTGAGATTTCCAAACAACTCCTCCCTACTAAGAATAGTTAAAGCTTCTTGCAAATGCTTGACATGCTCTTGTTCAGTCCTGCTATAGACACGATATCATCAAAGTATCCCACAACACTCTTGCCTATGAGTGGCTTAAGGACCTGGTTCATAAGTCTCATGAATGTGGATGGGGCATTAGTCATGCCTAAAGGCATGACCAACCATTCTAGCTCACCTCCCATGGTCTTGAAGGCTGTTTTCCACTCATCTCCCTCACATATCCTTATCAGGTAGTATCCACTCCTTAAATCAATCTTAGAAAAGACTGTTGATCCATGTAACTCATCCAACATATCTTCAAGCCTAAGTATAGGATGCCTATACTTGATAGTGATCTTGTTAATGGCCCTACAATCAAAACACATTCTCTGACTTCCATCTTTCTTAGGCACTAACAAGGTTGGGACTGCACATGGACTCAAACTCTCCCTAATCATTCCCTTCTCGAATAATTCATCCACCTGTCTCTGTGTCTCATTGGTATTTGCTGGTGTCATCCTATAAGCTGGCTTATTAGGTAACACTGATCCAGGCACTAAGTCAATTTTGTGCTGGATATCTCTTTTAGGTGGCAAACCAGGTGCATTTCATTAGGAAATACATGCTGAAACTGCTGGAGTAAAGGTTGGAATAAGGGGTGGTCATTTTGTGGTGCTGAGGGTTCTTCAAGGTCTAAAAGGATCAAGTCCTTCTGTGTGCTAAACTCATGATGATCAGATAAAAGCAAAACATCAAGTCTAGGTTCAAGACACAGGGTTTTGGCTTTTTTGGTTAACTGTGAGGGTTTCATGGGGGTATGGACAATCTTTATGTGGTTTAGGGTCAGGGTGTAGGTATTAGCTACTCCACAGTGGTTTACTGATCTATCATACAACCAAGGTCGACCCAAAAGTAAATGACATGCATTCATAGGTAAGACATCACACCAGACCTCATCTTTGTATGTCTGACCAATTGAAAAAGCTACAAGGCACCTAGTTGAAACTTTGATACCTTTGCCTAAACTGAGCCACCGGATGGTGTATGGAGCTGGGTGGGGCTTGGTTGTCAGGCTTAGCATCTTCACCATGGTGCTAGAAGCTGCATTGGTACAGCTCCCACTGTCTACTATCACTGAGCATACCTTCCCTCCAATAGTGCACCTTGTATGAAAGATATTCTCCCTCTGCTCTTCTGCTTCCTCTACTGCTGAGCTGCTCAAAACTCTTCTGATCACAAGCATTTCTCCCTCATCTGGACCTTCTTCTATAACCTCATCATCATAGATAGGGTCATGTTCATGCTCTTCATACTCCTGTTCTTCTCCCTACACATGTTCAGGATCAACAAATAAAGCAGCCTGGTACTCAGCAAGAGTAACCATTCTCTTGTTTGGATATTATGAGGCAATGTGCCCTAGTCCTTGACACCTGAAACATCTTCTTTCTGAATAAGGTCTGCTGATAGAGGCTGGGGTTCTTTGTGGGGGATTTTATGGCTGATTTTGTGGGGGTCTTGGGATTGGATTTCTGGCTTGAGGTGGGGGTGGGGGTGGATAGGATCTTTGTGGGGGATTGTAAGGTTTGTAGGGGTTTGGTTTGGCAGGATACCTGTTGCTGCTGTAGTCCTTTGCTCTAGATTTCTTCTACTGTTCCACTTTGTGAGCCAAAGAGCTTAGCTCATCAAGGGAATCATAGACTTGCAACTCTACAACATTCTTGATACCTTCATTCAAGCCTGCGAGGTACTTAATATAGGTTTGTACCTTATTCTTCTGCATATTGCACTTCCAAAGCAAATGCTCAAACTCCTTGGTATATTCTTCCACTGACTTGCTTCCCTGCACAAAATGCTGCAACTTGTTGTAGTTCTCCTTCATGTAGTTACCTGGAATGAACTTCTCCTTCAGCTTCTGTCTCATCTCAATCCAGGTGCTTACTATGGCTTCCTCAATCTCCGTTCTCCTTCTCTGCAAATTAGTCCACCAAGTAGAAACATATTTTTTTTAACTTTAAGACTACTAATTTAACCTTGTTTTCTTCTGAAACCTCCTTCAAATCAAAAACCCTTTCTACTATCTGTAACCAATCTAGGAAAACATCAGGATCAAGTTCTCCTGCATACTCAGGTATATCAATCTTGAAATCAAGTTTCTCAACCCTCCTATCTTCCCTTCTTACTTCTCTTTCACTTTCACTATTTTCCTCAGGCTCACTGATTCTAGGTGATCTGATTATCCTTCACCTTCTCCTATGTGTAGGTCTAGGACCTCAACCTCCTCTCCCTATCCTACTAAAAGGATTCTCACCTTCTCCTTCCTCCATCTCATCATCAATCTCCTTATTCAACTCATGTCTATGCAATCTCATGTAATAATTCAACTGCTCACTCAAGAACTTCATTTTCTATTCTACTTCTTCCTTCTCTTTCAGAGTTTGTTCTAAGACTTCCTGTGGTGTTTTACTAGTTCCGGCCATTTTAACTAAAACAAGCAAACACTCTCCAAGAAAGAACACAATGCTCTAATACCAAGATTATGTATGCTAGCTCACAAAGATCAGAGTATTGAACCAGAATACACCATACAACACCACATACACAGCTGAATGCTTAAAACATAAGAGCTGATTGAAAGCACTTAGCTGGTATAGAAGACAACCCAAGGTAAAACATAAAAGATAGGCTTGCTTACAATTGTTACAGATACACCTTCAGCTGCAATCAAGGGCAATGGACTCTCAACACATGCCTCTACAGACACACCAAAGCATGGATGATCAAGCTCAGCTTACACTTGCTGGATTTTGCCAATATCCAGTGGCAAGAACTGATTGAACCAAGGTGGAGAGTTATAGGACACTCACAAACTTTCAGAGGTACTAAGACACTGGAGAATACTATTAAATGAACACTGAGATGATTTCATTGATAGAAAACTTCAGAATATAAAGAAAGCTAACAGTTTGATTAACAGATGCTTAAGCATAAGCAGCCTCTCTAATCTCCCTGATCTAGTCTAAGCTACAAAGCTTTAAACTTAATACAGCTGAATACATACTAACTATCTTGACTACATTTTGTAAGAAAAATTAAAGAAGAGACTAAACTTTGCTCTGATTGGACCAAATGCCAAAAGTGTGGCAAAATGAACCAATGAGAGACTTTCCTCTCCTAAGGGGTAAAAATAAGTTTACTGAGGTAATTCCCGCGCCAATGCTAACCTGGAGTATTCTCAACAGGTTAATATCATACTGGAAAGACTAGAATAACCCCTAACAGCAATCAGGACATAAAGCCCCAGAACTGGGGTTCTGGAAAAACTGATAAAAAGACCCTGCTGGGATTGTTTGTTTCTGACTTCTGAATCTTACTATGCCATGCTCGATCATGCTGGGACTTGGCTTGGACTTGAAAATGGCATGACAAAGAACAAAAAAACTCCTAGGAACCTTAGTTGATTCTTCCTCAATCAATAGATATGACATTGGGAAAGTCAGCTGCTTTGACAGTTGTTGCTGGAAACTGGAATTGGTCTGGATGACCAATGCTGGTGAGCTGAGTGGTTGTGGATGCCAAGACTTGCTTTACAAGGGTATAGCAAGTCTGAATGGATGCTGTTGGTGGAGTGGTGGCTGCTGGTGATACTGAAAACCTCCTGCTGGGTGTTTGGACTGCTGAGAAGCCTGCTGAGTAACCTGCTGTCTATGTTGGGATTTGGAAGCCTGTTGTTTCTACTGGAAAGGCTTCCCTAGCTGCTGAGTTGTGTGAATCAACAAGAACTTTTCCTTGTGCTACCATTGCAATTGCTGGTGAAGATTCCTTGGATGCATCCTTTGCTGATGAAGTTGTTGTTGCTGATTGTTCTCCTTGATGGTCTCCCTCAGCTGCATCTACTCGATCCAAGTAGCATGCCTGGTGTTGAGCTTGTGCTGCCCTTGAATGAACTTCAAGGCCTCATGATCACTGTGTAGGGTGAATTCTGCTCTAATAAGGTAGTGCCTCCAATGTTGAAGAGCTCTAATGATGGCATAGAACTCTTTGCCATAGGTGTTGTACTTCCTCTTTTCATCATTCAACTTCTCACTAAAATAGGAAACTGGCTTGCCCTCCTAGGTCAGTACTGCTCCTATGCCAACTCCTGAAGCATCACATTCTACCTCAAAAACTTTGTTGAAGTTGGGCAATGCTAGAACTGGTGCTGAAGTGAGCCTCTCCTTGACTTCTTCAAAGGCTTTCTTGTCCTGCTGCTGAAAGTGCTGGTGAAGCTCCTATAGATGCCTCCTTTGCTGGTGAAGCTGCTGCTTTTGGTTGTTCTTCATGATGGTTTTCATCATAATATTTCATCATTTCTCAAATCTCACTCCCTCTTCTCTTTTAGTTTCACCAAATTATGTTGAAACTTAACAAATACTATATTTCTCTTTCTCTGCGCTTAACTCAAAACTATTTTGCTTGCTAATTTGAATTGACCTAACTCCCACACCCTACTTATTAATGATGGATAAATAACTCGCTTTGGCTTTCTTTATTTTTTTCCATCTAAGTGGTGTTTGGATAGGTTGAGCAATAATTCAATTTTGAGAGTAGGTTTTATTATCCTAAGCATGCAATTCTAGGTGAGCTCTTTCGAAAAGCATAAAAGGATAATAAAACATGCAATAACGGACTTAAAACTTATATAAAAACCCCTAGTATGGTCACCAAGACTTAATTAAACTAATTTTAACTAAGCCTTGACAGTCTTCAAGAAACTCTTCTTGGATTTTGTAACTTCTTTGGATAGGCTCCCACTCGAATCAACACCTTCATTGCTGTTTGGGCACCCACTCAACTTGATGTCTCCAATTACAACAAATTGACAAAGTAGAATTCTGTAAAGAGACCTCACATAAATTAAATAAACTTAACTGAAATTTAAATTTAAAATAACTCAATGACGGCACGCAGGCCATATTTCACCCAACCTGGTACGTAGACCGGTAAAACCGACTATCTATGGTCATACTAGAAGTACATGCAAACATGCAATATTGCAATATTTATATCAAATATAACACATGCTTAAATAACAAATTATAAAGGCATATTTAATTGCAACATAACACATATAAGGAAACAAATACTAAATAAGGTTTCCTAAAAAGTTTGCATGATTAACAAAATAAACAAAATTCCAAATTTTGTCTTAGTTACCTAAACATATTTAGGATTTTATACCTTTACACACAAAATACTCGATTTTCCTAAAATCAAGAACTCTAAAAGATACTATATCTCTTAAAGATATTGTAAGTTTCCTGAACTTTACAAAATTAATAGATTTTATGCCCATCAACTGATTTAGTAGTAATAGGATTTAATGGTTAATTTCTAAAATTAATTTCAAACCCTAAAACACACGAATTCACCAAAACTGCTAGCAACATGGTCTATATTGCTTCCCAGTATTGGTTAATTTTGTGAATGAAAACTTAAACAAAATTATCAAAACTTATCGAATTTAAGAGTTTCATATCATAGTGCTATCTAATAACCCAACATGAAAATTTTTCAGAATTTAAACAGTTTTCAAAAGATTGTAAAATTTTAGGGAATTAAACCTTTTAATTCTCCGTTTAAGAGGAAAATAAATAAGAATAGTTCGATAAGTTTAAAAATCAAATTTATAATTTCCCATACAAAAGGTTCATCCAGTATGCTACTGTAAAAATTTCAGATTTTTATCAAATTTCTAAAATTAGAATAAAAATCAGAAAAGTAAATAATTATACTTCGTTGTTAATCTGAAAATTAAAGGAAAATTAGTTAACGATTTCAAAAATTTATGAAAATTTTATCTATAACAAAATGGTTACCTAGTAACCTACTGTAAAATTTGTAAAAAATTTGCAAATTTCTATAAATTTACAAAAGTTAGAGAAGTAACAAATTTATTTCTCTCAGGTCTGAAAATCTAAATTAAAAAATATAATTTAATCGGATAAATTAACGGAAAAGATTTTCCCTAAAAGCATGGTTATCTAGTAACGTACTGTAAAAATTTCAGTTGTTTTACAAATTTCTACAAATTTATAAAATTCAGAGAATTAAATGAATTTTATTTCTCTTCAGATCTGAAAACTCAATTAAAAATCGATTTTAGTTGGGAAAAATCTACAAAAAAGATAGAAAGTCCAGAAAACTTCCAGACTCCTCCAGTAAAATTTCGGAATTTTTCGAATTTGTTTGATATTTTATTTCAATTTTCATTAAAGTTACTGTAAATAAACTATATCAGAAAATAACTCTTCAAAATCCTATTTTGTGAATTTTGACCTATTCCATGTATTGCCTACTGTTTAACAATATTAAACATGATTGTTTCTAAAAAATTCAAAATTAAATCAAGTTCATGCTATATTTAACAATAAAACAAACATAAATTAACTAATTAAAAGCAATAAGAAATAAATCATAACAAAGCATGAAACTTTACAATAAACTCCAGATTTACTATCATGAATAATAAAGCCTAAAACTTTTTATAAAGTTTCAAAATTCAGGCATTAAAACTGCTCTAGCAAATTCATGAAATAATTCAACAACTGACAAAATTATTTATGAATTCAAGTATAATACTTTAGCATGCAATTGGTGGCTCTGATACCACTGTTACGTTTTAGGTTATCTATTTCCTAAACAGATACAGATTAATTGGCGGAATATTCACAACGATTATAAACAATTAATCACAACAATTGTAGAAGCTTTAGTAATTATACCTGATCGCATGTTCCGGCTGAAGAAGAGGTTGACCTTTAAGATTCCAATGTTGAAATCCTCCATTAAAAAGTCCACGCAACACTCCGAGAACTCGATTGCTAAATCAACCCGATCGAGACGAATCTCAATCTAAGATGTATGTATTTGGTATATGAGAATGTTTCAAGCAACAGAGAATGTTTCAGGAAACACGAACTGCAAACTAAACGAGAGAGGAACTTAGGAAATCACATTGGTATCTCTCTTAGAGTCTCACGCAATTGCTATGGAATAATCTCTCACAAATACCCCTTTATATAGTGTTTAGATAACCTAGGGAGAGGACACAAAACCCTAAAGGTCAACTTAACGCAATGGTGCACTTCTCAGGCCCAATTAACTCTGCCCATGGACACCACGAACCGTATTGGGTCAACACGGTTCGTGTTGAACCCAGTTCGGTCCGTGTGGGGCTGATTTCTCATAGAAATCAATTCCCAATATTTCTAGCTAAACATAATACAATATTACTTAGGTTACATACATTGTTCTTCTCATCATCATCTTGCATTCATAATCTTGGCATTAACTTGAGGTTAGTATTGTTTTTTCTTATTTTATTCTCACTCTATTATGATGTAAAATTTGACTTAAGTAATAATATTGATGCCCTAATTAATCTAATTAAATGCAAACTTGTAAATGTTTATGCTTTTGTTCTTTTAGTTCATTCTACTATTTGCATTTATTTTTATTTTTACATTTAATCATTTCATTTGTATGCGCTAAATAATGTTGATTAATCTATTAATTCTCCTTTTCCACTCTTTTCTTTAACTTAACCAATTTAGTAGAGTCCGTTCTTTGAACGGGCGAATTCGAGGGTTTTTACTTTCGAATTCGTAACCTTACCGCCGGATCTTAATCTCATTGTTCATGGTTTATGGAGTTTAAATTTGAGTTTATTAATTCTCATTAAAAATTAATTGGCGACTCTTTTTATTTTTGTTAGTTTGATTCACTTGAACATAATAATAAAATTTATTTAAATCCTTTAAAGAAGACACCTCATTCGGCTCATCATACAACGCATGCGACACTACAGGAATTTTCTCGGGTCCCACAAATGGCGACTCCACTATGGACTTACTTTAAGAGGGTAAAACTTGAAAAATAAGTTTTTGTTTTTAAATTTTGAGTAGAAAGGAGAAACTAATTCTTGTAATTGTTATTATCTAGTTAGGCATTAAGCATACGGTCCTCCATTTTGATTTTTTACACATCGGGATGAACCCAAAGGTACCGTCTAGGATTTAACCCAAATTCCCTTTTTCGGGCAAAACATAATTCCAACTTCATAAAGGAATGAACTCCACATTTCAAGAAGATCGCAAGTAACTTTGTCGCTCATGAAGCACTCCAAATTCTCGGAATTATGAATTTATATTTTCCCTTTAATTTTGCGAGAAACACACGGGTCACATTACTATGAACTCCATAGAATTTGTGGCGCGTGAGAGACATGAGTATGTTATTTTAGTTGTCCGACCTTAAACCATTGAATATAGGACCTTGGTTAGGTGCATCCCTCACTTGTATGCTACGTGCATTCCCTTTATGTTATGTGTAAATGTAGACACCGGGATTTGCACCGACACAATTCTGACCCGTCATAACTCAGCAAGTCATTTGGGCCGAAATGAGTCATTTTGGCCGAAGTGAGTCATTGGGCCCATGGAGTCAGCAATACGGGCCCAACAAATCAAAACAACCCGCATTACAATATAAAACCTGTTGGAGTTTTCGAAGCCCACAAGCAGGCTCAAGACACGGATCTGGCCCAGGAAAAACAGTATACCGACGCAGGTTATCATCGATTTTCTGGGTACCTACAGTAAATTATGTGTTATATGTTTTCCATTTCATTCTAAGACTCGGTCTCATGTTGCATTAGTTTGGATAATAGTCAAATAAAGAATTAAAGAAGGCCAGGAGGTCTCTCTTAGGCCCGAATCAAAGAGGTTTGATCAAGTCCGAGATCTTAGTTTGGGTTTGTTCAACCCTTGATAGCATTGGATCCATAAAGTGTGTATCCGGTCGTTATTCAAACCTAAGTTCATGTTGACTCGATCTTATGATGGCCAGATGGACCTTCCCTTTCCATGCACATAATCTCATATTAGGTTAGAAGTCTTCATGCAAGCCCAATGTTGGGTGAGTCAGACCCAAAATAAAAAAACGAAAAAAAAAAACATTCATCATATTGGCATGGTTTGCATTAGGTTGTCCCATATAGGTCACTAGGTCTTTGGGTAAGTCAATGTCAGGGTTAATTATTGAGGTTTATAGTTTCCATATAGGCAGAATAAGGATTTGGTGACCGACCTTGAACTTGGAATAAACAAGTTTCCTTCTTTGCACCACTGTCTCCAATGGCCTCCAACGGAACACCTAGCAACAATGAACTCAGTCTCTTCATCACCCAACATTTGACTGAAATTTCACAGCAAATGCAAGGCATAAGTGATACTACAGCTATTGAAAATGATAGGAAGATAGATGAGATCATCCATACATTGGCAAGGATGAATGATGAGTTGAACCTCCTCCCTGATGAAGATGAAAGCAACAATCATAATAGTGAAATAGCAAATATGCACGAAACAGAAAGAGAGATCCCTATGTCTACAAATCACTATATGGGCTTGGTACTCACTTCTGTTCATAGAGTCGAACAACCACGCCAGTTTAACTTACCAAGGAAGAAGTTCAAAACTGCTCCAAGTATTCCCGGGTCTCCTTCGACTGAGAAGGAAGACCAAATCCCGCCCTTAGCCACAAGAGGAGATCAAGAAAGAAGATGTTATGAACGAGAAAGTTCTTTTTTCGACTAACTCTACGCCACAATAAATCAAATGCAATCACGCATGGAAGGTCTGGATCGAAAAATGAAAATGATTCTTTAGTTTCTACAAAACGGTAGAAGGATGGCTAATATTGAACATCATCAGAGAAAATATTGGAGAAGGATCATCATCAATGGGATTACATGGCACTGACATTCATCAAAGGGCTCCTAATTCCTCTGCTAAGAATTCTGAAATTCCAATCTACACTGCCAATGCCGAGGCTCTCAACTGTCCTCTTAAGGAAGGCAAGATCAAGCTTCCCCCTGTTCAATGCGAACCCGAAACTAAAGGAAAATTTTGGAACTCAAGCGGGGTTTGCAGATATCATAGACTTCGAGGTCATGATACTGAAAATTGTTTCACCCTCAAGAAAAAACTTGAAGAAATGTTCCAATTAGGAGAAATGTCTCTATCACAAACAATGCAAAAACCCCATTTGAAGTTTAGGCTGTAAGGGGATCTTCCCTGCAAGCTCTATAATCCTGGGTTACATCAGCGTTCAGTTAGGAGAATTTCTAATGTCATGTTGTTCCTTCTCTTTCCATGAAAGTTGGTTTTAAATTTTCAGAGTCAAACATAATTTATCCAATGATTGATTTTCAATGCATCCTTCTTATTTACATTCAACAAGGTTAACTTATTTTTATTATGACTCTTGTCTTCCCCGACCCTTCATTTGCTTCTAAGGAAAGAATCTTGTGCTTGCATTCCTGATTTAAATTGAAGAGCTCACTCACCCATATGACCGTCCAAGTCTGATACATCCGTCTGTTCGTTTCCTCCATCTCACATAGCCATCACATTTTCGTTATGCTTTTGTGCCCTATCCCGAGTCCAAGGTTAATAGAGAGAGAAGAGAGACTAACTTCATGCCAAAGCGAAGTTAGGCAAAAGGAGAGACAAATAAAAAGGAGCGAGGCCGACTTGAACACTCATATAACAAGTTGGGAAAAAGGAGAGGTGAATGAGTTATAATTAAGAGGAGAGAAGCTAAACTCAACACTCACCCAACTGGTTAGGCAAAAGGAGAGAATTCAAAGTGACCAATAGTCTCTAAAAGTGAATTTTCCCATCTAACAAATCATGCAGCTAAAAAGGACATGCCTAGGATAAAAGGTTTCCACCCTTTACCACCTACATCATAACCACCTTCATTTTCACTTCGCCGCTTCACCTACATTTCTTCACACATCATCTTCTTAACCACCACCATCAACCCAGTCATTCATTTTATGACAACATCCTCCCTCAACCGACTTAAGCCAATCAATGTGGTGTGGGTGACAAACATCATGGATAAGAGAAATATAGATTGAGGTTGGCGAGTTCAAAAAAAAAGTAAAAAAAAAAGAAGGAAGCAAGAATAAGAGGCATAAGAAGCAATTGTTGATTTATATTGGTCACTCGCACACATCCCAAAACCTTCCCGTCCAACCTTCACATCTATCCTCCCCATTAAACTTTTGATCCATCTCAAAGTCCTTCTTGTGTCATCAATCGTTTAAAGCTGCACCTGTTGAACTACGACTGGCCTGATTCCACACTAGATACGTAGGAGAACCTCTTCGAGGCCCGCGCGCTGCAATTTTCTTTAGAGAAAATCCATCATCAAATCTTCTGATCTTTGAGAGACAGAATAAAGAGTGGCTAGCTCGAAAACCTCACCAAGTCACCAGGCAGGCTAGGCAAAAGGAGAGGGAACCTTGGTCTCTAAGGACAATGAAAAACTCTCAAAATTTCTACTCCAGTATCTTAATTTAGCTAATCAAGTGGTGTCGTGTAGAGCTTGATTTCAATCTTTTGGTGGTGTGTCTGTATCCAAATGAGAGATTCAAGTATCGGCCCTTGTGAGAATTGATTGTGGTGTGTCTGTATCAATCAAAACTCACTTGTTCTGTCTTGTGTTTGTAACTCGTGGTGTAACTGTATCGAATTTCAAACACTTGTTCTATTCTTTGATTCCATTTGTTTTTATTACCTTCATACTTAATTCCAACATTTGATTTGGTTATTATTCCCTACGTGAGGTCCTTGTTCTATGGTGTTTGTAAGCTTGTTAATCCCACGCCATTCTTAAGCTTATATACATCATAATTGCTTATTTCATTTGGTTCTTGAACAAATTCGAGAGGTTAGTGATCTTTGTGATGTTTGTTTGCTCATGAACGTCCTCTATTGTTGAGCCGACATACATCAAAAGTCACTACAAGAAAAGATGTGTTCAACCACACTTAAAATGGTTATTAGCCACACCTATAAATGCAGCGAAGACTACTCCCCACACTTAACTAAGTGTGTTGTTGGAAACTGTGGGGAAAATTTAGCCACACTTACTATGTGTGGTAACCGCTTACACTACCCACACATATATGTAAAGGGAATACATTGATTCGTTGCACTTGCATGTGTGGGTAGTTTCTCGCACGTATATGTGTGGGGAAATTTACATCTTTAAAACTATAAGCCTAAATTTACTTGCACATATAAGTGCAACAAACTATTAACAAATAACAACCATTGAAACCCAACTAATTTTTGGCGGGAACTTATTAGTTATATATTTCTTAATAATTATTTTATTATTTACTGTTAATTTATATATTAATGTAAGCACTTATATATATATATATATATATATATATATATATATATATATATATATATATATATATATATATATATATCTCGCAAAGTATAAACGTTCTTCAACTTCGAAAAAACTCTTCAACCTTACATTAAAATTGTTGTAAAATGAGTATCATGTAACAAAGTCAAACCAAATATTAGTCATTACAAAGTCAGCTAAGTATTTGTACAATAATCCATAATATATCAACAATTTGTCCAAGTAAAAGTAAAACTTAAAGTTAATTGGATGTGTAATAACTGAAAAACTCAGCACCATCACTCATCAAAAATATCATTGTCCATCTCTTGTTCCGCATTGTTGTTGGCTACCTAAAATTATCAAACCAAACAATTGGAGCAATGATTAAACCATCTTACATTAACTTTTACACAACAACAAAAAATCGTAAATGAGATACATTTATTGAGGGCACAATATACTTACAAGTATAGCTCTATCAAGTTTTTGCTTAAGAACATCCTTCAACACATTTGAATGGACCTTATTTTTACAAAGTCCCATAGCATGCAAGCACCGGATATATGTTAAAGACAACATGAAACGAAAATAAAGGGATAATAATTTATTATATACCACTCCCGCAAGGAAGAGCAAACTTTCTCTTTTTTTCGTTGGAGATCCATATCTTCGAACGTCCACAAGGTGAAATTTGATCATAGTATCAACCACTTTTTCTACTTCAACACGAAATAGTTGTACATGAATATAATATGTTAAAGAATTGTTTGAAAAAATCTAGCATAATCTCCTCTGTAAATTCACCATCCTCAAGACTTAATGTCTTAAATTTCTATGAATAAAAAACACAAATTTCTTTCAAAAAACACTCAAGAACCACACGCCGGAGTATATTACAAGCCACACGCCCATAATCTAAATACATATTCACAAAAATATACTCAACTTATAATCTTTCTAGTCATACTAGGCTTTCAAGAAAATATATATAGTAAACATTTTCTATATGCAAATTAGTTTAGGTGAAGTACATACCATCACATGTGCTATGATTTTCTTCTTTTTTGCAGCTCCCTGCTCATTAGGCATATCACTCGGCTTGATTAGAGATGTAACTTAATTATTCTCTCCTTAGTTATTCATTTCCATGATGTTTCTCTAATAACAAGTAAGAAATAGTTCACAATACTGCATAACTAAATCAAGATAAGTTAAGAAAAGACTTATTACTTAATAGCTCGTAATTTCTTATTTTCTTATTGCCTAACCTTTGATGGTGTGCTTCCTTGTATTGAAGTGCATCTTTGGGTGCCATTCCCTTCCTTAATAACCTCCGTATTAGGTCTAATATCACCATGCTTAGGTTTTCCACCGAAAAGATTATGAGATGGAAATATGTTACTATTGACTGATGGCTTTGATGATTGCTAAAAATGAGTCATAAACATGAATAAGATGTATAAATCAATATGAGAATACAAGACAAAGGTTTATAAAAAAATCGCATTAAATATATCATATACACATACTGTATTACTTCCTAAGCGCTTGTGTAAACCAACTTGCACTTTGTTGGTATGCTTTGATGCACTAGCACCACCTTGTTGCTGTTTGCCTAACAATAAACATATAGAGCATGTAAACCAATAATAATGACACACTGTGATTGCTACACATTAGAATTTTCTTACCAAAGGCATTAGAGAAGGAAAGAGCATCCCTAGACAAAGTTGAATCGCGCCTTGAACCATCATTAAGTAATAAATAAATAAAAACAAGTAGTGTAACATAAGATTCAAATCACTATAGTAATTGTATTTGATAACAGGAGTGATTTTTTTGGAAATCTTTAGACTACAAAAATTAGGATAGGTAAACTTGCCCTAGGCAGCACAAGCGGCATAACTAACACTGGGAATCAAAAATGTGTATGGCAGAACTTTTGTTTTCAGCACAGAAGCACGCACAGATGACCTCTAAGTAACTAGATAATTTTGCTGCTGAAACAAGAATGTTTGTGTTTGAAATTAGGTTGATTAACTTGAAAAATGGCAATTTGATTGATCTCAACTCCAGCAAGTCAATTTGCAGTAGTTTTTCCTATTTTAAACACTCGAATCAAAATCAGAAATGCCTTTAAGGCCACAATTCAGTGGAATGGTGACAAATGACCTTTAAGTAACTAGATTTATCTAATATCTAATATCTAATATCTAATCTTTAAATGGTGCAAAAGTGTACTATACCTGTTGTTCACCCTAAATAACATAGCTAATATTTAATCTTAGTTTCTCTCAATCAAAACATGACTTACTGACTTAGATCAATCAAACCGAATACACGATACACAATACTTGATAAATTAATGATAAATTATTAAGTATGTGAAGCCCCAAAATTCCCAAAAAGCAGGCAAGCAGCTAGCGACCATACTCAGGCCCTGTTCTTTTTTGCGGTATTTTGCGGTGTGGTGTGGTGGGGTGTGGTGGAATTGTGGTAGGTTATTGGTATGTGGGGTAGGTGAGGAGAGAGAATATAAAAAGTAGAGGAGAAAAGTGAAGAGAGAGAAGAGTGAGGAGAGAGAAAAGTAATGATTTGTGGCAAACTGCGGTGAGTTACGGCAAACTGCGGTGAGGTGTGGTACCGTAGTTTGCCAACCGCAGTATAGAACAGGGCCTCAATGCACAATACTTGAGGATGATTTTCTGGCATGCTCGACTGTTATAATCACTTGCCAACACCAAAAACCGAATTACAGATAATAACAAAGGAAAAGGGCAACCGTCCAAATTAGCCAACAAAGAAACCATAACCAAAATGGAATTCTCAGTTTCAAGCTACATTAAAAATACTCCCAACAAAAACCAATTCTAATGTATATTCTCAGTTTCAAGCTACATACCTACACAAAATACTTCCAACCAAAACCAATTCTAATATTTAAGACAATATCTCCAACACACCACTATCTATGTTACTCAGTTTCATTTAAAAAAAATAAAATAAAATCTATGTTACTTAGAAGGTTGTAATCAACCAAAGAAATAGAGAAGTAGGAAATGCAGACAAGGTAGGAATTCAAGAAAGATAAGGAGAATTAAGGGTTTGATTGAGATCCAAAGAAATACCATGATCACTTTGGATGCCTCTTTTAAGCAATGACAGATGTATAACCACATTCATTGTTAAAATACATATAAAAGTAATGCCAATTGATTATTATTTGTTGTTGAGTGATTCCTACAAAGCCAATTAATTCCAGATGAGCATATGAATTGTAAGCCAGGAAGCTTTTGACAAGATTGACACCTTTGAGCCATGTTAACGTATATATAAAAGTATGCAACAACAGTACTGGAAATGGGTCAAATGCCCACCTGGGACCTTTTTATGGAATCCAAGTACCTAACTTTGTAGCCCCCCATACACACATTCACACACACATATTACCGGTGAAATGTTTTTGGATGCGAATCTGTGTAGAATAATTTGCTACCTGTGGTTTCTGTTTTGAACATTTGAAATGTTCAAACAGTGGTTCCAAGTCCATCCACGTACTGTGTTTATTACATACATAGTAGGGAGTAGGATTAAGAAGCTGAAGTTTCCAATTCGCGGTGCTATGCCGTGGGCAGACAAGTGATGGATGGGTGGGCTAATCTAATCAGTGATGTGACCAAGTGAGGTTTCTAACTCACTAGCTTTGATTATTCAGAATCAGTGACTGGGTTTTCACATTCATCTCAATAAATCTTGTTTTTTAAAAAAATTGAATTAAAATTTAGTGATAGAGCAGAGATAAATCTACCCTTGATGAAACAGAACCCAAGAACAATTATACACACACACAAAAAAAAGGATAAGAACACTATGAAGGTTCACAGAACTTGCAGAGTTCTGGGACTTGCAACAGATGCGTGGTAGCCTCGAACAGGTTGAAACTGAATGAGATGTAGAGACCAAACCTAACAAAAGGAGGGAAAGAAATGAGTGTAAACCCTAACAGAAGGACGAAACTGCAGCGGCAGAAGGTGAGGAGTCGAAATAGGGCAAGACTCAACCGGAAAATTCTTAGTAGATGGTGGATTCAACCGAAAAACAATAGAGGAAGGGGATTTGAATTACCGAACTTGCAGTAGCAGATGCGTGGCAGCAACTCAAATTAGACGGTGGATTCCCAGGCGTCACAACCACCCGTAGCGATGGTGAGAGTCGCTGGAGATTGCAGTGACGGTGGGCATCGCTGGAGAATGCAGGGATGGTGCTGGCTGGTGTTGACTGAGTCGCGCGAAGGAGGAGAAGCGGGAGTAGATGGAGACTAATTAGGGTTAGTAAAATGATAAAAATGACTGTGCCAAGTGCTTTTCATTCGCTGGGTGGGTCGGTTCAAAATTTCGTGAATTTTTTGGCGGTATCGTGAAACTACTGAAAGACGTTGGAAAAATGTTGTGCTAGCTGGCTGGCCCAAATGAAAAAGGGACGTCCTTTACACTATAAAGATTAGCACTTGTTAAATATAGCCAAAAGGAAAAATTATTATTAAACATTTTCTGATATATGCTCCACTTGCTATGTGTGGGGAAGCAGTTTGAATATTTCCCCGCTCTTAGTATATGTGGTGATATGTCAATTATCACTTGCCACATATATAAGTGTGGGGACATTAAAAGGTAGCTATTTAGACAAACACACTTAATTATGTGTGGGCAAATAAGTGCAGCTAAATACACATCTTCTTGTAGTGAGTCTATGCTAACTCAAAAAAAAAAAAACAATCGTTTAATATTGAGTTCACATTCACGATAATATGGAAAAGATACCCTCGATAAGAATGTTTCCCATAACCAAGAATGTAAACTAGGCCCTAAACAACAACATCACAACAAACCTTGCCCATAACTTAGGGTTTTTTCTAAACTTACATAAACCCAAACCCAAACCCCAATGATTGTATCCTAAACCGTAAACATTGCCTAAAACAAACTTATTTTTTTTAAAACCCACCTAAACCGTAACACTAAACTCTAAACAACAACAACAACAACAACAACAATAATAATAATAACATTCCAAAACTTACCTTTTTTTCCTAAACTAACCAAAATCCTAACACTAATTAAACTCTAAACAACAACAATAATAATCATTGGTAATAATAACAATATTATTAATGACGACGACGACAACAACAACAACAACAACAACAACAACAACAACAACAACAATAATAATAATAATAATAATAACAAGTTTTTTTTTAAAAGGCCTAGACGCTTCCAGATCGCGTCCCAACCTTGGTAGATGTGTCTGGACCTTGGTCTAAATGCACCTAGATGGCGCTTGGACCAATGTTTGGACGCACTTGGATCGCGTGTGGACCAAGGTCCGCATGCGTGTTGGATGCAGCCAGAGGTGTCTTGGACGAGTCTCGGCCTTGGCGCAGCGGCAGTTCGAGGGCATTTGGGAATCTGTCTGGCACAAAAAATTTAAATTAAAAAAAAAACAAATCGAACACCTACTTCAAATTCAACGTACTAACATTACAATACCGGTAACCCACCTGGAAGAGGAGGCGAAAGTAGAGGACTTAATTGATCATGATCGAGCAATTTGGAGGGGAGATCTTGTTGAGCTATGCTTTCCGGAAAATATTGCAAAAGAAATTATGCCTATCCCTTTGAGTGAGCAGCAAGAAGCGGATTAACTTGTATGGCAGCCCACCCATAATGGAAGCTTCATTGTCAAGTCTGCTTACAGATTGGCCTGGGAGATCGAAAAACAAGCAGATGGTGCGGACAGTTCAAGTTCAAGAACGGCAGCAGGTCATGGGCAGGTTATATAGAAGGTGAGGACGATACCAAAAATAAAACACTGTGTTTGGAGACTATGGAAGGATGTTTTACCGAAAAAGGAAAATTTGATAAGGAGAAAGATGGATGTGGATCCAATATGCCAGAGTTGCGGCGAGGCGGTGGAAACAAATGATCATGTCTTCCTCAATTGTCATTGGGCAAAGCTAGTATGGAGACACAGTGTGCTGCGCTTGGATGTGAAAAATCGAGATTGGGAGGATGCAGGCCGATAGGTGGAAGAGAGGCTAAGAGAAATGGATGATGGAAGTGCAAGTATTCTGATGGCCACAGTATGGAATATTTAGAAAGTAAGAAACAAACGGGTCTTTGAAGGTAAACAAAGCCAACCATTGGAGGTGTGAAGTATAATGGGATCAAAGACTCGATCTTGATCGATTACACATCAATGACACGTGCAACCAATCTAGAATATGGGATGCTTCACGTGAATACGGAAAAAAGAAAGGGGATGGATCACGTGAATAACCAGGATCTATGGAGGCTGTTTATGACGTGAGGCCTTTTGTGGATGAGAGAAACAAAAAACATTGTTCATTGGAGGGGGAAGAGAGAGGATGACGTGAGAGAGGGGAGAGACAGAGTATTCTTGGCATGAGGCCATTGTGAGAGAGAGAAATTGAATCGAGAGAAAGTAGGGAATTTGTTGGAGGGGAGAGAGAAAGAGAGATGAGAGACTTTTGGGAAAGAGAGAGAGAGAGAGAGAGTTGGCGAGATTGAGAGGGATTGAGAGCTTTGTGAGAGATTCTTGACTAGCCTAGGGTTAACTAACTTGGATAGAAGTAACCCGGATAGTTCAAGGGATTCTATTCTTGATACAGAAACACCACAAGAAAGAAAACCCTAGGGCTAACTTGACCTTTTTCCTAGTTACAGAAACACCTTCAAGGATCAGGGTTCAAGCTCTTCCTAAACCACTTGGTTGCCAAACCAAGATACTATAGAAGAGATCAACGAGGTTCTCACGAAGAACTCAAGGGGTAAGCTAAAAGCTTGATTCTATTCATGTTTGATAAATGGGTTGCCTTTAAAAGGCTACATGCCCAGCTATTTATACTACTATAGTCCTATATGGACTGGAACTCTCCTACTTGGCGTGCAAGCCAAGGAGTTCTATTACTAGACGCCTAATAGAACTATCTCCTCCTTGGATTAGGATTCCTTATCCTAAGGGGAGTAGTTATAACAACCTTATCCTAATGGGACTTGGCTTTCCTAATCCACCATATCACACGCCTAATTACACACACACGCCTTTCTAGATCATTCTAGATAACCTTAGAACATTCTAGACTTATCTAGACTCCTACTAGACTCCTATGACTTGATGCTCAAGTTTATAACTTACTTGGCATCTTACATGACTCTAAGTACTATGAAGATAATATAAATCTCACTAAAAACACTTAAAAGCTATAAATAATAAAGTTACTGGAGCGTGGCGTGATGGGAGAGATTAATGGACTAGCTTGAGTGATGTGAATCAACAATCAAATAATAGCTTGGATACCAAAAGGATTGGGTATGACCTTGGATAAAGGAGATTCCACCACCAAAGCCTAACACCCCACCATGACCATCATAAACGAAGAATCCACCAAATGATCAATAAAGAGATGACTTGCAAACACCACCATGAACAATGGATAAAGTAAAGCAAGATTTTGAGAGAATAGGGAGAAACCCTAGCAATGCTTTAGCATTTCATTAATCAGCCAAAAACTGTCTGGAAAAACGTGCTAACAAGCTATTTATGCTAAACCAGAAATTAAGTTGAAACAGAGAAAAAATAACGAAACAGCGCGTTCTTTACAAAAGGTTGGCTCGGGCGAGCCAGGGAATGGCTCAGGCGAGCAGGCCTTCTGCCCGCAACAAATCGTCGCTGGGCAGAGGAGGTCGCGTGCGCAACAAAACCTGGCAGTAGCTAGGCGCGGGCGAGCCAAAGGATGGCTCGGGCGAGCAGGCCCACTGAGAGGATGGTCACGTGCACGACAAAATCTAGCAGGAGCTAGCCTCGAGCGAGCCAGGGAGTGGCTCGGGAGAGCAGGCCCACTGAGAGGATGATCACGTGCGCGACAAAATCTAGCAGGCGCTAGGCTCGGGCGAGCCAAGGAGTGGCTCGGGCGAGCAGGCCCACTGAGGGTGGTCGCGACACGTTGCTGCAAGACGCCAAGTTCGCACTTTGATTTTATTGCTTCCGGGGGTTTAAACACCCGCACCCCGATACCTCCTATTCACTAGTCTCGAGACGACCCGGTCCGGTCCCGAGGCCTCCGGGGTCGGTGTTGTGGGCAGGCCTCCCTAAAGAGCCCCGAGGCTCATCCATTGGATGGACGAGACTAGCCTCGCAATTCCAGAAGTGACCGAAAATTGTAACTCAAGGCTCGAGTTGGTCGAAGGGGCTCGCTTGGCAGAGGTCACCAGAGTTGAGAATGGAACTCGGGCCTCTTCATCCTCCTCTTCTTGAAGAGGATTTGACCTCAAATCCACGTCGGGTTCAACATCCTCAATATAGGGTGAAAGATCCCCGATGTTGAAGGTTGATGAAACACCGACGTCACCCGGAAGATCAAGCTTGTAGGCATTGTGATTTATCTTGACCAAAACTTTGAACGGTCCCTCGCTTCGTAGCATTAGCTTATTACTCCTCCGGGAAGGACACCGTTCATTCCTTAAATGTAGCCAAACCAAGTCCCCGGGCTTGAACATGATACCACGACGATGCTTGTTGGCTCGGGCCTTATAAAGTTCATTGGTGCGCTCGATCTTCTCTCGAATTTGCCGGTGAAGCTTCTGAATCTCAGCGGCCTTCTCACTTGCTTCAAAGGTAACCCTCGACTCTAAAGGAAGAGGAAGCAGCTCGATAAGAGTTATAGGGTTGACCGATTATAGGCAAACTCGGCGTGACATAACTTGGCATCCCAATCTCGTAGACTCCGACTCCCAAGACCCCGAAGTAATGTAATGAGAGTCTTGTTAGTTACCTCAGTTTGGCCGTATGTTTGAGGATGATGCGATGTGCTAAATAAAAGCTTCGTTTCCAAGAGCTTCCACAAAGACCTCTAAAAGTGACCCATGAATTTAGTATCACGATCCGACACAATAGTCCTCAGAACACCATGAAAACACACCACCTCTCGGAAGAAAAGGGTGGCAATATGTGTTGTGTCATCAGTTTTCTCGCAGGCAATGAAATGCGCCAGTTTAGAAAAGCGGTCAACGACGACTAGAATTGCATCTTTGCCACGCACGGTTCGGGGAAGAGCTACAATGAAGTCCATACTCAAATTCTCCCACGGACCATTCGGAACCGAAAGGGGTGTATAAAGCCTTTGGTGGAACTGGCTCTTGGCATGGTGACAAGTAATACACTTCGATATCACTTCCTACACATCGCCTCCCATCTACGGCCAATAAAAGTGCTCCTTTAACATGTCGATGGTCTTATTGATACCGAAGTGACCGGCGAGTCCACCTCCATACACCTCCCGCACTAGAAGCTTTCTCAACGGACATTTTGGAACGCACAACTTGTTGCCCTTGAAGAGAAATCCGTCTTGTAGCAAATACAGCCCATCATTACCACCGAGGTGTGATTTAAAGTCATCATCCTCCTTATAAAACTCCTTTAAGTGCTGAAACCCAAGTACCCTTGCCTCAACTACGGAAAGAAGAGAGTGTCTCCTCGAAAGTGCATCGGCGACCACATTTACACTCCCCTTCTTGTGTTTCGCTACAATTAGCATGCCGGGAGCTAAGCTTGTGTTGCCCATTCAAATATTTGAGTGCCTCATGGTCTGAATGAAGGACAAACTGGCTTGGCCTCAAATACTGTGACCAATGATCTAGAGCCCGCACGAGAGCATAAAACTCCTTATCGCACGTGGAATAGTTTTTCCTTGAACCGCTGAGTTTCTCACTGAAATAAGCGATAGGACGTTGGTTTTGCATCAACACGGCTCCAATGCCTACACCACTAGCATCGCAATCCACTTCGAATGCTTGTGTGAAATGCGGGAGAGCAAGTACCGGAGCCTCACAAAGTCGGGATTCAGCTTCTCAAAAGCTCCTTGGGCCGCTCGGGCCCACTCAAAGGCACCCTTCTTCATGCACTCGGTAATAGGGGCGGTAAGGGTACTAAAGCCCTTAATGAACCGGCGGTAGAACGAAGCAAGACCGTGGAAGCTCCTCACCTCCGTGATAGTAGAGGGAGAGGGCCAAGAGCGGATGGCCTCCACCTTTGAAGGGTCCACAGAAATACCCGTGCCGGAAATAATATACCCAAGAAAGGTGACTTGGGGAGTGCAAAATTCTCACTTCTCCAGTTTGCCGTAAAGCCGTTGTTGCCGCAAAACCTCGAACACCCGCTCCAAATGCTCAATATGCTCCGCCTCACTCCTTGAATATACTAGAATATCATCGAAATAAACCATGACGAATTAACTAATAAAGGGCCTCAATACCTCGTTCATAAGACGCATGAATGTGCTCGGGGAGTTGGAAAGCCCAAATGGCATGACAAGCCACTCATATAATCCCCCCTTTGTCTTGAACGCTGTCTTCCACTCATCACCTTCCTTCATACGGATTTGATGGTAGCCACTCTGTAGATCAATCTTGGAGAAAATACAGGACCCATGTAGTTCATCGAGCATGTCATCAAGCCTCGGTATAGGGTACCGATACTTGATGGTAATGTTGTTGATGGCTCGGCTATCTACACACATCCTGAAGGTTCCATCTTTCTTCGGAATCAGGAGGGCTAGGACGGAGCACGGGCTCATACTCTCTCGAACATAGCCTCGTGAAATAAGCTCGTCAACCTGCCTTTGTAACTCCCTTGTTTCTTGCGGGTTGCACCGATATGCCGCCTTGTAGGGAAGTGGAGCGCCGGGCATATGGTCGATTTGATGCTCAATACCTCGGATAGGAGGTAGACCCGATGGGAGTTCTTCGGGGAACACATCTCCAAATTCAGCAAGAAGAGGGGCAACGAGAGGGTGTTTAGGTTTCACTTCCTCACATGTGTTCGCCTCTAAGAGGAGTAAGGCAAAAATGGCCTTCCCCTTGCTTAGGGCTCGCTCGACCAGTGTCTCACTCAAGTGTTTGGGCTGCTCACTTCTCGCCCCAGGTTTAGGTGGTAATATATCATGTGGTGCTAGTGGGAGGAGCTTAACCCTCTTGCCCTCGTGGATAAAGGAGTAAGTATTCTTCAATTTGTTATGAATGGTTTTCTTGTCAAATTGTCACGGTCGACCCAACAATACATGGCACGCGCTCATGGGGACAACATCACAAATAATAGGATCCTTGTAGTTAGTGCCAAAAGTTAAATTCACTAAGACACGATTGATTACCTTAATGCCTTCGTGGTCATTGAGCCATTTCAGCGAATAGGGACGGGGATGAGGCAATAGGGGTAACCCCAATTTGTCAACCATATAGGTAGAGGCCACATTAGTACAGCTTCCCCCGTCGATGATGAGCTCGAACACCTTGTCCCCAACTAAGCACCGTGTTTGGAATATAGTCTCCCGCTGGGCTCTGTCAAGAGGGGCTTCTTGAACATTCAGAGCTCGCCTCAAGACAAGAGCGCCTCCTTAGTCACGCGAAACAACCGCGGTTTCCCCTTCTTCACTAGTGTATGCATCCTCAACAACAAATTCAGGCTCATCCTGGGCTTCTTGCAATTCCTCGTCAATGTCCTGGACCTCCTTGAGAGTCAAGGTCCGTCGGTTTGGGCAATCGGCCTGGAAGTGGCCATATCCATGGCACTTGAAGCATTTCTTTCCTTCCATACGACGAGTGGTTCCCGTAGGAGACGCTACAACAAGTCCCTTTCATTTATCAGTTTGGGGTGTCGTAGAGAACTTGGGTGTCTCACTAGGTTTGGGTGTGGCCGATTGAAGAGGAGGACGGTTTGACGGTGGAAAGTAGTTGCGTGAAATCGGTTTGGCGAGAGCCCTTTCTTTCCGACGTCGTTCAACCCGAAGGGCCAAGCTACACAACTCATCCAGGGAATAGTAAGGTTGAATATCGACCCTTTTAGCAATTGTGGGATCCAAGCCATTCAAAAAGAGCATCATGGTTTGATCTTCAGGTTCCTGGAGGCCACTTTTGATAAGAAGTTGCTCGAATTCCGATATGTACTCCCCGACAGTTCGTTTGCCTTGGGTAAGGGCATATGCCTTCTTCAGAACATCATGACGGTAAGTGTTTGGTAAAAAGCGGTGATTCATCACTTTCTTAAGGCGGGTCCAAGTGGAAATCCTCGTCTTCCCTTCACGAGCCCATTGCAACTTCATATTCTCAAACCAAAGCGAAGCGGCCCCGGTGAGTTTCAAGCTTGCGATCTTATAAGCCTTCTCATCATCATACTCCTTGGTCTCGCCGATCCTATCCATCAGTTGGATCCATTCGATGTAGTCATCCGGGTCAGTGGTGCCGTTGAAGTCGGGGATGTCAATTTTAATGTCCTGGAAGTCGTCACGAGGGGGTGGATCTTGCACATTCCGACGAATTCGGTGTCGTGGAGAGCCTCTAGCATCGTCACTCGACTCAAAGTTTGGAGGAGGACGGATAGGGCTTTGTGCACGCCTCCGTCGTTCTACTTGTGGTTGACCTTGACGTTGCACCGTCAAATTGTTCATTTGTGCCGCAATCTCAAGAAGAGTCGCTCGATGTTGGCGTTATGATTCCCAAGAGAAGTGAACCTCTCGTCCATCGTGGCGAGTCGGTCCTCAATTCCTTGGACTCGGAAACTCCTCAGGTGGCTAGGTTCCTCTCGATCGGAAACATCGTGACCATTCATATCTAGGGAAAGGTATGGGACGGTTTGTGTTTGGAATATTTTGTGGAGTTTGGGGGTTTTCTTGTAGTTGGCTTGTGTTTGGGTAAGGGTTCTTTGTAATTTTCTCACTTGGGGGTTTTATCGAACACCTTGTGGGCACAAATTTCCAAATCTTCCTCAAAGCTCCAATATGCACCAAAAATACCAAATACAAACACAATACAAAGTATTCCAATACTCTTGGATTGTAAAGAGAATGGGGATCACCAATATTTGCATACAATCCACAAAAATCAACACTAGAGAACACACTAACAAGAACAAGAAAAAAAACTCAAGCTAGATGAAAAACCTTGGGCTCTGATACCAAATGGAGCGTGGCGCGATGCGAGAGATTGATAGACTAGCTTGAGTGATGTGAATCAACAATCAAATAATAGCTTGGACACCAAAAGGATTGGATATGACCTTGGATAAAGGAGATTCCACCACCAAAGCCTAACACCCCACCATGACCATCATAAAGGAAGAATCAACCAAATGATCAATAAAGAGATGACTTGCAAACACCACCATGAACAATGGATAAAGTAAAGCAAGATTTTGAGAGAATAGGGAGAAACCCTAGCAATGCTTTAGCATTTCATTAATCAGCCAAAAACTGTCTGGAAAAACGTGCTAACAAGCTATTTATGCTAAACCAGAAATTAAGTTAAAACAGAGCAAAAATAACGAAACAGCGCGTTCTTCACAGAAGGTTGGCTCGGGCGAGCCAAGAAATGGCTCAGGCGAGCAGGCCTTCTGCCCGCAACAAATCGTCGCTGGGCAGAGGAGGTCGCGGGCGAGCCAAAGGATGGCTCGGGCGAGCAGGCCCACTGAGAGGATGGTCATGTGCGCGACAAAATCTGGCAGGAGCTAGGCTCGGGCGAGCTAGGGAGTGGCTCGGGCGAGCAGGCCCACTGAGAGGATGACCACGTGCGCGACAAAATCTGGCAGGCGCTAGGCTCGGGCGAGCCAATGAGTGGCTCGGGCGAACAGGCCCACTGAGGGTGGTCGCGACACCTTGCTGCAAGACGCCAAGTTCGCACTTTGATTTTATTGCTTCCGGGGGTTTAAACACCCGCACCCCGATACCTCCTATTCACTAGTCTCGAGATGGCCCGGTCCGGTCCCGAGGCCTCCGGGGTCGGTGTTGTGGGCAGGCCTCCCTAAAGAGTCCCGGGGCCCATCCATTGGATGGCCGAGACTAGCCTCGCAATTCCAAAAGTGACCGGAAATTGTAACTCAAGGCTCGAGTTGGTCGAAGCGGCTCGCTTGGCAAAGATCACCAGAGTGGAGAATTGAACCCGGACCTCTTCAGTTACATCCAAAAGACCAAAACCGTGAAATTCAAAACTGAAATGATCAAAATGTGAAATTCACTTTAGATCTTGAAATGGGCCTTGGACGTGAACTATAGCCTTTGTTGGGCTTGATTGGCGTGGACTTGTAATCTTCTAGGATGTTTTGACATTCTCTTGCCATATGAGGCACACAATATGAATGGGCCTTCGAACCATAATCTCCTTTATTGGGCCGAGGCTAGTTGGGCTTCTCTCTTGAAGGACCCTATCTTTATACTTGTGTTTTACTTGGGCCTTCTTTGATGGGATTGGGGAACTTAGCGTGGGACGATTTACATCAAGGTGGCTACCAGAGCACTTGATATGCATCTGAACTATGCTAGGATGTGAATTGATAACACACACACGCCTTTCTAGAAAATTCTAGATAACCTTAGAACATTCTAGACTTATCTAGACTCCTACTAGACTCTTATGACTTGATGCTCAACTTTATAACTTACTTGGCATCTTACATGACTCTAAGTACTATGAAGATAATATAAATCTCACGAAAAACACTTAAAAGCTATAAATAATGAAATTACATCCAAAAAAGATCAAAAAGATTCAAAGCTAGGAATCTTGAATTGATCTTGGACTTCTTGACGTGATATTGGCCCAACTAGGCAGTTTGGACATCCTCTTGAAACAAGAAGCACACTATATGAATGGGTCTTTGGGCTTCTGATTTATACCTTCTTTCTTTGGCCTAATTGTTCTTCATGTAATTGAACTGATTCTTTTGATGAAGGACTCTATCTTTATATTTGTACTTTAATTGGACCTTCTTTCTTGGGCTTAGGGGAATAGGCGTGGGCTGATTTCTATCACCAAGTTAGCCCTAGGGTTTCTTTCTTGTGGTGTTCATGTTTCAAGATAAATCCCTTGAACTATCTTACTATCCTTCATCTTTCTATCATCATAGTTAGATAATCTCAAACCTAAGGCAATCAACATCCCTCTCTTTCCTTCTTAAACGTCTCCCCTCCCTCTCACGCCAAGAAAGCTTTCCCAATTTCCCTCTCTCACGTAACCCTCTCCTCCTCTCTCAAATCCCTCAAAGATTCAATCTTTCCCATTCCTTTCTCCCACAAAGACCTCACGTCAAAACAGCCTTCCATAAATCCTGGTTTCTCACGTGATTTCCATCCCCACTCTTCCATATTCACGTAAAGCACCCTAGTTCTTAGATTGGTTGCACGTGTCATTCATGTGTAATCGATCAAGATCGAATTTTTGATCCCATTATACATCAAAAGTGGTATCAGAGCTTAGGTTCTCACAGAGTGCAACCCTAAACTCCTCAAACAACCCAAACACATTCCCCTCCCTTCCCAAATCTCGAAACCCCATCCATGGCTTCAGGTAGCAAAAGAAACAATGGCAGTGCTACTAATGAACAATTACTGCATGAGAAAGCTGAATTGGAAGCAAGTGTGACTTATCTCACCGATTAGCTGAAGCGATACATGAACATTCAATTCAGGACACCTAGAGAGCCTGAAAAGGAGGACTCCCACAACAGTCCTAGTGAAGAAAAACAGTCAACGCACTCCTCAAGGAGATCACGTCGTTCTAGGCGTGAACCCAAAGAAGAAAGACTCGACTTCAAAGTTGATATCCCTGAATTCGAAGGTAATCTTGATCCTCAAATCTTTCTTGATTGGATTCAAACTGTTGAAAGAGTCTTTGATCTTAAAGATGTACCTGATGATAAGAAAGTAAAGTATATTGTTCTTAAACTGCGAAAGCATGCTAGCATCTGGTGGACTAACTTACAGAAGAAGAGACACCATGACGGGAAAGAAAAGATTCGAACCCGGGAAAAGATGAAGAAGAAACTGCACTCTAAGTTTCTTCTTGTGAGCTACTTCAAAGATAACTACTTCAAACTGCAACAACTCACCCAAGGAGCCAAAAGTGTGGAAGAATACACCAAAGAATTCGAACACTTACTGTTGCGTTGTGATCTGAAGGAAGATGAACCTCAAACTCTTGTGAGGTATCTCGCAGGTCTGAATGAAAGCATAAGTTATGTGGTGGAACTTCAACCTTATGAAACTCTTAATGAATTGAGTACTTTGGCTAGCAAAGTGGAACAGCAAAGAAAGAGAAGGGGAAAAGAGGCGTCCAGTAGAAACCCTACATCACAAAGAACCTCATACTCTCCTCAAACTTACACTCCATAAAAGAGCCAAACACCCTCCCAATCATTCGCCACAAAAGCTCAACAACCCTCCTATCAAACCGTCGCCAAATTTGTCCAGGCTACGCCAACTGATAGAAGGAGGTGCCTCAAGTGTCAAGAGCTCAGCCACATAGCCTCTGAGTGCCTTATCAAGAGAGCCATCACCCTCACAGAGTTCTGAATTGCTCTCTTTGAACCTGAACTGAAGGATATAGAAGGAGAAGCCCACGCCAACCTAATGAATCTGAAGAAGAGGTCGTATGATGTATGCAAGGTCTTAAGATCAGAGGATTGACCTCACAGTACACCGCATTAACACAACTCACACACAATCTGACTTCAAAACAGAGAATCAAATACAAATACACCCAAAACAGTCCTCAACACATAGAAACAATTATAACCTCCTCAAAACAGAGCACAAACACCAAAGCACAAATGGATGAAATGGATGATGATGAAATGATGATCGGATGGACAGACTTACAATCAAACAGTAACCGAAGATAGTATTGAGGCTCGAGTTGATACAGACCCACCACAGCTAGAACATCAAGGGCAATGGACTCAATGACCTCAATGAATACAGGCACACCACCATCGAGACTACCAAGCTCAACACCCAGCACTAGGATTGCCTAATCCTTGCTACTGTAGTAGAATTAACCAGAGATGAGAGTTTAATGTCACTCACAAACAAGAGGCTCAATTAAGGCACTCAACATGATATTGATTTCACTGATAGATGATGACCTCAAGTTGCCGATTACAATGTATTTAAACCTAGGGTTGAGCTAGCTGATTAAGGGTTTCCCCTTGCTCAAGAAACTCCCTAATTACGCATTAAGCTCCTTAACTAACTTAGTAAGCTAATTAAGGCTCATTACATACTGGATAACATCAAAATAAAATGAAATAAAATCTAACAAACACGTTTTCTTTATTACAAACGGTTAAGTCACCTCACAAGCTGGAAATGGCCTCAACAGCTCAGAAGTGAGTCTTCATGGAGGACCTCAATGCAGAATCACCTCACAGAGCTGGAATATCCTCAATAGTTCCAGAAGTCATGTCTTCAAAGAGGACCACAGAACTGGTAAACATCTTCACTGAGCTGGAAAGTCCTCAACAACTATAGAGTGAAGTCTTAAAAGCACTGGTAAGGACTTTAATCCAAAGATATGGAATTGAGAAATAGCCTCACTGGTTGGCTGCTGCTGCTGATGATGATGTTGCTGTTGTTGGATGACCTCATGACTTGCTGGACCATCATGAAACACTCTTGGATGTCAGTGTTTGATTTTGTTGATGATGGCCTTGGAGTTGGTGTTGGTGAGGTTGTTACTACTGCTGGTTCTGGACTCTGATCTTCAGATGGAGGACCTCCATCATCCTCCCCAGGTTGAGGAAAGTTTGTCCTCAAACTTGGAAGGTCTTTATGCTCTAGAAAGTAAGGCCTCAAATCTGCAACGTTGAATGTAGCAGTGCCTCCATAATCTTCTGAAAGGCCTAATTTGTAAGCGTTGTCTCCAATCCTCTCAAGCACTTTAAAAGGACCATATGCTCTTGGTGTTAGCTTTCCCTTCCTCTTGCTTGGAAATCTATCCTGCCCTTCGATGAATCCATACTAAATCTCCTGGCTTGAAAATCATCTTCCTCGTATGCTTGTTTGCTGAAGTAGAAACTTGCTCAAAATCTTTGATGATCTTCTCCCTGACTTGCTGATGAAGCTTCTTGATATCCTCTGCATGTTTACCTGCTTCATAACTAAACCTCACAGAATTTCTGTTTACCTATGATAGGATGTCCCTTGCATTTCTGGTACAACTCTCCAAAATCTTCATCATTCTCATATAAAGCTTTCAACTGTCCAAAACCAAGCACTCTTGCATCCAAAACTTGCAACAACAAATACCTTCTAGACAATGCATCAGCTCCTTTGTTAAGCTTCCCAGATTTATGATGGATCACAAAATGAAATTGTTGCCTGAACTCCACCCAAGTAGCATGCCTGGTGTTGAGTTTATGCTGCCCCTAAATGAATTTGATGGCCTCTTGGTCACTGTGTAGAATAAAGTCAGCTCCAATAAGATAATGCCTCCAATGTTACAAAGCTCTAATGATAGCATAGAAATCCTTATCATATGTGTTGTACTTCCTCTTGGCCTCATTGAGTTTCTCACTGAAATAACCTACTGGTTTTCCTTCTTGAGTCAACACTGCTCCAATGCCCACACCTGAGGCATCACACTCCACTTCAAAGACTTTGGGAAAACAAGGTAATGCTAATACTGGTGCTGAGGTTAATTGTCTTTTGACCTCCTCTAAAGCTTTCTGTGCAGCTAGTGTCCAAGTAAAGCTCTTCCCCTTCACTAACTCTATCATAGGAGCTAGAATAGTGCTGGAGTTCCCCAGAAAACTCCAGTAGAAAGATACAAAACCATGGAAACTCCTTATCTGCTGGATTGATGTAGGAACAGGCCACTCTCTGATGGCTTTGACCTTCTCCTCATCTTCTTTAATTCCTTCTGATCTCACAATATAACCAAGGAATATGACATGGCTGGTGAAGAATTGAAACTTCTTGAGGTTCCCATACAACTGCTCTCTACTCAGGATCTCCATAACACTCCTCAAGTGGTTCACAAGATCCTCCTCAGACTGGCTATAAATGAGTATGTCATCAAAATACACAACAACACACTTCCCAATCAAAGGCTTCAGAACTTGATTCATAAGTCTCATAAAGGTTGATAGTGCATTTGTCAAACCAAAAGGCATGTCCAACCACTTATATAGACCTCCCTTAGTCTTTAAGGCTGTCTTCCACTCATCTCCCTCATAAATTCGGATCTGATAGTATCCACTCCTCAAATCAATCTTTGAAAACACAGTTGAGCCTTGGAGCTCATCAAGTATGTCCTCAAGTCTTGGAATAGGATATCTATACTTGATAGTAATCTTGTTGATGGCTCTACAATCAATACACATCCTCTGACTTCCATCTTTCTTAAGGACCAATAATGCTGGCACTGCACAAGGACTCAAACTCGCTCTAATCATTCCTTTCTCCAACAACTCATCTTCTTGCCTCTGGATCTCATTGGTTTCAACAGAGGTCATTCTATAGGCTGGTTTGTTTGGTAAAATAAATCCTGGGATGAGGTCAATTTTATGCTGGATGTCTCTTTTTGGGGGTAAACGTGGTGGCATTTCTTCTGGAAAAACATATTGGAACTAGCTGAGGATGGGTTGGAATAAAGGATGGTTATTTTGTGGGGCTGGTTCATTTTGTGAGGCTGGTTCTTCATCAAGATCGAGCAAAAGAAACTCCTTCTGTTTACTGAACTCATGATATTCAGCTGGTAAGATCACATCAAGGGATGGTTCAACAATAAGGTTTTTGGTTCTTTTTGTGAGCTGGGATGGTTTAAGTGGGGTGAGGACAATTTTTTTGTTGTTCAGGTTAAGGGTATAAGTATTTGCTCTTCCATCATCATTAACAGATCTGTTAAACAAGCAAGGTCTTCCCAACAACAAATGACATGCATCCGTAGGTATAACATCACACCACACTTCATCTCTATAAATTGGACCAGTTGAAAAATTCACAAGGCATCTAAATGAGATTTTGATACCTTTACTTTGACTCAACCACTGGATGGTGTAAGGTGTTTTATGAGGACAGGTTTGTAAGTAAAGATTTTGCACCATAGTCTGTGATGCTGCATTGGTACAACTGCCACCATCAATAATTAAGGAACAGATCTTCCCTTGCACTTTACATCTTGTGTGAAAAATGTTCTCCCTCTGCTCAGCTTCCTGATCAATGACAGAACTACTAAGGACCCTTTTGATCACCAACATTTCACCTTCATCAGGTCTGGCCTCAACTTCCTCTTCATCATATACAGGATCTCCTTCAGGTTCATCATACTGTTCCTCAACAACTGACTCAGGTTCAACAAACAGTGCTGCTTGATATTATGCTACGGTCACTGCTCTTCTGTTTGGACATTATGAGGCTAGATGTCCAAGACCTTGACATCTAAAACATCTCCTCTCAGGGAATGGTCGGTTGGTAGGGACTAGGTCCTTTGTGAGGGATTTTAGTATTGTGTTTGAGGTGGTTTAGGGGCTGGATATCTTGTTTGTGGTTGTGGGGATGGGTAGGTTCTTTGAGGTGGATGGTAGGATTTGTTGTAATGGTTTGATTTGGTTTGAGGATAGGTTTTGGCTGGGTACTTGCTTCCATACTCCTTCCTTTGGGCCTTCTTCTGTTGTTCCACCTTATGAGCCAAAGAACTCAACTCATCAAGTGAATGATACACCTGAAGCTCAACAACATTTTTAATATTTTCATTCAATTCTACAAGGTACCTCACATAGGTCTGAACTTCATTCTCCTTCATATTGCGTTTCCACAATGAATGTTCAAACTCCATGGTATACTCCTCAACAGATTTGCTACCCTAGACCAAGTGTTGAAGCTTGAAATAATTCTCCTTCATGTAACTTTCAGGAAGGAATTTCTCCTTGAGCTTCTGCCTCATTCCAACCCATGTAATGACTTTAGGTTCATTGATTTCCTCCCTTCTTCTTTGCAAGTTGTTCCACCATGTAGATGCATATTTCCTTAACTTCAATGCAACCAACTTCACCTTGTTCTCCTCAGACAACTCCCTCAAATCAAACACCCTCTCCACTGTTTGCAGAAAATCCAAAAATACATCAGGATCCAACTCACCTCTATAGTCAGGAATATCTATTTTGAAATCCAACGTCTCTACTCTTCTTTCTCCCCTCCTTTCTCCCCTCTTTTCTTCCCTCTCACTACTACTCCTGGATTCACTAACACTACTTCTAGGTGACCTCCTGTTATACCTCCTTCTTCTATGATATCTAGGTCTTCCTCCTCCCCTTCCAGTTTCACTAAAAGGGCTCTCTTCTTCTTCTTCTTCTTCTTCTTCTTCTTCTTCTTCTTCTTCTTCTTCTTCTTCTTCTTCTTCTTCTTCTTCAGACTCCACCTCAGTCTCTCTATTGATCTCTCTCCTGTGCAACCTCATATAATATTGCAACTGTCCACTCATAATTTTCATTTTTCCTTCCATTTCCTCCGTCTCCCTGAAGGCTTGTTCTGCTACTTCCTGAGGTATTTTACTACAACCCGACATTATGAAATGCACAAATAACACAAACAGACCTTCCTCCAAGATGAAACTCAGCTCTGATACCAATTAACACAACTCACAGTACACCACATTAACACAACTCACACACAATCTGGCCTCAAAAAAGAGAATCAAATACAAATACACCCAAAACAGTCCTCAACACAGAGAAACAATTATAACCTCCTCAAAACAGAGCACAAACACCAAAGCACAAATGGATGAAATTGATGATGATGAAATGATGATTAGATGGACAAACTTACAATCAAACAGTAACCGAAGATAGTCTTCAAGCTCGAGCTGATACAAACCCACCACAGGTAGAACATCAAGGGCAATGAACTCAATAACCTCAATGAATACAGGCACACCACCATCGAGATTACCAAGCTCTACACCTACCACAAGGATTGCCAAATCCTTACTACTTAGTAGAATTAACCAGAGATGAGAGTTTATCTTCACTCACAAAGAAGAGGCTCAATTAAGGCACTCAAAATGCTATTGATTTCACTGATAGATGATGACCTCAAGCTGTCGATTACAATGTATTTAAACCTAAGGTTGAGCTAGCTGATTAAGGGTTTCCCCTTGCTCAAGAAACTCCCTAATTACACATTAAGCTACTTAACTAACTTAGTAAGCTAATTAAGGCTCATTACAAACTGGATAACATCAAAATAAAATAAAATAAAATCTAACAAACATGTTTTCTTTATTACAAACGGTTAAATCACCTCACAAGCTGGAAATGGCCTCCACAGCTCAGAAGTGAGTGTTCATGGAGGACCTCAACGCAGGATCACCTCACAGAACTGGAATATCCTCAATAGTTCCATAAGTGATGTCTTCAAAGAGGACCTCAAAACTAGTAAACATCTTCACTGAGCTGGAAAGTCCTCAACAGCTCTAGAGTGAAATCTTCAAAGCACTAGTGAGGACCTCAATCCAATGATATGGAATTGATAAATAGCCTCACTGGTTGGCTACTGTTGCTGGTGATGATGTTGCTGTTGTTGGATGACCTCATGACTTGCTGGGCCATCATGAAGCACTATTGATTGTCAGTGTTTGATGTTGTTGATGATGGCCTTGGAGTTGATGTTGGTGAGGTCGTTGCTGCTGTTGGTTCTGGACTCTGATCTTCAGATGGAGGACCTCCATCATCGTGGAAGAACCAGATCAAGGAGAGATGCTGGTTATGAGGCGAGTTCTCAATAGCTCTCCAGTTCCTGAAGATCTGCAACAACAGGAAGCCATCTTCCATTCTCATTGTACTGTGCAAGGGAACGTTTGTTCATTGATCATCGATGGTGGAAGTTGAACTAATGTAGCTTCACTTATAATGGTGAACAAGCTACAACTCCCAACAACCCCTCACCCATTACCATACACTGTTCAATGGCTCAACCAGGGTAAAGGCATAAAGGTGAATCAATGTTGTTTGGCAAGCTTTTCTATTGGAAAGTCTTATCAAGATTCAATATGGTGCGATGTAATTCCTATGGATGCCTGTCAAATTCTGCTTGGAAGACCATGGTTATTTGACAGGAGTGTTAAACAAGATGGAAGAGCTAATACCTCACACTGACAGTGAAAAACAAGAAGGTATCCCTAGCTCCTCTAAAAGCATCACCAACGCCACCTGGGCATGATCAACACCTCATCACATTCATGATCACTGAACGCCCTGAGTTTAGTGAACACAAGGAGGTTGATCAGCCCTCAAAAGAGGTCACTCCCGTCATCCCTCACGAGAGCACCCCAACTACACCAACCCAGCGTAACGTCCAACATCACGTGAGCCCTAGTGCAATTCCATGGGTTCAAAATCTAGTTGGCGATCTTCAAGCAAAGGGTATAAGGGTATCAAAGGCAAAGGGTCAAATTCAAGAAGGGACTACAGCTATCAAAACAAAAGGAAGTCTCCATGTATGGTTACGCATACCTTGTGACCTAACTAATGTTTTCTTTACTGTTATGAGACTTATCAACCAGGTTTTGAAGTCCCTCATCAGCAAGTGTGTCGATGACACATTCATACATAGCAAGAGTGAGAAATATCGAATCTTTCACCTCATTAAGGAGATCATAGTTCACGTGAAGGTCCTGATTTACGTGAACAGTACAGTTGGGCCAGCTGAAGTAATTGCAAAGGTTGATCCTCCAAGTTTGAGGACAAACTTCTTTAAACAAGGGGGGAATGATGTAAATCGGCATTATGATGTATTACCGGATCAAAGAAAGAATCTTGATCAAGTAATCATCAATACACGTGCAACCAAGCTAGGGAATATGGGGTGCTTCACGTTATAATGGAGGAAAGAATGCAGAGATTCGCTTGATACCAGGATCTATGGAGGCTTTTAATGACGTGAGGTCTTTTGTGGGGGAAAGAATCAAGAAAGATTGATTCTTGGGTTGAGGGGGAAGATGACGTGAAGGGAGAAAGAGGGAGAGAGCTTGTTTTGGCGCGAGGCCTTTGTGAGGGAAGAGAGAGAGAGAGAGAGTTTTATAGGGTTTTTTTGTGAGAGGGAGGGAGAGAATGGGACATTTGGTTGGGAGAGAGGGGATGGAGGTTTGAGGGAAGTGAGAGAGAGAGAGGGTTGAAAGCCTAGGGATTATCTTAACTATATTGATCGAAAGATAACGAGCAACAAGATAGTTCAAGGGATCTATCTTGATACAGAAACACCACAAGAAAGAAACCCTAGGGCTAACTTGACCATCAACCTAGTTACAGAAACACCTTCTACATTTAGGATCAAGCTCTTCCTAACCACCTGGTTGCCAAACCAAGATACAATAGAAGAGATCAACGAGGTTATCACGAAACACTGAAGAGGTAAGCTAAAAGCTTAATTGTATTCATGATTCAAAATTGGGTTGACTTTGAAAGGCTACATGCCTAACTATTTATACTACTACAGTCCTTTATAGACTAGAACTCTCTATTTGACGAGCAAGCCATACTATTTAGACAAGGATTACTCCTACTTGGCGTGCAAGCCAAGGTATCCTAGTACTAGACGCCTAAATGATGTATGCTAGCTCATAAAGATAAGAGTATTGAACCAGAATACACCATACAACTCCACATACACAGCTGAATGCTTAAAACATAAGAGCTGATTGAAAGCACTTAGCTGGAATAGAAGACAACCCAAGATAAAATATAAAAGATAGGCTTGCTTACAACTGTTACAAATACACCTTCAACTGCAATCAAGGGCAATGGACTCTCACACACATGCCTCTACAGACACACCAAAGCATGGATGATCAAGCTCAGCTTACACTTGCTGGATTTTGCCAATATCCAGTGACAGGAACTGATTGAACCAAGGTTGGGAGTTATTGGACACTCACAAACTTTTAGAGGAGCTAAGACAGTCGAGAATACTATTGAATTAACAATGAGATGCCTTTCATTGATAGAAAACTTCAGAATATAAAGGAGACTAATAGTTTGATTAACAGGTGCTTAAGCATAAGCATTCTGTCTAATCTCCCTGATCTGGTCTAAGCTACAAAGCTTTAAACTAATAAAGGTGATTACATACCAACTATCTCGAGTACATTTTGTAAGAAAAATAAAAGAAAAGACTAAACTTTGCTCTGATTGGACCAAATGCCAAAAGAGTGGCAAAATGAACCAACCAGAGGCTTTCCTCTCCTAAGGGGTAAAAAATAAGTTTACTGAAGTAATTCTCACGCCAAAGCTAACCTGGAAGTAAACTCAACAGGTTAATATCATGCTGGATAGACCAAAATTATCCCTGTGAATAGAAATCAGGACATATGGCCCTAGAACTAGGGTTCTGGAAAAACTGATAATACAACCCTGCTGGGATTGTTTGTTTCTGACTTCTGAATCTTACTGTGCCATGCTCGATCATGCTGGGACTTGACTTGAAATTGAAAATGGCATGGCAAAGAACAATCAATAGATATGACATTGAGAAAGTTAGGTGCTTGGACTGTTGTTGTTGGGAACTGGAATTGGTCTGGATGACCAATGCTGGTGGGCTGAGTGGCTGTGGATGCCAGGAATTGCTTTACAAGGGTGTAGCAAACTTGGATGGGTGTTGTTGGTGGAGTGGTGGCTGCTGGTGATACTGAAAACCTCATGTTGGGTGTTTGGACTGCTGAGAAGCCTGCTAAGTAACCTGCTGTCTGTGTTGGGATTTGGAAACTTTTCCTTGTGCTGCTACTGCAATTGCTGGTGAAGATCCCTTGAATGCCTCCTTTGCTGATGAAGTTGCTGTTGCTGATTGTTCTCCTTGATGGAGTTGTTGTTGCTGATTGTCCTCAAACTTGGAAGGTCTTCATCTGCTGGATAGTGTGGTCCAAGATCTGCTTCATTGAATGTTGTTGAGCCTCCATACTCTTCAGATAGATCCAACCTATAGGAATTGTCTCCAATTTTCTCAATTACTTCAAAGGGGCCATCTGCTCTTGGTAGTAGCTTGCCTTTTCTCTTGCTGGGGAACCTGTCCTTCCTTAGGTGGATCCAAACTAGATCTCCTGGTCGGAAAGCCACCTTCTTCCTATGCTTGTTTGCTACAGTAGTCACTTGTTCAGTATATTTGTAAATTTTCTCCTTCACTTGCCGATGAAGCTCCTTAATTTGATATGCTCTTTTACCTGCTTCAAAACTAAATTTGACAGAAGTAGTTAGTGGAACTAAATCTAAAGGGGAAATTGGATTTTTACCATAGACTACATGGAATGGAGAGTAGTTTGTGGCCTTGGTTGGAGCTTTGTTGTAAGCAAATTCAGCATGGGGCAATAGAGAGTCCTCTCCTGCTTTATTTTTGTGGATCAGTGCTCTCAATAGAACTCCAAGTGTTCTATTAGTAACCTCTGTCTGGCCATCAGTTTATGGGTGGCAAGTGGTGCTGTACTTGAGTTGAGTGCCCAATTTCTTCCATAGAGTGACCCAAAAATGGCTCAAGAACTTGGTATCCCTGTCAGACACCATTGTTTTTGGGACTCCATGTAATCTGACAATCTCTTGGAAGAATAACTCAGCTACTCTTGTGGCATCAAAGGTGGTGTGGCATGGGATAAAATGTGCCATCTTTGAGAATCTATCAACCACCACCATGATTGAATCCTTCCCTCTCTGAATTCTTGGCAAACCTACAATGAAATCAAGGCTAACATCTTCCCAAAGACTGCTGGGAACTGGCAATGGGGTGTACAAGCCTTGAGGTAGGCTATGTGACTTTGCCAATTGACAGACATTGCATCTCCTCAGTAGATGCTCCACATCTTTCCTCATCTTTGGCCAACTGTAGTGCTCTTTCAACATCAACAATGTCTTTTCAATTCCAAAATGCCCTGCTAAACTCCCTCCATGGACTTCTAAGATCAGTAGCTCTCTGAAGCTGCTCTTAGGGACACACAATCTGCTCCCTTTGGATAAGTAACCCTGGTCTATGTGATACAGACCCTGGGGTTGCTGCTGACACTTCTGGTATACCTATTTAAAGTCTCCATCTTCCTGATACAAAGTTTTCAAATGCTCAAAACCAACAATTCTAGAATCAAGCATATGAAGCAACATGTACCTTCTACTTAATGCATCTGCTCCCTTTTTTAGCACTCCTGATTTGTGGTGGATCATGAAGTGGAACTGCTGCACGTACTCGACCCAAGCAGCATGCCTGGTGTTGAGCTTGTGCTGCCCTTGAATGAACTTCAAGGCTTCATGATCACTGAGGAGAATGAACTCTGCTCCAATGAGGTAGTGCCTCCAGTGCTGAAGAGCTCTAATGATGGCATAGAACTCTTTGTCATAGGTGTTGTATTTCTTCTTGGTATCATTCAACTTCTCACTGAAATAGGCAACTGGCTTGCCCTCTTGGGTTAATACTGCTCCTATGCCAACTCATGACGCATCACATAACACCTCAAAAACTTTGCTAAAGCTGGGTAGTGCTAGGACTGGTGCTGAAGTGAGCCTCTCCTTGACTTCTTCAAAGGCCTTTTGGGCTGCTGTTGTCCAAATAAAGGACTTTCCTTTCACCACTTCAGTCATTGGTGCAAGAATGCTGCTGAAATTCTTAACAAATCTTCTGTAAAATGAAGCTAGGCCATGGAAGCTCCTAACCTAATGAATAGAAGTGGGCGCAGGCCACTGCCTAATTGCTTGAATCTTCTCCCCATCAACCTGAATACCTGCTGCTATAACTATGTACCCCAAGAAGTTCACTTGGCATGTAAAGAAGTGACACTTCTTGAGATTTCCAAACAATTCCTCCCTGCTTAGAATAGTTAACACCTCCTGCAAATGCTTGACATGCTCTTGCTTAGTTCTGCTATAGACAAGAATATCATCAAAGTATACCACAACATTCTTGCCTATGAGTGGCTTAAGGACCCGGTTCATAAGTCTCATGAATGTGGATGGGGCATTAGTCAGGCCAAAAGGCATGACCAACCATTCAAACAGACCTCCCTTGGTCTTGAAGGCTGTTTTCCACCCATCTCCCTCATAAATCCTTATCTGGTAGTATCCACTCCTTAAATCAATCTTAGAAAAGACTGCTGATCCATGTAACTCATCCAACATATCTTCAAGCCTAGGTATAGGGTACCTAAACTTGATAGTGATCTTGTTAATGGCCCTACAATCAATACACATTATCTGACTTCCATCTTTCATAGGCACTAACAAAGCTGGGACTGCACATGGACTAAAACTCTCCCTTATCATTCCCTTCTCCAATAATTCATCCACCTGTCTCTGTATCTCATTGGTATCTCATGGTGTCATCCTATAAGACGGCTTATTAGGTAACAGTGATCCAGGCAATAAGTCAATTTTGTGCTGGATATCTCTCTTAGGTGGCAAACCATGCGGCATTTCATCAGGAAATACATGCTGAAACTGCTGGAGTAAAGGTAGGAATAAGGGGTGGTCATTTTTTGGTGTTGAGGGTTCTTCAAGGTCTAAAAGGATCAAGTCCTTCTGTGTGCTAAACTCATGATGATCAGATAAAAGCAACACATCAAGACTAGGTTCAAGACACAGGGTTTTGGCTTTTATGTCTAACTGTGAGGGTTTCATGGGGGTAAGGACAATCTTTCTGTGTGGTTTAGGGTCAGGGTGTAGGTATTAGCTCTTCCACAGTGGTTTACTGATCTATCATACAACCAAGGTCGACCCAAAAGCAAATGACATGCATCCATAGGTAAGACATCACACCAGACCTCATCTTTGTATGACTGACCAATTGAAAAAGCAACAAGGCACCTAGTAGAAACTTGGATACCTTTGCCTTAACTGGGCCACTGGATGGTGTATGGAGCTGGGTGAGGCTTGGTTGCCAGGCTTAGTTTCTTCACCATGGTGCTAGAGGCTGCATTGGTACAGCTTCCACTGTCTACTATCACTAAGCATACCTTCCCTCCAATAGTGCACCTTGTATGAAAGATATTCTCCCTCTGCTCTTCTGCTTCCTCTACTGCTGAGCTGCTCAAAACTCTTCTGATCACAAGCATTTCTCCCTCATCTGGACCTTCTTCTATAACCTCATCATAATAGATAGGGTCATGTTCATGCTCTTCATACTCCTGTTCTTCTCCGTGCACATGTTCAAGATCAACAAATAAAGTTGCCTAGTACTCAGCAAGAGTAACCATTCTCTTGTTTGGACATTCTGACGCAATGTGCCCTAGTCCTTGACACCGGAAACATCTTCTTTCTGAATAAGGTCTGCTGATAGGGGCTGGGGTTCTTTGTGGGGGATTTTGTGGCTGATTTTGTAGGGGTCTTGGGATTGGATTTCTGGCTTGAGGTGGGGGTGGAGATGGATAGGCTCTTTGTGGGGGATTGTAAGGTTTGTAGGGGTTTGGTTTGGCTGGTGCATAGGGTTTGGTAGGATACCTGTTGCTGCTGTAGTCCTTTGCTCTAGATTTCTTCTGCTATTCCACTTTGTGAGCCAAAGAGCTTAGCTCATCAAGGGAATCATAGACCTGCAACTCTACAACATTCTTGATACCTTCATTCAAGCCTGCAAGGTACCTAATATAGGTTTGTACCTCATTCTCCTGCATATTGCACTTCCAAAGCAAATCCTCAAACTCCTTGGTATATTCTTCCACTGACTTGCTTCCCTGCACAAAATGCTTCAACTTGTTGTAGTTCTCCTTCATGTAGTTATCTGGAAGGAACTACTCCTTCAGCTTCTGTCTCATCTCAATCCAGGTGCTCACCCTAGCTTCCCCAATCTCAATTCTCCTTCTCTGCAGATTAGTCGACCAAGTAGAAGCATATTTTTTTAATTTTAAGGCTACTAATTTCACCTTGTTTTCTTCTGAAACCTCTTTCAAATCGAAAACCCTTTTCACTGTCTGTAACCAATCTAGGAAAACATCAGGATCTAGTTCTCCTGCATACTCAGGTATATCAATCTTCAAATCAAGTTTCTCAACCCTCCTATCTTCCCTTCTTACTTCTCTTTCTCTTTCACTATTTTCCTTAGGCTCACTGATTCTAGGTGATCTGATTATCCTTCTCCTTCTCCTATGTGTAGTTCTAGGACCTCGACCTCCTCTCCCTATCCTACTAAAAGGATTATCACCTTCTCCTTCCTCCATCTCATCATCAGTCTCCTTATTCAACTCATGTCTATGCAATCTCATGTAATAATTCAACTGCTCACTCAAGAACTTCATTTTCTGTTCCACTTCTTCCTTCTCTTTCAGAGTTTGTTCGAAGACTTCATGTGGTGTTTTACTAGTTCCGGCCATTTTAACTAAACCAAGCAAACACTATCCAAGAAAGAACACAATGCTCTGATACCAAGATGATGTATGCTAGCTCACAAAAATTAGAGTATTGAACCAGAATACACCATACAACTCCACATACACATCTGAATGCTTAAAACATAAGAGTTGATTGAAAGCACTTAGCTAGAAAAGCCTAGAATAGAAGACAACCCAACATAAAACATAAAAGATAGGCTTGCTTACAACTATTACAGATACACCTTCAACTCCAATCGCGGGCAATGGACTCTCACACACATGCCTCTACAGACACACCAAAGCATGGATGATTAAGCTCAGCTTACACTTGCTGGATTTTGCCAATATCTAGTGACAGGAACTGATTGAACCAAGGTTGAGAATTATAGGACACTCACAAACATTCAGAGGTACTAAGACACTCGAGAATACTATTGAATGAACACTGAGATGTCTATCATTGATAGAAAACTTCAAAATATAAAGGAGATTAACAGTTTGATTAACAGGTGCTTAAGCATAAGCATTCTATCTAATCTCCCTGATCTGGTCTAAGCTACAAAGCTTTAAACTAATACAGTTGATTACATACTAACTATCTCGAGTACAATTTGTAAGAAAAATAAAAGAAAAGACTAAACTTTGCTCTGATTGGACCAAATGCCAAAAGAGTGGCAAAATGAACCAATAAGAGGCTTTCCTCTCCTAAGGGGTAAAAAATAAGTTCACTGAGGTAATTCTCGCGCCAATGCTAACCTGGAAGTAAACTCAACAAGTTAATATCATGCTGGAAAGACCAAAATAACCCCTGTGAACAGAAATCAGGACATATGACCCCAGAACTGAGGTTCTTGAAAAACCGATAAAACAACCCTGCTAGGATTGTTTGTTTCTGACTTCTGAATCTTACTGTGCCATGCTCGATCATGGTGGGACTTGATTTGGACTTGAAAATGGCATGGCAAAGAACAAAAAACTCCTAGGAAACCTTAGCTGAATCTTCCTCAATCAATAGATATGACTTGAGAAAGTTAACTGCTTGGACTGTTGTTGTTGGGAACTAGAATTGGTCTGGATGACCAATGTTGGTGGGCTGAGTGGCTGTGGATGCCAGGACTTGCTTTACAAGGGTGTAACAATCCTGGATGGGTGCTGTTCGTGGAGTGGTGGCTGCTGGTGATACTGAAAACCTCTTGCTGGGTGTTTGAATGGCCGAAGCCCTTTGAGTAACGATGTCTATCTTTGGGATTTGGAAGCCTGTTGTTTCTGCTGGAAAGGCTTCCCTAGCTGCTGAGTTGTGTAAATCAACAAGAACTTTTCCTTGTGCTCCTACTGCAATTGCTGGTGAAGATCCCTTGGATGCCTCCTTTATTGATGAAGTTGTTGTTGCTGATTGTTCTCCTTGATGGTCTCCATCACTAAACAACCTTCTCCTCCTTGGGTTAGGACTCAGTATCCTAAGGGGAGTTAGTTGTAACAACCTTATCCTAATAGGACTTGGCTTTCCTAATCCAATATGGATTAGTTAAGAAATAAGCCAACCTGATCTAGGATAGAAACTTACAATTGGCGCCTAATCTACTCAATCACACGCCTAACATACACACACTAGACCGTCTAGAACATTCTAGAACATTTGGGAATATTCTAGACTAATCTAGACTCCTATGACTTGATGTTGAAGTTTATAACTAACTTGGCATCTTACATGACTCAAAATACCATGAAGATAATATAAATCACACTAAACACAATTAAAAGCCATAAATAATAACGTTACATCCAAAAGGCCAAAACTGTGAAATTCAAAACTAAAATGATCAAAATGTGAACTTCACTATGGATCTTGAAATGGGCCTTGGACGTGAACTATAGCCTTTGTTGGGCTTGATTGGCATGGACTTGTACTCTTCTAGGATGTTTGGACATCCTCTTGCCACATGATGCACACCATGTGAATGTGCCTTCGGGCCTCTACTTTGTATCCTCCTTCCTTGGCCCACTTGATCTCTATGTAGATGGACTGAATCTTCTTTGTTGGGCCTGTATTGGATGGAGTCTCATCATGAAGGACCCTATCTGCAGCCTGGAGTTTCCACTGGTCCTTCTTGATTGGGCTTGGGGGACTTAGCGTGGGTAGATTTATATCATAATGGGAACTCTAAGTTAAAGGTAGGGCCCTTCATGAAAAGACTCCATCCAATCCAGGCCCAACAAAGGAGGTTCAGTTCAATCACATGGAGATAGAGCGGGCCAAAGGAGAAGAGTACAAAGTAGAGGCCCGAAGGCCAATTCATATCACTTGCTCTTTGTTCCAAGATGATGTCCAAACATCCTAGAGGGCCCAAGTCCAAGCAAGTCTCGTCCAAGATAAGACCAAGTACACGTCAAAGGCCCAGTTCCAAAGCCCAAATTCAATTTCACAGTTTTCACCATTTCAGTTTGAATTTCACGGTTTTGGCCTTTTGGATGTAAACTTCACATTTCTAGCATTTAGTTATTTTTAGTGTGATTTATATTATAGTCTTATTATTTGAGTCATGTAAGATGCCAAGTAAGATATATAAACTTGGACAACAACTCATAGGAGTCTAGATTAGTCTAGAAGGTTCTAGGATATTCTAGAATTTTCTATGAGTGTGTGTCTGTGTGTGATAGGCGTGTGAATTAGGTTGCTTTGGCGCCAAGTAGTTGTTATTATCCTAGATAAGGTTGTGTTATTTTGTAACTAATCCATCTGGGATTAGGAAAGCCAGTTCCTATTAGGATAAGGTTGGTGTAACCAACTCCCCTTAGGATAAGGAGTCCTAATCCAAGGTGGAGAAGGTTGTTATTGGCGTCTAGATCTAGGATTCCTATGCTTGCACACCAAGTAGGAGGATTCCTATTCTTATATGACTAGCTTGCACGCCAAGTCTGAGAGTCCAAGTCCATATAGGACTATAGTAGTATAAATAGCTAGGCTTGTAGCCTTTCAAAGGCATTTGATTTTGAATATGAATACAATCAAGCTTTTAGCTTACCCCTGAGTGTTTTGTGAGAACCTCGTTGATCTCTTCTATTGTATCTTGGTTTGGCAACAAAGTGGATAGGAAGAGCTTGGTCCCTGAACCTAGAAGGTGTTTCTGTAACTAGGTTAAAGGCAAAGTTAGCCCTAGGATTTCTTTCTTGTGGTGTTTCTGTATCAAGATAGCTCCTTTGAACTATCTTCTTATCCTTTATCTTTCTATCATCATAGTTAGATAATCTCACACCTAAGGCAATCAACATCCCTCTCTTTCTTATCCGTATTTCCCAAGGGTCCTTAGCATCGAAAAAAAAATAATGAAAGCGGGTCCAAGCTAGATTTCCTTAAGTCAAGCTCGGGTCGCTTTTGAAGCCCCAAATTGATCGTCTAGGAAACGTAGGGGTGTTTTGGTCATTACATAAGGGACGCGATGGAACCATGGAGCGCCAAGTCAAGTCCGAAAAACCAACCCCGAGGAGGCTAAGAAGAAGTCATGGGGAAACAAGGCAAAGCCAAGAGAATCAAGTTGAAGAATTTCATGTTTTGGGCAAAATTTGGTAACAAGAAAAGACACGTCTTCACTCTTCTGATCATAACTCCTTCAATACAACTCCAATGGACTTCAACTTTTCGGAGCTTAAAGAACACACTGAGATCTTTCTAACAATATACTATGGGCTTAAAATGGAGTTCGGATGAAGAAGTTCTGCGAGTTAGAAATCAGCAGAAAAAAATTGCCAACAGCACGATCGTGCCGTTAAACTGCAGGATCGTGCCATTCTTCCAGAAGGCACTACACGATCGTGCCATAGGATAGCACGATCGTGCCATTCTCAAACAGGCCATTTTTGGATTTTTTTTAGTAGCACGATCGTGTACCCATATGGCACGATCGTGCCATTTCACGTCGGGCCGTTTGTCGGCCTTTCTCTCTCTCTTTTGGTTATGTTTCCCCCCTTCCCTTATATATACTTGTTTCCCCCTCCACTAAAGATGGTTTTTATGAAGGTTTTAGGTTAGACACAAAAGTTCCTGTCACTTGGAGACTTTGTAATTGTGGGTTTTCAAACCTAATCAATGAAAGCTAATCCTTTGGGTGGAAATTGCTTGGTGATTTCTCTTCTTGGTGAGTAGGTGTTCTTCCTTCACTCTTTGTGAGATTTCTTGGGTGTTTCAAGACCCTTTGCTTGTGGAAGCTTCTTGTGCAAGTGATTGAACATCTTAGTTCAATTGGGTGAGTGATTACTCTTTAAAATTGTCAATATCCCTTTTAATTCTTGTTGTGTTTGTTGTTCATCTCCAAACCCCAAAACCCTAAAAATTAGTGGCAGTTTTATGAGTTCTAAATTGGAGTTTTCTCAAACCCTAAGTAGTTAGTGGATCCTTGGCCTCCCATATTTATTCATTCGAAGGACCCCCGGGTTTTGCGGATCATTTGGTATCAGAGCTTAGGATTAGAACTCATATTTGGGTGAAAAATTTTCAGATTTTTTTGTCGGATTTGTTCTTGTTGATTTGGGCATTGTACTTGATGATTATGGATGGAAAACTCATACTTGATGATTGATATTGGTCCCTTGATGTGATAGAAGTGTTGGGATGCAATTTTTATCATTTGGGTCCAAGTATTTGTTGAGTATTGAGTTGATTTATCAAGTTGTATATGCCTAGAAAATTTATTCTCTGTTTTGGGATTTTGGTGGTTGTTGGCATGTTTGGGTTGATTTTATTGTGAATTTTGGTACCCAAGTGAATGTTATACATTCCTTCTTGTTGTTGGAAGTGATTTGTTGAGGAATTTCATTGTTTGGAGATCAATTTGGGTTGCATTTGGGAAGAGTTCTTGAAGTGAGTTGGAGATTGAATATTTTGGGGTATGGTGGTTGTTTATGCTTCCTCTATGGATGTCAAGGGTTGAATTGGGTGTTAATTATTGACTTGGTTGACTTTGTTGGATAACCTTGTGTTGGCTATTGTTCTAATTGTGCGAGGTTGTCACTTGGTGTATAATATTGCCTTGTTGATTATCTCCCATTGTTGCTCGTTCATCATTCCCCCTTGCCGGATTCATCCCATCTTCCCACACAAAAAAATAGCCTCGCGAAACTCAACAAAATTTCCTTAGCCATAAAAGAGCCCCAAAGTCTCACCCGAATATATTTTCCTTAGCCCATCAATCCCCTTAACTCCTCAAGTTGCCTCGTCGTCTTGTCAGATGGGCGATCAAAAATTCCCTCCTCGACCAAATTCCCATTCCAAAACCACTCTCGACATTGCTCTTCAACATATTATAGATAGCCAGGAAGTGATACAACATCAAGTGAGCGATTTGAGCTATGCCGTGGCAAAATTGCAAACCGGTTCCCTAAGAAAGGTTCATGGTTATTACTGTCGGACTTCTAGAGCTCGACATGGTGATTATGGGAGATTCTATGGCGAATATCGAAGGTCATATGTTAAACCCCATCGTAGTATTTTTACTCATGGACCTAGAGTTGATGATCTACATGATAAGAGAAAGGAGAATAAGGCTCAATCATGGTCTTTTAGCAAGGGTGTTGCTCACTCTCGGTATGATGAGGTTCCGTCCAAAGGAAGTCGATCTTTGAAGTCATCCAAACTATTTATTGAAGCTTGCGAGGATGAGAAGGAATACCTTAGAAAGCTCAAGGGTATAAAATGTTTTAAGTGTAGGGAGTGTGGCCACTACCAATCGCTATGCCCTACCAAGATGGTTGAATCGCCCCAATCAAGTGTGATGGATGGTTCGGAATCCTCTACGACTATTGTTGAGACTCAAGTTAAAAAGGAAGAGGTCTTGGCTCCTCGACGATACCTAGTCATGACCAAGGATCCCCAGGATGATTCCCAACGGGAAATGCTCTTCCATACTCGATACACCATCAACGATAGAGTGTGCAAGATGATCATCGATAGTGGGAGTTGTACGAATGTAGCATCTACTACTTTGGCGGAGAATCTTCAATTGCTCGTTCTAGCTCATTCCCAACCTTATAGCTTGCAAGGACTTAAAGATGGTGGTCATCTTCAGGTATCTCAACGAGCCTTGATATATTTTTCCATTGGTTCTTACATAGATAGTGTTCTTTGTGATATCATTTTCCCATGGATGCTTGTCATTTGCTCCTTGGAAGACATTGCCAATATGATAGGTATGCTATCCATGATGGTCATGAGAACACTTACTCCTTCCTGATGGGAAAAAGACGGATCGTGCTCACACCCCTCTCACCTACCCAACTCCATGAAAATCAAACCGTGGTGGGAAGTGAGAAGAGAGGCATCCTCCAAATGAGTGAAACATGGGATGAGAGTGCTTTGAGCGAAAGGAAGCCACATTTGGCTTTACTTTTGTGAAAGGGTAATCCTTGTGAGGTTGAGAGATCCATAGCTCCTCAAATTTTTCCTATCTCCCTTCCTTGTCCCTCACCTTCACCCAAAAGACCTCCCTCACGATTGAAAGCGTTCAGCCATGTCCGACCATGCCTGAACCACAACTTGGAGGCGAATTGCATGTCGGCAAGTCCATCACCCCATGCCCTAGCTTGCTTTCTCCAGCATCGAGATCGACCAAGGAAGAGGCATCTTATACCGGCCTTGACCTTGGCATCTCTTGTGATGACTAGCTTGTGGCCTTCAACAAAATGATGAGCGCTAGGCATGTGAAGGTCCCTCTTGATGGCAAGCTGGTCCCTTTTCCCTTCCGAAATTGCTACACCTTTACGAAGAAGGGGTTCATGAGTGTCACTTTGATCCGGCTAATGGAATTTATTGAGTTGATTTTACGTGAGCGGTCGGCTGGATTTGAACTCCCAAGAGTTGAGCGCAACTCTTATCCAACAAGGGGAGTCTTATCCATATTTCCCAAGGGTCCTTAGCATCGAAAAAAAATAATGAAAGCGGGTTCAAGCTTGTTTTCCTTAAGTGAAGCTCGGGTAGCTTTAAAAGCCCCAAATTGATCGTCTAGGAAACGTAGGGGTGTTTAGGTCATTACATAAGGGACGCGATGGAACCATGGAGCGCCAAGTCAAGTAGAGGAAAACCAACCCCGGGGAGGCTAAGAAGAAGTCATGAGGAAACAAGGCCAAGCCAAGAGAATCAAGTTGACGAATTTCATGTTTTGGGCAAAATTTGGTAACAAGAAAAGACACGTCTTCACTCTTTTGATCATAACTCTTTCAATACAACTCCGATGGATTTAAAATTAAGCGCTTAAAGAACACACCGATCGCTTTCCAACAATATATTATGGGCTTAAAACGGAGTTCGGATGAAGAAGTTATGCGAGTTAGAAGTCAGCAGAAAAAACTGCAAACAGCACGATCGTGTCGTAGGATAGCACGATCGTGCCATTGTCGAACATGCCATTTTTGGGTTTTTTTAGTAGCACGATCATGTACCCATATGGCACGAATGGCACGATCGTGAGATTTCACGTCGGGCCATTTTTCGGCCTTTCTCTCTCTCTCTTCTGGTTATGTTTTCCCCCTTCCCTTATATATACTTGTTTCCCCCTCCATTAAAGATAGATTTTATGAAGGCTTTAGGTTAGACGCAAAAGTTCCTCTTACTTGAAGAGCTTGTAATTGTGGGTTTTCAAACCCTAATCAGTGAAAGATAATCCTTTGGGTGGAAATTTCTTGGTGATTTCTCTTCTTGGTGAGTTGGTGATCTTCCTTCACTGTTTGTGAGATTTCTTGGGTGTTTCAAGACTCTTTGCTTGTGGAAGCTCCATGTGCAAGTGATTGAACATCTTAGTTCAATTGGGTGAGTGATTACTCTTTAAAATTGTCCATATCCCTTTTAATTCTTGTTGTGTTTGTTGTTCATCTCCAAACCCCAAAATCCTAAAAATTAGTGGCAGTTTTATGAGTTCTAAATTGGGGTTTTCTCAAATCCTAACTAGTTAGTGGATCCTTGGCCTCCCATATTTATTCATTCGAAGGACCCCCGGGTTTCCCGGATCACTTTCCCTCTTGAACATCTCCCCTCCCTATCTCTCACAAAATATCCCCAACAAACTCCCTCTCTCTCCTCTCACTAATTCCCTACTTTCTAGCAATCATCTTTCTCTCTCACAATCAAGGCCTCACGCCAAGAAAGTTTTCCCAATCCCCCTCTCTCACGTCACCCTCTCCCCCTCTCTCAAATCTGATGTAGATTTGGTCCCAAATATACATCAAGGGACCCAAATACTCAAGTACAAGGACAGGGAGCTTCATTCCCTCATTTCTCACTCTCGTTTGAATAGTTTCAACAAGGGCAGTTTGGTAATTTGCTCCATATCACAAGATCCTTGAAGATATTGTGGAAGTCATCCAAAGGTCAAATAATCTACATCAAAGGAGCTTCACAATGGCTTTTGAATCTTGGAATTTAGACAAGGAATGAGCAAGTTATCTTAGTTTTAAACTAGCTTATGTACATTTGTTTCTTTATGATGTCACATTTGTTTGTAATGATGTAAGCTAGTTTCCCTTCATTTCTTGATGTAACACACGCCTAAGGGGGCCTCCAACTAGTATAAATAGACCCCTTAGAGTGCCTTGTAATCTCATTCAATCATAATTCAAAATACAAATCAAACACATGGTGTTTTCTCTCTAGCTTTTGTGCTAGTTTTTCATTTCTCTTGAGGGAGATTCGTCCTATCTCTACTTCTAGCCTTGGGTTGGCATCCCTTGGTGGTGAAAGGTAGAATTGAAGAGCTCTTTGAGGTGGTGTGGCTGTATCCTCATTGATCCTTCAAACGCCAATACTATCGTTCGTCCATCCCCATTAGTTCGTTCATCAACAATCACCATTCTCACGTCAATCATCATTCAATCATCAAGAATCGTTCAAACATTCATCAATTCATCATTCGTTCATCATTTGATTGTTCTTCATTCGTCCATCAACAATCTTGGTAAACGAATTCATCATTCTTTGTTTCATTTCGATCATATTTCCTTGAGTTTAGTTTATTCTTTAGAACTAAGAGTTGAAGATTCTTATCTTGGTTTTGAAATATCCTAAACTTGTGTGTAATGTGATCATCCATTGATCCGTTATACATCAAAATTGGTATCAGAGCTTAGGAGTTTGATTCTCTTAGTTCTTGAAACATCTTTTTGCAATCTTTCCATCACAAATCCATCCCCCACCATCCCTCCATTACACGTCCACCAATAGCTCCACAAAGAACCCAAAACCCAAACAGATTCCCTCACAAAATCATAGCCAAACACAAATCCCCCATGTCACCTACACCCAAAACCTTAAACCCTTATCGACGGGGATAACAGGCTGATGACTCCCAAGAGCTCTTATCGACGGAGTCGTTTGGCACCTCCTTTGAGCGAAATGCGGTAAAAGGAAGGAAAATCCATGGACCGACCCGAATTTTTTCAATCTTTTTGATTTTTTTCTTAAAATAGAATTTTTTTTTAATAGAAAAAAAAAATTGGAATTCGATTTTTTTTTTTCAAATTTATAATGAAAGAAGTTGGGAAGCCCGGTGACCGGCTTTGCGGGACCGCCATATGGCCTGGTCCACTCTTGGCTAAGAGAAATGCTATCCCCACTCGGACCAAGACATAACTTTTACTTGTTCAAATAACAATTAAGGTGAAGCAGGGTCAGGAACAACGAATCCTAAAAATAGGATGTCCTAACCAGCCAACAGCTATTCCATCGCCGTTATCCATGGAGCCCGCTCTTATTGTTTTTGCTTCAAATCAAAAATAGGTCCGAGACCGGGACCTTTAATCATGACTTCTGCTCGTTGCATACCTTGCTCTACCGATTGATCGCAAATTATTAGATTTTACTATTTTTTTTTTCTTTTGCCTCCTGTTCCGGTTATGGAATAGACGAAATAAGTAAAAAAATGAATTTTTGTTCAGAGTTCTCTTGAACATTTAATCTAAGATCTCCTTGACCTACGAGTTCTTTTTCATCTGGTTCGGACCTCCACTTAGTTTCACCCAAGCTTCATCCTGGTCATGGATAGATCACCCAATTCGATGGAATTCTTTGATCTTAAAGGGGATCTTCTATAATTTCGCACGTGAGGGGTTATTTCTTGGTTTCGTCCCCATTAAGATATTGTATGAAAGTAGAATTTTTTCTATTCTCAAAGGAGAATGGAAGGTTTTTTAGAAATGAAAGAAATAAAAAAAAAAACGAAATTCAATATTTATTTGATTTATTTGATTTGAAATAAATATTTGAATATTATAAAAGAATAAAAATGAGAGAGTCTTGCATATCTTTCTTTATCAAAGATTGATACTACATGGCGTGCGTGAGTTCTTTAATGGATTCACAAGATGATATGCAACAAATGAAGCAACAACTTGATTATCTCACAAAACAATTGGAGAAATTTATGCCCCTTCAAAAGGGAGGAGCACATACTAAGTTTGATTCACGTATGGTGGATCTTTATGATGTTGAGTATGAAACACAATATGAATGGAGTACATGTCCAAGGAAGGAGGACAGATTTGGTTTCAAAGAAGAGATACCGAAGTTCTATGGGAGTCATGATCCGGAAGTATTCTTGGAATGGATGCATCAAGTTGAAAGGGTCTTTGATCTCAAAGCCATCCATGATGACCAGAAGGTCAAAAGTGTTGCATTGAAGCTACGAAAGCATGCTAGCGAATGGTGGTCAAGCAAGCAAAGCAAGCGGCAATCAAAGGGCCAAGATAAGATACGTTCATGGGTCCAAATGAAGAAAAAGCTCCAAGAGAAGTTTCTGCCCCTTAACTATCTACGTGACAACATCAACAAGCTTCAAACATTGGCCCAAGGGAGCAAAAGTGTCAAGGAATATACAAGGGAGTTCAAACGTCTACTTCGGAAGTGTGATCTTAAGGAGGAGGATCCACAAACTTTGGTATGTTATCTAATTGGTCTTGACGATTATATTAGACATATTGTTGAATGGCAACCGTATAAGACTTTGGATGAGTTAAGTTCTTTAGCTCTCGATGTTGAAAGACAAAGGAGATGTTGTCATTGCCAAAGTTTAGGTCACATTGATTTGGAGTGTCCTAACAAGAAAGATGTGTCTTTGGTTGAGTACGAAACGTTTGAATTATTTGAGGAGGAAAATGTAGTAGAAGAGGAGTATGTAGAAGAGTGGCATGTGGCAAGGAGAGCCTTGAAAGAAGTATGTGTGCCGAATGAACATCAACAAAGAGAGTGCAAGATCTCTCATTGTACCAACAAAGGAGAAGTATGTTCATTGATCAAAGAAGAAGAAAGTTGTGCCACCTATGGTTACATTGACACCCCTACACAAAGGCTAAGCCATGACAAAGACATTCATGAGGATCTAAGAAGTTTAGTAAGTCTTCCCACTTACAACAATTGTAGAAATTCATTATGGTGTGATATTACTTCTATGGATACTTGTCATACTTTGTTGGAAAGACCAAAGTTGCTTGATAGGAATATCATGCATCAAGAGACATCTCTACTTCCATCTTATACCACACGGCCTAAGGAGGATGAAATCAGCATTGTAACGATTATGAAGGAGGAATATCATGCGTATGAAGAGCATAAGGGTCTTGTTCTTGCAAACTTGGAGGAAAGCAAAACAGGCAACCACCCAATTTTGAATTCTCCTATGAGACGTATCTTTCATAAGATACCTCAAGATATCAACTTGGATCACATGGTTGAAGTGCCAAGGATTCGAAGGGGTCAAGAAGCTAAAGTCATCAAAGTGGATCGTTTCATGCTAAATGATAAAGGCAAAGTGGTGAAACTTGACTTGGGAATTGTGAAGCTACATGGGATATCTACATCCATGGTGAAAAGTCGAGAATCCAAGTCTTGCAATGCCCATGGATTACTTGGAAGAAAGTTGAAGAAGTTTAGAAAAGGAGTCTATGATGACTTCAAAGGATTTAAGAAGAAAGCTTGTAATTTCTTGTGAAGAAGGCGAGTAAGAGAGTTGATTTTTAAAGTTTGAGAGCAAACTTTTTTTCAACCGGGGGAGTATGATGTAGATTTGGTCCCAAATATACATCATGGGACCCAAATACTCAAGTACATGGAAAGGGAACTTCATTCCGTCAAGTCTCTCTCTCGTTTGAATGGTTTCAACAAGGGTAGTTCGGTAATTTGCTCCATATCACAAGATCCTTGAAGATATTGTGGAAGTCATCCAAAGGTCAAATAATCTACATCAAAGGAACTTCACAATGGCTTTTGAATCTTGGAATTTGGACAAGGAATGAGCAAGTTATCTTAGTTTTAAACTAGCTTATGTACATTTGTTTCTTTATGATGTCACATTTGTTTGTAATGATGTAAGCTAGTTTCCCTTTATTTCTTGATGTAACACACGCCTAAGGGGGCCTCCAACTAGTATAAATAGACCCCTTAGAGTTCCTTGTAATCTCATTTAATCATAATTCAAAATACAAATCAAACACATGGTGTTTTCTCTCTAGCTTTTGTGCTAGTTTTTCATTTCTCTTGAGGGAGATTCGTCCTATCTCTACTTCTAGCCTTGGGTTGGCATCCCTTGGTGGTGAAACGTAGAATTGAAGAGCTCTTTGAGGTGGTGTGGCTGTATCCTCATTGATCCTTCAAACGCCAATACTATCGTTCGTCCATCCCCATTAGTTCGTTCATCAACAATCACCATTCTCACGTCAATCATCATTCAATCATCAAAAATCGTTCAAACATTCATCAATTCATCATTCGTTCATCATTTGATCGTTCTTCATTCGTCCATCAACAATCTTGGTAAACGAATTCATCATTCTCTGTTTCGTTTCCATCATATTTCCTTGAGTTTAGTTGATTCTTTAGAACTAAGAGTTGAAGATTCTTATCTTGGTTTTTAAAGATCCTAAACTTGTGTGTAATGTGATCATCCCTTGATCCATTATACATCAAAATCCTTCCAAGATTCAATCTTTCCCATTCCTTTCTCCCACAAAGACCTCACATCAAAACAACCTTCCATAGATCCTGGTTTCTCATGTGATTTCCATTCTCACTCTTCCATATTCACGTGAAGCACCCTATTTCTCATATTGGTTGCACGTGTCATTGATGTGTAATCGATCGATCAAGATCCAATCTTTGATCCCATTATACATCAGGGATGGTTTGGCTTCTTAGGAAAGGTGAAAAGGGAGGATTTGGGAGGTGTTAGAAGTTTTGTTAGAACAATGTGGGGCATTTGGAAGAGCAAGAATCCAATCTACTTATGACGAGAGGAGGTTGGGTGTTAGCCTTGTGGAACGAATCATAAGGGAGAGTAAGGAGGAAGAGAGGAGGTGGCTGCTGGGCAAAGAGAAGCGTGGTGGAGGGTGGTCCCAGGGTGAGGTGATCATGGCTGAGGTTTATGAGTGGGGTGGAGGTTTGGGAAATGAAGGACGCCTTGAAAGAGTGTTCTTGGTTGATGGGGCGAAGAAGCAGGAGGAATCTAGAGCCACTGTTGCTTAGGTCTTGAGGGAGAATGGGAGAAGTGTGGAGTCGGGTGCTGACATTTTGGAGGCAGAGAGTGTTGCCAAGGTGGAGTTATATGCAATTTTTGGGGCAATCGTCGAGGCTGGAAGGAAGCAATGGGACAGTATCTATATCCTTTCAGACTCCAAGGTGGCGGTTGAGTGCCTTTTGAACCAATCACTGCTCCAGCTGAATGTAGAAGTTGGGCAACTATTTGCCGCAAGTTATGTGCAGGTTTTCACAAAGGTTTTGTCAAGAAGGTTCAGAGGCAGCAAGTTGATCCGGCCCATAGGTTGGTGAAACTAGTCAATGTTAGGAGGGTTATTTCTACGTCGCATACCGGAGTCTAATATCCTCGTTTCTTTTAGTTTTCTAGTCTTTAGGTTATGATGTTATATGTTATTTTATGTGGTGTCGTTCTGAAAAAAAAAATAGTTTGCAATTCTTCAGTGGTAAAACTAATTGAAAGTTTAATGGACTTTTGTATTGGTGTGTGGGTTGGGTAACTAACTCAAAGAAACGAATTTACAATTATACGTATATGAAGTATGAACACGTTGAGTTGTTGAAAACTTTTGCCATTTGCTCATTCTAGAAATAAGAGAGATGAACATAAGGACTTTACCAAATAGATTGGACATAAGATTTTATGAGCAGATAGCTTAAGGGAATGAAGATGCTAAGGAAAGAGGCAAAATATAGATCGTAACCGGGACAAGAAAATTAAATGCCTGGTAATCATGGTAGCTCGGAAAACTGGGCAGAGTACTGAAATTATGTGTCCTCAACTCCTTACTCATACAATGAAAGTGGTTATTCATCTTGTATTTTCAAACATGGTAGCCTGTGACAGTAAACCCTCTTCCAACAACCTCACCAAGCCAGGACCAAGCATAGCATTCAACTCCAAACAGGGCAATTAATGCATAATCATCCATATTAAGCTCCTTCATGTTGTTCATAAAAAGCTGTTTCATCTCTTTTACTTCACTCTGTAATATTTCATAACGATTGGGGATGCTGCAAAACCACAACGATCGATTGTGAGTCATGACTAATATATCATGACTATGTGAAATAGGGAGAAAAAGCATATATTGAAGGAAAATTTAATTCTAATAATCCCGACTTTTAAGAATTGGACAACAATAATCTCTACTATCATCAATTTGGATTCTAGTCGTAAAAAAAAAATGGATTCTACTAGTACCAAATCTACCTCCACAATCTTTTTATTTTTTCATTCCTACCCCATATTGTTTTTATTTTTTTGTTCATGCCCCAGAAAGGTAATGAATTGTAATTACTAAAACAGTTTATAAATTATTTTTTTGAGACTCTGAGCTATTATTATAATTTTTTTAAAGGAAAAAAAGTGAAAAAAAAACTTAAAAAATCGTAAAAAAAAAATTGAAAAAATTGGGAGAAATGTCATAAATTCATTAAAATTATGGTAAAGTGTTATAAAAGTTTTGATTCAAGTACAACACAAAATCTATGATATTTAGGTCGGGTATACTCTCATTAATGTCCCACTATAATCCAATTTTTTTTTTTAACCACTACAATCCAAATTGATAGTAAGGATTATTGTTGTAAATCGCGATTACTAGAATCCAATTAACCTATATTGAAATATGACAAGCAGGAGCCCCCAAAAGAGGAAAGAAAGTGGAAATAGATATTAGGATGGATGAAGATAATCACCTAGCAAGACGAGTATAAAACAACCGCTTAGCCAACATGGTGCATGTCTCAATGGTGGGGGGATCTTGCACATACTCCTTGTTTTTCTCCATTATCTGTTTATAATTGTTATTGATAAGCTTTGAAGCTTCAACAGCTTTAGTTCGAAGCTGCAATAGCTTGGACGATGCCATCAAGTTTTTTTTTTTTTATTCTAATTGCACCTGTACACCGCCTAATTAGTTGAAAATCCGAAAAAAAAAAAGAAGGAAAATTCATGTTAAGCTAACTGAAAAAGAAGGAAAACAAAGGTATGCAAACTGACTTCACAACCTGCTAGTTAAGCTAGCGGTCAGAGGCATGCATGCGAAAATTCATGTTTAGAGGCACCACTTCACCTTATTTCAAGAGTTCATGTAGCATGCATTTAAATTACAACCATGGCACAAACTGAAAAACCCCTTACATACACAGAATTTACAGTTACACCTAATTTAACAACAAAACCAAAAACATCCTATGTCGCCCCTTTTATGTAGAGCCCAGCAAAGGCAACAATCACTCGTTACAACAAAATATTTTCTATCCAAACCAGAACTACACTTTTGAGCAATTCTTCATAACTAAACTTTTTATCTGTTTAACGCAACCAACATTCATCAGTCTAAAATCTCAGACTCATCAGATTTTCAGTGTCTAAAATAGTCAAAAGGTTTAGTTCTAGAAAATAAGTCAAAAGTTTAAATTGTTAATGGACAACTAATTAAGTGTATGTTTGGCCTAGTTTCTAAAAAACTATTTTTGCTTCTTAAAATCAGTTTTCACAAAAACTATTTTTGGGGAATTATTGAAATGTTTGGTCTAACTTATGACATGAGAGATTTAATTAAATTAAAATGTTTGGGAAACCAAAAACCCTAAACTTTTGATGCAGGGGTTTTACTAAATTTAATTGTTAGACAAACTTTTCAAAATTATCATGTGTTTTTTTAGAGTAAAATTATCATGTCATTATTTATATTTTCTCTTTTTATTAAATTTTTAATTTATTATTCTATTATAATTATAATTACCACCATATAATTATTGTTATAATTATAATTATAATCATAATCATAATTATTTATGGTATTACTTAACTATAAAATTCTTTAAATTAAATATTTATATATATGTAATTTACTAAATATCATGTTTATAGGAATAAGATAATTAAAAATATTTAAGAGTTCCAACATAATATTAAAATTTCCAACATAATACTAAAGGTTCTAACATAATATTAAAATATTTAAGTACCATCTTTATAGGAATTAAAATATTGAAATTATACAAACGTATCACCAAAGAATCTCAGACATTGAGCTGTCATTAGATATTAGAAAGTAGAAGCAGCAATTTGTTGCTATTATTTTTAGAGCTGTTTTTGGCCAAAACTGTTTTTGGAAAACAATTATTAGCTTCTAAAAAATGATTGTTTGGCCTAATTTTTAGTTTTTAACCCCAAAAACACTATTATAAACTAGGATTCACTTATAGTGGTTGTCAACCATGACAACCACCTTAAATAAAATAAATTTTACTCATACATGTGTCAAGTTTTATCCTGGTCGTTAGCTTTTTTATTTAATATAAATTGTAAAAAATATTTTTTAAAATTTTAATTTATTTTAAAAAAATTTTAAATAAATATTTTTCAAAATATGCTTGTTTACTTGGCAAAAAATTAGAGTTAAGGTATTTAAATTAAAAAAAAAATTGCAAAATTTTATTTAATTGAGAAAATGTATTTTATAATGTTGTACTAAATAAAAAATGAATGACAAAGATAAAAATTGACAAATATATGAATAAACATGGTTTTCATTATGGTGGTTGTCATGGTTAATATCCACTATAAGTTTTTCCTTATAAACTAGGCCAAACAAGCACTAAAATAGTTTAGATTATAATATTTTAGGATTTTTTGTATTTAGGGTTTCAATGGTTGAAAATAAGTAAAATGTTTGAACTATTAATTGATAAAAATTTAGTTTGGATCATTTCCGATTAAAGCTTAAAAATTAAAGATTAGTTATTAAATCCGAAAATTTTAACAAATTACAACATTTCAAGAACCTCGTCACAACCAAATTCCTCGGTGTTACATAGTGTTCCCCCACCCTAACCCACACCCCAGGAAAATTTATTTTTATTTAGTTAATTTTTTCTCTATAATCGCCCAGCTCCCCAAGAAAGGAGTCACGTAATTTGTAGTTGATCTGTTTTATACTACCTCCGTTTTGTTTTATCTGTCATCTAGGGAATTGTGGCAAAAACTTTGACCGTTAATATCTTAACTTGTATAATGATTCATCATACAAAATTGATATCATTAGATCCGTAATAAAAAATACTATTAAAAAATTTTAATATTATATTTTTCTATAAAAGTTTTATATTAGAAATTATTGATTAAAAATTGACACTGAAAATCGTAAATTACAGATAAAAAAGAACGGAGGGAGTATTATTTAACGCTTACAATGTATTTGGTGCAAAGAAAAGTTGTTTTTTCAGGAAAATGGTTTTGCTTGAAAAATGATTTTCTTAAAATATGAATTTTCATTTGATATTTTGAAAATTCTACTATAATTGAATTTATTTTCAACTATGGTAGCTGAAAATTTTATACCATTCATTTATTAAAAATAAATTATATATTTTAAAAAAAATTGTATCCTCTAAACATGGTTAATTATTGTATTAAGTTATTTTGATCAACCTAAATTGATTTTGAATTTTTATGGTAAAACTAATGGTCTTTTCACTTTTCAACTACGATAGTTGAAAAAAAGTCAACTATGGTAGAATTTCCTTTAAAATATTCAATTTTGTAAAAAATTATAACTTAACATATAGATTTACTTATTGTAACAAGTCATATGGTGAATATATATATTAATTTTAATTTTTAATGTCAAAATTAAGGGCAATTGTACATTTCAACTACCATAGTTGAAAGTAAATTCAACTATGGTAGAATTTTTTTGCTGTGTTTGGTACATGTGAAAATGATGTTCTTGGAAAACGATTTTCACTTGTTTGACAATAAGGAGACAGAGATTAAAATGCGTGTCTGAGAGAGTGGTGGAGAAGAACCAAGAGAAAGAAAACGATTTTCTTGTTTTGTCAATGGATGATCTCTTCGTTTTGTCCAATATATATATATATATTAAAAATGGTGCTGGAGAGAGAGTGGTTGAGAGAGAGAAAAATGCGAGAGAGAGCGATATATTTAAACGCATGAAGGAGAGAGAGTGGTGGAAGAGAGAAAACGAGAGAGTGAGAGAGATAAGATATTAAAACGGGTGTATGAGTGAAAGTGGTGGAGAAACAGAAATATTAAAATCGAAGCATGAGAGAGAAATATTCAAATCAGTGAGAGGGAATGGTTAAGAGAGAGAATGAAACAAGGAGAGAGAGAAAATGATTTTCATTAGGTTGGAGTCAATAAAATAATTTACAAATGACATTTTCCTTGTCATGAGATCTCAAAAACATTGTAATTGAGGATGCTCTTGGTAGAACCCTTGAGAAAAGGGCTGCAGAAGGACCTACGACGATGAGTTGTTTGTATCTTACCTATATATATATATATATATATATATATATATATATATATATATATATATTTTTCAAAGATAACAATGAATATGAAACAAACATAATATAAAGGGTTTTTGGCTGGGAAAAATCCGTACTGAGGGCTTTGTGATTGACAATAATCCAAAGTGACTTTTTGGCTGGTGACAGTCTATACTTATTCATTATTTTCTCGTATCATGCTTTTAGTTAAAAGGGCACATGCTTCGGTTACTACATCACCATTCTGGTGTCGAAATTTCAATCTAGGAGGCTACATGAAAACAATGTATAAGTATAGACTGCCATCAGTCAAAAAATCAATTTGGATTATTCTCGATCACAAGGCCCTCAGTACGGATTTTTTCCCAGCCAAAAACCCTAATATAAACATCTAAGATTCATAATTAAAAGTGACACTAAAACTTACACACACGAGTGAGGCAAAAACTATTAAAATCTGGCATCAATAAAGAAATAAAATTATGCTATTAATTCCGATATATGTAATAATGACGTAATAGCGGAGAGGAAATTTGTTTACATTGTTAAAAAATTTGAGAATATGTGCGATTATGGTATTGATTGTAGATTACAAATATATTATTTCAGATTTTCATATTCGTTGTCGATGACAAACTGATTCATTTTTTGGAACACATGAAAACTTAGATCATAATTCGATGAACAAAAAATAATTCTCTTTTGAAATGGAGCATCACGAAGACGGGAAATAAAATCGCATGAAGTGGAATAAAGGAGAGAGATAGAGAGGGAGTAATATACCAAAAGAAATGAATGGAAAGCCAGCAACTGATGAAGTGATGCTGCGTGCTTATACGAACAACCACAATCACAAATTTCCTCCCAATTAAGTATCACTCTCCACTCCTATATGTAAACTCTTTATGCTGCTTTTTTACTTTTTATTTATTTACTTTTTTAGGCTCTGTTTAGCGAGATAACTGCTTTGGTGTATTTTGGGCCTTTTTTTCCGTTAATTTAACTTCAGATTTTAGCTACCAATTTTTTTGGGTAATTCCGTTGGAATATTAGTGAATAGGAATATACGGTATCATATACTGAAGTAAACTTTTCTACAAGGTTGTTTTTTTTTTTTTTAACATTGTTTATTGTGATTTCAAAAACAAAATTGTTAGATGACGGAGCCAGTACGTAAAGGTAATCTGTAAATAATTAATTAAATTAGGCTCGTTCTTTTATACGATTGGTTGCGGTATGGTAATGGTGCGGTGCGGTGCGGTAGAAGTGTAAAAAGTGAGGTGAGTTGTGGTGAATTATGGTGACAATTATGGTAAGTAGAGGAGGTAAGAGAGAATGTGGAAAGTAGAGGAAAAAAGTGAAGAGAAAAAAAAAAGAGTTATATTAGTAATGATGATGGTATGCTGTGGTGAAATGTGGTAGAAATTAAAAAGTTGCGATACGGCGTGATACCTGTAGGACCCAGAAAATTCCTGTTCGGGGAAATTGTTTCGGATGCGCTACTTAATGATCGGAAGCCGACTAAGGTTGCTTAATTTTTAAATAAGGATATTTTTATTTTCGAAATTTATTTTCGGGGTGAGGAAACTTTATTTATTTTACAAATTCTTTTTATATTATTAAAATATTTGAAATTGCACCAAAATAGTTTATTAATAATTTAATACCGGCCCACTACCGAATCCGGGCCCGAAAGGAAGCAAAATGGGCCGCCAGAGGACACCAAAACCCGCGGGGGTTTTAGTGTGTTTTGGACTGGGCCTTGTGCTTCCTTGGCCTAGAGAAGAGGGGTTAAAATTAATAAAACCTGCAGGGGTTTTATTAATTTTATGGCCAATTTTCTCTCGGATGGCCTTGAATTGGTAAAGAAGAGTAGTATTAAATTATTTATAATTATTTTTTTGTACAATATCGTATATTTTAAATAATCAAAAGAGTTTGTAAAAGTGGTAAAGAGTCGTCAGCTGATTTAAGGAAATCGACAAACCGTGAAAATAATAAAAATGACTCCGGTCTACGAAACCCGATTCTAAGCCCGGGGGTAAGGTTACGAATCCGACAATTGTAAGAACTCTCGAATTCGCCAGTTAGAAAACATACTCTACTAGAATCGACATTGAGATGTTTAATTAATTTCGCGGAATTATATTCTCATCATACAATATAAAATGAGATTTTTGTTTACAAAATATGCACAAGTAAAGTAATTAATGTACAAATTACATGATTAAACAACGATAATGATAAGCGAACCTCTTTTGATTTTGGAAGCCCGAATGCATCAGTCGAATTTCTTGACTTTGCCTTGACTAGGAGGTTTGGAATAATGAGTGTGAGGATGGTGGGAGGATAACATAAGAGTGGTGATTTTATGAGAGTATTAGAGATGGGGTTTTCAGAGAGTTTGGGTATAATGAAATTGGAAGAGAATAATGGTATTAGTTGATGAAATGAGTGTGATTATGAGGGGGTATTTATAGGTGAGTGAGGTGATGTTTACGGAGGGAAAATGGAGGGACACATCCCTATGATCATGCCATGCGATCCATGCAATCCCAAACCCCCCGCGGGTTTTGAAAGCCAAGGCAGAAAGTAAAAATACATGGGGCTAATATCAAGGGGTGGTGATCAAGATTTTGGCGCTAGCTTTTTTGAAGAGAAAACCCCCGCGAGTTTTATAACCTTCACACGGATCGCTGACGTGGACTGATCAAAACGACGCGTCTCTGGGCAGGAGAAAACCCCCGCAGGTTTTGAAGTCGCTTCGGCTGGGAATGCTTCTGGGCCACTTTTGTTTGGGTCGTATCCATTTATCAAAACCCCTGCGGGTTCAATTCCAAGTTGTGGCCTATTTTGCTTTGCTGGGCTTACTTCGTCAACTACATGGGCCCAATGACCCATTTTAGTATCCAGCCCTACTCACTTGTCGAATTTTGACGTGTTAGGGTTATATCAGTGCAAATCCCGATGTCTAGATAGAGCCCCCACTTTTATCGAGTTCGAATAGGACGAAGGTCAAAGTTGCCTGAGATAATGTCTGTTTGACGTCTGACTTGAAGATGGATGCTGTCGGTGGTCTTTTGTTTGGCGACCGGATGATGCTGATGTTATCGTCAGAGGCCTTTTAGGTGGCAACCATTGGATGACTGGTGTTGATGATGTCATCGGAGACCTTTAAGTGGCAAATGTTGGACGACTGTTGTTGATGATGTCGTCGGAGACCTTTAAGTGGCTACCGTTGGACGACCACTGCTGATGATGTCGTCGGAGACCTTTAAGTGGCAACCGTCGGATGATTGCTGCCGATGATGTTGTCGGAGACCTTTAAGTGGCGTCCATTGGACGACTGCTGCTGATGATGTCATCAGAGACCTTTAAGTTGTAACCGCTGGACGACTGCTGCTGATGATGGTGCTCTTTTATCTGGCAACCGGATGGTGTATGGTCCTTTTTTAGCGGTGACCTGAAAATCACAAAAAAACAAAGTGTAAATTTTCTTGAAAACGCAAGCGGGTTCAGATTTTCACATGAGCTTTGGAAACCCTTGGGCCGGAGTCTTTGGGCCGTCAGTTTTGGGTTGCATGATTCATTCCGAATGGGCCAGAGGGAGCTTAGACCGTGAAACTGGGCCGTGGGCGCCACAAAACCCCTGCGGGTTTTCCTCTTTTTTCTTTTTTTTTTCTTTTTTTTCTTTCCTTGTGAGCGGAATCTTAGTGGGGCCTGGTTCTTGTGTGGATGAGGATGCGCCACGTCGCCATGTCCTTCTTTTGGGGGGGTAAGATGATGACCTTTAGGTTTTCGACCAATGAAATGCATTTGGCATCTCGAGACGGGTCCTAGAAACTAGCGGCTCATATTCACTCAACATTTCTATAAATGCCATGCCTCTCATTCATTTCATTCATTCACATCTTCAACTCCTTCACATCTCTGTAGCTTCTTCTTCTCTAGAAAATTTTGCTCTTTGAAGAAAGTTCGATTTTTTTAAAAAAAAATGCATCCCCGAAGCCATAGGAATCCTCATCTTCCTCATGCAGCGACATGGCCCCACGAGATGTCTTCACGGCGCAACTTCACTCATAGTATAGATGCTGACCCTTCTGACCTCACCATTCAATCTTGGAACCACGCTTGGTTCTACCGTTCTCATGGCAAGGTAATTTTCTAACCTTCTCTTTTTTATGGTTAGTTTAATGTAAAAATGAGCAAATACGAATTTTTTTTCATGTCTTGTCGATTTTCACTATTGATGCATATTTGTAGCTTCATGATGTTAAATAGCCCTTTTTTATTTATGCATCCCGACCGAGGACCCGACTTGCAAAATGAGTCTGAACTGAACAAATCCGGCCAATAGTTTAGATGAAAACTCCTGTGGGTTTTCTTTTATTTGGCCCATGCACTTTTGGCCCAGTTGACAAAGGAGGCGGCCCGCTTGCAAAATAAAATCCCGCGGGTTTTGTTGCTCCATGGGCTGCCAGAAATTTCGTTGGGCCGGAGGTGCGGCCCATCTGCAGAAATAAAACCCATGTGGATTTAACTTTGCTAGGTCGGGGTATTTGAGTCATTTACCCAATTGATCATGGACATTATCTCGTGGGCTGTGTCTGTGAGCCCAGTGCTTGTCTTGGGTCCAGCTAGGGCTCAAAAGATTATGCTTAAGCCCAAATTGTTAGATGAGCCCCCATTTTAAATAGCTTTCTGAAAATTTATTTGCTTTTAGGAGTATAATTTGAAGACCCCCGACGCACTAAAAGACCCTCTTAAAGTAGCTGAGTCGATTTCTGGAGATTTTGTGAGCTACACATTGACTGATGGGAATCAGCCCAAGCATGCCCAAGTCATCCAAGCCTGTCACTTGGTTGTGGGTGAAACCAAGAAGGGAGTTGATCGTTTGGTTAGCCAATGTCCTTCACCTCGTGAAACATCTCCAGTGGCCAATGTCCTTCACCTTGTGAAATATCTCCAGTGCTTACTTCGGTTTTCCAGACATAGCGGCCAATTTGCTTAGACTGAAGGACATTCACATATCACGTTCTGGGTGTGGGTGAAGGACGTTCATCCGTAGCTGCTTACGTTTGAAATGAGATATCGGCTATTGTAATAAAACATCATTAGCTTCTTTAAGCCTGATTAGGAGGTTTTCTTTTTGCTCAAGAAATCCTTAATTAGCTGGATTAGTTACAATGTTCATTTGGGTATATAAACCCCCTTTTGTAATCGCACGAGGCAACTAATCTGAATATTACCCTAAATTCGAGAAGCTTCTTTGCTCTTAAGGTTGTGAGTATCCTAAACTCTCATTTATACTACTATAACTTGATTTGGCTAGTCAAGTAGGTGATTGGTAGAGCTTAATCAAATTCTTAGAAGGTGAATCTGTAACTAAGAAGGAGATGAAGGAGCCCTTGTGATAATTGATCATGGTGAGTCTGTATTGATTGATTTTCACGTGTTCTATCCTCTGCTTTAGTCGTTTTCTATGTGCATTGTTGTTGGTCGATCCATTTTGGTTGTTGTTGAGCTGAAAACGGGACACAAAACCACATTGATGATCCTAGTTGAATAGAGAATCCATTTGTTTGCGCTGGGATACATCATAATTTGGTATCAGAGCTAGATTTCAATTTTGGTGGGAGTTTTGATCGATTTCATTTCAGCTCTGTTATTAGCAATGATGTCTAGTCAAATTTCTTAAAATCAAGAACAACTGATGAAAGAGAAGGAGGAATTAGAGAAGCGAGTAAAGTTCCTTTTTGATCAATTGAAACATTATATGTATCTACACCGAGAAGAACTCCAAGATTCAGAGGAGGTTGATTATGGTTCGGGAAATCCGTTTGGGGATGAGGACATTGGGATACAAAACCATCGCAGAAGACGACCACCAAGGGAAGAAAGGCTTGATTTCAAGGTTGACATTCATGAGTTTGAAGGAAACCTTGACCCCGAGGTTTTCTTAGATTGGGTACAAACAGTGGAGAGGGTCTTTGATCTCAAGGACATTCCAGACGATAAGAAGGTAAAACTCATTGCTCTGAAGTTGAGAAAACATGCCTCTATTTGGTGGACTAATTTGCAGAAGAAGAGGGTTTCTATGGGAAAAGAGAAAGTGCGTTCATGGGAGAAAATGAACAAGAAGCTTCCGGCTAGTTACCTCAAGGATAATTATGTGAAGCTCCAACACTTGACTCAAGGTAACAAGTCTGTTGAAGAATACAGTAAGGAATTTGAGCATTTCCTTTGAAGGTGTGACCTTAAGGAAGATAAACCCCAAACCCTTGTGAGGTATCTCTCTGGTCTGGATGAAAGGATTAAAAATGTTGTGGAATTGCATCCTTATTCTACCCTTGATGAGTTGAGTTCATTCACACACAAGGTCGAGTTGCAAAAGAGAAACAAAGGGAAGGAATTAACACATAAACCCCAACAAAAAACACGTTCATATCAAACCCAAATCACCCTCCACAAAAACAGCCTTACCCATCCAAATTTCCAAACATTAAACCCCAACAAAATACCCAGCCTTATACCACACAAAAGCCTACCCTTACTGAACCCAAAACCTACAGTGATGTATTACGGGACAAGGAAAGACTCCTAATCCAATAATACTTGAAACACGTGCAACCAAGATAGAGAGAGAGGGAAAGAGATCTCGTGAAAGGGTGAGAAAAGGGGGAGTTTCACGTGAAAAGGGGAGGCTCTTATGTCGTGAGGACTTTTGTGATTTCAAGAACCAAGAAAGAATGATTCTTGAATGGGAAAGAGGAAGAGACGATCGAATCTTGGATGGGTAATTTGAGAGAGGGACGTGTGGGAGAAGGAAGGAGAGGAAATTGAATGTGGCGTGAGGCCGTTGAGAGAGGAAAGAGAGAGAGGGAGTTTGTTGAGAGTATGTTAATAAGAGAAAAGGGATGTGGTTAGGGTTCTTTGTGAGAGACAGAGGGGGAGGACGATTTGAGAGGAAAAAGAAAGGTGGGGGACATTTGGGAGGAGATGGTAGTAAGGGTAGGTTTGTCTTAACTATATTGATAAAAAGACAACGATGTAATTATCTTAATTGTATTGACAGAAAGATAAGAACGGATAGAACTAGGTTTCTAACTTGAATCCACAAGAAAGATAACCTAGGGCTAACGTGATCTAGACCGCAACCTAGGATCAAGCTCTTCCTAACCACTTGGGTGTCATACCAAGATACAATAGAAGAAAGGGGTGAGGTTTATCCAAACACTCGAGAGAAAGCTAAAAGCTTAACTGATTTCATAATTCAAGGTTGATTGCCTTTCAGAGGCTACATACCTATCTATTTATACTACAAGAGCCCTAAAGGGGCTATAACTCCTTACTTGGCGTGTAAGCCCAGCTAACTAACCTAGGAGACTCCAATCTTGGCGTGCAAGCCAAGATGAACTCCTCAATCTAGACGCCTATGACTCCAACTTTCCCTTGGATTCTAGGGCGAGTTTGTTACAACAACCTTATCCTAGTTGTTATTGGTTTCCTAATCAAATTTGGATTAGTTATAAAATAGCCAAATTTGACTAGGAAATCAAAAAGTAGACGCCTACTACTCCTATCACACGTGATATTATTCCTATGATGCTCAAGTTTATAGTTCACTTGGCATCTTACATTATTCTAATAAAAACACACCAAAACTATTAAAAGCTATAATTAAATAAATTACATCCAAAAATCAAGATTATAAAGTTGAGCTTGAATTTCTTGACTTGGACGTGTGGTTCTTGAGCTTGGTGTGAAGCTTGGCCGAACTCTAGGATATTTAAACATCCTCTTGAAACAAGAGACACACCATATGGATGGGTCTTTGCAATTCAACTTTGTATCTTCCTTCTTTGGCCCACTTGATGTAAATGAACCAAATCTTCCTTATTGGTCATGTATTGGTTGAAGTCCTTTGATGAAGGACCCTATCTGTAGCTTGGATCTTCACTTGGGCCTTCTTGATTGGGCCTAGGGGAATAAGCGTAGTCTGATTTCCATCATTCCCCCCCTAGTTGAAAGAAGTTTGTCCTCAAACTTGGAGATTCAAGTTCAAAGACTTCAACTAACCCAACTATAGTCTTTACGTGGATCAGGACCTCCACGTGAACCACGATTGAACCAATGACTTCCACAATCAAGATCTTCACGTGTACTTTCAGGTTGTGAAAGATTCGATCTTTCACACTTTTGCTATGTATGAACGTGTCCAAGACACACTTGTTGATGAAGGACTTCGGAGCCTGATTCATAAGTCTCAAGGTGTGACTAACCAAATTGGGAGACTTCCTGGGGTTCCAGCAGTAGTAATCCCTAATTGAATCTAAACCAAGTTGTTTTCCTTCCTACTTGCAATCACTAGGGCACTTGAATGTTCAATCTGCTTCTCAAACGTACCCTTGGCGTGACAAATAGCTAGATTTCGAACCCTTATATTAGCAGTAGGGTTCACGTGAACATAGGTCTCACGTTTCTTTGTTTGTGACGTGCCTTCTTCAGTTGAGCTATTGTGATAGATGACAATAGGGAGCCCTTCTTCAGGATTTTCGTGACTAGAAACTGTGGGAATGGTCCTCTTTTGTTCACTAAACTCAGGGCGTTCAGAGATCATAAAAGACATAAGCTTTGGTTCGTTCCCAGTTGGCGTTGGGGATGTCTTTAGAGGAGCTAATGTAACCCTTTTGTTTTTCACCATCAGGGTGCATGTATTAGCTCTTCCATCATGTGTAACGCTCCTATCAAATAACCATGGTCTTCCAAGCAGAATATGGCAAGCATCCATAGGTAGTACATCACACCAAATAGAATCTTGATAAGACTTCCTGATAGAAAAGCTTACCAAACAACGTAGATTCACTTTCAAGCCTTTACCCTGATTGAGCCACTGAACAGTATAGGGTGTGGGGTGTGGGCTTGTAGGGAGCTGTAGCTTGTTCATCATATTAGTTGAAACTGCATTAGTACACCTTCCACCATCGACAATCAAAGAATAAACTTTCCCTTGTACAGTACAGCGGGAATGGAAGATGGTTTCCCGTTGTTGCAGATCTTTAGGAATTGGAGAGCTATTCAGTACTCTCCTTATAACCAGCATCTCTCCTTGATCTGGTTCTTCCACGACCTCTTCTTCAGATTCATTATGACAGGCGTGGGATTCCTCTTCTACATCCGTCAGTTTAGGTTCAAAGAGAGCATTTTGGAATTCTAGCAGCGTGATTGCTCTTTTGTTTGGACACTTCGAAGCAATGTGACCGAGCCCTTGACACCTAAAGCACCTCTTTTTATCCGCAGGTGGAACTGGAACGGATCTTTGAATAGTTTGAGGAGTAGGGTTAGGCATTTCAGTGGCGGACGGATGGGAATGGGTTTGGCTATTTTATGGAGTGTAGGTTTGAGGTGAATAGTGAGTTCTTTGGGAATTAGGATTCTTGTTTGGTGTCTCCTTGCCTGTTCTTTTATTTTGCTGTTCCACTTTGTTAGCCAAGGTACTCAATTCATCAAGAGTTTCATAAGGTTGAAGTTCCACCACGTACCTTATGTTGTCGTTCAAACCAGCGAGATACCTCACAAGAGTTTGTTGTTCATCTTCTTTCAGATCACACCTCCAGAGTAGGTGTTCGAATTCTTTGGTATACTCTTCAACAGATTTAGACCCGTGGGATAGTTGCTGCAGACGAAAGTAGTTGTCTTTGAAGTAGCTTGCAGGAAGAAACTTTGAATGAAGTTTCTTTTTCATCTTTACCCAAGAACGGATCTTTTCTTTCCCGGCATGTTGTCTCTTCTTCTGTAAGTTAGCCCACCAAATACTACCATGCTTTCGAAGTTTGAGAGCAATATAATTGACTTTCTTCTCATCAGTAATATCTTTCAAATCAAAGACTCGTTCGACAGTTTGAATCCAATCAAGAAAGATTTCAGGATCAAGATTACCATCAAATTCAGGGATGTCAATTTTGAAGTCGAGTCTTTCTTCCTTCAAAGGGGGTCTAGGACGACGTACCTCCTGCTTGAGCTAGTAGAGTGCTCAGTTTCGCTGGGACTGCTGGGGACAACCTCTTCTTCTTTAGGTCCCCGTAGTGTTCTGAATTGCAGATTCATGTATTCCTTCAGTTGATCAGAAAGATAAGCGATTCTTCCTTCCAATTCAACCTTTTCGTGCTTCCATTGTTCGTTAGGATCATCACCTTCACTACTCTTGCTTCCAGACGCCATGGGAGGGGTTTCGAAAATTTGGGAATGGAGGGGAAATGTGTTTGGGCTGTTTGAGGAGTTTAGGGCTGCAGGTTGGTACTAAAGATTTTAAGGTTAAGTGTTTGAACTTGCAGGTTAAGATTTTGGACTTGCAGGCTAAGCTTTGGACTTGCAGGTTAAGCTTTTGGAATTGAAGGTCATGTGTTTGGTTTAACTCTGTGGAGTTCAGGGTTGCACTGAATACTAACCTAGAGCTTTGATACCACTTTTGATGTATTACAGGACAAGGAAAGACTCCTAATCCAATAATACATGAAACACGTGCAACCAAGACAGAGAGAGAGGGAAAGGGATCTCGTGAAAGGGTGAGAAAAGGGGGAGTTTCACGTGAAAAGGGGAGGCTTTGTGTCGTGAGGACTTTTGTGATTTCAAGAACCAAGAAAGAATAAATCTTGAATGGGAAAGAGGAAGAGAGGATTGAATCTTGGATGGGTGATTTGAGAGAGGGATGTGTGGGAGAAGGAAGGAGAGGAAATTGAATGTGGCGTGAGGCCTTTGAGAGAGGAAAGAGAGAGAGGGAGTTTGTTGAGAGTTTGTTAATGAGAGAGAAGAGAGGTGATTAGGGTTCTCTGTGAGAGAGAGAGGGTGAGGACGATTTGAGAGGGAAAAGAAAGGAGGGGGACGTTTGGGAGGAGGTCGTAGTAAGGGTAGGTTTGTCTTAACTATATTGATAGAAAGACAACGATGTAATTATCTTAACTGTATTGACAGAAAGATAAGAACGGATAGAACTAGGTTTCTAACTTGAATCCACAAGAAAGACAACCTAGGGCTAACTTGATCTAGATCGCAACCTAGGATCAAGCTCTTCCTAACCACTTGGGTGCCATACCAAGATACAATAGAAGTAAGGGGTGAGGTTTATCCAAACACTCGAGAGAAAGCTAAAAGCTTAACTGATTTCATAATTCAAGGTTGATTGCCTTTCAGAGGCTACATACCTATCTATTTATACTACAAGAGTCCTAAAGGGACTATAACTCCTTACTTGGCGTGTAAGCCAAGCTAACTAACCTAGGAGACTCCAATCTTGGCGTGCAAGCCAAGATGAACTCCTCAATCTAGACGCCTATGACTCCTACTTTCCCTTGGATTAGGAATCCTTATCCTAGGGTGAGTTTGTTACAACAACCTTATCCTAGTTGTTATTGGCTTCCTAGTCCAATTTGGATAAGTTACCAAATAGCCAACTGTAACTAGGAAATCAAAAAGTAGATGCCTACTGATGTATTTTGGCCTGTTGGAAAATGATGTTTAACCGGCTTGAATCTTCATCATCTTCACTGGGCTTGACTTCTTGATCTTCTTGCGGTACGTATGACAAGATGGAGATATAACTTAATAACCAATGGTGAACTTGTTTGGGTATCGCTAAGAGTCATGGCTTTGAACTCATTTTCCTTAAGAACTATTTACTATACCGTAAATGTTCCGAGGGATAAAACTTAGCACTTGTAACACTCACAAAATAGATTCTCACTTGAATCACTCTAGTATAGCTGCAGTCTAACAAGAATGAGGTTGCGATTAGCTGAGAATATTGTGTCTTAAATTGCTTAGGATGTCTCCTATTTATAGGAGATTACCACCCACTTTAGGATATCCTAGTCAAAGGGTAATCAAGAGCCTTAATGATGAGATTATGTCCTTAATTTTACCTTGACCAAGTCAAGTCATATAGCTGTTGCAATCTCATAATAATCGTGCTTAATAACGATATCAAGCACTAATTACACAAAATCATATAGCCGTCAGCAATTAAAACAATCCTGGCCTTCAACACGACCCGTGTTGAATCAATACGGTTCGTGTTGGCTCAACACGACCCGTGTTGGCTCAACACGACCCGTGTTGATCCAACACGATCCGTGTTGAGCCCAGGAATTGTTTCCTTGCTCTCTGGAAGGCAACACGACCCGTGTTGCTTCCTGTTTCACCCGTGTTGATCATATTCTTATTGTTTCACTTGTATATGATCCTTATACTTGATATACTTTATTCTTTAGGCTATATAATTGTCTTATACTTTTGAAATATTTCCAACAATCCCCCGCTATTTCAAGAGTATGTAAAACCCTTGAAATAACTTTACTTAAAGAGTTTAAACCCCCGCTATTTGAGATATACCTTAACTTATATTCACTAGAGAATCCTTAAAACATATGCCTAATGAAAAGTAGATTACTTTTTGAACTTTTCAATTAGTGTATATGAGCCAAAATTGTGTCCAAATCACAAAGTAGACATAACTTTGAACTTTAGATTTATTTTGACCAAATATACTCATAACACACATGTATTTTTAAATCTTGAGTGTAATTACCTTGACACTATTATCCGGCCTTGTGTCCTTATCCTTAGTAAGTGTTTGGGAACTTTAGCCCATAGCTCCTTTATGCGGCCACACATTACACTTACATAGGTAGACTTTGTAATTATACCACCCCTGTAATTAGGTTTTCCACAAAGTCCATTAAGAGTATTACTACTTAACCTCTTGTCATTACAGATATTAAGCATCACTCAACCTGAGATGTATAAAATCGATGCTTCCTACTACTTTAGACAACTCTGTACTCATTTGAACTTTAGAAATTGGTGGTATTCCAATTCGTAAAGTTGAGTCATTGTTGTGAAGTTGTAGAGATTCGGGTTACTTAACCCATCTCTAATAACAAGGTCCACTAGATATATTATTGTATCTTTACTATGACTTTAATAAGAATATCTTCACCATAATATGAACAAACCATCATATTATTTTTCGGATACAATCACACTATACCGTGTGTAAACTTGATATGGATCCTCTTATATGCTTATCATCCAAAAAAACCATGGATACAAATTTGTGAATAAAATAACCTTGCACTTGATAAATCACTTAACCTTTGATTTATATAGAAATCGAATTTCCAACTTATATGTAATCAAATCATTACATCTCAATCCTTCTATGGAAATTGAATTTCCAACTTATATGTAATTAAACCATTACATCTATATCCTTTGCTACATACTTGAACTTATAACTTTAACTCATTGAATAATCAATGGTTCATAATCATGAATGATTATATTGTAGAGTATACTACCAAGTATATGATTAAACCATCACATTACCTTGGTTGTATTCTCTCCTTTTATATTTAAGCCCACTCTTCAAAGCATATAGCTTTGAAGACTTAAACATAATGCTTAAACTTTATCATTTCCAAATCCATTGATAAATATATATATATCATCATGAATTTAGAATAATCAAATGTACAAAAACTATACACTTCTTATATAGCAAATAAACTTGATATATGCATACTCAACTTATGCAAACAACATAGACCATTCTCAATCATGATTATCCGGAAACCTCATAAATTAAACTTTATGAACTTGTAAAACCTGAAAGAATAACCATTTCCATAATCATGAATTGTAGTCTATCACAAGTATGCATAATTCCTTATGAAAAACTTCCTTATATCCTACTACATGCTCTTATAAACTTGAAAATTTTAACAAGGACAAACATGTATTCAACTTATATTTATGAATACATTAAAACACATGAGTAATCATGTTCAATCTTATGCTTATCTAATCATGTTTGATACTTTATATGTCATTACTCAATGAATACATATATGTAAACATATACATATTGACACATAAACCATACAAAACTATGAAATCTTCTCATATATCTTATGCAATCCATTCACTTATTTCTTAAAGAAATTTATCTTATAGTGAACTTGCATAAAATCTTAATAAACTCTTATCATATTAAAATATGATTGAATAACATGAGAAGCTTATAACAATCAAACATGTAGATAAATCTATGTCCATGTCACTTGTTAATAACTTGAATTGCCTAAGAACATAGTTGCAAGTACATGACTTACAACTACTTAAATTAACATGTAGTAAAATATAATATAGTTAAACTTACTAGCATGATCAAACTTGTAGACACAATATTAGTGAATAAAACTTTACTCATATTTTCATGTCAAGAATAAAGCATGTTCTTGTCTGCTTATATTTCCATTAATAAAAGGAAATAAACAACTTATAATTCTACACACTCATATAATCACATAAATCAATTTTGCACTTAGAAAAATCAAGCAAAATTGCCTTAAGCACTTATAGGATCAAGTGATTATTCTTAAACTTGTAATGCCATAAACAACATAGACTCAAATACTTATTTTAATCAAACAAACCAAAACTTAAGTCCTCTTGGCATGCTTGAATAAATCATAAAACTCCATAACCATTCATAAACATGAATCACATGACAAGATACTTGTTAATATGCATGAATGTAACGCCCCGGAAATTCAGTTATAAAAAAGTCACAGTCAAACTAACGTTAGCAGATAAAACTTAGCGGAAGACTTCAAATTTAGTTTGGGCGTCACTGCCGTATCCCCGAAGGAATACAAGGCGAGAAAGGAAAACACAACTGCCTGCTAACGGTAACTACTAACAACTCAAAACAAAACTTTAAGATTTCATAACGAAAACAATATAAAAAGATTCAAGGACTTCTAGACTCGTCGTCCTCACTTCTAATTCCCGTCCCCAGCATTTAGATCTTCAGCTGAAAACAAAACATTTAAAAAAAATGAGGGGGAAAACTCAATAATGTCTACTCCTAACGTTTAAAACAGTTTAAGTTCATTTCAATTCATTTTGGGGAGAGGGATCGAATCAAACGTTTTACAAACCTTTAATCCCAAATTGTTTCCTCAACCCATCCAATCCATATTTTAATTTGCGGGCGGGATACCAAATCCCTTAAAGTAACATCGCCTACCAAAGGCATCAAGAACATCGCCTACCAAAGGCATCAAAACATCGCCTACCAAAGGCATCAAGAACATCGCCCACCAAAGGCATAAATAATATCGCCTACCAAAGGCATCAAAATTCTATCCTATATCAGGGAAGGAAGCCCTGATCTCCTGGTCCATAACCCTGCAGGTTGTTACACCTACACAATAGGTTATCCCCCGAAACCCGCTTAACGTTTCCACTTGAATTATTTATACAATATTCAAACTCAACTCACGACTCTCAAGTCAAACCATCCCAAGTTATCAAAACCATTAACAAAACTTTGAATAAAAGACCGTCCGATTTCTCAACTCAAATAAACTAAGATCACAATCGAATCAAAAAGAAGATTATCAAAACAGATGGTCGTATTCCCACAAAAGTCCCCTTTCGGGATGCAATTCTCAAAATAGATTATAAAACATCAAAACACATTTAAAGAGCATCCCGATGGGGATTAGAGCATAGACAATTACCTGAATAACGTCACAGTACAGCAATAAGGAGAACACACTTGAGCTCACTATCGTCACGCACTACTCGGGCCTAGAATAAGAATAATTATCTAATCAAAACGCGTTCTAACGAAGTTAGTGTTAACTATCAACTATCTAACCCATCCCCTAGTAACACTTAGGTTCCTATCATTTATGATTTACACTTAACACACTCAAGGAATTATATAACAAGTTCACACATAAAATTTACTCAACAATTTTCATAAATAAAAGCAAGCAGAGGACAGATTGTAACGTTCACATAAAACGGGTCAATACGCGACTTCCCGACATCCTATGGGTCTGGTTCTGGACATTTCGGAAACCTCGGGATGTCTACTAAAACTTCTATGTTGATGACCAAGCCCATATTAGTCTCGAAGGACTATAAAAACACCCATCTTCCCAATTGGTCCAGATCTGACAGGTTCTGGTAAAAAGGTTATAACTCGAGTTATACAAATCGAACGTTCGATCCGTAAAATTCCTATGGTTCCTAACATCTAAGGGAACCTCCAGTCCAAAGGGTTTCATCAAAAGGTAACTACACTAGCCGTGGTGACTCGATCTTTAGACACTAATGAAACTGTCCCGATCCCGGTTCTTATTTAATTTATAATTTCGGTTCTAACTTCCACCATTCGATCCCGGGGTCCTAATTTGGGCTCAAAAAAGTAACTAGGGTCTAAGGTATAAAGTCCAACTTAACTTAGGGTTCAAACATCAAACTTCCCATCATCAAAACCAAATTGCAACACATGAAATCAACTTTAATAATTAATCTAATCCTAAAACATGCATAAAATATCATACACTAACAGGGCATACCTTATGTGCATATATTCTAATACTAACCTTATAATAGTCACGCATGAAATATTAACACTATCTTAAACATGAATTTCTTAACCAATAAACAAGAAGGAACCTTAAGAACATATGAATAAACTATAAAGAACATATAAACATTTAAACTTCTAATCAAGAACCCTAAACAAAACTAATTTCTTTTAAACAAGATTAAATCAAGAACCAAGAACTAATAACAATAATCTCAACCTAACTTATTAAACAAGAATTAAACAAGAAACGAATTACTAACAAAGATTGAATCTAAATTAACCAACTTAACTTGTTAAACAAGAATTTAGCCTAGATGTTATACTTTCCAATTTCGTGCATAAAATAATAATATGGTGGTCTACATGATTCATAAAGGATATAAAGAACTATAAAGAAACACTTCTAACCCTAATAACCAACTATTACAACCTAATCTAATTACAATTTACAACATAAAATTACATATAACAAATAAACAAATTACACATAATTACAATTAAGAACAAGATTACATATAATTTTCCTAATTACAAAACTAATAATACAATTCAATAAGTTAATAAAACAATTGAACTTTTGAAATTAAGAACAGAAAAGAGAAAAGAAAAAGAAAAGGAAAAATATCAAAACAATATAGAAAAATCAGTTAGGGTTTTTAGAGTTAGGGTTTACGTAGGGTTAGGGCACGGGTTCGGGTTTTCCGGCGAGTGTGGGCGGCGGTGGTGGAGACGGTCGGCGGCGCACAGAGGGTCGAAGGATGGCGCAGCGTTCAAGGTTGGTCGGAGGTGGCACCGGTGTCGACGTCCGCGGCCAGGCGCTGAAAAAGCCCCCTGCTCTTGTCTTCGTTACGCGCCCGGCGTGTGGAAGGGAGAGCGGTGGTGGTGGTCGACGGTCGTGCAGCGTTGGGGCGGCGAGTGGTGGCAGCAGTCTTTGGTGGCGACGGTGGTGGCGCGCGGGGCAGGATGCGAGAGACAGGGAGATCGAGAGGGAGAAAGAGGGAAAAGAGAGAGAAGAAGAAGGTGGTTGCGGCGGTGTTGCGGTGGTTTCCGGCTGTGGTGGTGGCGGCCGTCTGGTGGCGCGGCTGGGGTGGTGGCCGAGGGAGAGAGAGAGGGAGAGGAGAGGAGAAAGCTAGGGTTAGGGTTTAGGGTTGATATTAGGGTTTGAGAGAGAGAGATGGGTTTTTATACTACCCATTTAATTTGGACCCAATTAACACTCCTAACCCAACCCAACTAAAACAATTAAAAACTGATTTTTCTAAAAAAAAACTAATAATACTAATAATAGTAATAATAATAATAATAATACTAATATTAATATAATCACATAGCAAATAATATTCACATAATTAATCACATAACTCAATAATATTAATAGTAATACTAATAATAAAAAGAGTAAAACTAATAATACTAAACCCATGAAATTACCGATATACCCTTGTTAGTCTCTCACGATCCTACGAGCTCAAGTGTTAGCAGAAATAAACACAAACGAATAATAATAAATAACGAAGTCAAACCTAATTTACCAACGACGTCACGGTCAACATCTTTGGATTTTTCGGGGTTTTACAATGAAAGTCAAAACTTAAATTAATTTCATACTTGCCTTGAGCTTAGTACAAAACTTAACAAAATATATGAAATTTCCTTTGCATAATTAGCTAAGAAAATTAGCCAAATAATTTTATAGGTTCAATTGTTAGAAATAATCATGAGTCTTTACTTATGCAACATCTCATAAGCATAGACAGCTTTCTTATCAAATTTATACATATCATGAATTCACATACTTGAATCCATATTATGTATACTTAATAATATTTTGAAATAGCCTAGACAACTTGTATATATGTACCTTATATTTATACATACCATTAATCATATTAACATGATTAATCCTTTGTCTTTCTAATTAACTTGTGTACTCTTATATTTCCAATAGCTAGGAAATTATATTAGCCATTTACAAACTTGTACAAAATAAATTACATATGATTGCTCATATATAATTTCTTATATGGCTTCTTGTACACAAACTTGCTATTTCATCTTAATAACCATATAATGTTGCCAATACTTTATCAACATATATAATCACATATATATTTACTTGTAAAATAATAATAATTATTATGCTTTTCTTATTACAATACTTATAAGCATAATAAAAATATACTCATGATAATAATAATAATAATAATTTGAACCTTCATGCACACATAACTTATAGTGGATTTCTTAAAACAATAAACAAGCCACTTGTATGCATTCAAATAATTCTCATAAAAATTATACTTATATGCAAAGCTTATCTTAATAACAAATTCATATTTGACTTTCAATTGCATAAACTCATTGTAATAATAAAAAATAGAATCATAAACTTGAGATAACCAAATAGAATTTCATGGCACCTTATAAATTAGAAACATAATACTTATGACAATACTTATATTCTATTTTTCATGCTTCAAACTTAATTATAAAATTAACTTGTTAATCATGCTATTAAACAATACTTGAATAACAATAGGCAAAACAATAAGCATGAAAACACTCATACCTATCACTTATAAACATGGAACAAGATTTCCGAACATGATATTAATAAAAGGTCTAATCAACTTGTACTTATCCTTTATATTAATATCAAAAAACAATAGTCGGAATAAACTTGATGATACTTGAACATGTGAATAAACATGGAAAAATTCAGCTTATAAGAAGCAAAATATAATCTTGCTACAATGAATTTCCAAATTAAACACCTTAAAAACCTTGTAACTTAAAACATTCAACCAAGGAATATTTTAATGGCAATAACCTCATCCTTATTACTAGTATGAAACTTCCATGTAACTTAATATCATAGCCAACTTAAAACATATGGCTAAATAAACTTGTAACTTATGTAGGTGTTCAATGGTGCACTTAATAATATAAATAAACAAATAAATAAATACTTATTTTGACTTTTCTTTGCACCATCCTACAACAACTACTTTATAATGGAATTTCAATACACTTATCCTTGATGGAAATTCTTATAAACCAATTAAACATGTCAAAGGTAATATAACATATTCATGCCATTGGTATTAACTTGATAATACTAAGAGGCAACTTAAACATGGTCAATGCATATGCATATAACCACCAAATAATAACAACAACTTAATTACCTTTGACCTCCTTGTAAATGCCTTGTTGTTACCTTGCCCTTAATCTATGTAAACTTTATTGCATAATCGAGCAACAATTCCCATCATGAACAACAAGATCTTGTACTTGTATTGCCACACTTATGTATCAATTTCTCATCTATACAAAACAAATATAGATAAACAAATGATTAATAAACTTTTAATCATTAAACTTGTTCAATAAAACTTAATAAACATATAGGAAAATTGATACTAATAAACTTGTAAAATATAAACTTATCTTTGTAATCCCTCTTGAATCTTGGATGTCCAATGTACTTTGAGCCTCCTCCAATCTTGTCTCGTAAAATAGTTCTTAAGATTGTTGGAAAATGATGTTTAACCGGCTTGAATCTTCATCATCTTCACTTAGTTTGACTTCTTGATCTTCTTGCGGTATGTATGACAAGATGGAGATATAACTTAATAACCAATGGTGAACTTGTTTGGATATCGCTAAGAGTCATGGCTTCGAACTCATTTTCCTTAAGAACTATTTACTATACCGTAAATGTTCCGAGGGATAAAACTTAGCACTTGTAACACTCAAGAAATAAATTCTCACTTGAATTACTCTAGTATAGCTGCAGTCTAGACAAGAATGAGGTTGTGATTAGCTTAGAATATATGCTTATGATTCATCCCAAATGGCTTGGGAATATCTCCTATTTATAGGAGATTACCACCCACTTTAGGATACCCTAGTCAAAGGGTAATAAAGAGCCTTAATAACGATATCAAGCACTAATTACACAAAATCATATAGCCGTTAGCAATTAAAACAATCCTGGCCTTCAACACGACCCGTGTTGAATCAATACGGTCCGTGTTGGCTCAATACGACCCGTGTTGATCCAACACGACCCGTGTTGAGCCCAGGAATTGTTTCCTTGCTCTCTGGAAGGCAACACGACCCGTGTTGCTTCCTGTTTCACCCGTGTTGATCATATTCTTATTGTTTCATTTATATATGATCCTTATAATTGATATACTTTATTCTTTAGGCTATATAATTGTCTTATACTCTTGAAATATTTCCAACATGGCCCACGCCAAAAACATCAAAAGGCCCATTACTTTTACAAGGAGATAACATGAACTATGAAGGAAAGAATGAGCATAGAGGCCCCTAGGCCCACCCATATTGTGTGCTGCTTGTGGCAAGAGGATGTCCAAACATCCTAAACTCTATAAAGCCACGTCAAACTAGCCCAAGAAAGGCCCATAGTTCATGTCCAAAGGCTCAAGAGTCGTCACATTTGATCTTTTGGATGTACGTTTTATTTTATAGCTTTTAATTATTTTTGGTGTGATTTATTAGGAGTTTAGATTAGTCTAGAATGTTTTAAATTGTTCTAGAATGTTCTAGAGGAGTGTGTGTGACGTGTGGTAGGAGTAGTTAGGCGTGTGATTGGTTGTTTTGGCGCTAAGTTTAGTTATTGTTGATTAGGATGGCTTATTTTGTAACTAATCCATCTCGGATTAGGAAAGCCAATTCTAATTAGGATAAGATGGTTGTATCCAACTTCCTTTTAGATAAGGAGTCCTAATCCAAGAGGAGATTGGAGTAGCTAGGTGTCTAGGATTAGTAATCCCTTGGCTTGCACGCCAAGTTAGGATTCCTAGGGGAATTAGAACTCACCTAGTATAAACAGCTAGGCATGTAGCCTATCAAAGGCACCCTGTTTTGAATTATGAAATCAGTTAAGCTTTTAGCTTTCTCTTGAGTGTTTGGATAAACCTTACCCCTTTCTTCTATTGTATCTTGGTCTGGCACCCAAGTGGTTAGGAAGAGCTTAATCCTAGGCTGCGGTCTAGATCAAGTTAACCCTAGGTTGTCTTTCTTGTGGATTCAAGTTAGAAACATAGATCTATCCGATATTATCTTTCTGTCAATACAGTTAAGATAATTTTTTTCTTTATCGTTCTATTAATATAGAAGATAAAACCCTACTCTCTTATTTTCCCCAACCCAACGTCACTCTCCTCCTCTCTTTCTCCCTTCAATCATCCACCCTCTCCCTCTCTCTCCATAACAAACTTCCAACAACCTTTACTCTCTCATCCAACAAAGTCCCCAAATTAATATCAACCCTACCTCCACAAAAGGCCTCACGCCACCTCCCAACTTCCTCCCAAATTCGTCAATCCCTCTCCATACCCTCCATAATCTTTATTGTTTCTTGAATCCACAAAAGTCCTCACGACAAAATCTCTCCAATTCCTCCCTCTTTCTCACGTGAACCACCCTAACCCTTGCCATAATTTCACGTGAAGCCTCTCACTTTTAGATTAGTTGCACGTCTTCTTGATGTGTAATTGATCAAGGTTCAATCTTTGATCACATTATACATCATAATTTTGGTATCAGAGCTCTAGGTTAGTATTAAGTGCAACCCAAACACATGACCTTTCAAATCCAAAAGCTTAACTTGCAAGTCCAAAAGCTTAACCTGCCAGTTCAAACACTTAACCTTCAAATCTTTAGTACCAACTTGCAACCATAAACTCCTCAAACAGCCCAAACACATTATCCCTCCCTACCAACGTCACTTTTTGACGTCCCAAACCCCAACAATGGCTCACAAGATGTTCCTTATGAGGAGAATTCTTAGTGACTCCATTATTTCAGAAGATCAGCAACAACGAGAGACCCTCTTTCAATCCCATTGCACAATCAAGGGAAAAGTCTGCTCGTTGATCATTGATGGTGGAAGCAGCACCAATGTGGCATCAACTACTTTGGTGGACAAACTTCAGGTGGAAACTAGTCCACACCCCAAGCCCTACACCATTCAATGGCTCAATCAGGGTGAAGGATTACAAGTTACTCGACGATGTTTGGTAAGCTTTTCCATTGGCAAATCTTTTCAAGAATCTTTATGGTGTGACGTTTTGCCTATGGATGCTTGTCATATTCTGCAGAGAAGACCGTGGTTATTTGACAGGAGCGTGACGCACGATGGAAGAGCCAATACTTACACTTTCAGGCTCAACAACAAAAAAGATAACCCTAGCTCCACTCAAAGTCTCCCAACCGTTCCCACCCAAGAAGGATTATCAAAACCTCGTCAACTCTATGACCATTGAACGCCCTGAGTTTAGTGAGCATAAGGAGATCATTCCTTCAGACCTAAACACAAACCCTAGCCACGAAAACCAAAGCCACGAAATCGCCCATCCTCTCGTCACCCCTCAGTTGGGACAACCTTCTTCTGTGTTCCAAGAAGAGATATTACCAGGATTGGCCCTCCAGCATGATCTTATTCCTGTATCTATTCAGCATGACGAGCCAGCAGGTCATGTAAATCCTAGTGACGTTCAAGGGGTTCAAAGGCAGGGTGACGATCTTCAAACCAAGGGTGTGATTAGGGAAAGCTGCAGTCCATGTGATGCCCCTGCCCTTGTAAAGACAAAGGAAGTTGGAAACTAACGTATGTGCATCAACAAGAGTCCTATTAAGTACAGGTTTCCTAGAACTGAAGATCTAATCAACGAGCTAGATGGTACCTAGATCGTTTCAAAGGCTGGTCCTAGAAGTGGGTATCTTGATCCAGTTCGAATTCAAGAACGGGACACTTCTGTCAAAACCAAAGGAGATCTCTATGAATGGTTAGTCATGGCTATTTGACTAACTAATGTTCTTTATGATTTAATGAGATTGATGAATCAGGTTTTGAAGCCCCTTATTAGCAAGTGTGTTGTTGTCTACTTTGATGACATGCTTGTGAATAGCAAGAGTGAGAAAGATCATACTTTTCACCTCGAATCTATTATGGAGATCTTGGCTCATGAAAAGATGCATGTGAAGCTATCTAAGTGTTACTTCTTCATCAACAACATAGTCCTTCTAGGCTATATACTCTCGGCTGAAGTGATCCAACTTGATGAAGAAAAGGTCAAAGCTAGCAAGGAGTGGTCTACTCCAACTAATATTCTTGGTGATCGAATCTTCCACGGCTTGACTTCTTTCTATAAGAGGTTTGTGAAGAATTTCAGCACTATTCTATCATCTATGGCCAAGCTACTAAAGTCTAAGGAGTTTTCATGGGCTCCAACAATCCAACAAGTGTTCGACACCAACACTATTCTATCACCCTACACAGCTTTGATAACAAGTCTGAGGCTGAGTGTGATGTGTCTGGAGTTAGGATTGGAACTGTTCAATTATTTCTATCTTAAGAGGGTCGTCCTTTAACTTATTACTGTGAGAAGTTCGGTGACCCTAGATTCATGGAAGAGAATGGAAGCCAACTCCGCTTGTACAGTAAGAAGATCTCTTTCAGTCCATCAAGTTCAAAGCCAAATTCTTGGTCACCTGGGAAGAATGCTGGAGATCTGTCTAAACATGGTCTCACCTTTGGGGACCCAAGGTTCATGGACAATAACAGAGGGCAGCCAATACCATCTACTGAGGAGATCACAGTTCACGTGAAGGCACTGGTTCACGTGAGAGTTACTGAAGCAATCATGGTTCACGTGGAGGTCCTGATCCATATGATTATTACAGTTGGGTCAACGAAAGTCTTTGAACTTGAACCTCCTAGTTTGAGGACAAACTTCTTCCAATAAAGGGGGAATGATGTATTTTGGCCCACGCCAAATTCAAGATGCATTACATTTGATCTTTTGGATGTAACTTTTATTTAATAGCTTTTATTATTTTGATGTGATCTATTTTATTAGGAGTCTAGATTAGTCTGGAATATTCTGAAGTGTTCTAGAATATTCTACAAGGTGTGTGAGTGTGAGATAAGCGTGTGATATAGTTAGATTAGGCGCCAAGTTAGTCTTGTAATCCTAGATAAGGTTGACTTATTTTGTAACTAATCGATCTTGGATTAGGAAAGCCTAATCCTAAAAGGATTATTATCTCTAGTAACCAACTCCCCTTAGGATAAGGAGTCCTAATCCAAGGAGGAGATGGAATAGATGGCGTTTAGTATTAGGAGTCCTTGGCTTGCATGCCAAGTAATAAGAGTCTTAGTAGGAAAAGATGGCTTGCAAGCCAATCTTGATAGTCGTAGGAGGTTTAGGACTTAGTTAGTATAAATAGCTTAGGCTTGTAATCGTTTTAAAACATTGGAGTTTAGAAATATGAATCAAGCTTTGAGCTTACCCCCTCGAGTGTTTGGATAAACCTCACCCCTTTCTTCTATTGTATCTTGGTCTGGCACCCAAGTGGTTAGGAAGAGGTTCATCCTAGGTTGCGGTCTAGATCAAGTTAGCCCTAGGTTGTCTTTCTTATGTATTCAAGTTAGAAACCTAGATCTATCTGTTCTTATCTTTCTGCCAATCCAGTTAAGATAATTACATCCCTATCTTTCTATCAATATAGAAGACACAGCACAACACTCATACCCCCTAACCAACGTCACTCTCCCCCCTCTCTTTCTCCTCCAAATTGTCCACCCTATCTCTCTCTCACAAAATTGCCTCCACAAACTCCCTCTCTCTCCATAACTAACTCCCAAAAACCTTTTCTCTCTCTTCCAACAAACTCCCTTAATCAATATTCACCCTATCTCCACCAAGGCCTTACGCTACCCCTCCCAAATATTCCCTCATATTTTCGTCCACCTCTCTTCACAATCACCCATCAAGATTCCTTCTTCCTAATTCAAGAATCGATCTTTATTGCTTCTTGAATCCACGAAAGTCCTCACGACAAAATCCCTCCCATTCCTCCCTCTTTCTCACGTGAACCACCATAACCCTTGCCCTAATTTCACGTGAAGCCTCCTTGTTTCAGATTGGTTGCACGTTCTCTTGATCTGTAATTGATCAGGGTACAATCTTTGATCCCATTATACATCATAATTTTGGTATCAGAGCTCTAGGTTAGTGTTGAGTGCAACCCTGAACTCCACAGAGTTAATCCAAACACATAACCTTCAAATCCAAAAGCTTAACCTACAATACCAAACGCATAACCTTCAAATCCAATCAGTAACTTGACATTCCTAATTTTGCCATGGCTGACGAATTGTTCTTTTTGAGGAGGATCCTCAACAATTCGACTGTTCCTGAAGATCAACAGCAACGAGAGGCTATCTTTCAATCTCGTTGCACAATCAAAGGAAAAGTCTGTTCGTTGATCATTGATGGTAGAAGCAGCACCAATGTGGCGTCAACTACTTTGGTGGACAAACTTCAGCTGGAAACTAGTCCAAACCCAAGCCCTACACCATTCAATAGCTCAATCAGGGTGAAGGATTACAAGTTACTCGACGATGTTTGGTAAGCTTTACCATTGGAAAATCTTTTCAAGTATCTTTATGGTGTGACATTTTGCCTATGGATGCTTGTCATAATCTGCTTGTGATGGGCACCATCCTAAAGAGCAGCAACCAGCAGCAACTTCATCAGCAAAGGACGCATCCATATGAGCTTCACCAGCACTCTCAACAGCAGCACCAATAGCAGACCATGTGGTTTTATCAAACTCAGCAGCTAAGGAATCATCTCCAGCAGAAACAACATGTTTCCTAAGCCCAGCAGCAGTATCAACATGTCATTCAACTGTTCACCAGCACAACAGAAGGATCACAGCTTCAACAATAGCCACCAACCAACCAACAGAATCCATCCAGACTTGTTACACACTTATGAAGCAGGTTTTGGCAACTTCAGCCACCCAGCCCATTAGCATTGGTCAGTCAGACCTAACCCAGTTCCCAGCAACAGCAGTCCAAGCAGTAGTCTTTCTCAATGTCATATCTATTGATTGAGTGAATCAGCCAAGATTACTTAGGAGTTTTTTGTTCTATGTCATGCCATTTTCAAGATCAAGCCAAGTTCCAACATGTTCGAGCATGGCATCAGCAAGTTTCATATGCCAGAACAAACAATCCCAACAAGGTTGTTTGTTATCAGTTTTTCCAGAACCTCAGTTATAAGGCTAAGTGTTTTGTTATCTGTCCATAGGGGTTGTTTTGGTCTTTCCAGCATAATATTAACTTGTTGAGATTACTCCCAGGTTAACATTGGCGCGAGAATTACCTCAGTAACTTAATATTTACCCCCTTAGGAAGGTAAGCCTCTCATTAGTTCTTTTTGCCACCCTTTTGGCGAATTGGTCCAATCATAATTTAGATTGTATTTTCCTTTATGTTCTTGCAAGTGTATGATGTATTACGGGACAAAGAAAGACTCTTAATCCTATAATACATGAAACACGTGTAACCAAGCAGGAAGATGGGAGGGTTCACGAGATTAAGGTGGGAAGAAGAGGGAGAATTCTCGTGAGGGGTTCTTTGTGGAAGCTGTTTTTTCGTGAGGATTTTTGTCGTTTCAAGATTCAAGAAAGATTGAATATTCAACGGAAAAGAGAGTGATGGTTCAATCTTGGATGGTGAATACGGATGAGGGTTGACGTGAGTTTGGAGGGGAGAAAGAGTGAGGGTTGGCGTTGGTTTTGAGAGAAAGGAAGAGAGTAGTAGGTTGTTGGGAGGAGAGAGACGGAGTTTGTTAGAGGGTTGTTATGGAGAGAAAAAGAGAGAAGGTGGCGGTTTGTGAGAGGAAGAGTAAGAGGGGGGGTGACGTTTGGTTGGGGAAATAAGGGGGTAGGGTTTGTCTTGTGTTAACTATATTGATAGAAAGACAATGATGTAATTACCTTAACCGTATTGACAGAAAGCTAAGAATATATAGAACTAGGTTTCTAACTTGAATCCACAAGAAAGACAACCTAGGGCTAACTTGATCTAGACCGCAACTTAGGATCTAGCTCTTCCTAACCACTTGGGTACCATACCAAGGTACAATACAAGAAAGGGGTGAGGTTTATCCAAACACTCGAGACAAAGCTAAAAGCTTAAATGATTTCATAATTCAAGGTTGATTGATTGCCTTTGAGAGGCTACAATCCTATTTAGACTAGGATAGTCCTTATGGGACTAGAATTCCTTACTTGGCGTGCAAGCCAAGCTAACTAACCTAGGAATCTCCTACTTGGCGTGTAAGCCAAGGAGAATTCCACAATCTAGACGCCTAAACACTCCTACTCTCCCTTGGATTAGGAATCCTTATCCTAGGGGGAGTTTGTTACAACTAACCTTATCCTAGTTGGTTTGGCTTTCCTAATCTAATATGGATTAGTTACAAAATAGCCAACTCTATCTAGTAAATCAAAATTGACGCCTACTACTCCTTCTCCTATTCAAAACACTCCAAAACTATTAAAGCTATAATCAAATAAATTACATCCATAATCAAGATTATAAAATTTAGCTTGAATTTTTCTAGATTTAGATGTGTAACTCCTTGGACTTGGTGTGTGATATTGGCCCAATTAAGATGTTTGAGCAACTTCTTGAAATAAGAAACACACCAGATGAATGAGCCTTTGTAATTCAACCTTGTATCTTCCTTCTTTGGCCCACTTGATGTAATTGAGCCAAATCTGCCCTATTGGTCCTGTATGGGTTGAAGTCCTTTGATGAAGGAACCTCTCTGTAGCATGGACCTTCATTTGGGCCTTCTTGATTAGGCCTAATGGAATAAGCATGGGCTGATTTCCATCATTCCCCCCTAGTTGAGAGAAGTTTGTCCTCAAACTTGGAGATTCAAGTTCAAAGACTTCGACTATCCTAACTGCAATCTTCACGTGGATTAGGACCTCCACATGAACCATGGTTGTGCCAATAACTTCTACGTGAATCAGGACCTTTACGTGTATCTCCATACTGTGAAAGATTCGATCTTTCACGGTTTTGCTATGTAGGAATGTGTCATGGACACACTTGTCGACGTAGGACTTCAGAACCTGATACATAAGTCTTATCATAATAGTAAAAGCATAGATTAGGTCACAAGGTGTGACTAACCATATAGGGAGACTTCTTTGGATTTAAACAGTAGTAATCCCTGTTTGGTTCTGAACCAAATTAATGTCCTTCTTTTTTGTGATCACTAGGGCACTTGGATGAATAGTTTCCTTCTTGATCATACCCTTAGCGTGACCATCAACTGTATTTTGAACCCTTGGAGCAGCAGTAGGGTTCACGTGATCTCCTGCAGGTTGGAGTTCACGTTGACTGGACCTAGGTGAGGTCTCTTTAATTGAGTTCTCGTAAGGAGCGACAAGGGGCAATTTTTCTGCTGATTTCATGAGACTAGTTGATGTAGGAATGACCTCCTTGTGTTCACTAAACTCAGGGCGTCAAGTGATCATGAAAGATACTAGTTTTGAATCATTCCCAGTTGTTGGTGATGTTTTTAGAGGAGCTAATGTAACCTTCTTGTTTTTCACCATCATTGTGTAGGTCTTAGCTCTTCCATCATGGGTGACACTCCTGTCAAATAACCATGGTCTTCCAAGCAGAATATGAAAGCCTTCCATAGGTAGTACATCACACCAGATAGAATCTTGATAAGACTTTCCAATAGAAAAGCTTACCAAACAGCGTTGAGTCACCTTTAAGCCTTTACCTAGGCTGATCCATTGAACAATGTATGGCGTGGGGTGTGGGCTTGTAGGGAGTTGTAGCTTGTTCACCTTAATAGTTGAAACTGCATTAGTACAACTTCCACCATCGGCGATCAAAGAACAAACTTTCCCTTGCACGGTACAGCGGGAATGGAAGATATCTTCCCGTTGTTGCAGATCTTCAGGGACTGGAGAGCTATTCAGTATTCTCCTTACAACTAGCATCTCTCCTTGATCTGGTTCTTCCATGACCTCTTCTTCAAATTCGTTGTGACAGGCGTGGGACTCCACTTCTACATCCGTCGGCTCAGGTTCAAAGAGAGCATTCTGAAATTCTAGCAGTGTGATTTCCCTCTTGTTTGGACACTTCGAAGCAATATGACCGAGCTGTTGACACCTAAAGCACCTATTTTTATCCGTTGGTGGAGCTGGAACGGAATTAGGAACGATTTGAGGGGTAGCGATAGGGAACTTTGTGGCGGATGGATAGGAGTGGGTTTGGCTTTTTTGTGGAGTGTATGTTTGAGGCGAGTAAGGAGTTCTTTGGGAACTAGGGTTCCTGTTTGGCGTCTCCTTGCCTCTTCTTTTCTTTTGCTGTTCCACCTTGTTAGCCGAAGTACTCAATTCATCAAGAGTTTCATATGGTTGAAGTTCCACCACATACCTTATGTTGTCGTTTAAGCCAGCAAGATACCTCACAAGAGTTTAAGGTTCATCTTCTTTCAAGTCACACCTCCAGAGCAGGTGTTCGAAATAATTGTCCTTGAAATAACTCACGGGAAGAAACTTGGAGTGGAGTTTCTTCTTCATCTTTTCCCAAGTACGGATTTTTCCTTTCCCGGCATGCTATCGCTTCTTCTGTAGGTTAGTCCACCAAATAATAGCATGCTTCCGCAGTTTAAGAGCAATGTATTTTACTTTCTTACCATCAGCAATATCTTTCAAATCAAAGACTCGTTCGACAATTTGAATCCAATCAAGAAAGATTTCAGGATCAAGATTACCGTCGAATTCAAGAATGTCGACCTTAAAGTCAAGCCTTTCTTCTCTTGGTGCACGCCTAGATTGACGTGACCTCCGGGTTGAGCTAGCAGAGTACTCAGTTTCGCTAGGACTGCTAGGGACGACCTCTTCTTCTTCATGTCCCCGTAGTGTTCTGAATTGCAGATTCATGTATCGCTTCAGTTGATCAGAAAGATAAGCGATTCTTCCTTCAAGTTCGGCCTTTTCTTGTTTCCATTGCCCAGTAGGATCTTCACCTTCATGACTGTTGCTTCCAGACACCATGGGAGGAGTTTGAAACGTCTAGAGTGACGTTTGGTAAGAAGGGATAATGTGTTTGGGCAGTTTGTGGAGTTTAGGGTTGCAGGTTGGTACTAAAGATTTGAAGGTTAAGTGTTTGGTATTGCAGGTTAAGCTTTTAGATTTGAAGGTTATGTGTTTGGATTAACTCTGGGGAAATCAGGGTTGCACTCAACACTAACCTAGAGCTCTGATACCACTTTCGATGTATTACGGGACAAAGAAAGACTCTTAATTCAATAATACATGAAACACGTGCAACCAAACAGGAAGATGGGAGGGTTCACGAGATTAAGGTGGGAAGAAGAGGGAGAATTCTCGTGAGGGGATTCTTTGTGGAAGTTGTTTTGTCGTGAGGACTTTTGTGGTTTCAAGATTCAAGAAAGATTGAATCTTGAACGGAAAAGAGAGAGATGGTTGGATCTTGGATGGTGAATATGGATGAGGGTTGACTTGAGTTTGGAGGGGAGAGAGAGTGAGGGTTGGTGTTGGTTTTGAGAGAAAGGAAGAGAGTAGTAGGTTGTTGGGATGAGAGAGAGGGAGTTTGTTGGAGGGTTGTTATGGAGAGAGAAAGAGAGAAGGTGGCGTATACCCTTACTATGAATCATAGAAAAATCACCCTTACCCCCATGAAACCCTCACAGTTAGCCAAGAAATCCAAAAACTTATGCCTTGAACCCAGTCTTGATGTGTTGCTTTTATTTGATCAACAAGAATTTAGCACACAAAAAGACATGATCCTTTTAGACCTTGAAGAACCCTCAGCTCCACAAAATGACCATCCTTTATTTCTGCCCTTACTTCAGCAGTATCAGCATGTGTTTCCTGATGAAATGCCACCTGGTTTGCCACCATAATGGGACATTCAGCACAAAATTGATTTAGTGCCTGGATCAGTGTTACCTAATAAGCAACCTTATAGGATGACCTCGCAGATACCAATGAGATACAAAGGCAGGTGGATGAGTTGTTAGAAAAGGGGATGATTAGGGAGAGTCTAAGCCCATGTGCAGTTCCAACCTTGTTAGTGCCTAAGAAAGATGGGAGTCAGAGAATGTGCATTGATTGTAGGGCTAGTAACAAGATTACAATCAAGTATAGGTACCCTATACCTAGGCTTGAAGACATGTTAGATGAACTGCATGGGTCAGCAGTCTTTTCTAAAATCGATTTGAGCAGTGGGTACTATCAAAAAAGGATCCATGAGGGAGATGAATGGAAGACAACATTTAAGACCAAGGGAGGGTTGTTTGAATGGTTGGTCATGCCTTTTGGCCTAACTAATTCCCCATCCACATTCATGAGGCTCATGAACCAGGTCGTGTAACCACTTATAGGTAAGAGTGTTTTGGTATACTTTGATGATATTCTTGTTTATAGCAGGACAGAGAAAGAGCATGCTCAGCATTTGCAGGAGGTTCAAGATATTCTAAGCAGGGAGCAGTTGTTTGGAAATCTCAAGAAGTGTCACTTCTTTACAGACCAAGTGAACTTCTTGGGGTACATTGTTACACCAGCAGGCATACAGGTTGATGAAGAGAAGATTCAATCTATTAAGGAGTGGCCTGTGCCTACTTCTATTTAGCAAGTCAGGAGCTTTCATGGCATGGTTTCATATTACAGGAGATTTGTTAGAAATTTCAGCACCATTTTAGCACCATTTTAGCTTCAATGACTGAAGTGGTGAAGCGAAAGTCCTTTATTTGGACTTCAGCAGCCCATAAAGCTTTTGAAGAAGTCAATGAGAAGCTCACTTCAGCCCCAATTCTAGCACTACACAGCTTCTACAAAATTTTTGAAGTTGAATGTGATGCTTCAGGTGTTGGTATAGGAGCAGTACTAACCCAGGAAGGCAAGCCAGTTGCCTATTTGAGTGAAAAACTAAATGAAGCCAAGAGGAAGTACAACACCTATGATAAAGAATTCTATGCCACTATTCGAGCTCTTCAACACTGGAGACATTACCTTATTGGAGCAAAGTTCATATTGCACAGTGATCATAAAGCCTTGAAATTCATTCAAGGACAGCACAAGCTCAACACCAGGCATGCTGCTTGGGTCGAGTATATGCAGCAGCTTCACTTCATGATCCACCACAAGTCAGGAGTGCTAAACAAAGGAGCAGATGCACTAAGCAGAAGTTATATGTTGCTTCATATACTTGATTCTAGAATTGTTGGATTTGAGCATTTGAAAGCTTTGTATCAAGAGGATGGAGATTTTAAACAGGTGTTTCAGAAGTGTCAACAGCAACCCCAGGGTCTGTACCATATAGACCAGGGTTACTTATTCAAGGGAAGCAGATTGTGTGTTCCTAGAAGCAGTTTTAGGGAGTTGTTGATTTCAGAAGTCCATGGAGGAAGCTTAGCTGGCCATTTTGGGATTGAAAAGACATTGTTGATGTTGAAAGAGCATTACAGCTGGCCAAAGATGAGGAAACATATGGAGCATCTACTGAAGAGGTGCAATATTTGTCAATTGGCTAAATCACACAGTCTACCCCAAGGCTTGTACACACCTTTGCTAGTTCCCAGCAGCCCTTGGGAAAGCATAAGCCATCATTTCATTGTGGGTTTACCAAGAACTCAAAGAGGGAAGGATTCAGTGATGGTGGTGGTAGACATATTCTCATAGATGGCACATTTCACACCATGCCACACCACCTTTGATGCCACAAGAGTCGCAGATTTGTTCTTTCAAGAGATTGTGAGTTGCATGGAGTGCCAAAAACTATGGTCTCTGACAGGGACACCAAGTTTTTGATCCACTTCTGGGTTACTTCATGGAAGAAACTAGGCACACAGCTCAAGTATTGCACGACTTGCCATCCACAGACTGATGGCCAGACAGAGGTTACTAATAGAACACTTGGAGTCCTATTGAGAGCATTGATCCACAAAAAATAAAGCAGGATGGGACACTCTCTTGCCCCATGCTGAGTGAAGAACCTCAACTGGGTATGAGGACCTCAGCGTAATCGTCAATGAGGACCTTAAATGTCAGCACAAGATTATTTTGTTTGAAAGACCAACCGAGCTATCTTAGGGAAGTACAAATCATATCCTAATCCTATATCTTCCCTTTATTCCAAGAATTGTTTATAATGATCTTCGTTTCCTTTTTCAGATGACAAACGAAAAGGAAAGAAAGTATGACAAGGAGTCTTGCGGAACTTAGAAGATCATCTCAGAAAAGGAAAGCAAAATCCTAGCAGACCATTGCACTAAATGGAGCTGCCTACCAAATCAAAATCAATACAACTTGGAAAGAATCAAGTGCAAAGGAAGGCAACTAAAAGGAAATCGTGGAGGAGCCAAATATAAATAAGAGAACTCATTCTCTTTAAGAGTGTGATTTCCAAGAAAGTAAATCGGAGTAGGAACTTTGTAAGAAAGTTCTGAGTGTAGGAATATCTTGTTGATATTCTTAGTGTAGCCATTCTTTGTAAGTGGTGAGTTTGTGTGTAACCAGTGAGGGCACTGGTGAGGACCTCTAGGGTCGAGAAATTGAAGTGAGGAAGAAGCCTCACGTTGCAACACTTTGCATGCAGAATCGCATCCTCTGTGAGGCCTCAAGAACAGAAGACATCAGCAAGGTCTTCTGTCCCAGTAAGCTGTTTTGAGGACCTCACAGTTTTCTTATTAGCTGAGTTGTAACCTCTTCTATTCTAAGCACTTTTGTTTAATAATAAAGAAGTATTTTTCATTATATAAAAGTGTTACTAACTTGGTTGTGTTGATCAAAGTGCAAAATATTTTTATAACCCTAATCACCCCCGCTCTAGGGTTATTTCACTGAGTTTGCCTACAACAAGGCACCAACAAAAGCCACAGGCTACTCTCCATTCCAAGTAGTCTATGGTAAAAATCCAATCTCTCCTTTAGATTTGGTTCCACTAACAACTTTTGTCAAATTTAGTTTTGAAGCAGGGAAAAGAGCAGAACAGATTAGAGAGCTTCATCAGCAAGTGAAGGAGAAAATTGTGAAGTATACTGAGCAGGTGTCTACAGCAGCCAATAAGCATAGGAAGAAGGTCACTTTTCCACCTGGAGATTTGGTTTGGATCCACTTGAGGAATGACAGGTTCCCCATCAAGAGGAAAGGCAAGTTACTTCCAAGAGTAAATGGTCCCTTTGCAATACTCGAGAAAATTGGAGATAATGCTAATAGGTTGGACCTATCTGAAGAATATGGAGGCTCGGCAACATTCAATATAGCAGACGTTCGACCATACAATATAGCAGAAGAAGACCTCCCAAGTTTGAGGACAAACTTTCCTCAACCTGGGGAGGATGATGGAGACCATCCTGAAGAACAACAACCAGCAGCAACTTCATCAGCAAAGGAGGCATCCATAGGAGCTTAACCAGCACTCTCAGCAGCAGCACCAACAGTAGACTATGTGGTTTTATCGAACTCAGCAACCAAGGAAGCATCTCCATCAGAAACAACATGCTTCCTAAGCCCAGCAACAGCAGCAACATGTCATTCAGCAGTTCACCAGAACAGCAGAAGGATCACAGCTTCAACGACAACCACCAACCCACAAACAGAATCCATCCAGACTTGTTACACACTTGTGAAGCAGGTTTTGGCAACTTCAGCCACCCAGTCCATCAGCATTGGTCAGTCAGACTTAACCAAGCTTCTAGCAACAACAGTCCAAGCAGCAGTCTTTCTCAATGTCATATCTATTGATTGAGGAAGAATCAACCAAGGTTACCTAGGAGTTTTTTGTTCTATGTCATGCCACTTTCAAGATCAAGCCAAGTCCCAGCATGTTCGAGCATGGAATCAACAAGTTTCACATGCCAGAACAAGCAATCCCAGCAAGGTAGTTTGTTATCAATTTTTCCAGAACCTCAGTTCTAAGGCTAAGTGTTTTGTTATCTGTCCATAGGGGTTGTTTTGGTCATTCCTGCATAATATTAACCTGTTGAGATTACTTCCATGTTAACATTGGCGCAGGAATTACCTCAGTAACTCAATATTTACCCCCTTAGGAAGGTAAGCCTCTCATTGGTTCTTTTTGCCACCCTTTTGGCAAATTAGTCCAATCAGAATTTAGATGGTATTTTCCTTTATGTTCTTGGATTCGGAAAGCCGTCTTGGATTAGGAAAGCCATTTTGGATTCGGAAAGCCAAATCATAAAAGGATTATTATCTCTTGTAACTAACTCCCCTTAGGATAAGGAGTCCTAATCCAAGGAGGAGATGGAATTGATGGCGTTTAGTATTAGGAGTCCTTGGCTTGCATGCCAAGTAATAAGAGTCCTAGTAGGAAAAGATAGCTTGCACGCCAATCTTGATAGTCCTAGGAGGTTTAGAACTTAGTTAGTATAAATAGCTTAGGCTTGTAATCGTTTTGAAACATTGCAATTTATAAATATGAATCAAGCTTTGAGCTTACCCCCTCGAGTGCTTGGATAAACCTCACCCTTTTTTCTATTGTATCTTGGTTTGGCACCCAAGTGGTTAGGAAGAGCTTGATCCTAGGTTGCGGTCTAGATCAAGTTAGCCCTAGGTTGTCTTTCTTGTGGATTCAAGTTAGAAACCTAGATCTATCCGTTCTTATCTTTCTGTCAATACAATTAAGATAATTACATCCCTATATTTATATCAATATAGAAGATACAACACTACTCTCATACCCCCCCCCCCCCCAACCAACGTCACTCTCCCCCCTCTCTCTCTCCTCCAAATCGTCCACCCTATCTCTCTCTCACAAAATAGCCTCCACAAACTCCCTCTCTCTCCATAACAAACTCCCAAAAACCTTTTCTCTCTCTTCCAACAAACTCCCTCAATCAATATTCACCCTATCTCCACCAAGGCCTCACGCCACCCCTCCTAAATACTCCCTCATATTTTCGTCCACCTCTATCCACAATCACCCATCAAGATTCTCTCTTCCTAATTCAAGAATCGATCTTTACTACTTCTTGAATCCACAAAAGTCCTCACGGCAAAATCCCTCCCATTCCTCCCTCTTTCTCATGTGAACCACCATAACCCTTGCCCTAATTTCACGTGAAGCCTCCCTCTTTCAGATTGGTTGCACGTTCTCTTGATATGTAATTGATCAGGGTACAATCTTTGATCCTATTATACATCACTTGCATTTCTGATACAACTCTGCAAAATCTTCATCATTCTCATATAAAGCTTTCAACTGTCCAAAACCAAGCACTCTTCCATCCAAAACTTGCAACAACAAATACCTTCTAGACAATGCATCAACTCCTTTGTTAAGCTTCCCAGATTTATGATGGATCACAAAATGAAATTGCTCCATGAACTCCACCCAAGTAGCATGCCTAGTGTTGAGTTTATGCTGACCCTGAATGAACTTGAGGGCCTCATGATCACTGTGTAGAATAAATTCAGCTCCAATAAGATAATGCCTCGAATGTTGCAAAGCTCTAATGATAGTATAAAACTCCTTATCATATGTACTGTATTTCCTCTTGGCCTCATTGAGTTTCACACTGAAATAAGCTACTTGTTTTCCCTCTTGAGTCAACACTGCTCCAATGCCCACGCCTGAGGCATCACACTCCACTTCAAAGACTTTGGCAAAACAAGGTAATGCCAACACTAATGTTGAGGTTAACTGTCTTTTGACGTCCTCAAAAGCTTTCTGTGTAGTTGGTGTCCAAGTAAAGCTCTTCCAATTCACTAATTGAGTCAAAGGAGCTAGAATAATGCTGAAGTTCCTCACAAATCTCCTGTAGAAAGATACAAAACCATGGAAACTCCTTATTTGCTGGATTGATGTAGGAACATGCCACTCTTTGATGGCTTTGATCTTCTCCTCATCTACTTGAATTCCTTCTAATGTTACAATATAACCAAGGAATATAACATGGCTGGTGAAGAATTAACACTTCTCGAAGTTCCCATACAACTGCTCTGTACTCAGAATCTCCATAACACTCCTCAAGTGGTTCACATGATCCTCCTCAGATTGGCTATAAATGAGTATATCATCAAAATACACAACAACACACTTCCCAATCAAAGGCTTCAGAACTTGATTCATAAGTCTCATAAAGGTTGATGGTGCATTTGTCAAACCAAAAGGCATGACCAACCACTCATACAGGCCTCCCTTATTCGTAAAGGCTGTCTTCTACTCATCTCCCTCAAAAATTCTGATCTGGTAATATCCACTCCTCAAATCAATCTTTGAAAACATAGTTGAGCCATGAAGCTCATCAATCATATCCTCAAGTCTTAGAATAGGATATCTATACTTGATAGTAATCTTGTTGATGGCTCTACAATCAATACACATCCTCTGACTTCCATCTTTCATAGGGAGCAATAATGCTGCCATTGCACAAGGGCTCAAATGATGTATAATGGGATCAAAGATTTTATCTTGATCAATTACACATCAAGGGAGACGTGCAACCAATCTCAACATGGGAGGCTTCAAGTGAACTAGGGAAAAAGGTAGGGTGCTTTGTGAGAGAAAGATGGAGTCTTTGAGAGAGTGGAGAGAGTTGAGATGGAATATGAATTAGGGATGGAGAAAGATGAGATCTTTGTTGAGTTTGAGAGAAGAGAGAAGGACGAAAACAGGGAGGCTTTTGAAATTGACGTGAGGTCTTTCTAGAGAGAGGGATTACTTGTGAGAGATTTGAGAGAAGAGAAGGGATGGACGTTGATTTGAGGAAGAGATGAGGGTGGCTTGAGCTGGGGATGAGGAAGAGAATAATTGAATGAATGCATGAGAGTATGAGAGATTATGGAAGAGATTTGGCGTGAGGCCTTTAGGATAATGAGAGAGAAATTGATGATTTGAGAGAGTAGGGTTTGAGAGAGAGACGTTTGGATGATAGGGGGAGAGAGTGATTTGAGGTGAGCTAGGGTTTGAGAGAGAGATATGGGAGGGACGTTTGAGACAGGGGGAAGAGAGTGAATTAGGGTTTGGAATTTATCTCAACTATATTGATAGAGAGATAAAAGAAGTAATTATCCTAACTTTATTGACAAAAAGATAAGAACGGATAGTTCTAGGTTTCTAACTTGAATCCACAAGAAAGACAACCTAGGGCTAACTTGATCTAGACCGCAACCTAGGATCAAGCTCTTCCTAACCACTTGGGTGCCATACCAAGATACAATAGAAGAAAGGGATGAGGTTTATCCAAACTCTCGAGAGAAAGCTAAAAGCTTAACTGATTTCATAATTCAAAGTTGGGTGCCTTTGAGAGGATACAGGCCTAGCTATATATACTACTAAAGTCCTAAACCTCATAGAACTCTCAAGATTGACGTGCAAGCCATCTTCTCCCATTAGGACCCCATTACTTGGCATGCAAGCCAAGAACTCCTAATACTAGACATCATCTACTCCATCTCCTCCTTGGATTATGACTCCTTATCCTAGGGGGGGTTGGTTACAAGAGATAATAACCCTTTTAGGACTTGGCTTTCCTAATCCAAGATGGATTACTTACAAAATAAGCCAACCTTATATAGGACTAAATAGCTTGTCGCCGAATCTAGCACACCTCACGCCTATCACACACACACACACACACACACACACCTTCTAGATCATTCTAGAACATTCTAGACTATTGTAGATTAATCTAGACTCCTAGAACTTGGTGTCCAAGTTTATATATATTACTTGGCACCTCACATAACTGGAAATGTAAATAAAACCCTAGAAATGTAAAGAAATACATCAAAAGGCCAAAACTGTGAACTTCTTGAAATGGTCAAAAATGTGAAATTCATCTCAAAATGATCCAAAATGTGAACTTGATCTTGAAATGGTCAAAAACAGTGAAGTTCAACTTGGGCTTTGTACTTGGGCCTTCAGTTGTGGACTTGGACTTGCCATGGATAGGTTTCCATCATCTTCCATGAATCTTGGGTATCCAAAAGCAAGCCCATGGCTATGTTAGCCTCCATCTCCTTCTATGAACCTATGGTCCCCAAAGGTGAGACCTAGGTTGAGCAGTTCTCCATCATGGGCCTCCTTTGATGTATTTCGCGTGCGCCAAAATACATCATCAAAATCTGTCTAACCATTCCTTTCTCCAACAACTCATCAACTTGCCTCTGGATCTCAATGGTTTCAGCAAGGGTCATTCTATACGCTGGTTTGTTTGTTAGAATAGATCCTAGGATGAGGTCAATTTTATGTTGGATGTCTCTTTTTGGGGGTAAACCTGGTGGCATTTCTTCTGGAAAAACATGTTGGAACTGGCTTAGGATAGGCTGGAATAAAGGATGGTTATTTTGTGGGGCTGGTTCATTTTGTGAGGCTGGTTCATTTTGTGAGGCTGGTTCTTCATCAAGATCAAGCAAAAGAAACTCCTTCTGTTTACTGAACTCATGATGTTCAGTTGGTAAGATCACATCAAGGGATGGTTCAACAATGAGGGTTTTGGTTCTTTTTGTGAGCTGGGATGGTTTAAGTGGGGTGAGGACAATTTTTTTTGTGGTTTAGGTTAAGGGAATAAGTATTGGCTCTTCCATCATGATTAACAGATCTATCAAACAACCAAGGTCTTCCCAACAACAAATGACATGCATCCATAGGTATAACATCACACCACACTTCATCTTTATAAACAGGACCAATTGAAAAATTCACAAGGCATCTAGATGAGATTTTGATACCTCTCCTTTGACTCAACCACTGGATGGTATGATGGAAATCAGTCCACTTCAACCCCAAACGAAGAAATCCAATTTATTTACAAAGAAGTGGAACGGGCCATAGAAGAAGGGTACAACGTGGAAGTCCAAAGGCCTATTCATCTGGTGTGCAGCTTATTTCAAGAGGATGTCCAAACATACTAGAATTAAGCCAACCATCACGCCAAGCCCAAGAGCTACACGTCCAAGTCAAGAAAGTCAAGCTCAATTTTTTAATCTTGATTGTGGATGTAATTTAATTAATTATAGCTTTAATAGTTTTGGTGTGTTTTTAATAGGAGCAAGAATAGTAGACGTCTAGTATTTGATTTCCTAGATAGAGTTGGCTATTTTGTAACTAATCCATATTGGATTAGGAAAGCCAATCCAACTAGGATAAGGTAGTTGTAACAAACTCCCCCTAGAATAAGGATTCCTAATCCAAGGAAGAGTAGGAGTCATTAAGCGTCTAGATTAGGGAGTTCATCTTGGATTACACGCCAAGATTAGAGACTCGTAGGGTAGTTAGCTTAGCTTGCACACCAAGCATAGGAGTATCAGTCCATATAGGACTCTCCTAGTATAAATAGGATTGTAGCCTCTCAAAGGCAATCAATCAACCTTGAATTATGAAATCAGTTAAGCTTTTAGCTTTCTCTCGAGTGTTTGGATAAACCTCACCCTTTTCTTCTATTGTATCTTGGTATGGCACCCAAGTGGTTAGGAAGAGCTTGATCCTAGGTTGTGGTCTTGATCAATTTAGCCCTAGGTTGTCTTTCTTGTGGATTCAAGTTAGAAACCTAGTTCTATCCGTTCTTATCTTTCTGTCAATAAAGTGAAGATAATTACTTCTTTTATCTCTCTATCAATATAGTTAAGACAAGAAAACCCTACCTCCCCTTTTATCCTCAACCAAACGTCTACCCCCCTTTCTCCCTCTCTCTCAATTCGCCCTTCTCTCTCTCCCTCACAAAAGATCCTAACAACCTTATCTTTCTCTCTCCACAACAAACCTCCAACAAACTCCCTCTCTCTCTTCCTCTCCCATACGACACGCCAACTTCACCTCTCTCGCCTGCAACAATCACGTCTCACCCCTCTCCTTTCCCATTCAAGATTCAATCTTTCTTGAATTTTGAAATCACAAAAGTCCTCACGACAAAATAGCCTCCACAAAGAATCCTTTCACGAGAATTCCCCCTCTTCTTTCCACCCTAATCACGTGAACCCTCCCATCCTTCTATCTTGGTTGCACGTGTTTCATATATTATCGGATTAGGAGTCTTTCCTTGTCCCGTAATACATCATGGTGTAAGGTGCTGGATGAGGAAGGTTTGCAAGTTCAGCTTTTGCACCATAGTCTGTGAGGCTGCATTAGTACAGCTTCCTTCATCAATAGTTAAGGAATAGATCTTCCCTTGCACTGTGCACCTTGTATGAAAAATTTTCTCCCTCTGCTCAGCTTCCTCATCAATGATAGAACTACTAAGGACCCTCCTGATTACCAACATTTCACCTTCATCAGGTCTGGCTTCAACTTCCTCTTCATCATACACAGGATCTCCTTCAGGTTGATCAAATTGTTCCTCCTCAACAACTGACTCAGGTTCAACCTTATGAGCTAAAGAACTCAGCTCATCAAGTGAATGATACACCTGAAGCTCAACAACATTCTTGATATTATCATTCAATCCTGCAAGGTACCTCAGATAAGTCTGAACTTCATTCTCCTTCATATTGCACTTCCACAGTAAATGTTCAAACTCCTTGGTATACTCCTTAACAGATTTGCTACCTTGGACAAAGTGTTAAAGCTTGAAATAATTTTCCTTCATGTAACTTTCAGGTAGGAATTTCTCCTTGAGCTTTTGCCTCATTTCAACCCATGTAGTAACTTTAGGTTCATTGATTTCCTCTCTCCTTCTTTGCAAGTTATTCCACCATGTAGATGCATACTTCCTCAACTTCAATGCAACCAACTTCACTTTGTTCTCCTCAGACAACTCCCTCAAATCAAACACCCTCTCCACTGTTTGCAGCCAATCCAAAAATACACCAGGATCCAACTCACCTCCATACTTAGGAAAATATGTTGCAATCCAACTTCTCTACTCTTCTTTCTCCCCTCCTTTCTCCCCTCTCACTCCTACTCCTATGTGACCTCCTGTTATATCTCATTTTGTGATATCTAGGTCTTCCTCCTCTCCTTCCAGTTTCACTAAAAGGGTTCTCCTCTATTGATCTCCCTCCTGTGCAACCTCATATAATATTGCAACTGTTCACTCATAATTTTCATTTTTTCCTTCCATATGCTCCTTCTCCCTCAAGGCTTGTTCAACTACTTCCTGAGGTGTTTTACTACAGCCCGACATTATGAACTACACAAATAACACACACAGACCTTCCTCCAAGATAAACCTCAGCTCTGATACCAATTATGATGTATGCAAGGTCCTAAGATCAGAGTATTGACCTCACAATACACCACACTAACACAACTCACACACAATCTGGCCTCAAAGCAGAGAATCAAATACAAATACACCGAAAACAGTCCTCAACACGGAGAAACAACTATAGCCTCCTCAAAACAGAGCACAAACACCAAAGCACAAATGGATGAAACAAATGATGATGAAATGATGATCGGATGGACAAACATACAATCAAACAGTAGCCGAAGATAGTCTTGAGGCTCGAGCTAATACAGACCCACCACAGCTAGAACATCAAGGGCAATGGACCCAATGACCTCAATGGATACAGGCACACCACCATCGAGATTACCAAGCTCTACACCCACCACTAGGATTGCCAAATCCTTGCTACTGTAGTAGAATTAACCAAAGATGAGAGTTTAACGTCACTCACAAACAAGAGGCTCAATTAAGGCCTCAAAATGCTATTGATTTCACTGATAGTTGATCCCCTCAAGCTGCCGATTACAATGTATTTAAACCTAGGGTTGAACTAGCTTATTAAGGGTTTCCCCTTGCTCAAGAAACTCCTTAATTACAAACTGGATAACATCAAAATAAAATGAAATAAAATCTTACAAACGCGTTTTCTTTATTACAAACGGTTAAATCACCTCACAAGAGGGAAATGGCCTCAACAGCTCGGAAGTGAGTCTTTATGGAGGATCTCTGATGTATGATAGGATCAAAATGATCAAATCATACAACAAGGCTAGGATCTTTATGTGGTTCTTTATGAATGAACGATTGAATGTGAGGATGGATGAATGGAAACAATGTAGATGAACAAGAAAGATCAAACAAGCAACGTTTGAAACTCACGAAGATAGGTTTGAGTGATTGATAATGGCTTTGGATTCTTCAATGGAGATATAGGCACACCACTCCAATGATTCCTCCAATTCTACCTTTCACCTTCTAAGGATGCCAACCCTAGAATAGAAGTAGAGATGGGCGTATTTCTCCCTCAAGAGAACTACAATTCTAGTTAGGAACTAGAGAGAAAACAACATATTGTGTTTTGATTTGTATTTGATTGATATTGAATAATGTGTGTTACAAGAGGCTCCCAAAGGGTATATTTATAGTAATCCTAGGCCCCTTAGGCATGACCCTCCATCAAGAATCAAAGATTACAAGTTTACATCATTCACTACATAGATGACATCACAAACTATTACATAAGACACATATGTACTTAGCTATAAAGAACCAATGATAACTTGCTCAATTCTACTCCAAATCTTACGATTCAAAAACTATAAGAAAGACATTCAAAAGATCTTCATTTGACTCTCTGACTTTATCTTCCATAGGATTATAGATCTAGACATATTGAACAAAGTAATCCCATATAGCCATTGATGTCATTCATCGTATGATTTGATAATAATGACTTAACCTCTTCTTCAATAGAAGCTTGAATTCCTTCTTGATTACTTCCTTGATGTACTTTAGCCTCCAAATGTACATCATTCCCCCCTAGTTGAGAAGAATTTTTCCTCAAACTAGGTAACTCATCTTCTTGTCCGTAGTAAGGTTTCAAATCACTTATATTGAAAGTAAACTTCCTTCATAGTCATCTCCTAATTTCAACTTGTATGCATTATCTCCAATCCTGTCCAATACTTCATATGGTCCATCTCCTCTTGGAACAAGTTTACCCGTTCTTCTTAAAGGAAACCTCTCTTTCTTCAAATGTATCCATACTAGATCTCTAGGTTAAAAAATAACTCGTTTCCTTCCCTTGTTCACTTTGCTTGCAACTTCTTGAGTATACTTGGTAATCTTCTCCCTTACTTCACTATGTAGCTTCTTAATCTCTTCAACTCATTTATTTGCTTCGAAACTGAACTTCATAGTAGTAGTTATAAGCATCAAATCCATAGGTGATTGGATTCTTCCCATAAACAATTTGCAAGGGTGAATATCCCGTCGCTTTGCTTGGTGCTCGATTGAAAGCAAATTCAGCATGACATAGAAGATTATCCCAACCCTTCTTGTCTTTGTTCACCAATGACCTTAGTAATGTACCTAAGGTCCTATTAGTGACCTCAGTTGGTCCATCTGTTCGTGGGTGGCAAGTTGTACTAAACTTCAACACAGTTCCCAATTTCTTCCATAAGGTTAACCAAACGTGACTTAGGAACTTTGAATCACGATCACTAACCATGGATTTAGGAATTCCATGCAGTTTCACAAAATCTTGAAAATATAGATTTGCTACTTTGACCGCATCATATGTAGTATGGCAAGCTATAAAGTGTGCCATCTTTGAGAATCGATCAACAACTACCATAATAGAAGCTTTACCTCTTTGAGTTATTGGCAACCCAACCACAAAATCCAAGCTTACAGCTTCCCATGGACCTTGAGGTATAGGCAATGGCGTATATAATCCTTGAGGTAAAGCATGAGCTTTAGAAAGATTGCACGTATTACAACGCTTGATCATATGCTCGATATCTTTGATAATTCTTGGCCAAAATAGTGTGCTTTCATCATAAGATATGTCTTCTCTATTCCAAAATGACCAGCAAGAGATCTTCCATGCACTTCCAATATCAATAGCTCACGAATACTACTCTTGGGAATGCATAATTGGTTTCCCTTAAAAAGAAATCCATGCTCAATATAAAAGAGTTGGTAGGGATGCTTCTTACAAACCTCATAAACTTCTTTGAAATCTTCATCCTCCTCATATAATGCTTTGATATGCTCAAGTCCAAGCACTCTAGATTCAAGTATACAACCAACATATACCTTCTTGATAAAGCATGGGCTCCTTTATTCAAATGGCCCGCTTTATGATGAATCATAAAATGAAAAGATTGCATGAACTCTACCCATTTGGAATGACGAGGATTCAACTTGTGTTGTCCTTGTATGTACTTCAATGCTTCATGATCACTATGAAGTATTAATTCTCCACTCAACAAATAATGCCTCCAATGTTCCAATGCTCTTATGATGGCATAGAACTCTTTGTCATATGTACTATACTTCCTCTTTGCTTCACTTAGCTTTCCACTATAATAAGCTATTGGGCGACCTTCTTGAGATAGGACAACACCTATCCCAACTCCACTGGCATCACATTCAACTTCAAACACTTTAGAGAAACTAGGTAATGCAAGAATAGGGGCGTTACGTAGCTTGTCTTTAACCAACTCAAAAGCTTTATTGGCGGCTTCATTCCAAGAGAACTCTTTACTCTTCATCAATTCAGTCATAGGAGATAAAAGAGTACTAATGTTCTTGATGAATCTTCTATAAAAAGATGCCAAGCCATGAAAACTTCGTATCTCATGAATGGTCGTAGGTGTTGGCCATTCTTTGATTGCTTTCACTTTCTCTTCGTCTACTTGGATCCCTTCACTTGATAGTACATATCCAAGGAACACAACTTTGGATGTGAAGAAATGACACTTTTCCAAGTTTCCATAGAGCTTTTCGCGTTCCAAAATGAGCATGACCGATTCCAAATGCTTCACATGTTCCTTTCACTCCTACTATATACAAGAATGTCACCAAAGTATACAATTACACACTTACCAATAAGAGGTTTCAAGACTTGGTTCATGAGTCTCATAAATGTTAATGGTGCATTTGTAAGACCGAATGGCATCACAAGCCACTCATATAATCCTTCTTTGGTTTTGAAGGTCGTTTTCCATTCATCTCCTTCATGGATCCTTATTTGATGATATCCACTTCTAAGATCAATCTTGGAAAATACCATGCTTCCATGTAGTTCGTCCAATATATCTTCAAGTCTAGCTATTGGAAACCTATACTTGATTGTGATTTTGTTGATGGAGCGGCAATCTATGTACATTCTTTGTGATCCATCCTTCTTTGGTACCAACAGGGCGGGAACAGCATAAGGGCTTAGGCTCTCACGAATCAAACCCTTAGCTAATAGCTCTTCCACTTGTCTTTACACATCATTTGTATCCGTTGGATTCATTCTATAGGCCGTCTTGTTTGGTAGCATAGATCCTGGGACAAGATCTATTTTGTGTTGAATCTCTCGTTTTGGTGGCAACCCATGAGGCATCTCCTTAGGGAACATATGAGAGAGTCTCTCCAAAAGAGAATTCAAGAATGGATGGTTGCTTGGTGGCGTTTTGCTTTCCTCCAAGTTTATAGGAATAAGACTTTTATGCTCTTCATACTCATGATATTCCGCCGTCATAAACGTCACAATGTTGCTGTCATTCTCCTTAGGCCGAGAGATAGACGATGGTGCTAGAGGTGTCAAAGTGATCTTCTTTCGATTGAGGGTGATAGTGTAAGTGTTGGCTCTCCCATCATGTATGACACTCCTATCAAATAACCATGGTCTTCCCAACAAAATATGACAAGCATCCATAGGAATAATATCACATCATAATGAATCTTTATAATTCTTGCCGATTGAAAGACTTACCAAGACTCTTTGGTCTACTCGAATGCCTTGGCCTTGGCTTAGCCATTGTATAGTGTAAGGTGTAGGATGAGGGCTAACCTCCAATTGCAACTTCTTGACCATTGTTGTAGAGGCGGCATAGGTGCAACTTCCTCCATCTATGATCAATGAGCATACGTTTCCTTTGATGGTACAACGACAGTGAAAGATAGCCTCCCTTTGTACTTGGTCATTCGGCACATGAGCTACATTCAAGGCTCTTCTTACAACAAGTAACTCTCCATCATCCGGTTCTTCTACATACTCCTCTTCTTCTACATTATTTTCGTCATTTTCTTCCTCACATACATCATTTTCTCCTTCTGGTTGGACGTATAATGACGTTTGGTATTCAATCAAAGATACTACCCTCTTGTTAGGACACGCCGAAGCATAGTGACCTAAACCTTGACAACGAAAACATCTCCTTGCGACAAGGGTTCTTCGTTCGGAGATAGTGGGTTTGGGGGTGGTTTGTGGTTGATTTGTGGTGCTTTTGATGTAAGGTGATTTGGAAGATATGGGTGGTCTTTGTTGTGTAGGGAATGGGCGTGTAGGGTAGGTTGATTTTTGTGGAGCTTGGTACTTGTTCAAGACTTCTTTACCCTTATTTCTCCTTTGCCGTTCAACTTTGAGTGGTAAAGAACTCAATTCATCCAAAGTTTTATATGGTTGCAAGTCAACAATATGTCTAATCCAATCATCAAGACCAATAAGATAACGTACCAAAGTTTGTGGCTCGCCCTCTTTAAGGTCACACATCCAAAGTAAATGCTCGAATTCTTTGGTGTACTCCTCTACGCTCTTTCCTCCTTGGATCAACTTTTGAGGTTTGTAGTAGTTGTCAGGTAGGTAGCTAGGTGGTAAGAACTTCTCTTGAAGCTTCTTCTTCATCTTATCCCATGAACGCACCTTATCCTTTCCTTTAGCTTCTCGCTTCTTTTGCAAGTTCTTCCACCAAATGCTTGCATGCTTTCGTAATTTCAAGGCAACATACTTGACCTCCGGATCAAAGACTCTCTCCACGGTTTGTATCCAATCCAAGAAAACCTCCGGATCAAGAATCCCTTCAAAGTCCGGTATCTCCACTTTGAAGTCGAACCTATCCTCCCTTCTTGAAAGTCTACTTCTTTCACTTTGTGTGTCCTCTTCTTCACCATGGGGATTCCCAACATAAGAATCATCACGCATCTCTCTATGTTAAAGATGCATATACTTCTTCAATTGGTCGGTGAGGTAAGCGATCTTTTGCTTCATTCCTTCTACATCCTCTTGGGAATTCATGGGTGACTCCGTTGGAGAGCTTGTACTAGCCATTTAGAATCAATCTTGGTAAGAAAGATCCTTCAAGACTCACGGTTTTGGGGTTTTGGGTGTAGGAGACATAGGGGTTTGTGTTAGGGTTTGGGTTCTTTGTCGAGTTTTTCTGTGGAACGTGTTATGGGTTGTTTGTGTGATGAAGATGTGGGAAAAGATTGCATAAAGATGGTAACAAGAACCACGAGAATCAATCTCCTAGGCTCTGATACCAATTTTGATGTATGATAGGATCAAAATGATCAAATCACACAACAAGGTTAGGATCTTTATGTGGTTCTTTATGAATGAACGATTGAATGTAAGGATGGATGAATGGAAACAATGTAGATGAACAAGAAAGATCAAACAGGCAACGTTTGAAACTCACCAAGATAGGTTTGAACGATTGATAATGGTTTTGGATTCTTTAATGGAGATATAGGCACACCACTCCAATGATTCCTCCAATTCTACCTTTCACCTTCTAAGGATGCCAACCCTAGAATAGAAGTAGAGATGAGCGTATTCCTTCCTCAAGAGAACTACAATTCTAGTTTGGAACTAAAGAGAAAACAACATATTGTGTTTTGATTTGTATTTGATTAATATTGAATAATGTACGCTACAAGAGGCTCCCAAAGGGTCTATTTATAGTAATCCTAGGCTCCTTAGGCATGACCCTCCTTCAAGAATCAAAGATTACAAGTTTACATCATTCACTACATAGACGACATCACAAACTATTACATAAGACACCTATGTACTTAGCTATAAAGAAACAATGATAACTTGCTCAATTCTACTCCAAATCTGACGATTCAAAAACCATAAGAAAGATATTCATAAGATCTTCATTTGACTCTCAGACTTCATCTTCCATAGGATTATAGATCTTGATATATTGAACAAAGTAATCCCATATAGCCATTGATGTCATTCATCGTATGATTTGATAATAATGACTTAACCTATTCTTCAATAGAAGCTTGAATTCCTTCTCGATTACTTCCTTGATGTACTTTAGCCTCCAAATGTACATCAACCTCAATGCAGGATCACCTCATAGAAATAGAATATCCTCAACAGTCCAAAAGTGATGTCTTCAAAGAGGACCTCAGAACTGGCAAAATATCTCCACTAAGCAGGAACGTCCTCAACAACTCCAAATTGAAGTCTTCAAGCATTGGTGCGGACCTCAATCCAAAGATATGGAATTGAGAAATAACCTCACTAGCTGGCTGCTGCTGTTGATATTGATGTTGCTGTTGTTAGACGACCTCATTACTTGTTGGACCATCATGAAACACTCTTAGATGTCAGTGTTTGATGTTTTTGGTGATGGCCTTGGAGTTGGTGTTGGTGAGGTCGTTGCTACTCCTGATGCTGATTCTGGCTCTGGAGTTGGAATGTCAGATGGAGGACCTCCGTCATAAAGGTAACTGGCCTTCTTTGATGTTTTTGGCGTGAGCCAAAATACATCATTCCCCCCTTGTTGAAAAAAGTTCGTCCTCAAACTTGGAGGATCATCTTTCTCAATCATTTCATAAACTTCAGTTGGCCCATCATTCTTCTTCACGTAAACTATGGTCTCCTCAACAGATTGGAGTTGGGCCTTCTTCATTGGGTTTGGCCCTCCATCATTCTCCATGAATCTTGGGTCTCCATAGGTGAGCCCAAGGCTATGTGAATCCCACTTTCCTTCCATGAACCTTGGGTCCCCAAAGGTGAGACCAAGGCTAGGCAGATCTCTATCATTCTTCCCTGGTTGCCAAGAATTTATCCTTGAACTCGATTGATTGCAAGAGATCTTCTTAATGTGTGAATGGGGCTGGTCTCCATTATCTTCCATGAATGTAGGATCACTGAACTTCTCACTGTGATAGGATAAGGGACGACCCTTTGGAGATAGAACAGTTTGAACAACTCCAATATCAACTCCAGAAACATCACACTCAACTTTAAGCTTCTGATCACAGCTAGGTAGGGCTAAGATAGGTGTGTTGCAGAGTTCCTCTTTGACACTATCAAACACCTGTTGTGTTGTTGGTGTCCATGAAAATAGCTTGGTCATAGTGCTGAATTTCTTCACAAACCTCCTATAGGAAGAAGCCAAGCTGTGGGAGCTCCTAATGTCGTGAATACTGATAGGAGTAGGCCATTCCTTTATTGCTTTGATCTTTCCTTCATCAAATTTGATTACTTCAGACGAAAGAGTATAGCCAAGAGAGACTATATTGTTGAAGAAGTGACACTTTGACAAATTCCAACATATCTTCTCGTGAGCAAAGATCTCCAAAACGGATGGGAGGTGAAAATTTTGATCTTTCTCACTCTTGCTATTCATAAGTATGTCACCAAAGTTGATAGCACACTTGCCAATATGGGACTTCAAAACCTGAGTCATCAATCTCATAAAAAGTGAGGGAGCATCAGTTACATCAAAAAGCTTGACTAACCATTCATGGAGATCTCTTTTGGTTTTGACAGTAGTATCCCCTTCTTTGATTCGAACTGGATCAAGGTACCCACTTCTTGGACCAGTCTTTGAAACGACTTGGGTACCATCTAGCTCGTCGACTAGATCTTCAATTCTAGGAAACCTGTACTTGATAGGGCTCTTGTTGATGCACAGACGTTGGTTCCCTTCTTTCTTTGTAATCACAAGGGTAGGGTTGGTGCATGGACTGAAAACTTCCTTGATCATACCCTTTGTTTGAAGATCATCAACTTGTTTTTGATCTTCTTGGTTGCCACTGGGGTTCTCGTGATGTGCGTGCTCGTCTTGCAGAATAGATCCAGGAGTAAGGTCGGATTTGAGCTGGAAATCACGTTGGGGGGACGATTCTGGTGAGGTAATGATGGAGGTCCTCCATCTGACATTCCAAATCCAGCACCAAGTGATCAAGAGCCAACATCAGGAGCAGCAACGACCTCACCATCATCAGCATCAAACACTGACATCCAGGAGTGTTTCATGATGGTCCAGCAGGTCATGAGGTCATCCAGCAGCAACAACATCACCATCAGCAACAATAGCCAGCCAGTGAGGTTATTTCTCAATTCCATATCTTTGGATTGAGGTCCTCACCCATGTTTGAAGACTTCACTTTAGAGCTGTTAAGGACATTCCAGCTCATTGGAGATATTTTGCGAGTTCTGAGGTCCTCTTTGAAGACATCACTTCCGGACTGTTGAGGATATTCCAATTCTATGAGGTGATCCTGCATTGAGGTCCTCCATGAAGACTCACTTCCGAACTTTTGAGGCCATTTCCAGCTTGTGAGGTGATTTAACCGTTTGTAATAAAGAAAACGCGTTTGTTAGATTTTATTTCATTTTATTTTGATGTTATCCAGTTTGTAATGAGGCTTAATTAGCTTGCTAAGTTAGTTAAGTAGCTTAATGCTTAATTAGTGAGTTTCTTGAGCAAGGGGAAACCCTTAATCATCTAGCTCAACCCTAGCTTTATATACTTTGTAATCGGCAGCTTGTGAGGATCAACTATTAGTGAAATCAATAGCATTTTGAGTGCCTTAATTGAGCCTCTTGTTTGTGAGTGACGTTAAACTCTCATCTCTGGTTAATTCTACTACAGTAGCAAGGATTTGGCAATCCTTGTGGTGGGTGTAGAGCTTGGAAATCTCGATGGTGGTGTGCCTGTATCCATTGAGGTCATTGAGTCCATTGCCCTTGATGTTCTAGCTGTGGTGGGTCTGTATCAGCTCGAGCCTCAAGACTATCTTCGGTTACTATTTTATTGTAAGTTTGTCCATCCGTTCATGATTTCATCTTCATTTGTTTCATCCATTTGTGCTTTGGTGTTTGCGCTCTGTTTTGAGGAGGTTATAGTTGTTTCCTAGTGTTGACGACTGTTTTGGGTGTATTTGTATTTGATTCTCTGTTTTGAGGCCAGCTTGTGTGTGAGTTGTGTTAATGTGGGTTTTTTGCTTTTTGGACTCCGAACTTTGAGGGTATTTATTTTCTAGATCCCCATATTTCAAAGTTTATATTTTGGACCATATACTTTGTCTCCGGCAACAATATGGACCTTATACTTTGTCTCCGGAAACAATATAGACCCCCATATTTTAAAGCCATTATCGATTTTTTTTCCTTTCGAAAATTTTCCGGCCCCAACTTCTTCTTTCTCTTCTTGCACGATTTCCAACCCCCATATGAGCAGAAATTGGCCAAAAAAAGTTACCAAAAGTTTCCAAAATCTAACTTTTACCCTACTGTTCTTTACCCATGAATTTTAGACACCTTTAGTTGTTAAAGTCTGGTCAATTTCAAAATAACACTCTAAAGAAGGAAAAAATGATAAAAGGCCATATAGGGAAGTTTAGGCAACAACAATTAGGTCATCGCCGGAGTCAAACATAACTTTGGGCCACATTTTTTGGGCTCACAAAGTATAGGGTCATAAATATAAACTTTGAAATATGGGTGTTCAGAAAATAAATACCCCCAAAGTTCAGGGTCCAAAAAGAAAAAAACCGGTGTTAATGTGGTTACTGCGAGGTCAATACTCTGATCTTAGGAGCTTGCATACATCAAGTGACGAGAGGGTGTGGGCTGCCATGGCTAGGGTTGCCGTTAGGTGGCTCTTTGTGGCTATGGCTTGTGTTTAGGCTTGGGGGAACGATCTCCTTATGCTCACTAAACTCAGGACGTTTAGTGTTCATAGAAGTGATAAGATTTGGATCATTCTCCTTGAGTGGGGACGGTTGGGAGACTTTGAGTGGAGGTAGGGTTATCTTTTTGTTGTTTAGCCTGAAAGTGTAAGTATTGGTTCTTCCATCATGCATCACGCTCCTTTCAAATAGCCATGGTTTCCCCAGCTGAATATGACAAGCACCCATGCGCAAAACGTCACACCATAAAGATTCTTGAAAAGATTTGCCAATGGAAAAGCTTACCAAACATCTTTCAGTCACTTGTAGATCTTCACCCTGATTAAGCCACTAGATGGTGTATGGCTTTTGATGGGGACACGTTTCCAGTTGAAGTTTGTCCATCATAGTAGTTGATGCCACATTGGTGTTGCTTCCACCATCAATGATTAACGAACAAATTTTTCCCTTGATTGTGCAACGCGACTGAAAGATGGCTTCTCGTTGTTGTTGATCTTCACAAACAATTAAGTTACTAAGAACTCTCCTCATAAGGAACATCTCGTGAGCCATGGTGATGGACGGTTGGGGTTTTTGTGATTCAGGTACGGAGGGAATTGTGTTTGGGCTGTTTGAGAAGTATAGGGTCGTAGGTTTGAGGATTGGATTTGAAGGTTATGTGTTTGGTATTGCAGGTTTGAAGGTTATGTGTTTAGGTTAACTCTATGGAATTCAGGGTTGCACTCCACAACAACCTAGAGCTCTGATACCAAAATTATGATGTATAATGGGATCAAAGATTATACCCTAATTAATTACACATCAAGAGAACGTGCAACCAATCTGAAAGAGGGAGGCTTCACGTGAAATTAGGGCAAGGATTATGGTGGTTCATGTGAGAAACAGGGAGGAATGGGAGGAATTTTGTCGTGAGGACTTTAGTGGATTCAAGAAGCAATAAAGATCGATTCTTAAATTGGGAAGAGGGAATCTTGATGGGTGATTGTGGAGAGAGGTTAACGAAAATATGAGGGAGTATTTGGGAGGGGAGGCGTGAGGTCTTGGTGGAGATAGGGTGAATATTGATTGAGGGAGTTTGTTGGAGGAGAGAGAAAAGGTTGTTGGGAGTTTGTTATGGAGAGAGAGGGAGAGGGTGGACGATTGAAGGGAGAAAGAGATGGGGAGAGTGACGTTGGGTTGGGGAAAATAAGAGGGTAGGTTTTTATCTTCTATATTGATAGAAAGATAAAGAAAGAAATTATCTTAACTGTATTGACAGAAAGATAATATCGGGTAGTTCTAGGTTTCTAACTTGAATCCACAAGAAAGACAGCCTAGGGCTAACTTGATCTAGACCGCAACCTAGGATCAAGCTCTTCCTAACTACTTGGGTGCCAGACCAAGATACGATAGAAGAAAAGGGGTCAGGTTTATCCAAACACTCGAGAGAAAGCTTAAAGCTTAACTGATTTCATAATTCAAAATGGGGTGCCTTTGATAGGCTACATGCCTAGATATTTATACTAGGAGAGTTCTAATTCCCCTAGGAATCCTAACTTGGCGTGCAAGCCAAGGGATTGCTAATCCTAGACGCCTAGCTACTCCAATCTCCTCTTGGATTAGGACTCCATATCGAAAGGTGATGGAGGTCCATCTACAACAACAATGTTAGCTGATCCAGCAAGGAAGGAGGAGAGGACTTTTTGTCTTGAGGTCCTCAGCAGGTCCTTCATCCATTGGGACCTAGCTGGGAATTCAGGAGGGATTAAGTCCCTCCTACAGTAAGCCTTGCTCATTATCGGAAAACAGGTCCTAGGGGAGTTTTGAAGTACTAAATGAAAGCTATATGTTTTCCCCAGGATCCTGTGCAGGAGGCAGCCTTGGCCTTAGAACCTAAGTCCAATTGGTGCAATTAGACCTTGGCAGAACCGCAACCTGTGAAATCAGGGTTCATGTCTAATTTAAGGTCTAATACAAGCTGCAACAGAGTAAGGCAATGTCATTTGGTGGTTTCTATATATTCCTTGGGTCATCAATGGCCTCTAGTCGAAGAGTTCAGGGGACTGATGTCCTCGGACATTTTCTACAGCATGTTTAGTCCAGGAAATACTAGCACCCATCAAGCAGCTGGGCAGTGTTGGCATTTTCAACATTAATTAAGTCAATTGGTCATTTTCCTTTTAATGACCAAATGTCCAGCTAATATAACCAGCTACTCTTAGCAGCCAAAGAAGAATTAAATAACTCAGTGGAAGCATCACTAAGGCAAGAGGAAGCAGGTGCTGGCACAATCAGAACCAGCCAGCAACTTTTGTTCCAGTTTTGTTGTTTTCTTAATATAATAAGATGTATTTAAGCTTTGTATTAGTTTTAAACAGCTCACTTATGTATCTTAAGCTAGCTTAGTAGTAGTTTAGAGGTTTCCTAATGCTTAGGAAAGCCTTAATGACTCGGTCACAGCCAGCTACTTCCTGAAAGTAACAATATAAGCAAAGCTCCTCTGTAATAGCATTCAATTATGAGTGAATGAATGAGAAACCAATCGAGCTTGCTCCTGTGTGTTTGTGAGTGTCTCTAAAAACTCTGCATTGTTTCTACTTGTCTGTAACTAAGCTTTGGCAAGCTTAGAAGGTGTTGAGTAGAGCTTGGTTTATGTTCTGGTGGTATGGACTGTATCTAGTGCATGAGCTGAGTCTTACCCTTGTGTTTCCTGCTGAGGTGTGGTATGTATCAGTTGATTCGACAGGTTTTCTGTCTTCCTTTATTTGTGTTTGGTTCCATGATGCTTTTCCATCCCTAGGCAAAACTTAGGTTGAACAAGTTCAGGACAGCAAGGTCCTTGGTCGTTGTTCAGGTCAGTGCACTCTGATCTCCTTTGGTCTGCACATACATCAGCTTTGGTAGCAGAGCTGTGTGACTTTCTTGGTGAGCTTCTTCCTGGTTACAGGATGTCTACTACTAGGGCTGCCAAGGAGGTGGCTGAACAAGCTCTTAGGGAGAAGGCTGAGTTGGAGAAACATGTTCAATATTTGACAGATCAGTTGAAGAATTATTTATATTTGAAGAAGCAAAGTTTTAAAGAAGACTCCGAATATGAAGAAGAAGGGAGCACATATTCCAGCAATCCTTTTGGTGAAGAAGAAGGTCCTAGTGGAACTAAGAAAGTTAGGGCTAGACAGAGGAAAGCTGGAATGGATGACAAATTAGATTTCAAGGTGGAAATTCCTGAATTTGAAGGTCAGTTGGACACTGAAGTGTTCTTAGACTGGCTGCAAACTGTTGAAAGGGTTTTTGATCTGAAGGAGGTTTCTGAAGAGAAGAAAGTCAAGGTTATTGCTCTAAAATTGAAGAAACATGGTTCAATCTGGTGGTCTAACTTACAGAAAAGAAGGGTAGAGAGGGGAAAAGAGAAAGTTTAGACTTAGGAACAGATAAGAGAAAAGCTAAAGTCTAAGTTCTTGCCTGGGAACTACCTTAAGGAGAATTATGGTAAACTGCAACAGCTAGTGCAAGGCAACAAGTCTGTGGAAGAATATACAAAGGAGTTTGAGATCTTTTGTGGAGATGTGATCTCAACGAGAATGAAACTCAGGTGCTAGTGAGGTTTATGGCAGGATTGAATGGAGGTATTAGGAATGTGGTAGAACTACATCCCTATACTACTTTGGATGAGCTTAGTTCTCTAGCTCACAAGGTAGAGTTGCAAAGGAGGTCTAGAGGAAAAGAGTTTGCTGTAAAAACCCCCTATAAGCCTCAACCCAAATCCTTTACCTATCCGAGAATATACCCCACAGCCCAAAGAACCCCTTTTACCCCAAGATACCCCACAAAACAATCTACTCACCCACAAAAACAACCTATAGCTCCTCAAAGAACCCCAAATCCTATCCCTACTGATAACAGGAGATGTTTTAGATGTCAAGGACTAGGGCACATAGCTTCAGAAAGTCCTAATAAGAGAGTGGTGACCTTGGCTGACTATCAAGCTTCATGGTTTGCTGAACCTGAAGTTGAGTAGGAAGAGGAAGTACATCCAGAGGGAGAGTTGCTTGATCCTGTATATGATGAGATAGAGGAAGGTCCTGATGAAGGAGAGCTATTGGTGATAAGGAGAGTCCTTAGTAGTTCTTCTGTGGAGACAGGACAGGAACAAAGAGAAGCTTTGTTTCATACAAGATGCACTGTGAAAGGGAAAGTCTCCTTAATCATTGTAGATGGTGGCAGCCGTACAAATGCAGCTTCACAGGAAATGGTGGAGAAGTTGCAGCTGCAGACTTCATCACATCCAGCACCCTATTCTATTCAATGGTTGAATTCTAGTGATGGAAATCAGCCCACACTAAGTCCCCCAAGCCCAATCAAGGAGGCCCAATTGAAGCGTCAAGTTAAAGATGGGATCCTTCTGAAATAGCCCGACCGTAACCCAACATAATTAAGTTAAGTAATGAGACTAATTAACCAAAGTCGCACATTTTAATTTACCTAACTGTGTTTTTGCAGGGCTTGAACAGCACAACGACCACCAAGTCTCCATTACAGTAATTTTGTTAAATAACTCTCAAATAGTACTACTGATCTTTCCTAGTAAACCAGAGTATTCAGACATTTTATCTGATAATTTCTCTTTCGAATCCATTATTATTTGAGATTTGAGTAACCATAGAATTTCTATTAGCAAAATATCTCGTAGTTCAATCTTATAGAAATTTATTTGGGAACCCAAATTAATGGTATCGTGTTACAAGGGAGGAAGTATTAAGTGCTAGGACCAAATTATTTCCTTTTTAATTGGCAGCCCAACAATTTTGAGAGCTTTGGGCCATTCTTATAAGGAGGAGGAGTTATAATATATACTCCCTCATTGTATTTCTTTTTCAAAATTCAGACTCTTTTAACTCTCAAACTCCATCTTCCCCACACCTCCTCATTGCCTTCTCATGTCTATCGTGGCCCTCTCTGTGCCCTCCGTCCTGCCGCGCCTCCACTACTCCACTGAACGACGGCCGCCGGCGCCCCCTCACCGGCGATGGCCGCTGCGCTGGCCGACAGCCCTTCTATCCTTCTCTCTTTGTTGTTTCTCCATTCTATTCTTCCCCAATTGAAGGTTATCTCTTAACCCTCTTCTCCCAAATCAAGTTTAATTGAGTGATTGTATTTGGGTATCAATTTCATTGTTGTAATTAGTTGTCTTGAGATATTATCAAGTATGAATATGATGTTTTTAGGGTTTTATTGATGATTAGTGAGTAAAGATAGTTGAGATTGATGTGAATCAATCAAGAAATTATGGAAGTATGTTTAATTGATGGTATTGGGTGAATGCATGTACTTAGAATTGGATTTGGTTAGCAAGGAAATGAATTTTATGGATGTTGATGTTGAATTTATGAAGAGTTTTTTTTTAGGAGCTTCAGGAATAATAAGATTTTGCCTTGCATGTATAAGATAAGGTGTAGAATTAGGATTTCTGAATGTTTTTAATTCTGGAAATTGATTCTTATGCTTGAAAATGATGTTTTGCAAAGAGATTAGGGGGAATTATTAAGCTATCATACAAGCAAACGAATTTGTGAAAGGTTTCTTTGAATCTAGTGGTATTCTGAAAATTCCAGGAAATGTAGAGTATGAATTTAGCCTATTTTATCACTTGAACGGATAGCCTAAGATGTTAGCTAAACCCCGGTTTTTGAATCGTAGAATTTCATTAATTATAGCAAAAGTTATGCCCAAGACTATGAGGCCTCATATCTTAATACGAATTCTGGAAGCAGTCTAGAAATTCATGTCTTTCATCTGTTTAGAGGCCTTTTTGGGCAAAGTATTTAGTATGTTAGATTTAGAGGATTCATTGACCTTTCCGGAACGGTAAATTGCGTAGCCATACGATGTCGGGAGTGAGAGTTATGAGTTCCCGAGCACGAGGCAATAATCTGAAATTACCCAGAAACGTTTTATGACTGCCCTCTTTTCTGGGCCAAAATCCGACCATTTCTCCTTCTCAATTCAATTTATGATTAAAACAAAAGTTGTTGTATGTTCCACAAGCTTTTCGAAATAGGGTCTTGTGCATTCATTGTACATTGGGAGAGGAAGTTATGGTCCATTTTATACGGCTATGTAAATCTGTTCTGTCCAGCAACTAGTGGTGTTCAGGGCTGGTTCTTGACACTTTTAGGACCTCTTCTAGAACTTATATGAGGTATTGGTCAACATAAGAGTTGTCGTACGCAATGTAAGCTTTCCATAGAGTACTCATGAGCATTCAACCGATATCTAGAGCTTGAGTTATAGCGTCCCGAAATATCTTTGCTGGCTATGTTTATTTGACAAAACAACTTTGCTTCATTAATAAATTCCTCCCTTTAGTAAATGTTTTTAGTTTAGACACTCAAATAGAAGTTGTAGGACTTAATTCAGGCTTTCCAAAAAGTCCTCTTGCAAGGTCTTTCAAAACATACAGTGATGTATGTGCAAACCAAAGGGAATCAGAGTGCACTGGCCTGGACAAACACCAAGGACCTTGTTGTCCTGTTCTGTTCAACCTAAGCTCTTCGTAGGGATGGAAAAGCATCAAGGAACGAAAAACAAATAAAAGAAGATAGAAAACATGTGCAACCAATTGATACAGACCACACCACAGTAGGAAACACAAGGGCAAGACTCAGCTCATGCACTAGATACAGTCCACACCACCAGGACACAAACCAAGCTCTACTCAACACCTTCTAAGCTTGCCAAAGCTTAGTTACAGACAAGTAGAAACAATGGAGAGTTTTTAGAGACACTCACAAACACACTGGAGCAAGCTCGACTGGTTTCTCATTCATTCACTCATAATTGAATTCAATTACACAGGAGCTTTACTTACATTGCTACTTTCAGCAAACAGCTGGCTGTAACCGAATGATTAAGGCTTTCCTAAGTATTAGGAAACCTCTAATCTATGTCTAAGCTAGCTTAAAATACAAAAGAAAGTTTCTTAAAACTAATACATTACATAATTACATCAGATTCTATTAAGAAAACAACAAAATAAAATTAAAAGTTGCTGGCTGGTTCTAATTGTGCCAATAGCTACTTACCAAGCCTTAGTCACGCTCCACTAAGCTTATTATAATCTTCCTCTTGGCTGCTTAAGTAGTTGATTGTATTAGCTATCAAGGACATTCGATCATTATAAAGGAATATGACCAAATGACCTTATTAATGCTGAAAATGCTAACACTATCAAGTTGTATGATGCTTGCCTTTTACTAACTCAAACAGACTGTAGGAAATGCCCAATGACATCAGTCACCTGCTGAAGAGGTCCGGGTTCCATTCTCCTCTCTGGTGGGCACCGCTAAGCGAACCGCCTCTTCCAACTCGAACCTCGAGTTGCAATTTCCGGTCACTTCGGGAGCGGGAAGGCTAGTCTCGGCCATCCGATGGATGGGCCCCGGGGCTCCTTAGGGAGGGGCCCACTCACGACACCGACCCCGGAGGCCTCGGATCGACCGGCCGTCTCAAACTAGAGCATCGAAGGTATCGAGTGCAGTGTTTGCAACCCCGAGTGCAATAAGTCCAAGAACCAAGGCACAAGTGGCATCGAGAGCGGCTCACGGCCGTCTCTCGCTCGCCGAAACGAATACGAACATGGCGGCGTCGAGGGCAAGCTCGACCGAGCCACCCATCGGCTCGCCGAGCTGCTGCCGTAAGCGCCAAGACGCAACTCCGCGGCAGCGGGCGAGCACCGCCGCCCGAGCCGTCCTCCTGCTCGCCCGAGCAGCGCTTCTGTCGGAGATGCTGCGCTCGCGACCTGCCGACGACTGGCGGCAGGCAGAAGGCCTGCTCGCCCGAGCTGACCTTCTGCTCGCCCGAGCCGACATTCTGGTCGACACCTTTTTTTCGCTGTTTTGGCTTAATTTTGGGTTTAGTATAAATAGCCTGTTGTTATATTTTTCCAGCACTTTTTGACTAATTAATGAATGTGCTTATGCATGGAATAGGGTTGCTCCCTTTCTCTCAAAATCTTGCTTTACTTTATCCATTGATTAATGGTGGTGTTTGCAAGTCTTCTCTTTATTGATCATTTGGTGGATTCTTCCTTTATGATGGTCATGGTGGGATGCTAGGCTTTGGTGGTGGATTCTCCTTTATCCAAAGTCATATCCAAATCCTTTGGGTTTCAAGCTTTTGTTGATTGTTGATTCAAGTCTCTCAAGCTAGTCCATCAATCTCTCCCACCGCGCCACGCTCCATTTGGTATCAGAGCTCAAGGTTTTCATCTAGCTTGAGTTTTTTCCATTGTTCATACTAGTATTTCTCTATTGTTGGATTTTGGTATTTTGGTTGAAATATTGGTGTTTCCCATCCCTTGTGACTCCAAGTGTGTTGGAGAAATTGTTATTGCTATTGTGTTTGTTGATTTTGATGCATATTGGAGCTTGAGGAAGAGTTGGAAAAATTTGTGCACACAAGGTATTCGATGAAATGCCCAAGTGAGAAAAACACAAAGAACCCTTAGCCAAACACAAGCCAACTACAAGAAAACCCCCAAACTCCACAAAATATCCCAAATACAATCCGTCCCATACCTTTTCCCTCGACATGGAAGATCACGATGACTCCGATCGAGAGGAACCTAGCTACCGGGGTGGCCCTCAACTTCGGGTTCTCGAGAATCGACTTACCACCCATGACGAGCAATTCTCCTCCATCAATCAAACCCTTAATGCCATCATGGCACGGTTGGACAACATCGCCCTAGAGCGTCCCGTTCCACCTCAAGTAGAACGTCCGAGGCGTACACAAAGCCCAGTCCGTCCTCCTCCGAACTTTGAGTCGAGTGACGATGCCAGGGGCTCTCCACGACGCCGAATTCACCGGAATGTGCATGAACAACCCCTTCGAGATGATTTCCAGGACATCAAAATTGACATTCCCGAATTCCACGGTTCCACTGATTCGGACGACTACATCGAATGGACCCAATTGATGGATAGGATCGTCGAAACCAAGGAGTATGATGAGGAGAAGGCTTATAAGATCGCAAGTTTCAAACTCACCAAGGCCGCTTCGCTTTGGTTCGAGAATATGAAATCACAACGGGCTCGAGAAGGGAAGGCGAGAATTTCCACATGGACCCATCTTAAGCAAGTGATGAACCGCCGTTTCTTACCAAGCACTTACCGTCATGACAATCTGAAAAGAGCCTATGCCCTTACCGATTTAACCGTTGAGAGTACATATCGAGTTCGAGCAACTTCTTATCAAAAGTGGCCTCCGGGAACACGAAGATCAAACTATGATGCGTTTTTGAATGGCTTGATCCCACCATCGCTAAAAGGGTCGAGATCCAACCTTATTCTGGATGAGTTGTGTAGCTTGGCCGGGTTGAACGACGTCGAAAGAAAGGGCTCTCACCAAATCGACTTCACGCAACTATTTTCCAACGTCAAACTGACCTCCTCTTCAAGCAGCCACACCCAAACCTAGTGAGACACCCAAGTTTCCTGCTACACCCCGAACTGACAAAGGAAAGGGACTTGTTGTGGCGTCTCCTTCCGAGGACCACTCGTCTTCTGGAAGGAAAGAAATGCTTCAAGTGCCATGGATATGGTCACTTCCAGGCCGATTGTCCAAACCGGCGGACCCTGACTCTCAAAGAGGTCCAGGACATTGACGAGGAATTGCAGGAAGCCCAGGATGAACCTGAATTTGTTGTTGAGGATGCATACGCTAGTGAAGAAGGGGAAGCGGCCGCTTTCGTGACGAGGAGGCGCTCGTCTTGAGGCGAGCTGTTCAAGAAGCTCCTCTTGACCGAGGCCAGCGAGAGACTATATTCCAAACTCGATGCTTAGTTGGAGGCAAGGTGTGCGATCTCATCATCGACGGAGGAAGCTGCACTAATGTAGCCTCTACCTATATGGTTAACAAACTGGGGTTACCTCTTTTGCCTCATCCTCGTCCCTATTCGTTGAAATGGCTCAATGACTGCGAAGGCATTAAGGTAACCAATCGTGTTTTAGTGAATTTGACTTTTGGCACTAACTACACGGACTCTATTGTTTGTGATGTTGTTCCCATGAGCGCGTGTCACGTATTGTTGGGTCGAGTGGCAATTTGACAAGAAAACCACTCATGACGGATCGAGAATACTTACTCCTTTATCCACAAGGGCAAGAGGGTTAAACTCCTACCACTAGCACCACATGAAATATCACCACCTAAACACGGGCGGAAGTGAGGAGCCCAAACACTTGAGTGAGACACGGGTCGAGCGAGCCCTAAGCAAGGGGAAGGCCATTTTTGCCTTGCTCCTCTTGGAGGCGAACACATGTGAGGAAGTGAAACCTAAACACCCTCTCGTTGCCCCCCTTCTTGCTGAATTTGGAGATGTATTTCCCGAAGAGCTCCCACCGGGTCTACCTCCCATCCGAGGTATTGAGCATCAAATCGACCTTATACCCGGCGCTCCACTCCCCAACAAGGCGGCATATCGATGCAACCCGCAAGAGACAAAGGAGTTACAAAGACAGGTTGACGAACTTATTACACGAGGCTATGTTCGAGAGAGTATGAGTCCGTGCTCCGTTCCGGCCCTCCTGGTGCCGAAGAAAGATGAAACTTTCCGAATGTGCGTGGATAGCCGAGCCATCAACAACATTACCATCAAGTATCGGTACCCAATACTGAGGCTTGATGACATGCTCGATGCACTACATGGCTCCTGTATTTTTTCCAAGATTGACCTACGGAGTGGCTATCATCAAATCCGTATGAAGGAAGGCGATGAATGGAAAACGGCGTTCAAGACAAAAGGGGGATTATATGAGTGGCTTGTCATGCCATTTGGGCTTTCCAACGCCCCAAGCACATTCATGCGTCTTATGAACGAGATGTTGAGGCCTTTTATTGGTAAATTCGTCGTGGTTTACTTCGATGATATTCTAGTATATTCGAGGAGTGAAGCGGAGCATGTCGTGCATTTGCAACAAGTGTTCGAGGTTTTGCGGCAACAACGACTTTACGGCAAACTGGAGAAGTGTGAATTTTGCACTCCCCAAGTCGCCTTTCTTGGGTATATTATTTCCGGCGCGGGGATTTCTATGGATCCCTCAAAGGTGGAGGCCATCCGTTCTTGGCCCACTCCCACCACTATCACGGAGGCGAGGAGCTTCCACGGTCTTGCTTCGTTCTACCGCCGGTTCATCAAGGGTTTTAGTACCCTTACCGCCCCTATTACTGAGTGCATGAAGAAGGGCGCTTTTGAGTGGACCCGAGCAGCCCAAGGAGCTTTTGAGAAGCTGAAGTCACAACTTTGTGAGGCTCGTGATTGCTCTCCGGATTTCACACTAGCCTTGAAGTTGATTGCGATGCTAGCGGAGTAGGCATTGGAGCCGTATTGATGCAAAACCAACGCCCTATTGCCTATTTGTTGAGAAACTTCGGTTCAAGGAGAAACTATTCTACGTATGATAAGGAGTTTTATGCTCTCGTACGAGCTCTAGATCATTGGTCACACTACTTGAGGCCAAGCCAGTTTGTCCTTCATTCAGACCATGAGGCGCTCAAGTACCTGAATGGACAACACAAGCTTAGTTCCCGACATGCCAATTGGGTTGAGTTTCTCCAAGGATTCAATTTTGTGGCGAAACACAAGAAGGGGAGCGTGAATGTGGTCGCCGATGCTCTATCGAGGAGACACTCTCTTCTCGTGGTTGAAGCAAGGGTACTTGGGTTTCAACACTTGAAAGAGTTTTACAAGGAGGATAATGACTTTAAATCACACCTCGATGGTAGTGATGGGCGTATTTACTTCAAGGATTTCTTTCAAGGGCAACAAGTTGTGCGTTCCTAAGTGTCCATTGAGGAAGCTTCAGTGCGGCGGTACATGGGGTGGACTAGCCGGTCACTTCGGTATCAATAAGACCATTGACATGTTGAAAGAGCACTTTTATTGGCGAAGATGGGAGGTGATGTGCGGACGTGATATCGAAATGTATTACTGTCACCATGCCAAAAGTCGCCCACCAAGGACTTTATATGCCCCTTCCGGTTCCGAATGGTCCGTGGGAAGATTTGAGTATGGACTTCATTGTAGCTCTTCCCCGAACCGTGCGTGGCAAAGATGCAATTCTAGTCGTCGTTGACCGTTTTTCCAAAATGGCGCATTTCATTGCATGAAAACCGATGACGCCACACATATTGCCACCCTTTTCTTTCGAGAGGTAGTGCGTTTGCATGGAGTTCCGAGGACTATCGTGTCGGACCGTGACACTAAATTCATGGGTCACTTTTGGAGGTCTCTATGGAAGCTCTTGGGAACGAAGCTTTTATTTAGCACATCACATCATCCTCAAACTGACGGTCAAACTGAAATAACCAACAAGACTCTCATTACAATACTTCGGGGTCTTGTGAGTCGGAGTCTACGAGATTGGGATGCGAAGTTATGCCACACCGAGTTTGCCTACAACCGATCTCCCTCTTTTGCTACGGGACATTCGCCCTTCCAGACTTGCTATGGGATCAACCCTATAACTCCTATTGAGCTCCTTCCTCTTCCTTTAGAGTCGAGGGTTAGCGTTGAAGCAAGTGAAAAGGCCGCTGAGATTCAGAAGCTTCACCGGAAAATTTGAGAGAAGATCGAGCGCACCAATGAACTTTATAAGGCCCGAGCCAACAAGCATCGCCGGGGTGTCACGTTCAAGCCCGGGGACTTGGTTTGGTTACATTTGAGGAAGGAACGGTTTCCTTCCCGGAGGAGTAATAAGCTAATGCCACGAAATGAGGGACCGTTCAGAGTTTTGGCCAAGATAAATGACAACGCCTACAAGCTTGATCTTCCGGGTGATATCGGGGTCTCATCAACCTTCAACATCGGAGATCTTTCACCCTACGTTGAGGATATTGAATCCGACGCGGATTTGAGGGCAAATCCTCTTCAAGAAGGGGAGGATGAAGAGGTCCGGGTTCCATTCTCCTCTCTGGTGGGCACCGCTAAGCGAACCGCCTCTTCCAACTCGAACCTCGAGTTGCAATTTCCGGTCACTTCGGGAGCGGGAAGGCTAGTCTCGGCCATCCGATGGATGGGCCCCGGGGCTCCTTAGGGAGGGCCCACTCGCGACACCGACCGAGGCCTCGGATCGACCGGCCGCCTCGAAACTAGAGCATCGAAGGTATCGAGTGCAGTGTTTGCAACCCCGAGTGCAATAAGTCCAAGAACCAAGGCACAAGTGGCATCAGAGAGCGGCTGCGCCGTCTCTGGCTCGCCCGAACATGAATCAAGGCGTCGAGGGCAAGCTCGGCCGAGCACCCATCGGCTCGCCCGAGCCGGCTTCGTCCGAATCGCCAAGACGCAACTCGCCAACGACTCGCGGCGAGGCAGCTCGCCGCCCGAGCCGCCTCCCGCTCGCCGGCGGCTTCGTCGAGATCTGCGCTCGCGACCTGCCGACGACCGGCGGCAGAAGAAGGCTCCGCTCGAGCCGACCTTCGCCGCCCGAGCCGACATTCTGGTCGACACCTTTTTTTCGCTGTTTTGGCTTAATTTTGGGTTTAGTATAAATAGCCTGTTGTTATATTTTTCCAGGACTTTTTGACTAATTAATGAATGTGCTGATGCATGGAATAGGGTTGCTCCCTTTCTCTCAAAATCTTGCTTTACTTTATCCATTGATTAATGGTGGTGTTTGCAAGTCTTCTCTTTATTGATCATTTGGTGGATTCTTCCTTTATGATGGTCATGGTGGGATGCTAGGCTTTGGTGGTGGATTCTCCTTTATCCAAAGTCATATCCAAATCCTCTGGGTTTCAAGCTTTTGTTGATTGTTGATTCAAGTCTCTCAAGCTAGTCCATCAATCTCTCCCACCGCGCCACGCTCCACATGCACTCCTCGATCAGTAGTAGTAGATGACCTTAGGAACACAAGGAAACCACCAAATGTCATCGCCTTGAGCTGTTGCAGCTTGTATCAAACCTTCAGATAACCTAAACCCTGATTTCACAGCTTGGGGTTCTGCGAAGGTCCAATTGCACAAATTGGACTTAGGTTCTAAGGCCAAGGCTGCCTCCTGCACTTAATCCTGGGGAAAACATGTAACTTCCAGTTAGTACTTCAAAACTCCCCTAGGACCTGTCTTCCATTGCTGAGCTAAGCTTGATGTAGGAGGGACTTAATGCCTCCTGAATTCCCAGCTAGGTCCCAATGGGTGAAGGACCTGCTGAGGACCTCAGGACAGAAAGCCCTGTCCTCCTTCTTTGCTGAATCAGCTAACATTGCTACTGTAGATGGACCTCCATCATCCTCCTCTGGTTCAGAAAAGTTTGACCTCAAACTTGGTAAACCCTCTTCTGCTGGATATTAGGGTCTAAGATCAGCAACATTCTAGGAAACAAGCTTCCCTTTCCTCGAATGGACCATCAGCTTTGGAAACAAGCTTCCCTTTCCTCCTGTCTTTCCTAAGGTATAGCCATACCAAGTCACCTAGAGTAAACACAACTCTCCTCCTCTTTTGATTTGCTGCTGCTACTACCATATCATTGTGCTTCTCAATTTGTTGTTTTACTTGTTGATGGAACTCTTTAATCTTCTTGGCCCTTAGATCGGCTTCATAACTAAACTTGAGTGAAGTAGCTTGGGGTACCAAATCCAAAGGGGTGATTGGATTCAATCCATGAACCACTTCAACAGGTAAATGACCAGTAGCTTTACTTGGGGCTCTGTTGAAATCAAACTCTGCCTGTGGTAGCACAGTATCCCAACTTCCTTTGCTTCTTGCTACTAGGCTTCTCAAGAGTGCACCCAAGGTTCTATTAGTAACCTCAGTTTGTCCATCTGTCTGGGGGTGACATGTAGTGCTAAACTTGAGTTGAGTTCCTTTCTTCTTCCATAATGTAACCCAGAAATGGCTAAGAAACTTGGTATCCCTGTCTGAAACCATAGACCTAGGAATGCCATGTAATTTGACTACCTCTTGGAAATGTAAATCAACAACTTTAACAGCATCAAAGGTAGTATTGCATTGAATAAAATGAGCCATTTTTGAGAATCTATCAACAACAACCATAATAGAGTCTTTGCCTCTCTGAGTTCTTGGGAGTCCCACAATGAAATCAAGACTAACATCTTCCCATGGACCTTTAGGAACTGACAAAGGGGTATAAAGCCCTTGAGGTAGGCTTTGACTCTTGGATAATTGGCATATGTTGCATCTCTTGACAAAATGCTCTACATCTCTTCCCATCTTTGGCCAAAAATAATGTTCTTTGAGCATAATAAGTGTCTTCTCTATGTCAAAGTGTCCTACTAATCCTCCGCCATGAACTTCAGAAATCAGTAACTCCCTTATACTGCTTCTAGGAATACATAATCTGCTGCCTTTGAATAAAAATCCAAGATCTGTATGATAAGACCCTAAGGATGCTGTTGACAAGCCTGAAACTTGTCCTTGAAATCATCATCTGTAGCATAAAGGACCTTCAGTTGCTCAAATCCTAGGATTCTGAAATCCAGGATGTGCAATAAATAAAATCTTCTGGAAAGTGCATGAGCTCCCTTATTCATTGCCTGACTTATGATGGATCATGAAATGAAAAGATTGCATAAACTCGACCCATTTAGCATGCTTGGGATTAAGCTTGTGTTGTCCTTGAATATACTTCAAGGCTTCATGATCACTATGCAGAATAAACTCTCCACCAACCAAATAATGTCTTCAATGCTCAAGAGCTCTGATTAGTGCATAAAATTCCTTATCATAAGTGTTGTACTTCTTCTTTGCTTCATTCAGTTTCTCATTGAAGTAAGCTATAGGCATGCCTTCTTGAGATAAGACAGCTCCAATACCCATGAAAACTTCTCTTAGATCTGTTCGATGGACCTCTATGCTGCTGCAGTCCAATGAAAAGACTTTCCTTTGATAACTTCAGTCATGGGTGCCATAATAGTGCTGAAATTTCTCACAAATCTTCTGTAAAGTGAAGTTAACCCATGAAAACTTCTTACTTGCTGAATAGAACAGGGTATAGGCCACTCTTGAATTGCCTTGATCTTCTCCTGATCAACTTAAATGCCATCAGTAGATACTATATAGCCAAGAAAAATAACTTGGTCTTTAAAGAACTGGCACATCTTCAAAACTCCCATAATGCTTCTCCTTAGACAGAATATCCATTACTTGGTTTAGAAGTTGTTGATGATCTGCTTCTGTCTTGCTATAAACCATAATATCATCAAAATAAACAACTACACAACTTCCAATCAAAGGCTTCAGTACTTGGTTCATAAGCCTCATGAATGTAAAAGCAGAATTTGTAAGGCCAAAGGGCATTCCAAGCCATTCAAATAGTCCTCCCTTTGTTTTAAATGCTGTCTTCCATTCATCACCTTCATAAATCCTGATTTGATAATAACCACATCTTAAATCTATCTTGGAAAACACCTGAGACCCATAGAGCTCATCAAGAAGATCTTCAAGTCTAGGTATTGGAAACCTATACTTGATTGTTATTTAATTTATAGCTCTACAGTCTATACACATTCTTTGGCCACCATCTTTCTTAGAGACCAATAGAGCATGAACTGCACATGGACTTAGGCTCTCCCTGATCATTCCCTTGCTAAGAAGATCATCCACTTGCCTTTGAATCTTTGCAGTTTCTGCTGAAGCCATCCTATAAGCAGGTTTGTTTGGCAAGACTAACCCTGGGACTAGATGAATCTTGTGCTGGATGTCTCTCTTGGGGGGCAATCCTGGGGGCATCTCTTCTGGAAATAGAAATGCATACTCTTCCAGGAGTGGGACAAGTAGGGGATGGTTATTTTCTGGGGTTTGTGGTTCATCAGGGGATAATAGAATGACGTCCTTACAAGCACTGAACTCATGATGCTCAGCATCTAGTAAAAGATCAAGGGTAGACTCAAGGTAAAGGTTCTTTGTGGGCTGGGTGTGTTTGAGTGGGGTTAAGGTTATTTTCTTGTGGTTCACCACCAAGGTATAAGTATTGGCCCTCCCATCATGTTGTACAAACCTGTCAAACATCCAAGGCCTTCCCAACAACAAATGACATGCGTCCATAGGCAAGACATCACACCAAACAGAATCATGATATGATTTGCCTATTGAAAAACTCACCAAACACCTTTCTGTGATAGGGATGCCTCTGCTAGATTTCAACCATTTAATTGAATAGAGTGTTGGATGTGATTAAGTCTCTAGCTGCAACTTCTCCACTATTTCCTGTGAAGCTACATTTGTACAGCTGCCACCATCTACAATAATAGAGCAAACTTTCCCTTTCACAGTCCATCTTGTATGAAACAAGGCTTCTCTTTGTTCCTGTCCTGTCTCCACAGAAGTACTGCTTAGAGCTCTCCTTATCACCAATAGCTCTCCTCCATCAGGACTTTCCTCTACCTCATCATACACAGGATCAAGCAACTCTCCCTCTGGATGTACTTCCTCTTCCTGCTCAACTTCAGGTTCAGCAAACCATGAAGCTTGATAGTCAGCCAAGGTCACCACTAGCTATGTGCCCTAGTCCTTGACATCTAAAACATCTCCTGTTATCAGTGGGGATAGGATTTGGGGTTCTTTGAGGTGCTAGAGGTTGTTTTTGTGGGGGAGTAGATTGTTTTGTAGGGTATCTTGGGGTAAAAGGGGTTCTTTGGGCTGTGGGGTATGTTTTGGGATAGGTAAAGGATTTGGGTTGAGGCTTATAGGGGGTTTTTACAGCAAACTCCTTTCCCTTAGACCTCCTTTGCAATTGTACCTTGTGAGCTAGGGAGCTGAGCTCATCCAAAGTAGTATAGGGATGCAGTTCCACCACATTCCTAATACCTTCATTCAGTCTTGCCAGAAACCTCACTAGCACCTGAGTTTCATTCTCCTTGAGATCACATGATGGAGACCATCAAGCAGAACAATCAACAGCAGCAGCTCCATCAGCAAAGGAGGCATCCAAGGAGTCTTCACCAGCAATTGCAGCAGTAGCACCAGGAGGAGTTCAAATTGTTTCACATAACTCAACAGCTAGGGAAGCCTTTCCAGCAGAAACAGCAGGCTTTCAAAGCCTAGCACAGACAGCAAGATATTCCAAGTGTTTCTCAACATTTCCAAGATCGAGCAGGAGGTTTACAGCATCACCAGCAACCACCAGTCGACCACCAGCATCCATCCCGACTAGCTACACACTTGTAAAGCAAGTCCTGGTATCTACAACCACTCAGCCCACCAGCATTGGTCATCCAGACCAACTTCAGTTCCCAGCAACAACAGGTCAAGCAGCTGGCTTTCTCAATGTCATATCTATTGATTGAGGATGATTCAGCTAAGGTTTCCTAGGAGTTTTTTGTTCTTTGTCATGCCATTTTCAAGTCCAATCCAACTCCCAGCATGATCGAGCATGGCACAGTAAGATTCAGAAGTCAGAATAGACAACCCCAGCAGGGTTGTTTTATCTATTTTTCCAGAACCCCAGTTCTGGGGCTATATGTCCTCATTTCTGTCTTTAGGGGTTGTTTTGGTCTTTTCAGCATAATATTAACCTGTTGAGATCACTTCCAGGTTAGTATTGGCGAGGGAATCACCTCAGTAAGATTGTTTTTATGCCCCTAGAGAGGAAAGCCTCTCATTGGCTCATTTTGCCACCTTTTGGCAAATTGGTCCAATCAGGATTTAGCTAGCATTTCTCTTTTATTTTCTAAGCAAATGTAATCCGGATCATATTAGATAGCTTAGGATGTAATCATATGTATTTGTTTTAAGCTTTGAAAGTTAGAATTAGATCTGGAAGATTAGGCAGAAGCTTATGCTTAAGCAACTGCTAATCAACTGTTAGCTTTCTTTATATTGTGAAGTTTTCCATCAATGAAAGGCACCTCAGTGTTCATTCAATAGTATTCTCGAGTGTGTTAGTACCTTTGAAAGTTTGTTAGTGTCCTATAACTCTCAACCTTGGTTAAAACAGCTCCTGACACTGGATTTTGACAACCATCCAGCAAGTGTCATCTGTGCTTGATCATCCATGCTTAGGTGTGTTTGTAGAGGCATGTGTGTGAGAGTCAATTGCCCTTGATTACAGCTGAAGGCATTTCCGTAACAGTTCTAAGCGAGTCTATCTTTTATATTCTGTCTTGGGTTGTCTTCTATTCCAGCTACTTTCTTTCAAATAGTTCTTATATTTTAAGCATTTAGCTGTGTGTGTGAGTTGTATGGTGTATTCTAGTTCAATACTCTGATCTTTGGGAGCTAGCATGCATCATCTTAGTATCTAAGCATTGTGTTCTATCTTGGAAGTGTGTTGAAGTTGTTGTTTGAAATGGCCGGAGCTATTAGAACCCCACAAGAAGTCTTAGAACAGACCCTAAAAGAAAAAGAAGAAGTAGAACAAAAAATGAAGTTTCTAAGTGAGCAGTTGCAGTATTACATGAGATTGCATAGAAATGAGTTGAATAGGGAGACTGATGATGAGATGGAGGAAGGAGAAGGTGAGAATCCTTTTAGTAGGACAAGGAGAGGAGGTCGAGGTCCTAGACCTACACCTAGAAGGAGAAGAAGGGTCAGAAGATCACCTAGGATCAGTGAGCTTGAGGAGAATAGTGAGAGTGAAAGAGAAGAAAGGAGGGGAGACAGGAGGATTGAGAAGCTAGACTTCAAGATTGATATACCTGAATATGAAGGAGAGCTAGATCTTGATGTTTTCCTAGATTGGTTACAAACAATAGAGAGAGTCTTTGACTTGGTGGACTGATATGCAGAAAAGAAGAGTGGAGATTGGGGAAGCCAAGGTGAGCACTTGGATTGAGATGAGGCAGAAGCTGAAGGAGAAGTTCCTCCTAGAAAACTAAATGAAGGAGAACTACTTCAAGTTATAGCATTTTGTGCAGGGAAGCAAATCTGTGGAAGACTTTACCAAGGAGTTTGAGCATTTGCTTTGGAAGTGTAACATGCAAGAGAATGAAGTTCAAACTTACAGAAGATATCTTGCAGGTGTGAATGAGAGTATCAGGAATGTTGTGGAGTTGCAGGTCAATGATTCCCTTGATGAGCTGAGCTCTTTGGCTCACAAAGTGGAACAGCAGAAGAAAGCTAGAGCAAAGGACTACAGCAACAACAGATATCCAGCCAAACCTTAAACCCAAGCTAAGCCAAACCCATACAACAAGCCATATATTCCCCCACAAAAAGCCTATCCACCCCCACCCCCAGCACAAGCTAGAAATCCAATCCCAAGACCCCCACAAAATCAGCCACAAAATCCCCCACAAAGAACCCGAGCCCCTATCAGCAGAGCTTATTCAGAAAGAAGATGTTTCAGGTGTCAAGGACTAGGGCACATTGCCTCAGAATGTCCTAACAAGAGAATGGTTACTCTTGCTGAGTACCAAGCAGCTTTGTTTATTGATCCTGAACATGTGCAGGGAGAAGAACTGGAGTATGAAGAGCATGAGCATTACCCTATCTATGATGATGAGGTTATAAAAGAAGGTCCATATGAGGGAGAGATGCTTGTGATCAGGAGAGTTCTGAGCAGCTCTGCAGTAGAGGAAGCAGAAGAGCAAAGGGAGAATATCTTTCATACAAGGTGTACCATTGGATGGAAGGTGTGTTCTGTGATTGTAGACAGTGGGAGTTGTACTAATGCAGCCTCCAACACTATAGTGAAGAAGCTAAGCCTGACAACCAAGCCCCACCCAGCTCCATACACCATCCAGTGGCTTAGCTCAGGCAAAGGTATCCAAGTATCTACTAGATGCCTTGTTGCTTTTTCAATTGGTCAGTCGTACAAAGATGAGGTCTGGTGTGATGTCTTACCTATGGAGGCATGTCATTTGCTTTTGGGTCGACCTTGGTTGTATGATAGATCAGTAAACCATTGTGGAAGAGCTAATACCTACACCCTGACCCTAAACCACAGAAAGATTGTCCTTACCCCCATGAAACCCTCACAGTTAACCAAAAAAGCCAAAACCCTATGTCTTGAACCTAGTCTTGATGTGTTGTTATTATCTGATCATCATGAGTTTAGCACACAGAAAGACTTGATCCTTTTAGACCTTGAAGAACCCTCAGCACCACAAAATAACCACCCTTTATTCCTACCTTTACTCCAGCAGTTTCAGCATGTATTTCCTGATGAAATGCCACCTGATTTCCCACCTAAAAGAGATATCCAGCACAAAATTGACTTAGTGCCTGGATCAGTGTTGCCTAATAAGCCAGCTTATAGGATGACACCAGCAGATACCAATGAAATACAGAGGCATGTGGATGAGTTATTGGAAAAGGGAATGATTAGGGAGAGTTTAAGTCCATGTGCAGTCCCAGCCTTGTTAGTGCATAAGAAGGATGGAAGCCAAAGAATGTGTATTGATTATAGGGCCATTAACAAGATTACTATCAACTGTAGGTACCCAATACCTAGACTTGAAGACATGTTGGATGAGTTACATGGATCAACAGTCTTTTCTAAGATTGATTTAAGGAATGGATATTACCAGATTAAGATCTATGAGGGAGATGAGTGGAAGACAGCATTCAAAACCAAGGGAGGTTTGTTTGAATGGTTGGTCATGCCCTTTGGCCTGACTAATGCCCCATCTATATTCATGAGACTCATGAACCAGGTCCTTAAGCCACTCATAGGCAAGAGTGTTGTGGTATACTTTGATGATATTCTGGTCTATAGCAGGTTTCAACAAGAGCATGTCAAGCATTTGAAGGAGGTTTTAACTATTCTAAGCAGGGAGGAGTTATTTGGCAATCTCAAGAAGTGTCACTTATTTACAGCACAAGTGAACTTCTTGGGATACATTGTTACAACAGCAGGTATTCAGGTTGATGAGGAGAAGATTCAAGCAAATAGGGAGTGGCCTGTGCCCACTTCCATTTAGCAAGTCAGGAGCTTTCATGCCCTGGCTTCATTTTATAGGAGATTTGTCAAGAATTTAAGCACCATTCTGGCGCCAATGACTGAAGTGGTGAAGGAAAAGTCCTTTATTTGGACAACAATAGCCCAAGAAACCTTTGAAGAAGTCTAGGAGAGACTCACTTCAACACCGGTTCTAGTACTACCCAACTTCAGCAAGGTTTTTGAGGTAGAGTGTGATGCTTCAAGAGTTGGCATAGGAGAAGTATTGACCCACGAGGGCAAGCCAGTTGCCTATTTCAGTGAGAAGTTGAATGATGCCAAGAAGAAATACAACACCTATGACAAAGAGTTCTATGCCATCATTAGAGCTCTTCAGCACTTGAGGCACTACCTTATTGGAGCTGAGTTCATTCTCCACAGTGATCATGAAGCCTTGAAGTTCTTTCAAGGGCAGCATAAGCTCAACACCAGGCATGCTGCTTGGGTCGAGTACATGCAGCAATTCCACTTCATGATCCACCACAAATCAGGAGTGCTAAACAAGGGAGCAGATGCACTGAGTAGAAGGTATATGTTGCTTCATATACTTGATTCTAGAATTGTTGGATTTGAGCATTTGAAAGCTTTGTATCAGGAGGATGGAGACTTTAAGCAGGTGTACCAGAAGTATCAGCAGCAACCCCAGGGTCTGTATCACATAGACCAGGGTTATTTGTTCAAAGGGGGCATATTGTGTGTCCCTAAGAGCAGCTTCAGAGAGTTACTGATCTCAGAAGTCCATGGAGGGAGTTTAACAGAACATTTTGGAGTTGATTTAACATTATTGATGCTAAAAGAACACTACAATTGGCCAAAGATGAGGAAAGATGTGGAGCATCTGTTGAAGAGGTGCAATGTTTGTCAATTGGCAAAGTCACACAGCCTACCTCAAGGCTTATACACACCATTGCCAGTTCCCAGCAGCCCTTCGGAAGATGTTAGCCTTGATTGTATTGTAAGTTTGCCAAGAAATCAGAGATGGAATGATTCCATCATGGTGGTGGTTGATAGATTTTCAAAGATAGCACATTTCATACCATGCCACACCACTTTTGATGCCACCAGAGCTGCTGAGTTATTCTTTTAATAGATTGTCAGGTTACATGGAGTGCCAAAGACAATGGTGTTTGACAGAGATACCAAGTTTTTGAGCCATTTTTGGGTTACATTGTGGAAGAAACTAGGCACCCAACTCAAGTACAGTACCACTTGCCATCCACGGACTGATGGACAGACAGAGGTTACTAATAGAACACTTGGAGTCCTATTGAGAGCACTTATCCACAAAAATAAAGCAGGATGGGATACTCTTTTACCCCATGCTGAATTTGCTTACAACAAAGCACCATCCAAGGCCACAGGCTACTCTCTATTTCAAGTAGTCTATTGTAAAAATCCAATTTCCCCTTTGGATTTATTTCCACTAACTACTTCTCTCATGTTTAGTTTTGAAGCAGGTAAAAGAGCAGAACAAATTAAGGAGCTTCATCAGGAAGTGAAGGAGAAAATTTCCAAGTACACTGAACAGGTGTCTACTTCAGCAAACAAGCATAGGAAGAAGGTGAATTTCCAGCCAGGAGATCTAGTTTTGATCCACCTAAGGAAGGACAGGTTCCCCAGCAAGAGAAAAGGCAAGCTACTACCAAGAGCAGATGGCCCCTTTGAAGTGCTTAAGAAAATAGGAGATAATGCCTATAAGTTAGACATATCTGAAGAGTATGGAGGCTCAGCAACATTCAATGTAGCAAACCTTCAACCATACTATTCAGCAGATGAAGACCTTCTAAGTTTAAGGACATACGTTCCTCAACCTGGGGAGGATGATGGAGACCATCAAGCAGAACAATCAACAGCAGCAGCTCCATCAACAAAGGAGGCATTGAAGGAGTCTTCACCAGCAATTGCAGCAGCAGCACAAGGAGGAGTTCATATTGTTTCACACAACTCAGTAGCTAGGGAAGCCTTTCCAGCAAAAACAGCAGGCTTTCAAAGCCCAGCACAGACAACAAGATACTCTGAGTGTTTCTCAACATTTCCAAGATCCAGCAGGAGGTTTACAGCATCACCAGCAACCACCACTCCACCAGCAGCATCCATCCCGGCTTGCTACACACTTGTAAAGCAAGTCCTGGCATCTCTGACCACTCGGCTCACGGATTGGTCATCGGACCAACTTGGTTCCAGAACAACGATCAGCGGTGGCTTTCCCAATGTCATATCTATTGATTGAGGAAGATTAAGCTAAAGTTTCCTAGGAGTTTTTTGTTCTTTGTCATGCCATTTTCAAGTCCAAGCCAAGTCCTAGCATGATCGAGCATGGCACAGTAAGATTCAGAAGTCAAAACAGACAACCCCAGTAGGGTTGTTTTATCAGTTTTTCCAGAACCCCAGTTCTGGGGCTATATGTCCTGATTTCTGTCTTTAGGTGTTGTTTTGGTCTTTCCAGCATAATATTAACCTGTTGAGATTACTTCCAGGTTAGTATTGGTGCGAGAATTACCTCAGTAAGATTGTTTTTACCCCCTAGAGAGGAAAGCCTCTCATTGGCTCATTTTGCCACCTTTCGGCAAATTGGTCCAATCAGGATTTAGGTAGCATTTCTCTTTTATTTTCTAAGCAAATGTAATCTAGATCTATTATATTGCTTAGGATTTAATTATATGTATTTGTTTTAAGCTTTGTAAGATAGAATTAGATCAGGAAGATTAGGTAGAAGCTTATGCTTAAGCAACTGCTAATCAATTGTTAGCTATCTTTACATTCTGAAGTTTTCCTTCAATGAAAGGCATACCAGTGTTCATTCAATAGTATTCTCGAGTGTCTTAATACGCCTGAAAGTTTGTGAGTGTCATATTACTCTCAACCTTGGTTCAATCTGTTCTAGTCACTGGATATTGGCAAAATCCAGCAACTGTAAGTTGAGCTTGATCATCCATGCTTTGGTGCGTCTGTAGAGGCATGTGTGTGAGAGTCAATTGCCCTTGATTACATCTGATGGTGTGTCTGTAACAGTTCTAAGCGAGCCTATCTTTTATGTTCTCCCATGGTTGTCTTCTATTCCAGTTACTTGCTTTCAAACAGTTCTTATCTTTTAAGCATTCAGCTGTGTGTGTGAGTTGTATGGTGTATTCTAGTTCAATACTCTGATCTTTGGGAGCTAGCATACATCATCACACCTCCACAAAAGATGCTCAAACTCCTTTGTGCATTTCTCCACAGACCTGCTACCTTGCACCAAATGTTGCAATTTGCAATAGTTCTCCTTAAGATAGTTCACAGGCAAGAACTTAGACTTCAGCTTTTCCCTCATCTGTTCCCAAGTCTTAACATTCTCTTTTCCCCTCTCTAATCTTCTTTTATGTAGGTTACACCACCAGATTGAAGCATGTTTCTTCAATTTCAGAGCAATAAGCTTGACCTTCGTCTCTTCAGAAACCTCCTTTAGATCAAAAACCCTTTCCACAGTCTGCAACCAGTCTAAGAACACCTCAGTGTCCAGCTGACCTTCAAATTCAGGAACTTCCACCTTGAAATCTAATTTGTCATCCATTCCAGCCTTGCTCTGTCTAGCCCTAACTTTCTTAATTCTACTAGGACCTTCTTCTTCCCCAAAAAGATTGCTGGAATAAGTACTCCCTTCTTCTTCATAATCAGAGTCTTCCTCAAAACTTTGTTTCTTAAAATATAAATAATTCTTCAACTGATCTATCAAATATTGAACATGTTTCTCCAACTCAACCTTCTCCCTAAGAGCTTATTCAGCCACCTCCTCGGCAGTCCTACTAGCAGACATCATGTAACCAGCAAGAAGCTAACCGAGAAATTCACACAGCTCTGATACCAAAGCTGATGTATGTGCAGACCAAAGGGAATCAGAGTGCAATGGCCTAGACAAACACCAAGGACCTTGCTATCCTGTTTTGTTCAACCTAAGCTCTTCCTAGGGATGGAAAAGCATCAAGGAACGAAAAACAAATAAAAGTAGATAGAAAACCTGTGCATCCAGCTGATACAGACCACACCACAGTGTGAAACACAAGGGCAAGACTCAGCTCATGCACTGGATACAGTCCACACCACCAGAACACAAACCAAGCTCTAGTCAACACCTTCTAAGCTTGCCAACGCTTAGTTACAGACAAGTAGAAACAATGGAGAGTTTTTAGAGACACTCACAAACACATAGGAGCAAGCTCGACTGGTTTCTCATTCATTCACTCATAATTAAATTCAATTACACAAGAGCTTTGCTTACATTGCTACTTTCAGCAAGCAGCTGGCGGTAACTGAATGATTAAGGCTTTCCTAAGTATTAGGAAACCTCTAATCTATGTCTAAGATAGCTTAAGATACATTAGAAAGCTGCTTAAAACTAATACATTACATAATTACATCAGATTGTATTAAGAAAACAACAAAAAAAAGTCAAAAGTTGCTGGCTGGTTCTAATTGTGCCAGCAGCTACTTACCGAGCCTTAGTCATGCTCCACTAAGCTTATTATAATCTTCCTCTTGACTGCTGAAGTAGCTGATTGTATTAGCTATCAAGTACATTTTATCATTAAAAAGGATTATGACCAAATGACCTTATTAATGCTGAAAATGCTAACACTGTCCAGCTGTATGATGCTTGCCTTTTACTAACTCAAACAGGCTGTACGAAATGCCTAAGGAAATCAGTCACCAGCACTCCTCGATCAGTAGTAGTAGATGATCTTAGGAACAAAGGGAAACCACCAAATGCCATTCCCTTGAGCTGTTGCAGCTTTTATCAAACCTTGAGATAACCTGAACCCTGATTTCACAGGTTGGGGTTCTGCCAAGGTCCAATTGCACCAATTGGACTTAGGTTCTAAGGCAAAGGCTGCCTCCTGCACTTGATCCTGGGGAAAACATGTAACTTCCAGTTAGTACTTCAAAACTCCCCTAGGACCTGTCTTCCATTCCTCAGCTAGGCTTGCTGTAGGAGGGACTTAATCCCTCATGAATTTCCATCTATGTCCCAATGGGTGAAGGACCTGCTGATGACCTCAAGACAGAAAGCCCTCTCCTCCTTCTTTGCTGAATCAGCTAACATTGCTACTGTAGATGGACCACCATCATATAGGAAGAGTTATACCTTTCTGAATAACATGAAAAAAAATCTCGGAGTCTTCCAAAATTATTGTGATTGGTTTTATTGATTTATCTAGGGAACTCTTCCCTTATAAGAACCCAATTTAAGTCTTTTTCTTTATTCTTACCTTAAAAATCCTCTAAGGGGTCGTTGCTCTCACCTGTTCAAGTCCGCTCAAGTGCAAGGGATTCTTCAGGCAGTCTAGTTCAAGGTACGCATGTTGCCTATACCCTTCCTAAAATATTTTATTTGAGTTTAATAAGCAAGTGTAATGATATTGAGAGTGAATAAGGTTTACTTGTTTTATCACGTAACTATGGCCCCGACCTATTGTTATTTGAGTCATTGAGCACTCCCACAGTAAATACCGAACCTATTGTCAACCCATCTGGATCTCCCGATCGGTCCGGGTATGCGCATACGGAGGCTTAGACCGACGATCGCAAAGCAGAGGACTACTAAAGATAATAATATGGCAAGCATGTTTATTGTTGTTCATTGTTGTTTATTGTTTTATTGTTTTACAATTTTATTGTTTATAAAATGAATTGAAATGCGCGAAATAAAATGAATTACCTAAGTTTATTTATTGTCCAGGGGTATGCGTCTTGAGTTTCAACTCATTTGCAAATTGTTTTATGTTTTGTTTTAGGTGGTGCCTCTAAGATTAAGGCGAATAAGGCAAGCTCCGATAAAGAAGCCAGTTAAGCAATAAAGGAGATATGGTTGACATACTTATTAATGAGGGTTTGAGGTGGAGGTGATTCCTCTATTTGCTTGTGTAAATTATAAGTGAATTAAGGTTTTATATGGAAAGTTAAGGTTATGTATGTTGTTCAAAACTCCTTTTTGGAATTGTTGTGTATTGTTTAGAGTCATACATATATGGTTGGTGTTTAATTGTGATTGATAAGCCTTGCCCATATTTGTGGACGGCGGTAATGCCTTCTGATTATATTTTCGTTGCGCTAATCATTGGGTTATGAAGTGTTTAGTAATAATTCGATGATTTTAAATCTGCGGGCGTTACACCTTTATGAAAGGACTCCATTCTATACAAGCCCAAAAAGGAAAATTAAGTTCATTTACATCAAGTGGGCCAAACAAGGAAAATATAAAGTATAAGTCCAAAGGCCCATTCACATGGTGTGCTTCTTATTTCAATAGGATTTCCAAACATCCTAGGCGAAGCCCAACTACACATTCAAAGCCCACGTCCAAGATCAAGGGTCCAAGCGAATTTTACATTGATCTTTTGGATGTAATTTTATTTTATAGCTTTTTATTATTTCGGAGAGCTTTATTTTATTAGGAGTCTAGATTAGTCTAGAATGTTCTAAGGTGTTTTAGAATGTTCTAGAAGTAGAAGGTGTGAGTGTGTGTGTGTGACATGTCGAATAGTATTTTAGGCGCCAAGATTAGTTAGTTATCCTAGATAAGATTGACTTATTTTGTAACTAATCCATCTTGGATTAGGAAAGCCTAAACCTATTAGGATAGGATTGATGTAACAAACTACCCCTAGGATAAGGAGTCCTAATCCAAGGGAGAGCAGGATTGATTAGCCGTCTAGGAATAGGATATCTTGGCTTGCACGCCAAGTAGGAGTAATCCTAGTCTAATTAGTATGGCTTGCACGTCAAGTAGAGAGTTCTAGTCCCTTTAGGACGCTCCTAGTATAAATAGGATTGTAGCCTCTCAAAGGCAATCAATCAACCTTGAATTATGAAATCAGTTAAGCTTTTAGCTTTCTCTCGAGAGTTTAGATAAACCTCACGCCTTTCTTCTATTGTATCTAGGTATGGCACCCAAGTGGTTAGGAAGAGCTTGATCCTAGGTTACGGTCTAGATCAAGTTAGCCCAAGGTTGTCTTTCTTGTGGATTCAAGTTAGAAACCTAGTTCTATCCGTTCTTATCGTTCTGTCAATACGGTTAAGATAATTACATCGTTGTCTTTCTATAAATATAGTTAAGACAAACCTACCCTTACTACCACCTCCTCCCAAACATCCCCCTCCTTTCTTTTTCCCTCTACCATCCTTAGGAAGGCCGAGAGCATTGCAAAGGTCCTGAACCGTACACTCTACCTCTTTCTTGGCCATAATGTAAGAGAAAGTGGCATTGGATGTGCCGTCTTCCCGAACCACAAGAGAACTCAGAAATTCAAGCACCGGTTGTTCGATGATGGGCTCGTTAATTGTGGCAAAAATTTCCCAACCCATGACTTTAATGAAGAAGTCCATGCTGGGTTTACAATAAACATCCCGTGTTGTCTCCTCGTGATATAAGTTCGGAGCACAAATTTTCCACTTTTTCAACCTTTCGTACCTCGCCTTATGTATATCGTCCCGGAAGTTGACTTTCACTTTCGGGTCAAATTGGATTAAGGAGGCGGTTAACCCTTGTAGCGGTCTTGTCGGGTTCTACCGAAGTGGATGGGGCAGGGGTTGGTTCTGGCTCGGACCGGGCACGCTTTGCTCGTCCCATTGAAGTAAACAAAGAGTAATATACCACAACAGACAGCAATGTCCCAAAATCCCAAAGAACAGCAAGATGCCAACCAGGAATTTCACCAACTACACTCCAATGAACAAGGTAGCACCCAAATTTGCATGCCCAAACTCAACCAAGAGCATCCAACAAAGACCCAAGAAATTGTGCACAAAGAATCGACCCAAATTAGCAATAAAAACGAAGTTTGATGCACCAATTAACAAGAAGTACCTGAGTTGAAGACTTAGAAGCGTTTTCTTGACAAATTCGAGCCCCAATAAGAACAAAAACCTAGAGATTTTGCTTGAAGAACACCGAAAATGGCGAGGAGGAGCAGATGCGGTGCAGCTACGCCAAAATCTTGTGAGAAATTGGAGAGTAGGTGTAACAACCCGCCCTAAAACTGTATTAATTAATGTACTAGTTGTCGTAATTAGCTAAATTACGTTCTAATTTTTTTTTTCTTCTTTCGATTTTATCTAATTTATTTATGTAGCGGTGACAAGTCTCGAGCAGGAGATGGCAAAAGGTGTCGAGTTATCGGTTTAAAAATTTTTGAATTACTTTATTCACCCGATAAAATAAACTGTTTCGGGTTTTATCGTTTACGTTATTTCTTTAACCAAAAAAAGGGTTTAATTATTTTACTCCTTAACATTTGTATTTTATTATCCAAACCTTAATTTATTTGGGTTGTACTCTTTTTATTTATTTACAAGTAATATTTATATTCTACCTATTTAACTTCTCTTTAATTTAAAGTTCCAATTTATTGTACCGTTTTGTTATCGATTAATTTTATTCAGTACAAATTAATTATTTCAATCTAGTATACTTACAATTATTTTATTTAACTTAATGTTTCTGATTTTATTAAGCTCCTAATTGTTGTCCTAAGTTAAGTAGTGTGGGATATATTAGTATTAAAAGGGGGTTAGGGGTTCTTTTTCATCATCTAATTTTCAAACACACCCACACTCACTCCTCCCCCTTCCCTCTCCTCCCTCTGCCGAGCACCCCCGCTCACCGGCGCCGCCTCCCGCCGCCGTCCAAGGGTGGCCGCCGGCCACTCCTCCCTCTCTCTTGTGTTTTCATCAATTTTCTTCCTCAAAGGTAACCTCTCAAACCCCCAATTCAAATCCAATTAAACCCTAATCTGAAATTCATGTTCTCTTTATGTTATTCTTGCAATTTCTATCTCTTTTATACTCCTTTAGCATGAATTCAAAGTTGTGGTTGTATTAGCTAAGTTAGGGTTGAATGCATGTGAGATTTGGGTTGTTCTTGAGGTGTTTTGGTTGAAATTATGTTGGATAATGATTTTCCTCTTTATGCATGTGAGTTTATTGAAGAAACAGTGAGTTTAGGGACTGATTAGCCGAGGCTTATACGGTGGGTTTTGCTTATGCAAGAGTTCGATTTAGAAATTCGCGACAAGGCCGGCACGAAGAACATAGTAGCTGATCACCTATCGAGGATCCTTGTTGACTTGGAGGATACCCAACCGATCGTAGATTCTTTCCCAGATGAGCGACTCATGGCTATCAAGCACTCTCACCCGTGTTATGCCGACATCATAAACTACTTGTCTAGTGAGGTGATTCCTCAAAATCTGAACCCTCATCAAAAGAAGTTCTTTCACGACATGAAACATTTCTTTTGGGACGATCCATTCCTATTCCGGTTGTGCAACGACGGGATGTATAGGCGATGTCTACCCGAGAGCAAGGTGAAATCTGTTTTGACACAATGCCATGAATTCTCGGTTGGAGGTCACGGTGGCTCTCAAAAGACGGCGGCAAGAGTCTTACAATTCGGATATTGGTGGTCGACTCTCTTTCACGATGCCCATCTTCATGTCAAGCAATGTGACAAATGCCAAAGGTCCGGAAATATTTCCCGGAAGAATGAAGCACCATTGAACTTCATCCTTGAGGTAGAGGTTTTCGATGTATGGGGGTTAGATTTCATGGGTTCCTTTCCGTCATCACGAGGTTTTCAATACATCCTAGTGGCGGTATACTATGTTTCAAAATAGGTCGAAGCTATCCCATGTGTGAAGTGCGATGGAAAGTCCGTATCAAGATTCTTGAAGAAGATTTTATTCCCAAGATTTGGCATTCCAAGGGTTATCATTAGTGACAACGGATCCCACTTCATCGAGAAGAAGTTTGAGTCCCTCCTAGCAAAGTATGGTATCAATCACAAGAAGGGACTCCCCTATCATCCTCAAACGCAAGGGCAAGTAGAAATCTCAAATCGTGCTATCAAGGAGATTTTGGAGAAGACGGTCAGCTCTTCACGGAAGGATTGGGCGGAAAAATTAGATGAAGTCTTATGGGCATATCGCACCGCCTTCAAAACACCGATTGGGACTACTCCGTATCGTCTTGTCTACGGGAAAGCATGTCATTTTCCCGTAGAACTTGAGCACAAAACGATGTGGGCGATCAAGAAATTGAATTTTGATCTCAAGGCGGCCGGAGCAAGTCGTTTATTTCAATTGGAAGAGCTTGAGGAGCTGCGATGTCATGCCTATGAAAATAATAGGATCTACAAAGACCGTACAAAAGCATGGCATGATAAGAGGTTGAACCGTCGTGAGTTTGTTGTGGGTGATAGGGTCCTTATCTTCAACTCAAGGCTCAAACTATTCTCCGGGAAGCTGAGATCAAGGTGGTCCGGGCCCTTTGAAATAGTGAGGATTCTTCCCGCCGGGGTGCTTGAACTCAAGAATGCATAGGGGGATTGTTTCAAGGTGAACTCATCAAAGCTTAAGCCATACTTCATGGGCGAGGAGTACGCGGGGACCGTTATGGTGTACCTCGCCAACTTTGAAGGTTGAGAGCATCGGAGTAGGTCAAGCTAGGACCTAAAATAAGCATCCAGAAGAGGTACAAGCTACTTCCCCTACTTTTAGTGTTTTCTTTCATTTTCTTCATTTTATTTCTTTTGTCTTAGCATTTTCATATTTGTTTTGTTAAAGTTTGAGAAAAAGAAGGAAAAAGAAAGAAAAAAAAGTGAAAAAAATGAAAAAGTTGAAAAAAATCGAGAGTGAAAAGAGGTTCTATGAAGGTCGTGATTCAAAGTGGTTTTGAGTGTTGAAAGGTGTCCTTGAAAGTTGTTGAGTGAGCAAGAAAAGAGGGTGGATAATGAGAGAGTAGAATTTTAGGACTTAACAATTTTTCCAAGTTTTTGAGTCTTGTAGGTGTAGGGGAGTAACCGAAGAGGACCGTACCCACGGTGATCTTCACCGTGGCCACGGTCCAGTCATGCACAATTCGCCCAGTTCTCATTCCCGAGTGAGACCATAGCCACAGTCTATTTCATCGCATCGACGGTCTCAAAACAGCTTTTGTATCCCAGAATTATGGCCAAACTCGACCATCCCCACGGTGGGATCAACCGTAGCCACGGTATCAAGCAAGCACAATTTTTGCCCAGTTGTAACCCAAGTTAGACCGTACCCACGGTCTCATAGACCGTGGCCACAGTATGTTGACTGCTGCGTTTTGTCGGGGCTTCCAAACCCTTTCTCCCTCATTTCTCTTTCATTTCCCTCCTTTCCACCTCACTCAAAACCTCTCTTCAAACCTCAAACCCTAAATCCCTTGCCTAAATTGCTAAATTCCTTCACAAAGTCCTTCCCCACTCTTTAATTTCTCACAATCTTTTGCCCTTGTTGCGCCGCATCTGCTCTTCCTCGCCATTTTCGGGGTTCTTCAAGCAAAATCTCTGGGTTTTTGTTCTCGTTGGGGCTCGAAATTGTCAAGAAAACACGTCCAAGTCTTCAACTCAGGTACTTCTTGTTAATAGGTGCATCAAACTTCATTTTTATTGCTAATTTGGGTCGATTTTTGTGCACAATTTCTTGGGTCTTTGTTGGATGCTCTTGGTTGAGTTTGGGGGTGCCAATTTGGGTGTTAACTTGTTGATTGGAGTGTAGTTGGTGAAATTCTTGGTTGGAATTTTGTTGTTCTTTGGGATTTTGGGACATTGTTGTTGCTGGGCCTATTGTTGTGGTTGTATTACTCTTTGTTTGCTTCAATGGGACGAGCCAAGCGTGCCCGGTCTGAGCCAGAACCGACCCCTCCCCCATCCACTTCAGCAGAACCCGACAAGACCCGCTACAAGGGTCAACCCGCCTCCTTAATCCAATGTGACCCGAAAGTGAAAGTCAACTTCAGGGACGATATACATAAGGCGAGGTACGAAAGGTTGAAAAAGCGGAAAATTTGTGCTCCGGACTTGTATCACGAGGAGACGGCATGGGATGTATATTGTAAACCCAGCATGGACTTTTTCATTAAAGTCATGGGTTGGGAAATTTTTGCCAAAATCAATGAGCCCATCATCGAACAACTGGTGCTTGAATTTCTGAGTTCTCTTGTGGTTCGGGAAGACAGCAATCTAATGCCACTTTCTCTTACATCATGGCCAAAAAGGAGGTAGAGTGTACGGTTCAAGACCTTTGCAATGCTCTCGGCCTTCCTGAAGATGGTATCTTCTACGGGGAATGTGTAAACTTTGACGAGCAAGAAGCCATGAGAGCCCTCATCTGTTGGAGGAGACGGTATCCCAAGGTTTGGACTTGAAAACTACAAGTCCATTGCCCGAGCAATTCAAAGGCCAGAGACTTTAGCAATCTGAGTGTTCACATCTTTCACCGTATCATTTCAAGCTTCGTTTTCGGCCGCGACACCGGACGGTCAAGCATTCGAAAAGACGACCTCTTCATCCTCCATAACGCGATCAATGGTCGCCGGCTAAACACCGGCTCATGCATCCTTCACTGTCTTCGGGAGATAAGTCTTGAAACCCAAAACATGACCCTTGGCATGGGTCACATCATCTGCCATTTTCTCAAGAAGCAAGGGTTCGAGTCTTATCTAGCCAAGTGGACTTCACGGTACTTCCCTGACCCCATCGACAGTGTTCGCCTACGGAAAATAATATTCTTGGAGAAAAATAAAACGCGAACACTTTACCGCCACGGGAACGATTCCCATAGCGTCGTGGTTCATTTGAGCGACGATCATGCCGAGAAGCGGTTAGATGTCACCGATCAACGCAATTGGTCGTGTGGCCGAACATTTGGGAGCCGCTAGTGGCGGGTGGTCCCGGGGAGCCCGAGGAGGAAGGTGAAGAAGAAGTTGAGGAAGTGGAAGAAGAGGATGAAGAAGAGCAAGAGGAAGAAGCTGGACCGAGCCAAGCAAGGGATGCCGCCTTGGAGCGTATCAGTGATCAACTCTAGGAGCTTCACGATGAATATCAAGAGCAGCGAGAGCTTATTCAAAACCAACAGACCTTGATCGAGAACTTGCAAGGGCTGATTGAGACCCAACAAGAGATGCTTGTTAGCATCCAATCATAGCTCCAACCTCTTCTGGGAGGATCCGCTTGAGGACCATTTGTAAGCATTCCCACCCCCACCCAATCTTTATCACTGTTTTTACTTACTTTATTTTGTGAAGTATAAGTGTGGGGGGATGCTTCATCGGGGTTTGGATGCAAGGTCTGGTGGTTTTGGTTTGTTGGCATCTCGGGTTCTTTTGGCATGTTTTGGCATGTTTTGGGGTTGTTTTTAGGATGCTCGTGTTTGGCTTGTGTTGTTTGTCTTTTGAGTGTAGTTCGAGATGTTTAGGCTTGTATCATGATTGACTTTGTGGGATAGGGACAGTTTGTTTTGTCATGCTTTGAATGTATTTCGATTTGTGGCTGGGCATGTAAGCAATGGTTGTTTGAAGTTAATGAAACGAAACGATTGTTTTGGTCAGTGTGTATTTAATTTCACCCTTATTTCCCACCTCAATGGGTGAGATTCAGGGATAAGGTAGGTAATTGGCAATGTACATATTGTTTTTAGTTTTATTTTCTTCTTTGTAGTTTTTGTTTCGAAGTCTAGTTAGTTAGTTTTTCTTTGTTTTTATTTTCAATCTCGCATACGAATTTTGTCGTTTGTAAAGTCGTCTTTTGCTCTAATATCATTTTGATTCACTTGAACGAGACTTCGGATCAAAGTTTCAACGCTTATGAAGAGCTCGAGGTACTATCTTTCCACCTTACTCTTTCTTATGTGAATTATCATCATGAACCGTCGCATGCTTGATTTTCTTTTGGGTGGTGAACCCCTTTGAGTGTCTTTGTTGGGAATATTTTGCTGTTGCAGCCGTGTGGGCTCGGGTCGCCACCATTTTTACTTGCTAGTTGTTTTTGTTTGTTTGTTTTTGTAGGTTCTCTACCCTTTTTCATGAGACACCTTCCCACAATGAGGACACTGTGGCGTTTTCAGTGTGGGGGAGGGGGGGAATTCTGTTTCAAGGGTAGATCACCTAGATGTTTTGATTTTTGTTTTCTTAGTTTTTGCCTAAAATTTGAAAAAAATTACGTGTGAAAAAGGAGAAAAAAGGGAGTGAAAGCCTTAAAAGCTTTTTCTTTCAGTTTTGTTTTCGCTTTGTTTTGCTTTGTTTCTTAGATCTTGTTGTCGAAATTGAGAAGTTGTTCTTAATCTTCTTTAAAAGTAACCGGTTTGTGCATTTTCGACCCTGTCTTGGGTTCTAGTCAAGACTTACCTTAAATAGACTCCCTTCATGGAATGTCTAGTGAGACCCCCGATTCCTTTCACGTTCCGATTGGAACCGGGAGATTCTAGGGGTTTGTGTCCGAGCTTGTTTTGTTTTCCTGTTTAGCAATTGCAAAAGCAAAAAGTTCAAAAAGAAAGAAAAAGAGTTCAAAAGATACAATAACCTGATTAAGTGGGGCGTGTCGCTGAATGACATTAACCACCATACACTTAGCCAACCTATACGGGCCCGGTATCAGTGGTACGACACGGATACCCCTTAACCCTCCTCCTATATCGCTTTGCGATGGAGAGGCGAATGGAAAAGACCATGTTGGGAGGGTATACCCCATATTTGGGCCGTCCAATTCCCGAAACTAAGGCTAATACCGACCTTTAAAAAGAAGAAAAAAAAGAGAAAAAGAAAAGGCAATTTCGTTGGTAAAACCAACCCAAAAAGAAAAGAAAGTTTTTGCTTCTAAAAGAGTGGGACCTCTCCTTACATCACCTATGGCCCTCACCAAGCCAAGGGCGACCAAATGCGAGGAAGGGCAACGCTTCTCTTGGTTGTTTCGTTGTATTTGAGTTCGGACACGAGTCTTTAGAGTCTTTTGGTTTCAGCTAGAACCCACTTGCACATTTGCACATGGGGTTTTGCTTGGCATAAGGTGTACGGGGTTGAAAATCTTCAAGATTGACTTTTATTTGAGATAGGTGTTTGTGAGATGCTCCTAACGTTTGCTTTTGGAGGCTTAATAACGTTTTCTTAGTTTAGGTTGCGAGATCTTTCGAATCGAAGCCTTTGTTTTTCTTTCCTTTTGTTTTCTTCGGTTTCGTTTTCACTTTCGCTCTCTCCTTTTTCTTTGGCTTTTGTGGGCACAGCCGCTACAAACCCTCACGAGTCCATCTCGTCCACCCGGGCTGCCGAGGGGTTCAAAGGGCTTGGTGCATACGCTAAATGCACCCGTTTCTCTCCCACGATAGAGGAGTTAGTGTTAGTTTAGTTAATTTTTGTCTTGTTTTGCTCGGGACGAGCAAAAGTTTAAGTGTGGGGGGGTGTTTAGACCTAACTTTGTGTCTTAATACCGCCTAAATCCTTAGGCTTTTGACTTGTTTCGTAGTTTAATTCAATAACTTTTAATGCGTTTTTGGTAATTTTATAGATTTCGGAGTTTTTACTCAAAACGTGGTAAAAAGGGCCATTTTGCAACTATTTTGTGAATCCCGAGATTTCCCGAGATTTCCCGAGATTTCCCTAGTCTTGGTCGAGTCAAAGGTGAAGGAAGCGGAAAGGTCGGACTTGTCAAGTAGCTCAAAAGGAAGTGAATTTGCTCAAGTTGGAGCTGAGCTAGACCGTGGTCACGGTCATGTTGACCGCAGCCACGGTGGGTTCAAGACCTATCCAAAGGCTGAAAGAACCGAGCTGGACCGTGGCCACGGTCCTGATGACCGCAGCCACGGTGGGTTCAAGACTTGTCTAAGGAAAGAAGAGGTCGAGCAAGACCGTGGCCACGGTCTTGGGAAACCGTAGCCACGACGGTGCCAAGGAGCGAAATCTTGCATGCCCTAAATTGCCAGACCGTACCCACGGTCCAGGGATACCGTGCCCATGGTGTTGCGAAGAGAAGAGAGAACCTGCAAATCGCTACGCTGGACCGTAGCCACGGTCGCATAGACCGTGCCCACGGTCGCATAGACCGTGCCCACGGTCCCCTGCAGATGCGATTTTCCTGCTGAGTAAAGTGACGAGTTTTGAGTAACAAACTTGTCTTTTATATATTGCCTTTAGGTCTTTTAGCAGAAGAGCATCTATTATCATATCTTAGCACATACTTTATCATACTTTTATCACATTTAAGCTTTCAATTAGAGTGATTCCTTAGTGGTTAGTGAGAGTTTTACTTGGATTATTGTTCTTGCATTAGATTTTATTGGATTTCTATTGAAGTTTTGAAGACTTTTCCTATTATTGGAGCATTGGATTCTTATTATTCTGGAGCATCTTCCTTTGGCATCAAATTAATGAGCATTTCTTAACTCTTACTCTCTTTAGTTCATTATTTACTCTTTAATCTCTGTTTTTGTTATTAGGATTACTTGGTGTTTGTTGATTGTTGTTATTGTTGATTTGAATATCCTTTTAAGTATGAATGAAGTTATTATTGTTGTTAGCATGTTAGATAGGATGATTAGAGGCTAGAACCCTAATGGGTTAGGGAGAAACTAAGGATGTGAATGGTGTATTTGGATTAGGTTAGCAATTTTAGGAGTAATTTGTAGTGGAATCAACTTTCCACTCCTATTCTTCCCTCAACTAGGATGTATTTACGGGGTACGAGAGACCCCGAATACGTCCAACACTTGAGTTGGAAGGTTGGAATTGGGATAGTTAGTATTCTATTCACGAAAGCGAATAGAAGCTAACTAGAGAATCTCGTTTCTTTAACCCTCCGGGTCTGTCGATGGACTTTGGGGAAGTTAATCCAGATTATCCTTGAAAAGGGAAATCCGGTGGGTTTATCTTAACGGGATTGTCATTTGATTCTACTATCTTGTTGCCTCCTAGTTGCGAAACCTTCGTCCTAATTGTCGTTTACATCCCGAAATCTCTCGACACCCATTGTTTCCCTTTTTGACCGAACCATAGTTGTGTTTGTTCTGTTTTCACCCTAAACCTCTCATTATCTCATGATCATAAACCTTACCTAGAGTCAAGTAGTCATAGTTAAGGCCCTTAGCTCCTTGAGAAAGAACGATAAAAACCGAGGTCTACAAACCACGATACAGTAATATTTGGATATGAGGAGTTTAAAGAGCCATGCTTGGATTGATTTTCAAATAAAAACTCGCTCTCAACTCACCTTCTTGCTTAATTATGCAAGGAACTCACTTTTCTCCCTCGTTAATAACAAAACACCTTATCAAACTTTACAACCGGGTCAAAAGCTTTAAGAACTTTTAATTGAGTCTTCCTTAATCACCCTTTTCTTTTGAATTCTATATTTTTATTTTACTACTTCTCGTTTTTTTGGTGGGTGATCAAGGGAGAAAAAAAACATTAAATATAGCTTTGAACTCAGTATATGTCAAAAGAACTTCATAATCAATTGGTTAACTCACAATAATTGGGATATGTAATGTGTCCTAATTCAATTAAAATCAAAATTCATACCCCAATATCTGAATTCCATTCGTAGCAACACCAAACCAATTTTCACTCCCGAAACAATGAACTCTCACTAATCCAAGCAAGGCAAAGGGTAGGAATTATTATAGGTCAAGGCTTGTATTGTTAGGTGATGGAGACCATCAAGGAGAACAATCAGCAACAGCAACTTCATCAGCAAAGGAGGCATCCAAGGGATCTTCACCAGCAATTGCAGTAGCAGCACAAGGAATAGTTCTTGTTGATTCACACAACTCAGCAGCTAGGGAAGCCTTTCCAGCAGAAACAACAGGCTTCCAAATCCCAGCACAGACAGCAGATTACTTAGCAGGCTTCTCAACAGTCCAAACATCCAGTAGGAGATTTTCAGTAACACCAGCAGCCACCACTCCACCAACAGCACCCATCCAGGCTTGCTACACCCTTGTAAAGCAAGTCCTGGCATCCACAGCCACTCAGCCCACCAGCATTGGTCATCCAGACCAATTCCAGTTCCCAGCAACAACAGTCCAAGCAGCTAACTTTCTCAATGTCATATCTATTGATTGAGGAAGATTCAGCTAAGGTTTCCTAGGAGTTTTTTGTTCTTTGCCATGCCATTTTCAAGTCCAAGTCAAGTCCCAGCATGATCGAGCATGGCACAGTAAGATTCAGAAGTCAGAAACAAACAATCCCAGCAGGGTTGTTTTATCAGTTTTTCCAGAACCCCAGTTCTGCATATGTCCTAATTTCTATTCACAGGGGTTATTTTGGTCTTTCCAACATGATATTAACCTGTTGAGTTTACTTCCTGGTTAGCATTGGCGCGGGAATTACCTCAGTAAACTTATTTTTTACCCCTTAAAAGAGGAAAGCCTCTCATTGGTTCATTTTGCCACTCTTTTGGCATTTGGTCCAATCAGAGCAAAGTTTAGTCTTTTCTTTTATTTTTCTTACATAATGTACTCGAGATAGTTAGTATGTAATCAGCTGTATTAGTTTAAAGCTTTGTAGCTTAGACCAGATCAGGGAGATTAGACAAAATGCTTATGCTTTAGCACCTGTTAATCAAACTATTAGTCTCCTTTATATTATGAGGTTTTCTATCAATGAAAGGCATCTCAATGTTCATTCAAAAGTATTCTCGAGTGTCTTAGTACCTCTGAAAGTTTGTGAGTGTCCTATAACTCTCAACCTTGGTTCAATTAGTTCCTGTCACTGGATATTGGCCAAATCCAGCAAGTGTAAGCTGAGCTTGATCATCCATGCTTTGGTGTGTCTGTAGAGGCATGTGTGTGAGAGTCCATTGCCCTTGATTGCAGGTGAAGGTGTATCTGTAACAGTTGTAAGCAAGGCTATCTTTTATGTTTTATCTTGGGTTGTCTTCTATTCCAGCAAAGTGCTTTCAATCAACTCTTATGTTTTAAGCATTCAGCTATGTATGTGGAGTTGTATGGTGTATTCTGGTTCAATACTCTGATCTTTGTGAGCTAGCATACATCATCTTGGTACCAGAGCATTGTGTTCTTTCTTGGAGAGTGTTTGCTTATTTTAGTTAAAATGGCCGGAACTAGTAAAACACCACAGGATGTCTTAGAACAAACTCTGAAAGAGAAGGAAGAAGTAGAACAGAAAATGAAGTTCTTGAGTGAGCAGTTGAATTATTACATGAGATTGCATAGACATGAGTTGAATAAGGAGACTGAAGATGAGATGGAGGAAGGAGAAGGTGAGAATCCTTTCAGTAGGATAGGGAGAGGAGGTCGAGGTCCTAGACCTACACATAGGAGAATGAGAGGGATAATCAGACCACCTAGAATCAGTGAGCCTGAGGAAAATAGTGAAAGTGAAAGAGAAGTAAGAAGGGAAGACAGAAGGGTTGAGAAACTTGATTTCAAGATTGATATACCTAAGTATGCAGGAGAACTAGATCCTGATGTTTTCCTAGATTGGTTACAGACAGTGGAAAGGGTTTTTGATTTGAAAGAGGTTTTAGAAGAAAACAAGGTGAAATTAGTAGCCTTAAAATTAAAAAAATATGCTTCTACTTGGTGGACTAATCTGCAGAGAAGGAGAATGGAGATTGGGGAAGCTAGGGTGAGCACCTGGATTGAGATGAGACAGAAGCTGAAGGAGAGGTTCCTTCCAGATAACTACATGAAGGAGAACTACAACAAGTTGCAGCATTTTGTGCAGGGAAGCAAGTTAGTGGAAGAATATACCAAGGAGTTTGAGCATTTGCTTTGGAAGTGCAATATGCAGGAGAATGAGGTACAAACCTATATTAGGTACCTAGCAGGCTTGAATGAAGGTATCAAGAATGTTGTAGAGTTGCAAGTCTATGATTCCCTTGATGAGCTAAGCTCTTTGGCTCACAAAGTGGAACAGCAGAAGAAATCTAGAGCAAAGGACTACAGCAGCAACAGGTATCCTGCCAAACCCTATGCACCAGCCAAACCAAATCCTTGCAAACCTTACAATCCCCCATAAAGAGCCTATCCACCCCCACCCCCACCTCAAGCCAGAAATCCAATCCCAAGACCCCCACAAAGTCAGCCACATAATCCCCCACAAATAACCCCAGCCCCTATCAGCAGACCTTATTCAAAAAGAAGATGTTTCCGGTGTCAAGGACTAGGGCACATTGCCTCAAAATGTCCAAACAAGAGAATGGTTACTCTTGCTGAGTACCAGGCAGCTTTATTTGTTGATCCTCAACATCTGCAGGGAGAAGAACAGGAGTATGAAGAGCATGAACATGACCCTATCTATGATGATGAGGTTATAGAAGAAGGTCCAGATGAGGGAGAAATGCTTGTGATCAGAAGAGTTTTGAGCAGCTCAGCGGTAGAGGAAGTAGAAGAGCAGAGGGAGAATATATTTCATACAAGGTGCACTATTGGAGGGAAGGTATGCTCAGTGATAGTAGACAGTGGAAGTTGTACCAATGCAGCCTCTAGCACCATGGTGAAGAAACTAAGCCTGGCAACCAAGCCTCACCCAGGTCCATACACCATCCAGTGGCTCAGTTCAGGCAAAGGTATCAAAGTTTCTACCAGGTACCTTGTTGCTTTTTCAATTGGCCAGTCATACAAAGATGAGGTCTGGTGTGATGTCTTACCTATGGATGCATGTCATTTGCTTTTGGGTCGACCTTGGTTGTATGATAGATAAGTAAACCACTGTGGAAGAGCTAATACCTACACCCTAACCCTAAACCACAGAAAGATTGTCCTTACCCCCATGAAACCCTCACAGTTAACCAAAAAAGCCAAAACCCTATGTCTTGAACCTAGTCTTGATGTGTTGCTTTTATCTGATCATCATGAGTTTAACACACAGAAAGACTTGATCCTTTTAAACCTTGAAGAACCCTCAGCACCACAAAATGACCACCCCTTATTCCTACCTTTACTCCAGCAGTTTCAGCATGTATTTCCTGCTGAAATGCCACCTGGTTTGCCACCTAAAAGAGATATCCGGCACAAAATTGACTTAGTGCCTGGATCAGTGTTACCTAATAAGCTAGCTTATAGGATGACACCAGCAGATACCAATGAGATACAGAGACAGGTGGATGAATTATTGGAGAAGGGAATGATTAGGGAGAGTTTGAGTCCATGTGCAGTCCCAGCCTTGTTAGTGCCTAAGAAAGATGGAAGTCAGAGAATGTGTATTGATTGTAGGGCCATTAACAAGACCACTATCAAGTATAGGTACCCTATACCTAAGCTTGAAGATATATTGGATGAGTTACATGGATCAACAGTCTTTTCAAAGATTGATTTAAGGAGTAGATACTACCAGATAAGGATCTATGAGGGAGATGAGTGGAAAACAGCCTTCAAGACCAAGGGAGGTCTGTTTGAATGGTTGGTCATGCCTTTTGGCCTAACTAATGCCCCATCCACATTCATGAGACTTATGAACCAGGTCCTTAAGCCACTCATAGGCAAGAGTGTTGTGGTATACATTGATGATATTCTTGTCTATAGCAGGACTGAGCAAGAGCATGTCAAGCATTTGCAGGAGGTTTTAACTATTCTGAGCAGGGAGGAGTTGTTTGGAAATCTCAAGAAGTGTCACTTCTTTACATCCCAAGAGAACTTCTTGGGGTACATAGTTACAGCAGCAGGTATTCAGGTTGATGAGGAGAAGATTCAAGCAATTAGGGAGTGGCCTGTGCCCACTTCTATTCATCAAGTCAGGAGCTTCCATGGCCTGGCTTCATTTTACAAAAGATTTGTTAAGAATTTCAACACCATTCTTGCATTAATGACTGAAGTGGTGAAAGAAAGTCCTTTATTTGGACAACAGCAGCCCAAAAGGCCTTTGAAGAAGTCAAGGAGAGGCTCACTTCAGCACCAGTCCTAGCACTACCCAGCTTCAGCAAAGTTTTTGAGGTGGAATGTGATGCTTCAGGAGTTGGCATAGGAGTAGTATTAACCCAGGAGGCAAGCCAGTTACCTATTTCAGTGAGAAGTTTAATGATGCCAAGAAGAAATACAGCACCTATGACAAAGAGTTCTATGCCTTGAAGTTCATTCAAGGGCAGCACAAGCTCAACACCAAGCATGCTGCTTGGGTCGAGTACATGCAGCAGTTCCACTTCATGATCCACCACAAATCAGGAGTGCTAAACAAGGGAGCAGATGCATTAAGTAGAAGGTACATGTTGCTTCATATGCTTGATTCTAGAATTGTTGGTTTTGAGCATTTGAAAGCTTTGTATCAGGAAGATGGAGACTTTAAACAGGTATACCAGAAGTGTCAGCAGCAACCCCAGGGTCTGTATCACATAGACTAGGGTTACTTATTCAAAGGGAGCAGATTGTGTGTCCCTAAGAGCAGCTTCAAAGAGCTACTGATCTCAGAAGTCCATGGAGAGAGTTTAGCAGGGCATTTTGAAGTTGAAAAGACATTGTTGATGTTGAAAGAGCACTATAGTTGGCCAAAGATGAGGAAAGATGTGGAGCATCTATAGAGGAGGTGCAATGTCTGTCAATTGGCAAAGTCACATAGGCTACCTCAAGGCTTGTACACCCCATTGCCAGTTCCCAGCAGCCCTTGGGAAGATGTCAGCCTTGATTTCATTGTAGGTTTGCCATGAACTCAGAGAGGGAAGGATTCAATCATGGTGGTGGTTGATAGATTCTCAAAGGTGGCACATTTTATCTCATGCCACACCACCTTTGATGCCACAAGAGTAACTGAGTTATTCTTCTAAAAGATTGTCAAATTACATGGAGTCCCAAAAACAATGGTGTCTGACAGGGATACCAAGTTCTTGAGCCATTTTTGGGTCACTCTATGGAAGAAATTGGCACTCAACTCAAGTACAACACCACTTGCCACCCACAAACTGATGGCCAGACGGAGGTTACTAATAGAACACTTGGAGTCCTATTGAGAGCACTGATCCACAAAAATAAAGCAGGATGGGATTCTCTATTGCCCCATGCTGAATTTGCTTACAACAAAGCACCATCCAAGGCCACAGGCTACTCTCCATTCCAAGTAGTCTATGGTAAAAATCCAATTTCCCCTTTGGATTTAGTTCCTCTAACTACTTCTGTCAAATTTAGTTTTGAAGCAAGTAAAAGAGCAGATCAAATTAAGGAGCTTCATCAGCAAGTGAAGGAGAAAATTTGCAAATATACTGAACAGGTGACTACTGCAGCAAACAAGCATAGGAAGAAGATGACTTTCCAACCAAGAGATCTAGTTTGGATCCACCTAAGGAAGGACAGGTTCCCCAGCAAGAGAAAAGGCAAGCTACTACCAAGAGCAGATGGCCCCTTTGAAGTACTTGAGAAAATTTGAGACAATGCCTATAGGTTGGGTCTATCTAAAGAGTATGGAGGCTCAGCAACATTCAATGTAGCAGATCTTCGACCATACTATCCAGCAGATGAAGACCTTCCAAGTTTGAGGACAAACTTTCCTTAACCTGGGGAGGATGATGGAGACCATCAAGGAAAAGAATCAGCAACAACAACTTCATCAGCAAAAGAGGCATCCAAGGGATCTTCACCAGCAATTGTAGTAGCAGCACAAGGAAAAGTTCTGGTTGATTCACACAACTCAGCAGCTAGGGAAGCCTTTCCAGTAGAAACAACAGGCTTCCAAATCCCAAAGACAGACAGACGAGTTACTCGGCAGCTTCTCGATCAAACGACCAGCAGGAGGTTTTCAGTATCACCAGCAGCCACCACTCCACCAACAGAACACATCCAGGCTTGCTACACCCTTGTAAAGCAAGTCCTGGCATCCACAGCCACTCAGCCCACCAGCATTGGTCATCCAGACCAATTCCAGTTCCCAGCAACAACAGTCCAAGCAGCTAACTTTCTCAATGTCATATCTATTGATTGAGGAAGATTTAGCTAAGGTTTCCTAGGAGTTTTTTGTTCTTTGCCATGCCATTTTCAAGTCCAAGTCAAGTCCCAGCATGATCGAGCATGGCGATAATATTCGAGTCGAAACAAACAATCCCAGCAGGGTTGTTTTATCAGTTTTTCCAGAACCCCAGTTCTGGGGCCATATGTCCTGATTTCTGTTCACAGGGGTTATTTTGGTCTTTCCAGCATGATATTAACCTGTTGAGTTTACTTCCAGGTTAGCATTGGCGCGGGAATTACCTCAGTAAACTTATTTTTTACCCCTTAGGAGAGGAAAGCCTCTCATTGGTTCATTTCGCCACTCTTTTGGCATTTGGTCCAATCAGAGCAAAGTTTAGTCTTTTCTTTTATTTTTCTTACAAAATGTACTCGAGATTGTTAGTATGTAATCAGCTGTATTAGTTTGAAGCTTTGTAGCTTAGACCATATCAGGGAGATTAGATAGAATGCTTAAGCTTAAGCACATGTTAATTAAACTGTTAGTCTCCTTTATATTCTGAAGTTTTCTATCAATGAAAGGCATCTCAGTATTCATTCAATAGTATTCTCGAGTGTCTTAGTACCTCTGAAAGTTTGTGACTGTCCTATAACTCTCAACCTTGGTTCAATCAGCTCCTGTCACTGGATATTGGCAAAATCCAGTAAGTGTAAGCTGAGCTTGATCATCCATGCTTTGGTGTGTCTATAGAGGCATGTGTGTGAGAGTCCATTGCCCTTGATTACAGCTGAAGGTGTATCTGTAACAGTTTTAAGCAAGCCTATCTTTTATGTTTTATCTTGGGTTGTCTTCTATTCCAGCTAAGTGCTTTCAATAAGCTCTTATGTTTTAAGCATTCAGTTGTCTATGTGGAGTTGTATGGTGTATTCTGGTTCAATACTCTGATCTTTGTGAGCTAGCATACATCATCAGGATTTCATCACAAAAAGAAAGGTAATCAAAGGCTAGGCGGGGCTAAAGAATGGTAATAATATTGTTAGGAAGGCTTTTTGGCTATGTAGTTTAATTAATAAAGAAAAGAATTCCTCAATCATATTGTCACACTGTGCAATGCAAATATGCAATTTCAAACAAGATGCAAAACAAGTTCTAGAGGTGCAACTAGTGGTGGAGTCACTCATGAAATCAAGGATAGGGCTCAAATAACAAAACCTAGCCCAAAGATTTGCGGCACGCATATTTACACTTTCTAAGATAGTCAAAGCAGTTAAACACAGTTTTCATAACTTGACTCAAAATCAGAAGATTTGCAAATTCAGTTTCAAAAACTTTAAAGTTCTCAACAAAACTTTTCAAAGTGCAGCAAGGTAAACTGAAAATCTAATTGGTTTACAAATCATCACCGAAGGTGTTTCGGACAAGCTAATCCTCATCCTATTTTTTGGTCTTTTCTTATTTTCTGATTTTTTTTGGATTTTTGAGATAAGTGAATGCAAAAGAAAGAAAAAGAACACAAACTAAGAAAAGAAATAAAAGAAAAGAAAAATCTATATGCTTCTAACTAATGCAACCTAGGTGAATGCAGGTTTACCTGATCTAAAAAAACTAGAAAGAAAAACTCAAACAAACATACTAAAAACCTAAAGCCTCAAGATAAAGAAAAGTAAATCAACTAAAACTCATAAAAGGGAAAAAATGAAAACTAAATTAAGGAAAGAAAAATTTGAAAGAAAAACACGAAAATAAAGAAAAATAGTATATGCACCCCCCCCCCCCCCCCCAAAAAAAAAAAAAAAAACATGCTTAAACGTAGCATTGTCTTCAATGCAAAGGACACAGATAAAAGGGGGAAGGTTGTTAATGTATAACTAATTCATATAACAAACTTGTAACTAAATTAAAACTATCCATACTCCTCCATGCTTGCACATTACTTAACTAACATGCAAGAATCAAGATTTAAACTTTAATCACTCAACTCTACTAATCAAGAACAGAGTATAACAAATTTCAGACTCCCAAAAAAGGTGTTCAACAAATTCAACTTCCAATCATCTCATTCCATTCTAATAACAAGAATCACTACTTCAATTATGCATAAAAATAGCAAGGACATAAAACTCACCTAATTAAACAACCTAAATATACAAGCTAGTATCAAAAATTACTCAAGCAAGGTGCGCACCAAACTGTGAGCATGAACATGATAAATTGGAGAAACATATCCAAGTATGAAATATGCAAAAAACACACCACAAATACTAGCAAGTAATAATGAAGTTGAAGAAGTAAATAAGAATTGTACCTCGAAGTTGCTTGAACACAGGTAGAAGTAGAAATTGTAAGTAAAAGAAATTTGGGAATTTTCAGATAGAGAAATTATTTGTAGGTCGGAGTCTGGGAAAAAGTTAGTTAATAAAGAGGTCGGGGAAGTAAAAGAAAAATAAAAGGATTAAAAGAAAAAGAAAGAAATAAATCTAGGAATTTCAAAAATTGAAAATGAAGGGAATCTGAGGGTATAACCGAAAAAGAGATGGCGTTGGGAGCGTTTCTAAAGTGCTTCCAGCGTCTTGTCTTGGCCGCGATTTTTTACTTGTTGTGTGAGATGTGGCTAGCGCTCCAGGAGGTGCGGCCAGCGTTTTTGTACCTGGCATCGTACTGGCGTTTCTTTTTTTTTTCCTCGTCTGCCGCCTTTCTCTTTAATCTCTTATTTCACATATAGTCAACTAACAAAATTAGGGTTCTTAAAATTCAAATAATCAATTACTCAAATTAAAATCGAAAATTAAATTGAGAAAAACTGAAGAAAAATTAAGTGCTTTAAAAATAATCAGAATAAACCTAATCGAAAGGTCAAGATCCGGGTCTTCGTTTTGGATGCCGTCAAAGCCCTTAGTAGCTTGTCAAACTCCTCTTCATGCGGTTTGCAAGCTAGTAAATAAGAGAGCAACTGAAATCTCATAACATAAACATTAGTAACGCTCTCAGTAATAAATCAAATTCACTAGAAAAATCAAAAGATTCAATGTAGGTTGTCCACAAGAATTTTCTAGGAATGGTGTCCTCTAGGTGTATCCAATAAGGGTCAATGGAGGGGTCATAACCTATAAATTTACCTAAGGACAACTCATAACTGATATTGTTATCTTCATCACAAGAATTAACCTCATACCCTAAATTAATTTGAACATCAAAGGTCTTTTCATCAGGTATGGGTTCCTCAAAGGTTTTTGGTAAAACTGAAGGCAGTGAAATAGGAATAGAAGCATGAAATAAATCACTAGAATCATGGAGTACAATATTATCAGGATCCTTGTTTGACAAATTTAGTTCACTATCAACCTTCTCGATTGGTTCCTCACAAATAATATCAGCTGAATCATGATGAATACTATCTTCACACCTAGTATCTAACCCAGAAGTCTCACTCACCTCAAACCCCGTCGACTGATAAAAAGGTAAGGGAGTATCATGAAAATCAAGAACACCATCAGTAGTGTTTTCAGGTAAACTAGGTAACAAGAAACATCTAGACTGACTTCTAAAGGAGAGGGGGACTTGCTATCATCACATATTCCATCATTAAAATTAGAACTAGGGTCATTAGCCTGCAACAAGTCCATCAAGTTAGCAAATTGAGCAGCCCTAGTGCAAGCAGAATCATCATGCTCAGAAGAATGACATAAAGTGCAAATAGTTGAATTACGAGATTGCATATAGGAATCAGCATGAAAACCACAAGGATTAGGGTACTCAGATAGACAATTAGAAATTTCAAAATTATAGGTGTCTTGAGCCAACAATTCAAGTAATTTCATAGCTTCATCAAAAGGTTTATCACGAAGACCTAAATAATTCAGAAGATTACGGGTTTCTATATTCACACCTTCAAAAACAATATCAAGAATTTCAGGTTCTCCTAACGTGATATGATCTGGAACAAGAGCAACAATTAGTCGCTCAAAAAATCGCAAAAACAATTCACGTTCGGATTGCGGAAAACAAAACATTGCCATATTTTTGGATTTTAAAAATTTTTTAATTTTTATTTGATTTTAGGGTTTAAAGAAAAGCAATAAAAACCTAGTCAACCAGAGTGCGTTCGTTTAATGGAGGTTGGGGAAACAAGTCCCCAGAAACGGCGCCAAAAACTTGACAGACCTAAAAATATAAGGTGACTGTGTACCGCAAGTGTGCAGGTCTGTGTAGTAATAAAAATATCGTTCTCTCTCAGGGACTTGTGTTCAACTACGCACTAAACTAGTTCACTACAAAGGATGCTAGGTCGATCAAAGGGTTGTGGGTAATGATTCAGATAATTAACTAAGGAAGCAGGAAATTAAAGGATTCAACCAAATAATTAAAAGAGTCTAGGGGGGTCTACTCTAGTCAATCAATTAACTAATCAACAATCTTGGTGTAAATTGATAAAAGAATAATTCGGAGTCTATAATCTTTCTAGGCCCTTTCACGGAAATCTTTCGATTCGAAGTGAGTTACAGTGATCAAACTAAACATTATTTCTAACTATTTAATCTAATCAAAGATAAGAAGTTATTATAATTGACCCTAAGCAAGAATCATTATTTCTAAATATTTTCTAAATCTATTCGATCTGCATCTTTCCAATTCAAGACTCGAACTTTCGTCATGTTATCAAGAATCTAATACCAAGTAAAAGGCGGTTAAACAGACTTTACTATGACATACAATATACGCAGATTAAACGAATAAAAAGATAACTTAACACCGAGACTGTATTCAAAAATCAACCAAACAACATCGAGTTTATCCCCCAAACGAAGGGATTTAGCTACTCATGATAATAACTAAGAAAACAATAGTAAAAACTTAATACCGAAGCGTAAAGTAAGGAGAAATTAAACCGAACGTCCGAGTCGTCGAATTCGATCTCTTCATGACACCGGATTGGATCTCCTTCTCCTCCTCTTTTGTTCCTAATCTACTGGAACGGCTCCCCGAAGGAAGGAAAATACAAAGGAAACCCTATACTAAACGGCGGAAATAAAACTCTAAATAGTCAATGGTGTCTGCAACTGAACGGCGAAGAAGTCCTTTTATAATGCACGATTAGGGCACAAAACGGTGGGAGTGCTTTAAAAACGCTAGTAGCGTTTTGCACCTTAAAAGCGTTCTCCGTGCCTTGGCGCTGGTGGCGTTCTAAAAACGCTGGCAATGCTTTACGTTTTCTCGGCTGCCGAAGTTCTTGAAGGAGGCACTGGCAGTTCTTTAAAAACGCTGGCAGTGTTTTGCTTCTCCGTCCAAAATTGGGCCGGACCTTGGAAATTTTGGGCCGCTCTTTCTTCAACTCTTCTTCTCTTCAAGTTTCCTTTTTATTTTCTTTGTGTTTTTCCCATTTTTCATCAACTTTCCATGCTTTTTGACGTTTTTCCTATATTTCATACAAAATGTACCAAACTCGCAACCAAGTGAAGAAATCACATAAATTGATATAGAAATACGGAATTTTGGATATAAAAAACCTGAAATAAACGTGATTTGAGCCCTAAAAATGCTATATAAAAACCACTTATCATCTCACAACTCCAACAAGGTAAAACTCTTCAATCTCCCTGTTTTACTCTAATAATATCTAGTAATTGTTGTGTGATTTTGTTTTGATTCATGAATTACTTGGTAATTTGTTGAATTTATTTGATATATCACTATCTTGCTCAAAGTTTTCAAGTAATTTTGCTTGGGTCGTCTTTGAAGTTGAGTTCTTGAGTTAGGGCATAATGGAGTTTGATGATTTTGATCTTTATTAGCTTCAAGATTGAGAAATTTATTGTGTTGGGTATGTTTTAGGAGTAATGTGATAGAAAATTTGTGAAATTTTAGGATTGATTTGGGATGATAGTTATCTTGTGGTGTCATGCTCTGTTTTTGGTGATTTTTGTAGGTTAGAATACACTAATTCTCTGTTCTTGGCATCAAACAAGCATGGGGTTGTATTTAGTCTTGCAAAATTCATTATTTACATGCTTCTTTGATGAATTGATATTTCTTTGCTGGGTATACTAATTTTTTGAATCTTGTAGGATGGTAAGAACCAAGAATGTGAGTCTTTCTTGACCGCCATCCGACGATGATGGTGGGAATGGAAGTCGAAAGCGTAAAGCTTCAGCAGCAGAAAAGGGTAAACAAAAGGTCACTCCTTCTCAAGACTCAAGAAGTAGCAACCCCTTCAATTTTGAAGGGGACATCACGGCTAGGTACGATTCTCTTTCAAAACGAGTTTTGATACCTACTAGGTATTTGTATGAGGATTTCTTAAGAAATTGTGGAATGCTTGATGATGTTCTCTGGTTGTTGAATCGTGGCCAATTGACCCCCATTGCTATACTGAACGAGTCGACCTATAGGGGAATTACTTTAGAATTTCTTAGTACTGTTGAGGTAAACCTCCAAGGGAGTGATGGTCTTATTTGTTTTCAGCTTCTTGGTAGAATTAGGGAAATGACTATCTCTGAGTTTGCCCGAGTTTTTCGTCTTCCTGAACGCACTTGTAGAGACCCGCATCTTATTCCATTGAACAAGGATGGGCAGGGATTCTTTTGTAGGATGGCTGGTGTCGATAACTGGGACCCTAGTTACTCCACCTCCACCCTTATTAGGAACCCCGCTTTGAGGTGTGCTCATCGCATCCTCTCATGCGGCATCTTTGGGAGGCTTGGGAGTCCAAACAAGGCCACCAAAACTTATTGTTATATGTTGCATGCCATGCTTGATGCTGACAATCATACTAACCCGGTCGCCTTGTTTGCCTCGCACCTTTCACGCCTTGCTACCTCATCCACCGCAGGAATAGCCATAGGTTGATGTATCATGCACCTTGCACGCCAATTTGGCTTTAGGCCGACCATGGCCGCCCCTGACCGTGTTTCTGGTAGCATGTATATAAATGGAGACCAGTGCTGCTCTTTTGGTATGTGCAAATTCGATAGTGACCAGCGTTGTTTGTGGATTTATCCTAACAATGTAAGGTGTCCCTTGCTTCACCCCCATCTCTCCCCACAAAACGAAGCAAACCTTCTTTGGATGCCTCCCCTTCCTCTTGTCCAGCCCGACCTCGAGCCCGAACAACAGCCTGACCCTCAACCCCAACACCCTCCTATAGATCATGAGGTGCGTTACCGCGACCTCCAGCTTGCCATTGGCCGAACCGAGCGTCGTGTTGATGAGTTGCAAGAGTACCTTGTTGAGATGAGAAACCAATCCGACGTGCGTTTCACACATTTGGATGAGTCTATCACCACCTTTCCGGTGTTATTCAGGCCATGTACCACCACCCTCTTTCACTGCCTAAAGACCCGATCGCCCCTTCCCCACCGAGCGAGGATGATTGATCCTTTGCACCTCCTTCTCCCTCTCCACCATTGTCTTATGCATTGAGGACAATGCAGTGTTTAAGCATGGGGGGTATATCCACTTTGTGTATATTTTTCTTTTCTTTGATTTTTTTTTTCTCTGTTTTTCACTTATTTTCTTTTGTTTTTCTTTTGTTTTCATTTTCTTTTTCATGTTTCGTGCTCATTTTTCTTGCTTTCATGTGTTTTCTTGTTTGATTTTTCATTTTTCTTTTGTGTGTCTTTTATTGTTTCTAGTTTTCTTTTCTAGTTTTCTTCTTAGTTTTCCCTTAAGTTTTTCATAATTTTTTGCATCTACCTAGTTGCATTAGTTAGAGCATACTTGATTTTCTTTTCTTAATTTGTTCTTTCTTTTTCTTTTCCATTAAAAAAATATTTTAAAAAAAGAAGAAAATCACAAAAAAATTAGGATAGGATTAGGATTAAAAGTCTGAAACACCTTCGTTGATGATTTGTAAACCAATTAGACTTTCAGTTTGTCTTGCTTCACCTTGAGAAGTCTGGTTGAGAACTAAAAGTTTTTGAAATTGATTTCTGCAAATCTTCTTGATTTTGAGACAAGTTACGAAAGGTGTGTTTAATTGCTTTGACTATCTTAGTAAGTGTAAGTATGCGTGCCGCAAATCTTTGGGCTAGGTTTAGTTGTTTCAGCCCTATCCCATGAGTCTACATAGCCTAAAATTATAGATTGATCATTTTTATCAATTCCTTGATTTCATGAGTGACTCCACCATTAGTTGCACCTCTAGAACTTGTTTTGCATCTTGCTTGAGACTGCATCTTTGCATTGCACGTTGTGACAAAGTGATTGAGGCATTCTTTGCTTTATTTTTATAATACATAACCAAACAGCCTCCCTAACATTATAATTACTGCTTTTTCTTAGCCGCGCCTAGCCTTTGTTTATCCTTCTTTTGTGATTGAACCCTGATAATACAAGCCTTGGCTTGTAATAATTCCTACCCTTTGCCTTGCTTGGATGTAGGGGTGTTCATCGGTTCAAAACCGAACCAAACCGAGCCAAACCGAATAAACGAAAACTGATTAAGGGGTAAAGTCCAAACCGAAAACCGAACCGAATAAAGTCGGTTCGGTGTTCGGTTTATTCGGCTTTTGAACCGAATAATGCACGTTTTTTTTTCACCGGAACCGATTAAACCAAAAACCGAATAAGGCATAAAGTCCAAACCGAACCGAATAAAAATCAGTTCGGTTTGGACCGATTCAACACCCCTACTTGGATGTGTGAGAGTTGGATATTTGTAGAATGAAGAATTGGTTTGGCATGCTACGAATGGAATTGAGAAGTTTAGGAGTGATTGAGATCTTTGATTTAAATTGGGATAAATTATGTTCCCCTCTTTTGTCAGTCAGTGTTTGGTAGAGTTATTCTTATATCATATTGAGGTCGAAGCTACAGTTATATATTTTCTTCTTCCTTAATCACCCGCCAAAAAGAGAAGTCGTAGAATAAAAAAATATATAAAAAAAGAAAAAGAGTTCCAAAAAGAAAAGGGTGATTAGGGAGATTCAACTGAATGTTCTGAAAGCTTTTAACCCGGTTGTAGAATTTAATGAGGTGTTTTGATATCATTAAAGGAGAAAAGTGAGTTCCTTGCACAAACTAAGCAAGAAGGTGAAATTGAGAGCAGTTCTTTGTTGAAAATCAATCAAGGCATGGCTCTTTAACATACCTAAATATTATCACTCCTTTCCCCTAACCTAAGCCTCGTTACAACCCCGAAAAGTCCTCTTGATTGTCACTTGTACATTTGCATTACATCAGCGGAGAGCGAGATTCTTACCAAGCCTATGGTAGAATGTTCCTTTTGGTCTGAGTATGAGAAAAACCCACATACATGTTCAAATTTGAGTGTTAGAGTGTTTAATTCTATCCTAAAGTGAGGTTTGCTCTTTTGACTGGCCTACCTCCATAACCAACCGTGCATATTTGCATTTATTTTTAGAGTGTTGATGGATTTTTGCATCCGAAGTTCTTGTTCTCTTGCTAGTTTTCGAAAACTTCATTCTCTCTTTTGTACACTAGTTTTGTTCTCTTCCTGACTGATCTTTGTGATTGCCTGAAAACTGATGTGATTGATTGGTTAGCCTGAGAGGGTGTTTATATTTGTTCTTTCTAACTCGATCGTAAATTCATGTCACTTCTCTTTCTTCCTAAGTCCCTTTTTCCTGTTTGAGCCCTTCCTCCTATTTTTTAGTCTGACTTGCTTGAGGACAAGCAAGAGCTAAGCATGAGGGGATTTGATAAGTGATTATTTTATATTAATTTTTAGGGCTCAAACACGTGTATTTCATGCTTTTTATACCCTAAATTCCACGATTTTATACAAATTTATGTGATTTCTTCACTTGGTTGCGACAATTGGTATGTCTTGCAGGATTTTATGAAAATCCTTAAAAGCATGAAGAATTGGAAGAAAAGTGGCAAAATTGAGAACAAATTAGAAAAGAGAATTGAAAGAAGAAGAAACAAAGAAAGAAGTGGCCCAAACAGCGTGGCCCGGCCCAAATATTGGGTGAAAGAACCACACGCTGTCAGCGCCCACCTGGACGCTGCTTGCGTTCCTGGCAGAGATTTCACTTGTTGAAGGAAACACCGGACGCTGCCGAAGTCTAGCCACACGCTGCCAGCGTGCAGACACGGAGAAGAATACGGAAGAGCTAGACGCTGCCAACGCCTCATGGGACACTGCCAACGTTTTGTGCCCTAAACATGCCTTATAAAAGGATTTCCGCCGGCCATTTCGAAAAGAGTCGATTTTTAGAGAGTTTTTTAAGAACACTTGTGTTTTTTTAGAGTTTCTTTCATTAAAGTTTAGTTCTTTAGGATTATTAGTAGTTTTAGATTATTGTAAAGTGATTGAAGAGAAGAAAAAGATCGATTAGGGTGACACGAAGAGATCGATTCCACCACTTCAAACACTCGGTTATTTCTATTTACCTATGTTTTTCAGTTTTAATTCGGTTTGTGTGTTGATAATTTCTAGTATTATGAGTAGATAAATTCCCTTTGTTTGGGGGATAAACTCGATGTCTTTCGATTGATTTTGAATACACTCTCGGTGTGAAGTTTTCTTTAATCGTTTAATCTTCGTAAATTGTTTGTCATAGTAATTTGGTTGACTACCTTTTGCTTGGTTTAGATTCTTAATATCATAACGAAAGTTTGTTATTTTGAATTGGAAAGACAAAGATTGAATAGGCTAGAAAACAGTTAGAAATAATGGTTTCTTGCTTAGGGTCAATTATAATCCGTTCTTATCTTTGATTAGTTTAAATAGCCATGAAAATAGGTGTTTAGTCTAATCACTGTAAGTTTGTAACTCACTTCGGATTCAAAAGATTGTTGTGATAGGCCTTAGAAAGGTTATAGACCTCGAATTCTTTCACCACCTTACACCGGGATTGTTGATTAGTTAATTGATTGACTAGAGTGGACTCCCCCGATCTCTATTAATTATTTGATAAATTTCTAAAAAATTCATGCTTTCTTAGTTAATATTTTGATTTGTTATCCCACAACTTTTTGATCGACCTAGCATCCTTTGTAGTGAACTAGTTTAGTGCGTAGTTGAACACAAATCCTGTGAGACGACCTTGATATGCTACCCTGACCCGTACAATAGCGGTAGACACCCATCAAGAAGTAACATCTCAAGACTAAGAGGCAAACATAACAAGATAAGCACAGAAGGAGGTCGGAGGTCTACACACACAGTCGCAAATCCAACCACTTAAACAATGTTTTTGTTCAATTTAGAACAGCTAACTGGAACACTCAACGCTACTTGCAAGTTCGTTACCCAACTTCACATTTTTCACTCCACTCATGCATTTGCTTGATAGGTCCCTTGTGCTTAAGTGTAGTGTTTTCCGACCCACTTTTGCTTAAGTCAAGGTTTAGTCGGTCAGAACTAGCTACTCACATACCCATGCTTACTTCTTAGTGAATTATGGTGGTCCCCTTCCCTATTTGTTGTCGCCCTTGGCTTGGTGAGAGTCGTAGGTTACATAAGGAAAGGTTCCACAATTATTTTCTTAAATTCTTTTAGGTGTTTGTTTGTTCGAGAATCAAACGGCCCTAAAAGGGGTCTACTCTTCCAACATAGATCCTTTCCATACACATGCAAGGTGCTTAAGGACTATGAGTGCCGCACCACTCATATCGATCTATGTAGGTGATCCAACATTTTAAGCCTTACTTGTTCCCAAATTTTTTGTGTTAGTATTTTTCCGGATTAGAACGACCTATAAATGTGGTTTACCCTCCCAACACAGGTTACTCCGCAACAAAGTGCTTAAGGGGTAAGAGCGCGCACCACTCATACCAACCCGTGTAGGTGTACCAACATTTTTTTTTCTTTTTCCATTTTTTCAGTTTTTCTTAATTATCGTGGATATATAAGAAGCCAAAACTTCATTCCCAAACGAAGACCATCACATTAACAAACCAGAAGTGAAAACTCTAAGGAAACCACATGGTTGCAAGTACAGGTGAGGTTATTATACTTATGTTAAATAAGAACCAAGCATGAAGCCTATCAAGCTCTCACTAACTATTCCTAACTAAGCAATTGCACTATTCAAGCCATCATCGTCACAACCATGTATAAAAACTATCTCTGGCTAAGAAAAAAGTTTAAAAATTTGCCCTTTTCTCAATGGTAACCCAAATTTCTTTCTCTTCCTAATGTTCTCATTGTGCATAAGGTGACACCACACAAAAGAAAATAAAGATCACACAAAAGAAAAACTCACAAATGAAAAGAAAAACACAGACTAGCATGCATGCCACCCCCACTCCCACTTAAAAAGGCTAACAATGTCCTCATTGGAAATAGAGGTAAGCAAGCACATAAAAGAAAAGAAAAAGAAACACACCGTAAGAAAACCAAAGAAGTGAAGAAATCACGCTCACTAACCGTATTATAAACAGAAGGGAATGATATTACCTAGAAGGCGTCACATCAATTGACTCATTCTTTCTTACTAGACAAATTATGATTAGGAGAGATAATAAAGGAAAATAAAAATTGTTAAAATGAAAAAACAAAAGATCAAAGAGGAGAAATCACACATCAAGCTTACAGTTTATATACAGAGAATCCAGCTTACTCTTTCTTCAAGCATCGGGTAGATCGTGGAATGTAACACACTTCATGTCAGCAGTCGCAGGGTATTCCAAGAAGGGCTTCCGTTTATTCCCGTTCACCTTCCACACAGTCTCGCTAGATGGCTCTTTGATTTTAATTACACCTAAAGGGAACACTTGGATCACAATAAAAGGTCCAGTCCACCTAGATCCTAACTTTCCTACAAACATATACAGCCGGGAATCATAAAGGAGTACCTTTTGTCCCGGGGAGAAGGTCTTTCTATGTTGATCCTATCGTGCAAGATTTTTGACCTCTCCTTACTCAATCGTCCATTCTCATAGGCCTCTATCCTTAACTCCTCAAGTTCATAAAGAGTTAGCTTCCTCTCCTCACCGGCCATTGACAGATCAAGGTTAAGGGCTTTCAAAGCCTACCACGGCCTATATTCAAGCTCTACAGGCAAGTGACAAGGTTTCCCAAACAGTGATCTATAGGGTGACATCCCAATGGGAGTCTTGTAGGCAGTTCGGTATGCCTACAGGGCATCAATCATCCTAACATACCAATCCTTCCTATTTCTAGACACGGTTTTCTCTAAGATATATTTTATTTGCCTATTAGAAACCTCCGCCTGACCATTAGACTGTGGATGGTAGGCGGTAATGAGCTTGTGCACAATTGAGTACCTCTTCAGTAAGGCCTCAAAAGATCTATTATTGAAGTGAGTTCCTTGATCAGTAATAACGGCTCTAGGCACTCCAAATCTAGCAAAGATGTACTCCACTACTCCCTAAGAAATTTAGTGATGACCTGAGCATCGTTTTTTTTAGTAGGGATGGCTTCTACCCACTTAGAAACATAGTCCAAAGCAAGGAGAATATATTCATTCCCAAAAGAGTTAGGTAATAGTCCCATGAAATCAATACCCCAAACATCAAACACATCAATAAAAATCTTAGGTTGTAAGGGCATCATATCTCGCCTAGTAATCTTTCCCAAACTATGGCACCTAGGGCACCGTTGGGCATAGTCATGGGCGTCTCTAAATATGGTGGGCCAGTAAAACCCATTCTAAAGGACCTTATAGGAGATTTTCTCACCAATATAATGCCATCCACAAGGTTGGTCATGGCAGAAAGAGAGGACATCCATGATGGACTCATTAGGAACACATCTCCTAAGTATTTGGTCAGGGAAGTATTTGAACAAATAAGGGTCATCCCACACAAAATTCTTCACAATGTGAAGAAATCGATCCTTGTCATGCTTATTCCAATCACTAGGCATCTCTCCATTTACCTTAAAATTCACAATATCAGCAAACCAAGGTTTCACTCCAACACTAAAAAGCTGCTAATCAGGAAACTGAACATAAATAGGGGTATAATTCACAGTATTAGGCACAATCCTAGATAGGTGGTCAGCAACAGGGTTCTCAGCTCCTCTCCTGTCTCTAATCTCACAGTCAAACTCTTGCAAAAGTAATACCCATCTAACTAACCTAGGTTTGAAGTCTTTCTTCTCCATCAAATATCTCAAGGCCGAATTATCAGTGTAAATTATGACATGAGAACCAAGCAAGTAAGGCCTAAACTTCTCAAAAGTATAAACAACGGCTAAGAACTCTTTCTCATTCACGGTGTAATTAAGTTGAGCATCATTCAAAGTATGGCTAGCACAGTGAATCACAACAGGTTTCTTATCAATTCTCTGTCCTAGCACAACACCTATAGCATAATCAGATGCATCACACATGATCTCAAAAGGCTCTCCCCAGGTGGGAGGCTTGAGAATAGGAGGGGAAATGAGGGCATCTTTGAGTTGATTAAAGGCCCTCATACAGTCATCAATAAAGTGGAATGGTACCTCTTTAGCTAGCAATGAAGACAAGGGCTTAGCAATCTTACTAAAGTCTTTTATGAATCGTCAGTAGAAATCAGTGTACCCTAGGCATGAACGAACTTCCTTTATAGAAGTTGGAGGGGAAAAATTCTTAACCAGGTCAATCTTAGCTTGATCTACTTCTATCCCTTCCTTAGAAATCACATGTCCTAGCACAATACCCTTTTTCACCATGAAATGACATTTTTCCCAATTAAGGGTCAGACTCTTTTCCTGACATCGTCCCAGTATGTGATTCAGGTTAGCTAAGAATGCATCAAAAGAAGTACCAAACACAGAAAAATCATCCATGAAAATCTCAACACAATCCTCCACTAGGTTAGATAAAATGGAAATCATGCACCTCTGAAAGGTTGCATGGGCATTACACAGGCCAAATGGCATCCTTCGAAAAGCAAAGGTGCCAAAATGGAAAGTGAAGGTAGTCTTTTCCAGGTCACATGGGGCAATAGAGACTTGGGTATAACCAGAAAACCATCAAGAAAGTAGTAGTACTCATGCCCAGCAAGTTTCTCAAGCATTTGGTCCATGAAAGGGAGGGGAAAATGGTCCTTCCTAGTAGCCTTGTTCAGTTTCCTATAATTTATGTACACACGCCATCCAGAAGGCACACGGGTGATAACTAACTCTCCCTGATCATTCTCAACAACAGTCAACCCAGCTTTCTTAGGAACTACATGAATAGGGCTCACCCACTTGTTATCAGATATGGGATATATGACATCATGATCTCGCCATTTCAAAATCTCCTTTTTCACTACTTCCTTCATTTGTAGATTCATTCTCCTAAGGGGGTTTTTATAAGTAGCATTCTGATCCTCTAGGAAGATTCGATGCTGAACAATGGAAGGGCTAATCCCCTTAATGTCACCTAATGTCCACCCCAAGGCTCCCTTGTTCTTTCTAAGAACTTCAATTAGTTTGTTTTCTTGCTCCCTACCTAATTCAGCAGCAATGATTACAGGGTAGGTCTCATGAGGGCCAAGAAAAGCATATTTCAATTCAGCAGGAAGGGGTTTCATCTCAAGAGTGGTGGATGAAGGTGGTTCAGGCTCAACTTTCTCTGGTATGGCTTGGGATGCAAACAAAGATTCATATAGCATATTACCATAACGTATATCATCATCACACATAGAATTCACACATTGGGTCAATTCCTAATGCAACTAATTCATCAGCATAAGACGCATTTGCATTCATCCCTACATAGCTCGTGCTATCACTTTCCTCATAAAAATCACTCACCCAATTAAGGGCGTTCTGCTCAAGTTCCTCAAAGCCTATAGGTGACTTCTGCAGGTTAAAAAATGTTCATCTCTATCATCAAGTTCCCTAAGGTCAGTTTCATTCTCCGAACCTTACAGTTAATCTAGGCATTAGAGGTGACAAGGAAAGGGCGGCCTAGGATTACAGGGATCTCATCTCTAGTACTCTGAACTCTAGCTGTCTCTAGTACCACAAAATCAAAAAGAAACACAAAATCCCCAACCTTGATCAGCACATCCTCTACTACACCCTTGGGCATCCTAGTGGATCGGTCAGCCAATTACAATACCATTCTAGTAGGCTTTAGTTCACCGAATCCTAACATCTCATACACATGCAAGTGGGGCATTATGGGTCTTTATACTTAATGGGCATTTGGTTCGATAGAATAGAGCTCACATTGGAGGCTAGAAAAGCCTTCTTAGGCACTTGAGTGGCCCTCATTGTAGTATAGAGCTCCTTAAGGAAATGGGCATCCGGGGGAATTTGCTAAATAGCATCCAACAGAGGAATATTCACATTAACCTGAGAAAATTTTCCCTAATTTTGTCTAGAAATTTTTGGTCTTTACTCCCCCTTAACCTTTGAGGATAAGGTGGAGAGGGCTTGAAGTCCCCTTGAGGTGGTGGACTAATCAAAGGGTTGGCCTTAGGCAAGGTTCTAGCACGTGGAGGCTCAACTGTAGCAGTTGGCCTCGCTCCATCTGACTCATTCTCAGTAGAGAAAGTCTCATCAACATATTCATCAGTTATAGTTCTTTCATCATACACAGCAGGAGATTTCAGTTGTACCTTATTATCAACCTCTTTCCCAGAACAAAAGTAATGACAACATTCAAACCTCTAACCTGATTAGTGTCACAAGAGGACGAACCTAAAGCTTGCCCATTGGGGTTTGCCTCAGGTTGACTAGGATAGGCACCTCTATCTCCATTAGCTAACACCAGTTGAGAAAAACTTTCATTCATTTGTTTCATCATCTTTTCTAGGTTATTGTTCATGTTTTTTCTCAACTTCTTTCAACCATTTCTTAGCTCCCTAATCTCTCTTTCATGCCTATCCTCATAAGAGTACCCCGGTGGGGGTCAGTTATGCGCAGCACTAGGTTGGACAGGTGGCCCTCTAGGAGCTTGATAAGCTCCTTGGGGTGGTGGTCGAGCTTGAGGAGGGTGGTTTCCTTGGAAACCCCCACCTGGATTGGGTGGTGTCAACACATTCTGATTCTCAAGGCCATAAGAGAGTAGGGGGTTCTTTCGATACTTGAGGAGGGTGGTCGAGCTTGTACTGGTCAAGCCTATATTGTTGATACATAGCATTCACATTCTCAGTGTTTGTGGCTAGTTGTTCAATGTAAACAGGGCAGATAGAGTAAATATGGTAAACACTTTGGCACAAGGCACATGACATAGGAGATGGGGGAGTAGGGGCAACAGTTTGATCCCCAGAGTTAACATGACAACAAATTTGGGATTGTGAAGCAAGCAATTGTTGTTGAGCTAAGGGTTTTATCATATTTTCAAGCGACGCGAACCTAGCCACATAACTTGTACTCTCAGCAATAACATGCACCCCCTAGCATTGGACAATTGGGCACCTAATGACTCATCTCTAGTTGTGTCCCACTGCATTGTTCTCTCAGCTATGTTCTCTAGGAAGTCCCAAGCTTCATCAGCAGTTTTATCCATGAAACCCTCCTGACACATTTGACACAGTCGAGACATGTCAACCATGGTGAGGGAATTGGGACAGCAAGTTTTTAAACCTTTCAAAGGCATTCCGGAATAACTCTCCTACCTCCTATCTAAATTTCAGGATGGAATTTCTTAATTTCACATCTAAGGAGTTAGGAAAATACTTTTTCACAAAGACTTTTAAAAATTCATCCCAAGAGGTTATGGACCTAGGTTTGATGCTATACATCCACCGCTTAGTGGCTTCCTTAAGAGAAAAGGGTAAGTATTTTAAGAGCACATAGTCTAACGGAACTCCGGGAGGAGTCGCCATACTCAGGTATTCCTTATACTCTGCAGTCCATATCAATGCTAACCCAGTACCCATGAAGAATGGGAGGTTCTAGGTGTGGGGTTGCCTAGGGTCAAAGGTCACTCACGCAGGCAGGGTGGGTAACACAAAACATGAAAGTGGTGGGTCATAAGAAGGGTATAGTTGGTCATTCAGAGTCACTCTAGGAGCGTTCTCTGCCATCTTTTTAGGTGGTTCGAACGAAGGTTCCTCTTTCCTAACCAATCTATTACTACAAGGACTATGAACCCAAACCTCATGTTGTTGTGTCCTTCGTTTTTTTCGTGGTTTCTCAAATTTTTTTTTTTTTTTTGTGTTTGTTTTATACTTAATCTAAGAAAGCACTAAACTGTTCACAAAACGAATCACCTAATCTACCAAATAACGCCATCCCCAGCAACGACGCCATTGTTCGGTTGTGTATTTTGGGGTTTTCAGAGTAGGGTTGTCGAATCCGCAAGGATGGTGTGTCAGACAATAGGAAATTGTTTTGGTAGGGTTTCTGAGTCGAAAGCAATAAATAATGAAAAGCAATTAAACTAACCTAAGCATGAATTGAAAATTAAAACTATAATGGAAATTAATATTACTAAAATCAATCTAAAAGAACAAACAATAAGAGCAAATTATCAAGCATTGAATTAAAACACGAATTGAATACTGAATTTAATGAATGAAAATATTAACCTGAATTTCTTCACTTTGCTCCTTGAACTTGAATCACGAATTTCCTCCCGAACAAACAAGAAAGAGCGTGATTTGGATTACTAAGACTACCCGAATCCTCACTAGAAGGGAGAATCCGGGGAACCTTAATCCTCCTCTTCACTAAAAATTGGATTTTTTTGGTTGAAACTAACTCTAACAAGATCGAATTAGCATACATTGAAAACAACTAAGAATGAAAGCGAGAAGGAACGAGGAACTGGAATTAACTGGAATTAACTTGAATTAACTTAAAAGAGAGAGTCAATTACAGTCGAAGAATTGAGAGAAAACTAAAGAAAACCTAAACTAGAACTAATGAATTATTCTAATTCATGATCTAAAGCTAATAATGTCTTGAATATATAATAAAACTTAAGAAGGAAAATAATAATAATGATAATGATAATAATAACAAAAACCCTAATCCCCGCCGCCTCTCTTATTACTCGGAATTTCAGGGTCGTCGCAGGCGCGACACCCTGGCGTCGCAGGCACGAACCTTTCAGCGGAACTTTCGTCGATTTTCTTTTCTATTGGTCGCAGGCACTACGACCTTGCGTCACGGGTGTCACAAACTTCTATTTGATAGATCATCGGCGTTACACTGGCGCCGTGGGCGCGACCCTTTTGGCGGAAACTTTTGTTGAATTACCAAGCATCTCCGCGGGCGCTACCACTTTGGTCGCGGGTGCCACGACCTTCTGTTCAGTTGGTCGCGGGCGCTACACTGTCGCTGCGAGCACTGCAACATCGGCGGAATTATGGCTTCCTCGCTGTTGCTTTGGTCGCGGGCGTTACACCTAACTTCGCGCCCGCGAACTATCTAGGTATTGCGTTTTTGTGCTTTTTGACTCTCTTTTTCCGCTTTTCTTTGATTAACCTACAAAAAAACACAAAATCAACATAACTAACTGATAATTAAGGGACTAAAACACGCAAAATACTTTATTAAAGGTGTCAATTCGACTCGAAATAGGACCGGACAACACTCCCACACAGAGGTTTGCTCGCCCTGAGCAAACCTAAACAAAGTAAAAAAGAAAACTAAGCTACCATAACTCACTTTCATAGGAATCACGGTTGCATTTAGCGTATGAAACAAGCCCTTTGAACCCACATCGCATTAACAAACCAGAAGTGAAAACTCTAAGGAAACCACATGGTTGCAAATATAGGTGAGGTTATTATGTTTATGTTAGACAACAACCAATCTTGAAGCCTATCAAGCACTCACTAACTATTCCTAACTAAGCAATTGCACTATTCAAGTCACCATCGTCACAACCATGTATACAAACTACCTCTGACTAAGAAAAAAAAATTAAAAATTTGCCCTTTTCTCAATGGTAGCCCAAATTTCTTTCTCTTCCTAACGTTTGCCAGGCATGTGTGGCACCCCACTCCCACACAAAAACTCTACAATGTTCTCATTGTGCATAAGGTGACACCACACAAAAGAAAATAAAGATCACACAAAAGAAAAACTCACAAAAGAAAAGAAAAACACAGACTAGCATGCATGCCACCCCCACTCCCATGCCACAAAAAGGCTAACAATGTCCTCATTGGAAATAGAGGTAAGCAAGCACACACAAGAAAAGAAAAAGAAACACACCGAAAGAAAACCAAAGAAGTAAAGAAATCATGCTCACCAACCGTATTATAAATAGAAGGGAATGATATTACCTGGAAGGCTTCACGTCAATTGACTCATTCCTTCTTACTAGACAATTTATGGTTAGGAGAGATAATGAAGGAAAATAAAAATTGTTAAAATGAAAAAACAAAAGATCAAAGAGGAGAAATCACACATCAAGCTTACAGTTTATATGCAGAGAATCCAACTTACTCTTTCTTCAAGCATCAGGTAGATCGCGGAATGTAACACACTCCACGTTAGCAGTTGCAGGGTATTCCAAGAAGGTCTAATGTCTATGCTCGTTCACCTTCCACACGGTCTCACTAGATGGCTCTTTGATTTTAATTACACTTGAAGGGAACACTTGAATCACAATAAAAGGTCCAGTCCATCTAGATCTTAATTTTCCTGCAAACAAATGCAGCCGGGAATCATAAAGGAGTACCTTTTGTCCCGGGGAGAAGGTCTTTCTATGTATGATCCAATCGTACAAGATTTTTGACCTCTCCTAACTCAGTTGCCCATTCTCATAGGCCTCCCTCCTTAGCTCTTCAAGTTCACAAAGTGTTAGCTTTCTCTTCTCACCGGCCACTGACAGATCAAGGTTAAGGGCCTTCAAAGCCCACCAAGCCCTATGTTCAAGCTCTACACGCAAAACACTTTATTAAAGGTATCAATTCGGCTCGAAATGAGATAGAACAGCCATCCCTATGGGAAGGATCTTATAATATTGTCCCTCTATGTCGATGATCTTATATACGCAAGCACAAATCAAAGAATGATCCAAGATTTCAGAAAGGATATGATGGTGGAATTTGAGATGACGGATTTGTGCCTAATGAAGTACTTTCTTGGGATGCAAGTGAAGTAAAGCCTAGGTGATATCATCATCTCTCAAGAGAAATATATTGAAGATGTGCTTAAAAATTTCAATATGGTGGATTGTAAGCCAATATCAACACCTATGGCTACAAATGAAAAACTCTCCAAAAATGATGGCAAGGAAAAGGTGGATGGATCACTCTATAGAAGTCCGGTTGGTTCATTAATATATCTAACAAACACTCGACCAGACATTTTTCATGCAGTTAGCATCATCTCCCTATTCATGAGCGGGCCAAGTAAAGCTCGCTTCGTAGCAGCTAAAAGAATTTTGAGGTACATCAAAGGAACGAAGAGGTATGGTCTTCTACATAAAACAGAGGAAGACCCCAAACTCAAGGGGTACACAGATAGTGATTGGGCTGGATGCATTGATGATAAAAAAAAAAGTACAAGTGGATATTTGTTTCAACTTGGTTCCAAGGCTATCTCCTGGACATCCAAGAAGCAGCCAACCATAGCATTGTCAACTATAGAAGCGGAATGCATTTCAGCTACAAGTGCAGCATGCAAAGCAGTATGGCTGAGAAGATTACTAAGGGATCTACAACAAGGCGATGAAGATCCAACACCATTTCTCTATGACAATATGTCAACAATAGCAATGACGAAGAATCCGATTTTCCACAGTCGCACAAAGCACATTGAGATTAGACATTACTTCATTCGTGAACTCGTGGACAAAGGCTAAATCAAGCTAGAGTTTTACAGGACGGATGAACAACGGGCAGACATATTCACAAAAGCACTTCCAAGTGAGAAGTTCAGTTACTTCCGAGAGCAGATCGGAGTTCGAGATTTTTCTAGATTAAGGGAGTGTTAAAAATGAAGAAAAAAAAACTTGAAAAATCTTGAAGAGAAGCCCTAAAAAATTCTAGAAATTTGAGGACATGCTATTGTAGCATGTTCTACAATTTTCCTACCACCACCTCCTTTCTACAACTATAAATATAGGTGGTCGGGTTATCATTTGCATCATCAACAACCAAGAGTTGTAATATATTCTCTCTTCATCAATAACTAAGGCTTCATCTTTAAACAATCTTTTCTCCATTTCCACAAAATACTTTTCCTTCAAACACCCAAAAACCTAACAGTTTCTCTGGCAATTACTTTTGGATGCTTTACCTCTCAAATCTTGTCTTTCTTAGAGAGGTGTTCCTCCTCCATGTTATTCTTGTCCTTGTTCTCAATCTCTTGAAAATTTGGAACATCTGTTCTTTAATTGCCCTATGGCTCGGGATATTTGGAATTCTGCTATGGATCATAATTGGACTACCACTAATTATGCTCCTAATTCCTTTAAATCTTTCCTTGATTTCTTCTCTAGCATCAACGAAACCTTGTGTAACAGCCCGCTCCCTAATAGGGGTTGTTAAGGTCAATCACAACCTAATTAAGGTTGAGAAAGGTAGAAAAAAGTACTTAGAAATCAACTTCCAAAACTTCCTGGGGAAAATCCGGTAGAGTTTCCTTTATAATATGGACGTTTCCCAGGCTTAAAGCCTTACATCTCTGTAAATAGACAAAATAAACCAAAAACAACCTCAACGGCCACACACCGGAGTAATTCACGAGCCACACGCTCGGAGAACAATCTAAATGCATCAACGATCCCAAGCATTCCAAATACATTTACAAAACAATTCAATTACAAAACAATTACTTCCTATACATAAACAACTAGGAAAAACTTTTATCTCTCTCTACATGCAGCCAACTCCTCATCTTCATTTTGACCTGTAAGGGGGAAGGAAAGAGGGATATGAGCAAACCACAGCTCAATGGGTAACTTGTACCCCGGAACAACCATCAGGATTCAAGCAACTTAAAAACGGGAGTCATCTTAATCCTGCATTCTCCCAAGTATAATGAAAAATATAAATACGTCTCTTGGTCGCTTCACAACCCATCAAGCAGGGAGCTAGGTATAAGGTTTCCATTCAAGCATCTACGTGTCTCGAGGTAGTTAAACACTCTCATATCTCCCAAATCCACTACAGGGAAATGGGGTAACCTTTTAATCATGAAAACAATCAGGAAGCCATCAGAGGGGCATTGCAAGTTCTCTTAGAGTTCTACTAGACCGCAACCAACTCAATACACATCATCATTCTAACTTAGTTATCCATCAAGTAACTCACACATCCCATTTAGCCTCCAAGGTCAACAATCAAGGCAAAATTCACATGCAATGCATCAGTCTAATTACAAGACACACGTAAAGAGCTCGAAAATTACATATATAATCATTAATAATAAAGTAAGTTCTTATTTAAATCACAAGGTCCCTTTCGAAACCTAGTTTGAACACAAGTGAATACATTTCATAACTTAGTAATTATCACGTAGAATACCATTCATACTTCCAAACCTTTCAAAACGATTCTAAATACGAAACATAACACCTTCAATGTTTAAAGAGTAACTCACACATTCAAATCACTTAATAAAGTTATTCAAATTTCATTTTCCATCCATTCATAACCATAATATAATCATTTCCAATAAACCAACGATTTCATATAATCATTCCTTCTTTTCATTATACGAAAATATTAATACCATGGGCGTAGGGTACTTTCAGCACTCTCCAGTCGGGACCGGTTCCCCCTTAAGACAGTTAGTTTAACTTCCCCGGAGTTCTAACGTCAATGGACTTTATATATTTAGCCGATTCAGTTCCCCTTTACAGGTGTAACTCCGGCTTTCCAATAGCCGATTCAGTTCCCCTTTACAGGTGTAACTCAGGCTTTCCAATTAGTCCACGGTACCTAGTGCAATACACCTAGCCCGAGAACCATTTCAACCTCGTAAATCGCATAACAATTCCATACCATACACTTCTCATCCAAATAGCTTTCTAAATCATATATAAATGTATATAAAGTAGAAGTATACCTTTCATTCAAATCAAAATAGCCCAACTGGCTAATTTCCAACCTTTTTCCATTTAAGAAATCCAAAAGCTCGAATAACTCAAATAAGTTTTCTTTAATTACGCCAAATCCATTTAATAAGTATTAACGACTTGGAAACGCAAATGCTTTTCAACACACCCTAAAATATTCACTTGAAATCCTTTCTTTTGAATCAAAAATCATACAAACAGCTTTCAATTACACAAGTCCATAATAAACAAAATATAAGTATGTACATAGAGACTTAAATTCACATATGACTCAAACTTATGCATAAAATCTCCTTCTTCAAGCATATAACTCACCCATGATTCATATATGCATAACTTCCGCATAATCATCAAATCAACATCATTTTAAACATAATCCATCCATTCTAACACGGTACACACATATATATAAGGTCACATAGGCCATAAATCAAATAATATCAACATATATTGCAACGGAAGTAATAAATAAAACCATTAACCCACCCTCTCTATACAATTACCTATTCAACCCAAAACATTCTAATTCCATAAATCAACCCGTGCTCCCTCCTCAGTCCTCACATACACCGTCCCAAACAAACCTCAACACTCAATGTTTAACCCAAATACCATCCAACTTCCAACTGGTTACATACATCAATCCAACTATTCCAATATAATTAACAATTTCAGGTATAAACTCAGTATTCAAAATCTACTAATTAAACCTGAAACTTAACAGTTATTAAATGGGGACAGAGATTACCACTTTGACTCTCAATTGAACAGTTAGGGTCTCAAATTAGGGCTAGACTCAGCTGAGAGGCGTTAAAGGCTCCCAAACGCACCGGACTCGGCCCGAAGAGACTTAGCTCGAACCTCCCATGCCCCTCCTCTGCCTCGCGTCAGGCCACTGTGGCCTCTGTCCCTGCCGCCAGCCCCTGCCGCCACAGGCTCATGGTCGCCGTGCGAGTCTCCGGTACCCAATAGACGCCGCAACTACCATCATCGAACCCCCTCTTCTACCTCCATCTGTATATGTCGCTCAAAGGAAGGGAGAAACCACCACAGCGAACCACCTCAGCTCCCTCTCGTTTTCGCTGTCGACGGCCGGCGACTAGACGGCGGCGGCGCTGCCACCGTCACCGCCACCGCCACGGCCTTCTCTCTCTCTCTCTCTCTCTCTCTCTCTCTCTCTCTCTCTTTCTCTCTTTCTCTTTCTCTTTCTCCCTGTGCGAGTGTTTCCAGTATCAAAAAGGGCTTGGCCCCCTCTTTTTTTGTTTTGCCGTCAAAACCCCCCAAGAAAGAGTAATCCCCTTTTTTTTCTTATCAATTTTATCTCACTCCAAATATTTGCTAATTCCCAATCTCATTTTTCCTCCATAATTCTTTATTTATGAAAATTCCTCATCAAAAATAATAAAAATCTCCTACTTTCTCTTATTTCCTTCCTTTGCAAATCTGTAACCCAATTACCAAATAATATAACAAGTCGAATCTTCTAATAAAATTCTAATTCTGATAAATAAATAAATAAATAAAATAATAATAATAATATCCACATAATATCGAAATACAATAATTAATCTCATAAATAAATAACTAAACCCAAGTTAGACTCTTAACCAAGGTAATTACTCTTAATAAAATCCCGGATCTTACATCTTGGTGTGTATCTTTAATGTATCATGTTATCTCACTTCTGTGGAGTATTTAGAAGACGCATAATTCTATTGTCTTTCAGCACGAGGCTCCCCCACTAAGTGTTAGTCTGTTGCGTGCTAAAAGAGATTCTGTTGAATGGAGAATGCGTCTCAAGATGGGTGACTCTTAATTTGTTTCTCCCTTTATCGGTGTCTCACCCTGTCAATCCTTCTAGGTCGATTTGGGTGTCTTGGAGTAAACCACCTATGCCTTCATACAAATTCAATTTTGATGGGGTCCAAGACCTCTGGAGGTGGTGCGGGTGTTTTTATTATTCGGAATGCTACTACTCAGTCAATGGTAGCATCTTCCTTTCCTTTGGGTCATTCTTCAATCCTGGTTGCTGAGGCATCTGCTCTACGAAATAGTCTACTTCATGTCATACAAATTGGGATTAATTCAATTATTATTGAAGGGGATAATATAGTTCTCATCAAAGCTCTAAAAAGTGAACATCATTGTCCTTGGGAGAATGCTACACTTATTCAATATATCCAGGCTTTGCTTCCCCTTTGTAATGTTATTTCTATTAGTCATATTTTTAAGGAAGGTAATGGCTGCTAATTGGTTAGCTAAGTTTGATGTCTCCCTCCAATCAATAGCTTTTTGGGATACTAGTCCTTCGTTTGATTTATCTTCTATTGTTCTAAATGATATCCATGGTAAATTCCTTGAGAGAAGGGTTACCTAAGGTGGTGGTACTTACATTCTATGTTGTAAAAACCAGACCAGACCGGCCGGTTCAACTGGGAACGGGCATTGGGCTGGTTTGGTTCTGGGGTCAGCTCGGTTGACCGTCAAAAAATCGCTAAAATCGGTTGACCCGGACGAACCAGTTGACCCGGCCAAGTCGCAATCAGACTGGTTTTTCAAAAAAAAAATGAATTTTTTGAAACAAAACCTCAAACTGGAAACCCTAAACTAACCGTTGTCTTTATTCTCTCAGATTCTCTGTTCGGTTCACTGCTCGCTCTTCCTCTCTAGCTGTCGCCTCGCTGCTCATCATCGCACATTCCGGTGCCTACCACCGATAAAGGTAAGTATTCTTTCTTTCGTTTTTTACCTTCTCACTTCTAAACTCTCAAAGTCTGGTTCTCTCGCTTCTCAACTCTCACTCTCAGTCTCTCGTCTCACTGCTCTGCTCAGATTCGTTGTTAGTGCGAGGCATGCTCGACTCCTCTAGCCTCCCTTCTTGCCGACGCTGGTGGCCACCACAAACGGGGCAGGTGAGTTTGTATTCTTCCTCAGATTAGGAGACATCTATTATCTGGGTACTTTGTAGGGGGCAGGTGAGTCTGTATTCTTCCTTAGATTTGGAGACATCTATTATGTGGGTACTTTGTAGCTAGTGCTCAGCGTGCTCTTCAACTCTCAGACTCTCAGATTTGTACTTTGTAGTTAGCATTTTACCAATAACAACTATTATCATATTTTGTAGAGTATATCTGTAGAACTATGTCGTAGAGCATTTTATCAATAAGCATATTGTGCTTGTTTGGACTTTGGAGAGGTATCCTTGGTTATTTTTTCAAGTATTTGGAGCTTCTGTGTTAATTTGAAGTACATGAAATTATTTTTTTTTATTCGTGATCGATTCATACCGATTTTGGGCGGGTCAACCGGGTTAACCCGATCAAACTTGTCCGACCAATTGAACCATTCAACCATTGGGTCAAGCGATTCAATGACCGGTCCGATTCTGACAATATAGATTACCTTTGTTACAAAAATTTTGAACGTAATAGGCTAAATTTTTTGGACATCTTAATATTTTAATATATAATTTTTTTCTAGATTCATCTTATTTTGAACATGATATATAATTCTTTTTAAAGAAATGGTATATATAAGTTTTTGAACATAGATATATGAATTTTTTAACATTTACGTATTGATAGGATTCTTAACATTCTATATATAAGACTTTGAACATCCCATATATAGTTTTTGAACATTGAAATAGGAAAAACACAATGCTACATGGTCCTAGAACCATTATCTAATTGTTGGTGTAGAGCTAACCTACTAGGCTATAACTAGTGTTAATTTTTATTAATGTAAGGCTGTAAAAGTGAGATACAGCAAATGCAAAATTGAGAGACGGCGAAGGTGTAAAATTTAGAAAGCAACTAATTAAATATAAAACATAAATTACCCTTTAGTTTAAGTCTTTACGTATAGTATAAAACTAAATAAAATAGAATTGACAATGATCAATGGACTAGGAGTACAAAAAGTCACGTAGCCTAAGTTGTGGTTCTTTTTCTACAAATTTTGAAAAGATTTTACATATAACAGAGGAAGAAAAGAAGAAATAACAGTTGAGCGATAACAAATTATCGAAAAAGAAAAAACAATTGAGCAATATCAAATGAAGGGAAGTTAGATGTAGATTGGGTTAAGGAAGCCGGACAAAGAAGAAAAAACAGAACAAACATCTTTTTGCAATGGAACTTTACATCAAGGCCAGCTTCAAACACGGGTGCAAAGCTTATCCAACACTTGTATCACCATTCATTCACCCCAGTTGGTTTGCTTCGCACTTTCATCCTGAAATAATTCATAAGGCAGACCAAAGAGGGTACCCGGCTCCCCCTATCATTCTGTTTCCCCTTTTAAGTTTTAAGCAGCTTCTTTTTCACTGGCATTTGAGGTTTCAAAAAAGAATAAGAATAATAATAATAATAATAATAATAATAATAATAATAATAATAATAATAATAATAATAATAAAAAGGGCTACATTCATCTAAATTCTAGTGGCAATATGACACATTGCTTCAGGTTTTGGTTGTAGGAGAGCTACACAATCCCCCAGGGCTCATGCCAAGCACAAATGTTAAACAGAGCTGCACTCTCTTGTCAGCAGCCCACCAGGGCTCAAATTTAGTAAATAAAAAGGAATTTTGTGGGCAAGTGACTTGGAAAAATCCGAGCTGCAACCTCAAAAACGTATGATGTCTGCTTCTCCAATGGCATCTGTCACTGCAGGCTGCAGCTGCAGATATAAGAGCACTTTTGAGTCAACATAAGTAGAAGTCTTGCCCTTGGTGCTGTGGGGAAATTCGGCCTTCTGCTCTTCTCACATATTGATCCCCCAAAAATCAAAACAACAGTTGAATTGCCCAAGTCATCTTTTATGCATAATACATGTACAAGCTGTTTGCTGCGGCACAAGCAATCGAGTTTTCTGAGGGGTGCCATGCCAGATGAAGCAATTTTGTTGTCAAGTCAAAAGAATTTCCATTAGTATCAATACCGGGGCTATCTGCTCCTGTTCACATATACACATTCCAAATTCAGAGAAGCAAAACGCATTTTGGTAGTAAGATTTAAAATTTGAAAAATAAAAGAGAAGAAAATAACTAAAGCTCCTTGAGCGCCATGGAAACGCAGTCAAGACTGCCAGATTGGCTGTGGTTGGCTCATTAATTACACACAACAAAGAGCCCTGACAGCTCTCCTAAACCTGCACTAATGCCAGAGCTCATTGGCTACCAAATGTTAGAGGAGCCAAGTCTAACCATGTTTTCCCTAGTCTAGCTATAATAAGAAAATAACATAAGGTTTGAATTTAGGTAAGACTTGAGGTTGAAATGAGTTGAGATCCTGATGCAAGGAAATACAGATACAAACTCAGTGCTTAGATCATGGTCCCGGGACCATGGATCACCATGATCCCATTATTACAGATTTCATTTCATATTTGTTTGGGCTTGGGTTTTTAATGGACTACACATCTTTTACTTGTGTTGTTTGGGCTGGGATCATGAAAGAAGGTGATCCCTGGCCTTCAATCTAATTTTCTAATACAAACTTGGATGTAGTGGCAGAAAAGAAAGATGAGCAGGAGTAAGAGGAAGCACGAAGCATACATGTGGATAATAGTATAGCCTGGGGTTTGGATATCAGTACATGTGATTGATAGGGGTATGCTAGATTGTAAGACAGGTTGCCAGAATCCAGAGTGCGCTATATGGCTGAATTCAGTTGAGATTATTGCACAGGTCAAGTCAAGCCAATTCACAAATTATTGTCTGTTCTTTTCAATGATCACATTGGCATGTAGTGCTCACATGCCAGGTATTGCCAACAAAGAAGGGTAACTTTGGCATACATTGTTTTTTATCTTCCTGGAAAACTTCACCAGTAACTTTCCAAAATGCAGCCACTCCTTTTCTAAGTTTCAAGAAACTGCTAAAAACTTCAAACTGGAAAATTCCCAAGCAGAAGAGATGGACAGGAGATCATCTCAGATTACAGCATGAACAAGCAACAATAGGTCAAAGAAGTAACCTCGTCTGACAGCACGTGTTATGCTGCTCAAAGACCCCCTAGAGGGTCTCGATGGGGTTTGCACTTGTCTCCTGTTGTCACCACAATCAAAAATTATTAATAACGCTTTCCTTCAATATGGGATAATTTACCGATAATAATCATGCAACAACAATACCTCATTGGGTTTTTGCTGGCCTCCAAAGTAGTTGCTTCTGTACTTCCAGGAGCACAACCAAACACGCGAAATAGATTGCTGAGGACACAAATTCCAAACCAAGATCAGTCACAGAGATATGGCAATGACAATGAATAAAACAGATTCAATTGGATGAACAAACCTGTACGAGCCTGTAGCGACTCGCTTCCCATCGCCACTCAGACAGCACTCGAATTTATCAAAGATTGAATCATTTTCATATAAATCACATAGCTGAAAGACAACCATCATTGAGGCAGCAAAAAACTGTTAGTAATGTACCGATAAAAATCATTATTAAGTAATTGTTATTAAATAAAATTATAAGCTAAGAATAAATATAGCCTACAGAAGGATGTCTATCTCACCTTAGGCCTTAAATATTCATGGACCTGAAAAGTTGCTACAGGGCCTGAATCCATATTGATATCCCATAACTGAAACCAAAAAATCAATGTGCACACCCTCAGTAGAAAGAAGATGAACTCAAGCCAAGCAGCAAATGAAATACTCCTATATACTTGAATCTCTTCAAACTTCAGGGCACAGCAAATAAAAATTAACAGAGATTCAAAGCTTCACATTCAGGCAAGTCAAGGAAACCTCAAAATCCCATCTTGGACAACTCCTATGACAACCCATTCAGCAAAGAATTACAATCAATAAAGTAAATCATCAACTGCTTCTTTTGTGTGGTACCAGGCAATCACTTAGTTGCAAACGTAGGAAACAAAAAGAAGATCCTCTCTGCAATTGCACCACAAGGAGTAAGGTTGAAGACAACCGATCACTGGTCAGTCAAGCAGGTCAATCAGTCAATCAATCGGACAGTTTAGACCAAGGTTAGACCTGCTGACTCGATTTACTGTCAAATTGGGCTAGAACCGGCATGACCCATTATTCCAAGAATTGGTTTCATATCTTTAATATATTTTTTATTTTTACTATATCTACATAATAAAAGTAAATTAATCACATTTCACAAAATTTCAACCAGCAGTACTTAAATTTTAAAAACTATCTAATTTTAGCAATAAACATTATAAAATATTAAAATTTAAAAACTTGTGAAAATTACTGAATATAGAAAGGCAAAATCAATTAGTCATTCACCTAAATATTGTAGAGGGCCCAACCCATTACATGTTAAGAAACTCTAGAACTATGTTTGATTGTTTAGCCACACTGCAGCAGCACTAAGGCTAAGGCTTTTATAAACATTTCCCCCGTCTTCTTCTATACACACTCCATGTTTCGTGTCTCCTCTATACATCTCTCTCCTCTTTATCAGTCCTCTACACTAGGTAATTTTCTGTCCCCTCTTGCTCTATACTTGAAGGTGTTGATGTATATTATTCACAAATTGCAACACCCAACAGGGGAAAAAAAAAGGTTTTTATTGTCGCGAAGTTAGGAAAACCCAGTCCAGTTGTAATGCTCAGGACGATCCTCTATGTCAAACTGACAGCTGGCTTCACTGGTTCGACCAGCCCAGCTAGGCCACGTCAATTCTCTGAACACCCCCCCCCCCCAACCCCCGCCCTAATCCTCAAAAAAAAAAAAAAGACCAAAAAGCCCCATGCTATTATAGGAACCTTTGCAGCACGGAGAATCGATTATTGTCGGTGGGGTACATGTTTCCACCTGCTGAATAAATGTGGTACACTCAACTGAGGTAAAGCACTGAAAATCCCCCCCCCCCCCCTCCACGAGGCTCTTATAAAGGAATAAGGGGAAGCAGCAGCAGCCAGGTTCCGCCTTTCTTCTCCAATGAAAGTCATAGATGTCCAACTACAGGAAATGTTACAAGAACCAGACCAGACCTGCTGGTTCGATCCAGATAGGTTCATCATCCAGTTTGGAGTTGGTCATCAATCTGAGTGTGCAGTGAACTAGTCAACAATCAGAACATAACCAACCACAAACATAAAAGACAAAACAACTCGTCATGGCCAAGTCACTTAAGCTATTACCTATGGGGAAAAACATATCATGAATATTCTCTAGGAAAAAATCTAACAATATATTCAATACAAGCTTTAATACTTGTCATTTTCCGATTATGTCAATGTCATGTGATGCTTCATCTGACTTAATTACATTTATTGTTCTCTTGTGTTGCTATGATTTACTACCTACATTTCTTTATAATGCCATTTTATTTATTTCTCTATTGTATGCATGCATAACAGGCTATATGTACCATTCTGTTTATATTTCTGCAGGCAGCATTAATTTGTTTATTTATTTTCTTTCCTCCTGCTCATATGGTTCTCAGACATTGGCATGGCACCAATTTTCAACTTCACCGCCATATATAAATCAATAAAATTTCCACTAAAACTGAGTCAGAAAGCAAGTCAAATGTCTCAATCCAAGATAAATGGTTCATCCAGTTGATGACCCACTAACTCACTGCTTCAATCAGGAACCTCATCATGCTGGTTTCTACAATATTGATCATAAAAGGTGCTAAAGCTATTAATCAGCCATTTGGCATACTTCACCACCTACAAGAAGGTTGATCAAACACAAATCACAGCAACTCAGCATGGTAATCGCAAACTTCATAGACGAAGCATGATTACTAATTTGAGTTTCACATTCCACAGAACAGTACAGTGTTTGGCTACAATGCAAAAAGGTTACATTCACCACATTACAATTTCTGGGCTAACCAGATGAATGGATAGGTCACCCAGAAAGTAAACAGCACATTTGATAGAAAATGAGAAAATAAATAAGACTACAGGGACAACACTCCCAAGTGTAGTCCCGCTAATGCAAGGTATAAGGGCATTCAGATATAGGCAGTCTTCCCCCATGCACAAGAGTATGAAGAGGCTAATTCTGGCAGACCCAAAAAAAAGACAAAAAAAAAATCTTCTGAAAACAAAACCGTTTCGAAAACCATTTGACAAAACCACTTGAAAACCAAGAGAACAAGAGAAGCATAGAGAAAGATAACTTCAGGATGCTCTAGAAACACTAAAGGGACTGGTAAACCTGGGACATAAGGCTTCCAACTCTAACGAACAACTCAACAATCTGATGGAGGATTTCTTAATTATCTCCAACCTTTAACAGCTGGCTCGGAAACTCTTTGTGCAGTAGCCATGTTAACATGGCAACAAGTTACTAGAATAAAAGATATCAAAATAGATCTGAAAATCGAAAATCAGCACCACATACAACCCAACAGCAATAGTTAGCCAGAACTGGCAGTGTAGTGGTTGGCAGCTGAGATGAACAGGGAGAACAAGGTAGCGGCAAGGGTTGAAGAGCTGAGCAGTTTTATTTCTCAAGGATTGGATGGCAGCGGAGATAAGGATTGGTGTAAGGCTTGGGACCGAGAACTTGCTCTAATAACAAGTTGACAGAGACTGAGAAACAAATAAACCCAAAGAAAGGAATTCAGAATCCTTATGTTGGATATGGTTTCAAGAAAAGATTAGCATTTAAAAAAGGCTGTCAAAGCCCTTATTTATCGGTACATAACCTTCCTAATACTAAACCTAAAAGAAATAGGAAATAAGCATAATATTCCCAATCAAACTTGGTTTGAAGCTGTTTCAGATTTGAGGATTAACTTGGCTAAAAGTTCTATTATGCATGTGTCAGGTGGACAATTTGCAACTTATAGCGGTTACTCCGGGCTGTGGTATTCAGTCTTTCCCGGCTACATATCTAGGTCTTCCACTTGGCGCAAGTTTCAAGAAGTTGGAAATTTGGGATCCGGTGATCGAAAGTTTCGGCAAGAAACTCTCAGGGTGGAAATCTAAATATCTGTCAAAAGGAGGGAGATCAACTCTTATATGGAGTGTTCTCTCGAGTATTCCGACTTAGTTTCTTTCTCTTTTCCCCATTCCCGCTTCTATGGCAAAGAAGTTGGAAGGCATTCAGAGAACATTCCTTTGGGGTACTTCTAGAAGTGATTTCAAGTATCACTTGGTGAGATGGAACATTGTGAAGCAACCTATCTCTATGAGGGGGCTTGGAGTGAGAGATATACGTCTTTGTAGTGTGGCGCTTCTCGGGAAGTGGTTGTGGAGATTCATGAATGATAAGAGTAATCTTTGGAGGAATGTCATATCGACCAAATTTGGTGAAGCAGGCCATGGATGGGTACCCTCTATCCCAATGGTTCATTGTGAAGCAACCTATATCTAGTGAGGGGGCTTGGAGTGAGAGATATACGTCTTTGTAGTGTGGCGCTTCTCGGGAAGTGGTTGTGGAGATTCATGAATGAGAAGAGTAATCTTTGGAGGAATGTCATATCGACCAAATTTGGTGAAGCAGGCCATGGATGGGTACCCTCTATCCCAATGGTTCACATGGGTGTAGTCTTAGGAAGTATATCGCTAAGGGGTGGAGAGGAGCTTCTACCAATATATTTCTTTTGTCGTGGGTGATGGTTCTTCTATTTCCTTTTGGCATGATCATAGGTGCATTGAGGCTCCTTTGAAAGACCTCTTCCCTACTCTCTTTGCCCTTGTAGTGGATAGAAATGCGTCTATTGCAGATTATCGACAACAATCTTAGGGTCTCATGTTTGTTCTCCTATATTTGGTCGGGAAGGCTTTCTTGATGATGGGTTTTTGGTTAGTTTCTTCAACGTCCTTAATGAGGCCAAGTTTGGGGATTCCTCGCAAGACACGGTGAGATGGGTCTTGAGTAAGGATGGGGGTTTTTCAGTGAGTTCTTTCTATTCAAATCTTCTTAGCATGGATCCGACCCACTTGCATCTTTGGGAGGCTGAAGCCTTTCCATCTAGTATTTGGAAGTCTTTTGCCCCTTAGAAGGTTTCATTTTTTCTTTAGGAAGCAACTTATGACAACATCTCGACCTGTGATAACTTACAAAAAAGGGGGAAGATTTTGGCTGGCAGGTGTAGCATGTGCAAGAGGGATCTTGAATCTCATAACCATCTTTTGCTTCATGCGACTTTGCTAGGTCTCTTTGGGCTTTAGCCTTTGGCTGTCTCAGGATTCCTTGGGTTGTATCCTATTCTGTGAGGAGTCATCTCCTATCTTGGGAGAGTTTCTTTGGCAGGAAGCCCAAGAAGAAGGATGAAATCCCTCTTCAGAGATTGAGGGATAATTCTGCTAAGTCTCTCTTCTTTTGGGAGAATGGAAGGTTTAGCTCTTCCTCTTTTGAGGTGGTAGATTTTGTGGATAATTTGGTTTGTGGATGTGTATAACTTGTATGATGCCGACTGAGCATCTCTTCTCTTACCCTATCTATTATTAATATATATCTTTTTCCTATCAAAAATATATATATATATATATTCCCAATCAAACTAAGGAACTACAATATTCCTGAGCAAAATAGGAAACTAACACATATCATTAAATAAACTAATATTCTTATTCCAAAATATCCTATTAATTTCATAAATATTGCAGACAATATTTGAGCTATTATATTTCTTCAGTTGCCCACTTGTTTCTTCGTATATGTTGCCTTCTATTACAATATTTTGCAGAGCTTGTTTCTGGATAACGGCAGCAGCCGCCCACCACAGTTTACCACTTATTACCTACAAACCTATGGACAAATCCCGTTCCCCACAACAGAAACAATCAGCTGGGCAAAACGCTTTGCAATGACCAATGCTATATTTCAAAATTTTCACAAAAACATTCAAAAATTCTTCAGCATCAAAGTATTAGACTCAAATAAACTTTCCTCTTGCCCCTCCTTTCACACATTCACCAGATCCAAGACTAAGAAAATGTACCAATACAACAGTAGGACTCAGACCAAACTCCTCGCAACAAAAACAAGCATTACATCATAATAGGCCACAAAAGAACTTCCTGACCTTTATATCATAGTGAAATGGGTATCCTTTACCAAGGGAAGCTGTGATACATGGGCATTTCAACTGATAGGACATGTGGGATATGCTCAATGCATCAACAAAAGTATGCAGTAAAGATGTTTGACACTGTCTAGGGGCATTGAGAAAAAAAAAATGTCAGGTTCATAAGCAACAAGCCAACGAACAGGGACAATGGTCACATGATTCTAACACTTTAGAACCAAATGGAGACCTCCAGCCATGGATAATTCCATGTCAAGCACACTTAAACATCACCAACAACCCCCCTCCCCCCCCCCCCCACCCCACCCCAACATCATGAAAAATGAACTGCAATCAGTGGCCTCACCAATGACAACAAGCTAAGCAGATACAGAAAAGCCATAAAATAAGAGATTTCAAATCTTAAGAGTTAAGTAGTTGCAACTAAGTATGTGTCTTTGGTCTGTTGCAAATTTAATATCCCACACTTAAACACCACAAGCAAACCTCCCCACCATGAAAATTGTTTAACGAATAAAAAATGAAATTCAATCAGAGGGTAGCCAATGATAACAAGCATAGCAGAAACAGAGAAAGGCACATAGCTATAAAAGAGATTTCCGACCTTAAGAGTCATATAGTCACGACTAAGTATGTGTCTTCCGTCTCTTGCAAATTTAATATCTGAAATGGAAGCAATAATTTCTGTAAAAAAGGACCTTGAACCAGGTGCTTCCTGCTCCTCGAACCTGCACATTTGATAAGATAGATTCAGCCACAATACAAAATGCTCCTTGTGATGGTGATGATGGTGGTGGTTGGGGGGGGGGGGGGAGGAGAGAGATAGTTGCAATTGTCTCAGAAGTGTCTGTTGAGCTACACGCATTGTCCTCTTGCTTAAAGAAAATGAAACAAAGACCACTTACAGTTTTGCATGACTATCACATAATGCAGATTGCCGCAAATCAATGAGGCGAATCGATCCCTTGGAGCTACTATATGCCAACATGTTACAATGCCTTGGATGAAACTCAGCAGATGTGATAACCTCTGCCGAAAAAAAAGGTTATGTCAAGACCCCTAAAGTAGACAAAAACAATGATGGGTTTCCACAGAACGACCATAGCACTTGTTACTGACTTTCACCCACCATTATTCTGGTGACATTGCATTAGAACACAGCAAAAGTAGTTAATCTGCATTTAAATATTCTCAATGCAATATATCACTACAAATGCTTTCACCTTTTTCAAAAGCAAGTCACTAGACATTTGCACCATCTTCTTCCAGTTACCGGTAAGGAACACAAACACACACTTAGAGACTACTAAAGCAAAAAAAGTACAACAATAGCCCATATAAACAACATGGAAGAAGAAAATATACACTCAATTAACTGATCTGGACAGTTTTGTAGTTGGAAAACAGAGTTGGAAGGGAAAACCACAAAGGCTACAAATACCAGTCAGATCTTCCATATTTTGTGGCTTTACGTCAACAATATTGAAGCTCTGATTACTGATCTCTAAGTTCCAAAGGTTTATTCGCAAATCATCAGCTGATATAAAAGTCTCTCCATCACTGCAACAGAAAGATGAATTATCAATCAAATGTCACAAAAACCACAATATTTAGTACCACACAAATACCAAAGCAAGCATGAAAATTAGCAAAGCTTCTATTAGCACCATTTTCCATGTTTCCACCAAGTAGACTATAACCAGAAGAGAGAGCGAGAGAGAGAGAGAGAGAGAGAGAGAGAGAGAGAGAGAGAGATGTACAACCTTCCATTGCTAGAAGGTTGCTTTTATCTATTTTAATTAATGTATTTGAGTTTGCTATCTTACTTCTCACTCAGAAAAGACTGAAATGTAGCTACACGTGGCATCCAAATGTCAATAGAAATAAATAATATGCATGTGACAGGCAAGTCCCTGAATGTCCTCAAGAAGCTCAAAAATATAACTCAATACAGTGGAAAGAAACGCAGAAATGGCAAGACAGATGAATTGGGGAAAAAAAATTAAACCAATGAGGCCTGCCCATTGGGTTCCTATCTCAGGTCTAACCACCAACAAGCTTTATGGGTCAGGGCAAGGCGCAAGTACCAAACAGCCCATGACAAGCTTGGCCCATCAACCACACAATTTGCACATATGGATAACTATTGCTTCCACCAAGAACTGAACCTTGGTGGGGAGCTTCGAAGATGAGCATGGTTGCCAACTTTGATAGCACCTCTATGGTGATGAATTGAAAATACAAGAGAGCTACCATTATTGAAACTACAGCATATCAGAAGGCTATTCACCTATTATTCGAAATGGAATTAATGTGATAATCATGAGCATGAGCATATACTCTTCGACATCTAGCAACAAGACTTGTCTCATGGGTAGTGACCTGCAAAAGTTCAAAGCACTTGATATAACCATTAATTCAACAAGGGAAACTTTGTAGGTGAATAAGAAAAGCACACTAATGGAAATCCTACATTTTTGTTGTTAACATTGTTTGTGAAGATGCAAAATTAACCCATAATTTTGAAACTTCATAGCGGTGGCAAGGAAAACATTATAGCCGACTCCAATAACCAGAAAGAGAAATAATGCAAATTTATATTTCTGCCTTGTACGGTTGTACCATAGAGTGGCTAAAAACACATAAATGAAATCATTCAAGTATAGGTTTAAGAGAGACAAATTCACTAAAGCAATACCAATAGTTGTCAATAACACTATCCAGATTGCTTAGTGTCAAACACAGATCACCAATTTTTGACAAACTTAGTTTATTTTAGGCTTCATATTGCAGAGTATCGCACAATCCAACTGTGGCTATATCACTCAAAGTCCAAAGTCCAAACCTTGCCAGCTATCCAAACACCATAATTTGCCATACCCCTGATAAAATTTTCAGTTAACCTTCCCCCCCCCCCCCCCACCCCCTCTCCCAGGGCAGTGCTTAGCTATGTTATGTTCTATATTAGCATGCATTATGCACAATGAAACATTGTTTATATGTCAGAGAGATACATGACCACAGCAGTACAAAGTACTAGGATAACCAGGGGAATCTTCTTAATTGTGAAGAGAGCATGCAATATAACATAAAAGGTGTTATAACTACCACTGGTAAATGCAGTGAGGAAATTCCTCCTGATGGACATGATAAGTCATTGATCAAGGAATTGGAGTTCTCTGGGTATGCGCCATTTGCAAGATTAGGTTCAGAGCCACCAGAAAAACTTGAACTGGCAACAGAGCCATTTCCTGCAGAGTAAGAAGGATCCACGTTCATTTCAGAGACCCTCTTGACCTTCTTTTCTTGGACCTGAAAAATTTTACAACCAAGGACACATCAAGAGTGGAAGACGCCTACAAGGCACAAAGCTGCTAGAAGAGTAGCTAAGCTTGGCTGGGAGTTCACTGAAGAGGAAAAGCAATCAAAACTAGGATCTCAATGAAAGGTAACACCTTAACCACGCATACTAAAATATAAGTAAGAAAATGAAACACAGGTACATGCTGAAATAAGGAATGTCAGGCTATCTTAGTAGCATGACTCACAAAGGGGGAAACATTTCACAAAAAATTCCTACCTTCCAGAACTTTATCGTCTTATCATTGGTTGATAAAAGAAATAATGCACCATTAGCAGGTTGGCACCATCTGATTTTATTGATTTTCTCCTCTATTTCCAAACTCTTGAGGTAGTCAAACTGACCAAAGGAACCAAATCATCATTAACTGAATTTGTATATAAATGAAAAAAGAGTGATGCAAGCAGGACTAATATTACCTCAGGCTCGTGGCTCTGAAACTCAGTTTTGTAACGAAACTCAGGATGCCTACTTATTTGGTAATCCATCCTCTCAAGATCCCTTCTACTAAAACCATGCTGCAAGGTGACACATAAGACATGTGACCACAAATCCCTGAATACAATCACTGAGATGCAAAGAGATTGGGTTCAAAAGCCTACATCCTTTGTGTCTGTCCTCTCAAATAAGACCACGCGGCCCCCACGGTCACCAGTGGCTAGATGGTCCCCAGTTTTATCAAATTCGATAGCTGAAATGATATCAACTGCAAGGAATGCAAATAAATAATAAATAATAAATAAATAAAATAAAAAACATAGCTATTACTCTGAGTAACTCAATACTCTTAAACTATTTGACCAAATGCTGAAGGACTAAAGGACGGAAAAAGAAAGAGAGCAGAGTCAAATGAACTCATGTAAGAGTAACCACTAAAACAAATTATGTGAAAGTAACCACTCCAGCAATCATAGTATCACACTATAGTAATGAAGGAATGACAAATGAAAACACCATCACTAGCCCTCATTGTGGGAGAGAGAGAGGGATCTGCAATTTGGATCCATCCAGATCACCTACTATCTAAACCAGCATAAATATCATTTCATTTGTAGTGCAGAAGATACCCGTGAATGATCGACCATGATCAAACTCGTGCCACTCAAACTTTTAAATCCCCCCCCCCCTCTTAAAAAAAAAGGGAAAAAAAAAACACACACACACACACACACACAATTAAATCATCAAAGTAAACACAAGAAAATTGGTGCACGGAAGCATAACATAGCATCAGTCCTTAAAAACTACGCTTCACTCACATGATACTGATCCTTATCCTCTACAGCTCTACTTCATTGCAGCACAGTGGAAAGAGGATTAGCAGAATAATTCTATCTGTACTAAATAATTAAGCATCAGACACCTACAATTAAGAAACCCCTTTTGAAATCTGAGAGAATGTCTGCATACCAGCTAATCAGCTACAAAAGCTGAATGATTAGCCTCATCACCACTAAAATTCAGAATTCAGACTCAACCCTTCCATAGCTGTGTCTGCTGTGGGACAACAGGAGAAGGTGCTACCCTTTGGGTATTTCATGTTAGGCCAAAACGGCAAAACCACACTAGATAGTAGAGCTCCCTACTAGTTACTAGCATGAGCAACCAGAAACCTATTGCCAAAGCAGAAATGACCTAAAAATTTGAATTAATTTACAATGCATAAGACAACCTACCCATGTCAGGAAGAACTACAAAAAATGCCAGCATATCAACTAAGATTGACAATTCCAAAACTATAAGTAAGCCAAAGCACTAGAAACGGCCAAACTTAGTCACACCAGTCTCGGAAAAAGTTTAAAGCAGATACTACAATGGTCAAACTGCAAATATTTTATTTCATGTATCACGATCCTTGGCTGACGAAAAGCCTCAAACAAACTCTGCCATCTTTAAGGTACATCACACTATTTCCTCTTCTAACAAAGCTACTCAGTAAGCATGAACCCACCACATAAAAGCTCAAGTCTTTGGGTATGCTCCATGCTAAAAAGCCTAACCAATACACATGAGTACTAGCTAGAAGAAGCGAAGTCAAAAACATTAACTTAACTACATTGAGCTATACACAATCAATAGATAAGCATTCACAATCCAGCAATCCAATCTAACAGCAGGAATAGCTCACACGCAATGTAACACAAAAGGTACAAAACAATTGCAATCACCCACCCAATCAACACTACTATTGCAATATGTGACCAAAAATCACTCATTTAACGCGACATTCCAGTACTTTCCCAATCTCTAATTCCACATTCAAATATTTCCAGCAGATAAAATCCAGCCAATCAAAGCAACAATACCAAATCAAAACCCTAGATTGAAAAGTACAAGTATGGATCTCACCTTCTTGAACTTCCTCTCCCGCTGCCCTTTCACCGAAAACCTGGGAGAATTTCCACTCAAGCGGCGGCGGTGGTGGTCCGACGGCGGAGGAAACATCCCCTCCGCTGCCAACTCCGCCTCCATCGCCACCGTTCATAGCTCGATTATCTCTCTCCTCTTTCTGTCCCTCTAGGTTTTTCCAATCCTTTCTGAGACTGATAGCACCAGAAAAATAAATCGAGTTTGAACACAGGTTAAAATCAAAACCGAAGTTCCTTCATCGGAGATAATCAAAGAGGATGGATCGATTGATTTAGGTATTTCGTAAAATTGTGTGAAGATCAAGAAACAAAGGCTCGGGATATTTTGATTTTGATTTGCATCAAGAAAATATGTCAGCTTTTGATTCCTTCTTCCAACATTCATTCGAACATCAATCAGATTTTGATTTTGATCTCTCTCTCTCTCTCTCTCTCTCTCTCTCTTTCTCCCCCCTCGTCTCCGTCTCTTGGAGAATAGAAATTTGATTTTTGGGATTAAAGATGGAGAAATTCAGCAGAATAGAAACTATTTTTCTTTATGGATGGCCAAGTATAGACCTGCAGTTTCTGATCGATCCGATAACCCGACCCGAACCTGTCCAAAATCTTTGGGTTCTGAACATGACTTTTCCAACTAAACTTGAAGTATACCGAATCTGAAAATTAGTAGGTCAAACCCGACCCGTCCGTTTGACCCGAAAATTAATTTTTTAAGTTCAACTTTATTAGAATTTGTGATTTTTCTTTGTAATTTTAACGTTAAACTATAACCGCAACTTATTTATTTGTTATTTCTTTAGTTTAAGTTAAAATAGTTATAATAATCTATCATTACTAGAAGGTAATCATATTTTTATTATGTATATTGTACAAAAAGTAGTATTTAGATACCATCTTTTTAAAAGAAAAAACGGTAAAAGGTCGCAATCATAAATCGTTGGATTTATCCGAAACCGAAATACACCGCCCGCATTTTACCCAAACCCGAAATACACATGACTCGTATTTACCCGAAACGATATACGACCGACCCGAAACTCGCCGACCAACCGAATTGACAGGTCTAGCCAAGTAGAATAGAAACTTTTTTTTAAAAAAAAACATTAGGGTAGGATAAATAAATAAGTACTTCAATTTCTTTTTCATAAAGGAGACAATTTTACGCCAAGACTAGAAACTTGGTTGAAGGTGTGAAAGTTAAAAGAAATTACCATTTAGCTACCTTTCTTTCATGACATAAATGTCAAATTAAAAAATAACAAACTCATGCATTTAGGTTACAAATATTAATCAAAAAATTATTCGGAGGTACGCAATGTTTGGGGCAACTATTTTTCGGTACCCAGTGATGGAGAACTGCCTAGCCTTGGTTTCACTTTTGGGGACCCTAGGTTCATGGAAGGAGATGAAGATTCGCATAGCGTTGGGCTCACCTTTGGAGACCCAAGATTCGTGGAGGATGATAGAGACCAGTCCAACTTAAGGTCACGTCCAAAGCCCAAGAGAACATCCAAGTCAAGCAAGCTAAGGAGGACGTCCAAAGTCTCGTGAAAGACAAGTTTTAGGAGTAATTGTATTTTCATTATTATTAAATAAGTTTGTTACAATAGTATTTGTATTTTCCTTATTATTAGGAAAGTGTTATAGATATTATCGGTAGTTAAGTTTGTTATAAAGGCATAATGCCAAGGTAGTTAGTGTGTGTGTGTATGGCGTCTAGGAGGATAGGAGATGCGTTTTAGTTGTTGCTTGGACGCCAATCTAGGAGAATCCTAGTCTTGGATGGCTAACTTTGTAACTAATCCAATCAGGATTAGGAAAGCCAAATCCTAGAAGGATTCATACAATTGTAACTAATCCCCTTAGGATTAGGAAATCCAAATCCTAGAAAGATTTTGCTGCTTAGGCGTCAAGTTAGTAGTCCTAGTAGGATTAGGGCTTAGTCTAGTATAAATAGGGAGGTTTGTAATCAGTCTAGACACACAATTTTCGATTATGATGATATACAAAACGAGTTTTGCTCATGTGACAGTCTTCTCTTTCTTTTCTACTATTGTATTTTGAATTGGCTATTCAAGTGGTGATTTAGCCTCCCCAATAATATAACTACCGTTCTTTAGCCCCGCCTAGCCTTTGATTACCTTTCTTTTTGTAATGAACCTTGACGATACAAGCCTTGGCCTTTATTAATTCCTACCCTTTGCCTTGCTTGGATGTGTGAGAATTCATTATTCCGGGAATGAAAATTGGTTCTGTGTTGCTGTAAATAGAGTAAGATGTTGGGGTGTGAATTTTAATTTTAATTAAATTGGGACGCATTACATATCTCAATTATTATGAGTTAACCAATTGGTTATGATGTTCTTTTGATAAATTGAGGTCGAAGCTAAGTTTATACATTTATGTTTTTCTTCCCCCTTGATCACCAACCAAAAACAAAGGAGAAGTAGAAAAATAATAAAAATAATAAAAAATAGAATAAAAAAAGAAAAAAAAGAGAAAAAGAGTTTCAAAGACAAAAGGGTGATTAGGGAGATTCGATTGAAAGTTCTGAAAGCTTTTGACTTGGTTGTAAAGTTAAATGAGATATTCAATATTAATGAGGGAGAAAAGTGAGTTTCTTGCATATATTAAGCGAGAAGGTGAGTTGAGAGTGATATATTTGTTAAAAATTAATTCAAGCATGACTCTTTAACTCCTCATACCCAAATATTACAACTTCTTTCCCCTAACCTAAGCCTCATTACAACCCTAAAAGTCCTCTTGATTGTTACTTGTGTATTTGCATACTAGCAGTGGAGAGCGAAATTCTTACAAAGCTTATGGTAAGTTGTTTCTTTTGGTCTAAGTATGAGAAAAACCCACATATATTCAAATTTGAGTGTTTGAGTGTTCAATTTTTTATCCTAAGTGAGGTTTGCTCTTTTGACTGGCCTACGTCCATAACCAACCACGCATATTTGCATTTATCTTAAGACTGTTGGCGAGTTTTCACATTTGAAGTGCTTGTTCTCTTTCAAAGTTTCGAAAACTTCCCTATATCTATTTTACATTGGTTTCGTTCTCTTCTAGATTGATCTTGGTGTTTGCGTGATGAACTGATATGTCTGATTGGTTAGCTTGAGGGGGTGTTTAATTGTATTTGTAACCCTAATGCTAACCCTTTTTATTTCCCTTATTTCTTCTTTTTCCTTTTTATTTCTTGAGTCTTTTCTTTTTAAGTTTGAATTTTTCTTCTCTCCCTACTGTTCTTAAGTCATACTTGCTTGAGGACAAGCAAGAGCTAAGTATGGTGGGATTTGATAAGTGAATTTTATATAGTATTATTTTTGTATTTAACTTGTATATTTTAGTCGATTTTCTAATAAAATCTACTGTTTTTATATCAAAATTCTATAATATTCTTCACTTGTCGAGAATTGGTTTGTTTTGCAGATTTTAGTGAATTCTCCCTAAAAAAAAGTAAAGAAATGGAGAAGAAATTAGAGAAAAGAAAGAAATTTGAAGAAATAGAAATAATTGAAGAAGAAATTGAAGATGAATTATAATTGAAATTAAAAAGAGAGTTAAAATAATTGAAGAAGAGAATTAAAAGAGAAGATGAATTGAGCCAAAGAATGAAAGAGAGGACAAGAATAGGGGCCCAAAATAAGGTGAAGTCTCGACCCAGCTGTAACTTTTCTCACAGCTGTCCAATAACTTCACGCATGAGTCCCAACAGTAGCATGCATCGTCTCCCAGCTCGTGCATCATCACAGCAATCAACAGCCTTTACTCCCTCACCAACGCTTGATCATCACGATTGATCATCACAGCGGTTGCATCACACCTCACCAGCGCCTATCTTCACTCCCCCTGCCAGCGTTAGGCTACCATCAATCAACGCCCAAGCATTTAACAGCCATGATTCACACGACAGAATTCATCAGCAGCTGCATAACCACGCTGAGCAGCAGCAACACCCCCCACCAGTGTGCTTCTTCATCGACAGCAGAGCACACCATCGCAGCAAATCACAGCCCAACAGTAGCTTCGCCCAACACCAGCAGCGTGAACACCTCCAAACCAGCGCCTGGGACGAGCAATAACATCTACAACATGTAGTGGCAGCAGCAGCTTGGCAACGTAACTCACAGCAGCAGTGTTGTTCAGCAGTAAGCAACGAACAACAGCAACACTGGCCACAACAGAAACGCTGGCAGCGCCCAAGGCCGAGAGGATGTTGGCATCACATGCTGGCAGCGTGTAACCCCCGCTGGCAGCGCCTACCTCGACCGTCTCGCATAAAAAGAGAAGTCGTCGTTGCATAGCTTATCACCCGACTTTAGGGTTTTATTCGATAATTCTCTTCTATTGGGGAGAATAAAAACCCTCCGCCTCTATTATTCAATCATCGAACAATTTATTAGTTTTATTCCACCAAACTTTAGAATAGGGTTCTTTGTATTTTCCTCCCTTCGGGGAGCCGTTCTAGTAGATTAGGAACAAAAGAGGAGGAGAAGGAGATCGAATCGGGTGACACGAAGAGATCGAATTCGATGACTCAGATGTTCGGTTTAATTTCTATTCTTTTTATGTTTTGTTATTCAGTTTTTATTATCGTTTTTCTAGCCTTTATTATCATGAGTACTTAGATTTATTGTTTAGGGGACAAACTCGATGTTTCTTGATTAATTTACAGTGTGATTTCAGTTTTAGGTTTTAATATAGTCGTTTAATCTCCGTATTTTGTTTGTGTTAGAGAAAAGGGTAGTAGCAAGGTAACAGCAGAAGCGAATAATAGAATCGAAAACGAGATGACGGATATTACGACAAAATTTAGGAACGAAAAATAAGCGATGAAATCAAACACCAGAATTACGTGGGAAACCCAAGAACTCGGAGAAAAACCCACGGACGACGACAGCCAGAAAAAAATCCACTATGAGAAAGGAGGAGTACAACCTGATCACTATCACAGGGTGTGATGCGATCCACAAAGGAGATTACAATAACAATCTCGATCTCAACTCTCAACTCACAATCTCTTAGGATACACTAGGGGGAAAATATTGGTGAGACCCCTTTCTCTCTCAATATTTTCTCTCTCTCTAGCTCTCTGTGTTTACCGATGTATTTTGGTGGAGAAACATGTACCATATTTATAGTAGTGGAGAGGAAGGAAAACTAGGTTAAAAAATAATTAACATACAGCCGCCTGAAATAAAACCGCCGCGGACGAAAAATATGGAGCTAGGCACTGACAACGCTTTTTAGGCGTTAGCAGCGTCTTGTGCACCTACAACTACTGTAAGCGGCGATGGCAGCGTCCGAGCGAAGGATGGTAGCGCCTTGCTTGCTGATTTCGTAACGAGGCGCTAACAGCGCCTTGGGACCCGCTGCTAGCGTCTGCTGATTCTTTCCTCTTTCAATTTGGACCCCGAGGATCCAATAGGCCACACAAACCCAACAATCTCCACCTTGGACCATGATCTGAGATATCGGTCCAGAACAAACGCCTTGATTTTCGCCATCAACACGCCTCTCCGCAGGGCTCTCACATGCTTAGAACACCAACTAAGCCCAAACAATGTTCGAACTTAGCTATAGATAGAGGCTTGGTTAACATATCTGCTGGATTATCAGAAGTATACACCTTCTTCACCACGATCTCTCTCGCAGCAACTGTATCTCTGATGAAGTGATACCTGACGCTTATATGCTTGGTCTTCGAATGATAAGTGTCATTCTTAGTCATATGTATAGCACTCTGACTGTCAGAATAAACCACGGTCTCGCCCTGTGGTACTCCAAGCTCCATGACCAATCCCCTCAACTAGATGGCCTCCTTCACTCCTTCCATTGCAGCAATATATTCAGCCTCTGTAGTAGACATGGCCACTATAGATTGAAGTGAAGCTTTCCAAGATATTGCTCCTCCACACATGACGAACACATACCCTGAAATTGAGCGTCTCCTATATATATCTCCACCGTAATCAACATCAACAAAACCTGCAACAGCAGACGTTGCAACACTGCCTCTATCATACAGGATGCCCTTCTCCAAAATGCCCTTCACATAGCGAAGGATCCACTTCACTCCTTCCCAATGGTCTTTCCCTGGATTCTGCATATATATACTCACTGCACTAACTACATGGGACAGGTCAGGTCTAGTGCATACCATAGCATACATCAAACTACCAACTACACTAGCATAGAGAATATTATACATCCTCCTTACCTCCAAATCAGATTTAGGACAGTTCTCACCAGACAACTTGAAGTGTGCAGCTAAGGGAGTTGAAACTGCTTTACAGTTTCTCATGTTGAATCTGTCCTACACCTTCTCCAGATATTTCTTCTGAGACAGGAACAACCTCCCTGCCTTTCTATCTCTTTAGATCTCCATACCCAAAATCTTCTTTGCCGCTCCGAGGTCTTTCATCTCAAACTCCTGGTTAAGTTGAGATTTCAGCTTCTTTATAAGTGACATGTCCTTGGAGGCAATCAACATGTCATCAACATACAATAATAAATAAATGAAAGACCTTTCTTTAAATTTCCTGTAGTACACACAGTTGTCATATTTACTTCTTGTGTACCCTTGCCCTACCATAAAGGTATCAAACCTTTTGTACCACTGCCTAGGTGCCTGTTTAAGTCCATACAAAGACTACCTGAATCTACACACCTGTTCCTGCTTACCAGGAACGATGAAAACCTCTAGTTGCCTCATATATATATATCCTCCTCCAACTCGCCATGGAGGAAAGCTGTCTTGACATCAAGTTGCTCCAACTCCAAATTAAATAGAGCAACGAAGGCTAGCAAGGTGCGGATCGACGTATGCCTCACGACTGGCGAGAATACTTCGTTGTAGTCGATTCCTTCTTTCTGGTTGCAACCCCTTACCACTAATATGGACTTCCACCTTGCACTTTCTATACCAGGGATACCTTCCTTTCTCTTGTACACCCACTTCGCAGTAAGAGCTTGTCGTCCTTTAGGCAACTCATATAACTCCCATGTATGATTTTTCTACAAACTCTCTATCTCCTCTTTCATAACTCCTATCCAGTTTGAGGCAGTCGGACTGGAGATGGCCTCCTGATAGGTAGAAGGTTCAGCACCTTCAGGAGTCTCCTCTGCAACAATCAGCGCATAAGCAATCATAGCGTCATCTTCTTCAATATATCGTGCTGGTCTCCTGATCTCCCTCCTAGGATGATCTCTAGCAATGCTCGGTTGTTCCTCCACTTGAGGAACATTGGTTTCAGTCTCAGGATCTTCAACCTAAGTTGGTACAAGAGCATCATCAGCAGTTTGCTCTTGATTGCTGGTTCCAGCTGCCCCACCTTGAGCTGGCTCCACCTCGAACACCATTCTTCTGGCATCCTTCTCCTGATTTCCTGCATCATTAGAAGTACCGGTAGATTCCATTCCAGATAACATAGCAGTTTCATTAAAGGTTACATCTCTAGATTGAATAACTTTCTTCAAATCAGGACACCACAATCTATATCCCTTAGACTCAGACCCACAACCTAGAAACATGCATTTAACAGCCCTAGGAGACAGCTTCCCTTCATTCACATGGGCATATACAGGACATCCAAAAATTCTCAAATTTGAATACTTAACTGGATTACCTGTCCATACTTCCTCTGAAATCTAGTATTTGATAGAGGCATGAGGTGATTTGTTCAGCAGGTGTTTAGGCCCATTTTTAGGCCTAAATAACGCCTTTATACTTAGTCTTTTGACTCGATTCCAGTTTATTTTCATGCTTCTTACTATGTTTTTAGTCATTTTGTAGGTTTTGGTGTTTTCAAGAGAAATCGAAGCACAGGAGCTGTTTTAGAGCCTTTTAGGGAGTCCCGAGGGATTTCCCGGGCCAAGCCGAGTCAAATACTAACTAGAAAACATGGGTGGGTACAAAGAACTTCCCAAGGAACGTTTTCACCTGGCGTAACACCCACTACGAGATTGTAGAGGGTGTTACAAGTGTTAGGTTTCAGGTTATCTATTTCCTAAACAGATACAGATTAATTGGTGGAATATTAATAACGGTTATAAACAATTAATCACAACAATTGCAGAGGCTTTAGTAATTATACCTGATCGCTAATTCCGGCCGAAGAAGAGGTTGACCTTCCAGATTCCAATGCTGAAACCCTCTTGTAACGCCCCAACCTTAATCACGGGGTTAAACTCCACTTAAAGACCATAAGCCCGCGATTAGCGCAGCTGAACACCTTAGGTCGAAGCATTACCGCCGTCTCCCAAAAGAGACAAGGCAACCACATCAAAGAACTTCCAAAACCACAAACCAACTTAACAACCTTCACATAAACTTATACAATCTTTGGATAAAGTATAACAACTTGAACATAACTTAAACTAAACAACTCCGATAAGAAATCCTGCTTGTCCTTGACTACTGATGGACTCCATGGAGAACTACCTCGATAGCCTTGAACTACTTTGCAACTGCCTTATCCTTGCCTTGGGAGCTCGAACCTCCTAAAACAAAACATTTAAACACGCAAAGGTGAGTGGGGAGACACTCAGTACGTAAACCTCCAGCACGTAAACCGTTCGAAAACGGTTTTAGTGCCGGCATTTAAAATCATTTCGAAAACGGGGAAGGGGTTAAAAAAAAAAAGACTTGAACGACATGAACATAAACATAAGCATAAACATAAGTTCATGAAAATAGAGAGTAAGTGGGACCCTTACGATCGGTGCAAGCACCTCACACACGCGTATGCCCAAGTTGATCTATACTTGGAATGATTGGTATTAACGATCGACATGGCAGTCAAGGCACTCTGATCAGGAGTGCTAAAACATGGATGGTATCATAAGCATAAAATGCGGGTCCACTAAAAGATGTAAAGATATTGAAATTCAAGGAACTTGACATAGCATGAAATACATGAACTATGAGTATAACTTAAACGTAAAAGCTGGACAATTTGCGTACCTTGGAACGCTAAAGTCTTTGGCGGCGCAGCTCGGTTTGGAGACGGCTTTGGGAACTTGTCAACCAAGATAAGAATAAGTAGAAACGAAGAACCGAATAAAGTTCTAAATTAGATTTATAAGTTTAGAAACTTAATAATTAACATGAAGTAACTTTTTGAGAATAAAATTTCAGGTTATAGTAAAATAGTGTTTATAGCATAACTTGCGTTAGGAAAATCGAAACAAAGTAAAAGAGTACATCTCGGAATAGAGAAGATCATAATCTACAACTTTGTCAACAGAACCAGAAGCTAAAAATGAGTGGAAGGGCCCCAAAATGGGCCCGGACAGAAGCTGAATATATGAAACTTTAAGCTTTTCGGGTCGAAAATACATGAGAAGTATGATGTAAAAGGTGATTCAAATAAAAGGACTTGAATACAAGAGAATAGGATTGAATCAATGAGGAATAGGATGATTATAAATTGGAAGCTCGGATGCGAAAATAATGAGTTCAAATATGGTTTGATAATACGATATGGAATGAAAAGACGGAATGGAGCAAGATATACATGTCCAAATGTGAATAAAAGCAAGCTTGGATTAATGAACTATGAAATGAGTGATGAAATGAGGAATGAATTGGATAACATTAGAGATTATCAAGCTAGAAAGAGCTTTTAGCTAGAGCAAAGATATTGAACACGATACTTAAAGAAATATAGGAAATAAGGACTTACTAACACATTAGCTCTTGAAGAGTATACATAAGACTTACTTAGGACTCCAAGATGGTACACTTAGCCTTAAACACATAACTCTATAATGACAATATATATACATGACTCATTTATACCTAGAACCCCTCATTGGGTTGATTTGAGGCCCAAAAGCTAATAATTTACAAAGGTTATTTTGAGCAGAAAACCATTCTGGACAGCCCGGTTTCCCGGGGTCGTAACTCACACTCCCGATATCGGATGACAAAGAACCATACCTTTCCGGAAAGCTTGCTACATGGCCTAAAACTTTCATGTTTACCATAAAAAAAGAGGTCTCCAAAAGTAAGAAAAACAGCCCTCAAAACACTGACTCAGAATTCGTATTTAAAAACGTGAGGTTACGTTTTTGTTAGTAAATCGGGCTATACATGTAGGAAATTCTAAATTCCAAATACTATGGTTTGCTAAAACATTAAGCTATACAATGGAGTATAAATTTGGGCAAAATCTCACTTTTATAATTCTGTAAATTTCCAGAATTGAAAACAGTAGCTAAAACACCTAAAACTCATCTTTTAATTGGATTTTCCCACTCTTAATCATATTAAAACTTAACCAAATTTCATCTAACCTTAATCCACCATATTTCCAGAATATAAACCATGAAAAACTCTTCATCAAAGGCCTTGAAAACCACATGCATCCATGGATTAAACATTAACTTCACATAATAAACACACTCTTGAACTCTTGTTCCAAAACTCACAAATTCACCCAAATTAAGCATGATAACTCTTAATTCATAAACTCACAACAATATCTCAGCCCTTAAACACATAAAACTCACAAGAAATCCACATGCATCAACACTAATTCATCATCTACCATGAATTCAACAAGAACCTCTCAAAAACTCATCCAAACACACATGCATAAACTTGAAACTCAAACCCTAACTTAACCACAACAATTATATACTTGAATTCATGAATAAAGAGAGTAAAAGAGATGGAATTCACCAAAGAAACATAAATTAAACATAGAATTTCAGATTAGGTTTGAAAGAAATTGAAGTGGGGTTTGAGAGATTACCCTTGGAGTTAAAAATGGATGAAAACACAAGAGAGAGGAAGAGGGGGATGCACTGCGCCGGAAACCGCCGCCGGCTGGCCGGAAAAGTGGCCGGAAACTGGCCGGAGCTGGCTGGGAGTGGACACCAAGAGGAGGGAGAGGGAGGAGTTTGAGAGTTTGAGAGTGTAGTGAGAGAAAATGACATGGGTGTTGAATTGAGTTAAAAAGAGTCTCCCACTTCTACTACTACTATTGTATACTCCCTCACTTAATTTAAAACACCAATACTAACTTAATTAAAATCTGAAAATACAACTTTAATAAATTAGTTTTGAGTAAATAAATTAAAAGTAATTAGTTTGATTCAAATTTGAAAAGAAGTGAGGTGTATTGAGACCCCCTTCTACTAAACATTTAAAACACACTTAAAACTATCATCCAATTACCAATGCTAACAATAAATGAGATTAAAACCTTAATTAAAATAATAATAGGATGATAACATTAGGAGTAATTAAATGGTAATCGAGGTAGTAACTTGAAATATCGGGTTTTTGTAGGAAATAAAATATATCGATAATAATTGGGTAACATAAAAATAAAATACAATGACACTTGAATTAAAATAATAAGGTGGAAAATTACCTCTTGAAATTATGTAAGGGATTAAAATGTAAGAAATTAAAATTGGAACGGTAAAATATATATATAAATCGGAACAAGTAATTCGTAACCGATTCTCGGTAAATAAATTTATAACGTAAAACGTATAAACTGAAATACTTTAACTTATTGAACGAATATGTAAAGTAACTTTTAAACCGATAATTCGGCACCTTAGCCATCTCCTGCGCGAGACTTGTCACCGATAACTATAAATAAACGAGTACGTTGATAAATAATAAAATAAACGCGAAAAAAAATTATAACGCGATTTAGATAATTACTGTGATTAATAAGTAATTAAACATGATTTTGGGGTGGGTTATTACACCCTCCCCCCCTAAAAAGAAGTTTCGTCCCCGAAACTTGATTGCGGTTAAAACGTGATTGATTACCTCAAAAGAGATGAGGATATCGCTCTTTCATGCCTTCCTCGGTTTCCCACGTGGCTTCCGAGGTATCTTGATTTGCCCACAGCACTTTGACTAATGGGACCTCTTTCGTGCGTAACTTCTTGATTCGTCGATCCAGAATTTGGACCGGTTGCTGCTCGAAGGTTAGATCTTCGGCCAAAAGCGGCGGCTCTTCCGCTAGAACATGCTTCGGGTCCGGCACGTACCTCCGGAGTTGCGACACATGAAAAACATCGTGGGTCCTTCCTAGACTAGAAGGTAACTCTATTCGGTATGCTACCGGGTTTATCTTTTCTGTCACCGGATATGGCCCAATGTAGCGGGGGCTTAGCTTCCCTTTGATGTTAAATCTTCGAATCCCTTTCGTCGGGGAAATCTTGAGAAAAACGTGATCTCCAACTTGGAATTCCAGAGGTTTTCGCCTCTTATCTGCATAGCTCTTTTGCCGACTTTGGCGATCTTGATGTGTTGTTGGATGACTCGGACCTTATCGGTCGTGTCTTGGATTAGTTCCGGACCTATGATCAACGCTTCATCTAACTCTCCCCAGCATAGTGGGGTTCGACATCTTCTGCCATAGAGTGCTTCAAACGGGGCCATTTTAATAGTGGTCTGGTAGCTATTATTATATGAAAACTCTACGAGTGGGAGAAACTGATCCCAGTTCCCTTGAAAATCCAGAACACAAGCTCGCAACATATCTTCCACGATCTGGTTAACCCTCTCGGTTTGACCATCACTCTCCGGATGATATGAGCTACTAAAACTGAGTCGCGTACCAAAAGCTTTCTGCAACACACTCCAAAATCTTGATCGAACACGTATCTCGGTCGGATACTATTTCTCTTGGGATTAGTGTAAGCGGACAATTTCTTGAATGTATATATCACCTAGCTTATCTACCTTCCATCCTTGTGGATAGGGATAAAATGCGCCGACTTGGTCGAGCGATCTACAATTACCGGATGGCATTCTTCCCGACATGGTGAGGTAGACCCATGATGAAATCCATAGAGACTCCCATTTCCATGTGGGAATTTCTAAAGGTCGGAGTTCTCCTGATGGTCGTTGACGTTCGGCTTTGATCCTTTGACAGGTTAGACACTTGTTCACATAATTGGCTATGTCTTTCTTCATGTTTGGCCACCAGAAATTTTCCTTTAAATCCCTATACATTTTGGTACCTCCAGGGTGTAAGAATCGATGAATTGTGGCTCTCTTCCATAAGCTTCAGCCTTAAATCTCCTGTTAGGCACACACAACCTATTTTGAAATCTTAGGGTTCCATCATCTTGAATTAGAAATCCGGCATCCCTTTCGTGACAAGATTATCCATAATTCTCCGAGTTCAGGATCATTCATCTGCTCGTCTTGATTTCCTCAATGATAGATGGTTTGTAGAGATAAAGCACTAACTTTACGTCACTTCCCGCTTAACCATTTCGATGTTTTCCTGGTATAGTTCTCGTTGCACTTTGGGTGAACCCTAGATAGGTCAACCTTCCATCGAGTCTTTCTACTCAGGGCATCGGCCACCACATTTGCTTTGCCAGGGTGATATTGGATCTCTAAATCATAATCTTTGATAAGTTCTAGCCATCTTCGCTGCCTTAGATTTAACTCCTTCTGAGTAAATATATACTTGAGACTCTTGTGATCCGTAAAGATAGTCGTATGAACTCCATACAGGTAATGCCTCCAAATCTTCAAGGCAAACACCACTGCTGCTAACTCTAGATCATGAGTGGGGTAATTTTTCTCGTAAGGCTTTAATCGCTGACGCATATGCGATCACCTTATCATCTTGCATTAACACACATCCCAAGCCTTGATGGGACGCATCGCTATATACAACATACTCTCTTCCTTCCTCGGGAAGGGATAACACTGGCGCGGTCGTTAACTTCCCCTTGAGCACTTGGAAGGCTTCTTCACACTCGTCAGACCATTCGAAACGAGTCGATTTCTTGAGAAGGTTGTTCAATGGTAAGGCCAACTTAGAGAAATTCGGTACGAATCTCCTATAATATCCTGCCATTCCTAAGAAACTTCGCACTTCGCTGACTGTAGAGGGTCTTGCCCAGCTTTGAACGGCAGAAACCTTGCTGGGGTCCACTTGGATCCCTTTACTGGTGACTATATGTCCCAAAAATGCTACTATTGTCTTCATCATGAGTTATAAGCTTTTGAATCTATACTTTGAAGTTGAGAAGTTATATGAGATTCTACATTCTCCGTGAATAAATGAGATTTGAAGCACCATGATGTCATTGGATTATTCATGAGAAAACTTGGAAGAAAGTGGAAGTTCATCAAAGGGATCTATGATGATTTCAAAGCATTTAAAAAGAGAGTTTGTAATCTCTTCAAGGAACGCAAGAGGAAGAAGCAAGTTGACGTGTACAATACTTTTGAAAAGATCTCTATAAGAAGAAGGATGAGCTTAAAAGAAGAAGTGCTATGTAACGGTTTAGAAGAAGTTTTGTCTAAGTTTGAGGACATACTCTTTCAACCGGGGGAGAATGATGTATAATCGCCCAGCTATATACATCAAGGTTAGCTAAGAGGACCTTAATCTAGCTTGAAGCTACAAGTGACACCTAAGGTAACCTTAACTACGATGGTTTATTAAGCTCAAGGTAGAAAGCGTGAAGGACCTTGATGGTATTCTAGCTTACAAGGAGTTACTCTTATATATATATGAGGACATTGACGAGCTTAAATCACTCTTGGAGATAAAAGTCCTTTATTGAGTAATCATCACTCACGGCAGTAGAGGACCTTATCAAGTGCAGTTCGATATTTTGCTCTATTACTCTAGATCCATACGTCTATTAAGGAAGTCATCCAAAGACAGATTGGAGTACATTGAAAGAGCTTTCCAATGGTTTTTGAATCTTGGAAAACGAACAAGTATTGAAGGAGATATAGCTAGTTCTTTCTAGAGTTGTATTTTAGAAAGTCCTTTATGTTTTTACGATGTAATAAATGTAGAGCATTATGTAAGCCTCAAGGTCCTAACTTCTTGATTAGTACACGTCCAAAGGGGCTTAGGACTACTATAAATACCCCATTAGGCCTCTTGTAATTCATATCACGTATCACATAATATACACAAATCAAATCAAAAGCTTTTGCTTTGTTCTCTCTAACTTTTGCGTTAGAATTTGAGTCTTCTTGAGAGGACTCTCTTTGAATCTCTTCTTCTATTCTAAGATTGGCTATCTTAGATTGGTGATAGGAAGAGTTGGACGATTCTAGGAGTGGTGAATCTGTATCTCCTTAGAAGATCCCAAGCTGTTTATCATTCGATCAAAAGATTCATTCTTGTTGTAAGTTTCAATCTATTCTTTTGAATCTTTTGATTTCCATTGCATTTTCATTCCATTCTATTCCATACCAACCAGAATACATCCCCATTCATTCGTTCACCCATCCATCCATTCGTCCATCATCCATTATTCATTCATTTACACGCCATTTCCATCTTTTCATTCGTTTAAGAATCAATTTAACCAACCCCAAGTTTAAAGATCCTGTAGAATGTTGTGTAATGAGATCTCTTTGATCCCATTATACATCAAAAGATCTCTTTTATTTGGAATAGGATATCGTATCCATTCAAGAACTTGTTAAGAGGTTTTTAATTAATAACAAGGCGAGGAACTCCACATTCTTTTTCCGCCGCGTTGTTAACATAAAAAGCAGCACAACTCCGAGGAGATTTTGAAGGTCTAATAAGTTTTTTTGTCAAGGAGAGACTGAATCTCTTTCTTGCAGAATTCAAGAAGTTCAAAATTCATTTGATATGAATGAGCCTTTGTTAGAATATTTCATTCATCGAAATCTTTGATATAAGGAAGAGAAATTACATGTTTTTTTTCTTTCCCAAAAGGCATTTGGAAGATCAGCGCAGACTCGTCTTTTAATAAGCTACTCAAGATCAAGAATCTCATTTTGAATTGAAGAGGTCTTCAATTGTTCCTCAATTCTTAGAAAAGGAAGCTCTTCTTGTAAATGACTAATTTATTTTTGCTTGGTAGTCAAAACATTTATTTGTCTAAAAATGGAAGACATTTGTAATAGAGAAATATCTCGTTGTTTGACAGACGACAAAAATTTAAAAGAAATTGGTTTTCCCACTATCTTAGTGTGAACTCCAGTTTCATTAACATAAAACGGATATATCTGTGTTAAAAATGGAACTCGTAAAATAATATCATTTGTAATATTTTCTACTATTAGAACTATATTTTTAAAATAATAATCATTATTTTGAATATAACCTTTATTAAGTTTATATTTAATTTGTAAAAGCTCATCATTTGCACTGTGAAGGTTTTCTTTTGTTCTTTCACAAAATTTTGTTAGAACAATACCTCCACGAATGCAATTTTGGTCAGCTCCACTATCAATAAGAGCAACCAAGTTAGCAGAAAAGTCATTTACAATAAGCTTAACTACAGAATACCATTTTTTGAAAGTGACTTGAGAAATTGTTTGTATAAATGAATTATCTGAAAGTTCAGAAGTATTAGTCTCAAAAATATGAGGAATAAAACCTATATAAGAAGGAGCTTTGGAAGAACTAGGAAATTGATTTTCTATCAAAGTAAAATTAGTTTCAAATTCCAAATCTTTTGCTTTTAAGTCGAGGATTTCTTGCTTACGAGTTCGAACTTGAACTTTGAGCTCATTCACTTCAGTTTGAATATCTTTTGTGGAAATCGATTGGAAGGGATTTGGTATAGGGAATTTGTGGTATAGTTTAGAGAGGTTTAGAGTTTCTTCAAGAAGATTGAAAGGTTTTTGTTCTTCTTCAAAAATCAGTTGCTTCAATTTTTCTAAATACTCTCTTTTGGTTTCATAATAAGAAAATTTTCCTATAAGGTCTAGAAGGAATTCTTTCTGCGATTTGTTGGTAATAACATTTAATTGTTGGGATCGGAGATGGTTCATATTCTGAATCTTCTTCCTTTGTCTCAAGATAGCAGTCATCATCATTATCTGAATCAGATGCATCAGGAGTAAGGACAGATAGAAGCTTCTTGTAAGTCTGGGTCATGGGCAAATAGTTCATTTATTTTTTTTCTCAGTTTTACACTGAAAAGCTTTATGACCTGGTTTGCCACATTTATAGCAGACTACCTTCTTTTTATTGCTCTTATTCTTTCTAAGAGGAGGAAGAGGCTTAGTCTGCTGCGGTCTAACACTAGAGTGCTGAGGTCTTTTAGGTTTTTTAGAAAATGCCTTTTGAGCCTTCTTCGTTATGGAAGAAGGGGCCGCAATCTTTACTATACCAAACGCTTCATAGAATGTTCCCATCTATTTTCGAGATTGCCCTCTTTCTTATCCATATTTAGCTTGGAGTTTTATGTCGTTGCAGAAAGCAAGTCCCTCTATTTTGACAACTCCAAATAATTGCCCAAGGGTAAGAGAATGGAAAGGAATGTCTTCCGTGTTTAAAAGAAATCGTAGTTTTGAAAGAACTCTTTCACCAAAGAGTTTAGGAAGACGAGCTATAAAGCGTTCTTTCCAAAACCCTTGAGTTCCATCTTCTCTTTTTAATACATTTGTAAGGAAGACATCTTTGTACCACCTATAATCATTTAGGGTCGGACAACGTAGATTAATAAGGACAGATTTAGCTGTGGCTTGAGCATCATTTGGGTTTCCTATAAAATGAAGAGTAATGGTGTGGATAAGGAGCTCATTACCATCAGATCTACCTTCTATATTGTGGTATAATATTGAGATTCTCTAGTCTAAAGTTAGAAAATTGTCCCACCAATTTTTTAGTTATCCTTTAAAACCTAAGGATATAGCAATGGCTATATTTCTAGGTGTGTAATTTCTAGCCTTATAAGCGGCTAATGCCATCCCCATTTCATGATGGGTAGAAAGGATTTCATGTTCTGATTTCCCATCTATATTCCATTCATAGATAGAGTTGTCATCATAATGCCCAGTTGCAAATTGTCCTCTCTCCTCATATTGTGTGTCAGGAGGAGTGGGTCTAGAATAATAATTCCTAGTGTTTGTACTATTCCAAGATCTAATCTTATTTAGTTCTAACGAGGTTCCTATACGTTCTTCCTTAAGGGTGGCAACCGTTTCTTTGTCACTTATCTCGATATCAGAAGTAGAAGAAGAAGAAGAACTATTTTGCAATTGGCATGCTTTGTCTAAGCAGCTTATGCCTTTGCCTTTAATAGATGATGTTATTTCTTTCAACTGGTCAGAAATACTATTGAGAAGGCCTTTATTAGATTTTGAACTTGCCTCTATAAAGGATTCTTCAATTTGTTGAGGAATGCTATCTAGTTTGAAGAATGGTTTAGAAATAGAATTGGCAAATGAAGAGCTAGTAGATTCTTTACAAGAATCTACTTTAGTAGGAATTAAGCTCAATTGGTCAGCAATAGTGTTTAGAATAGTATTGGTGTAATTGGCTTGTTGATGCATTTTTTGGCGGTCATCTACAGTAGCTGTATCGTTCCCTCCCCGGCCTTTTTTGTAAGGTGAGGCAATTATTTCTTCACCTTGCAAATGCAATTTTATAGCATGGGTGGATGGTGGATGTATCTTTGTGAGGGTCACCCCATCTTCTAAATGCCAATTTCGAAAAAGTTTGGTTTGAACATTGATAGAAGGGATGGAGTAAGGTTAAAGAATTCCTTTCTTTGAAGTAAAAGTTGGGAACCATATAAAGAAAGGTATATTAGTAGATAGCCTTTCCATATCAGCTATCCATGCTTGCTTAATGTATGATTTAAAGTCCTCATGTAGGACTTCAAACCAATCACGATTAGTTTTATTTGTAAAGGAATAATAATCTTCCTTTAGAAAAGACCAATCGATTTGGAAGCCGAATGTTGTGAGAACATTTATACCACCACCTATACCTGATGAGGTAGGCGAAAGAGGATCATTTGTAACAGGATCAGGTATAGGATTGGTAAATCGAAGCGCTGAGAATTATTAAAATAATCAAAGCGACTGGAAGCATAATCTGAAAAAGATCTTCTAGCATAGGAAGAACAAGAACGAGAGGTTTGTACTCTCATCGACGTAAATCGTAGAATAACCCGACCATCAGGTTCTTCTATGATTTGGTCTATGTCATTTTCTTCCAATTGAGCAATAGGCTGATCATTTTCTATTTCAAGTTCGTCTAGGATTGTAATTGCATCACACTTCAAAAGCTTTAGGTGTGAAAACAGTTGGTTTATCGTCAACAATTTGTAATAAAACTGTTTCTTTGGAATTAGAGGGAAGATGGCTTAAATATTTTGTATTCAAATTTGTTGACATAAGTCGAAAATAAACTCGATACATAACAGCAAAATTTTTGAAATCATGAAATTCGTCTCCCTGAATATGAACTTCAAGTTTCAAAGCCTCTCATGTCATTGGACAAGTTAAATCAACAGGAAAAGCAAATACCCGAGCGTTGCCCCGAATAAAAAAATACCCGAGCGTTATATAAAAATATTGGACCATTATGAATACTAGCAAATATTGGACCATTATGAATACTAGCAAATACCCGGGCGTTGCCCCGAATAAAAAAATAAATACCCGAGCGTTATATAAATGTTATGTGCCATTAATTATAAAATGTCTGAGCATTTCTTGGTATGAATATAATCATACATCAAGATAAAGTTCAAAAGACTTAGCTAATCAGAAGCAATTGTTTGATCAAATAAAACAAAACTTCAATAAAAACATAAGTTCATACCCCTTAAAAAGTAACGCAAAAGACTTAATTAAATAGCAAAATGGCATCAAACCCCTTAAAGAGTAAGCAACTTGTTTCGATTCGATCATCACTTCCTGGTGCCACTTGGAAAGTTTCTTCGGGGATTTTCCTGCGAGGTCCTAAAGTAAGATTTTATTTTTATTAGATTATACTCTTGCATTAGTCAAAATTTTTGTGTACATTAGAATCATATTGCCAATGTGAGTTTCATACATTAGATTATTGTGTATATATTGAGGATAATAGTCAAAAATTTTACAAATTTGTTGCATGTATCTCATGGTGATTAAAAGTTTTAGATGGAGGAAGTATGTTTTTTGTGTGCATAAATAAATAACTCAAATGAGGGACTAAATTATTTTTTTGGATGCTAGAAAGAACTATTATATAACAATCAAGTTAATATAGTTGATAAAAAGAGGGAGCATTTTTTATGCCAAAGCATTACTATAAAACACATCATTTATATAGTTTTTAATTTCTTATTAAAATAAATCATATAAATAACATGAAAATTTAGTAGATATTTACATTGTTGTAATTGCAATATGTAGCAGAGAAATTTATGCCCTCATACAATGCAGTTATTTGGGTATGGATAAAGTTACCTATTATAATATCTTTCTTTATTAAAAAATTTACATAAGGAAAAACCATAAGATAATTTTATGTTTATAACATATTTTACTCCCCTAATGTTTAATTATCATTGATTTCAAAGAAATATCATTATAAAAAAATTATGTTTTTAATACCAACATAATTTGAAGCCTATTATATAATTTTACTCTCTCGAATGTAGTGATCAAATACCCTTAATTAAATAATTCACTATATTGTGGATTTTAATTGATTAATATTGAAGAAGTTTGAGACTGTATTGGGGGATAAGCATATGTTCGAGTGCATTTTAGGGGGTTTTTAGGAACGAAATATTCCTAAGGGTTGTCGTATCCGCAGGGATGGTGTGTTAGGTTATCAGGAAATTGGTTTGCGTAAGAGTGTTTTACATATGCGGAAAGCGATAAATAATTTAAATAAACTAAACTAATATGAACTGAAAGCGATAAAAGCTAGAGAAAGCATTAAATTAAGAAATGAACAACACTAAATTTGACAAGAAATAAAACTAAACTACGAATGCAATACAAAGTAACAATTTAGAAAACTATAAAACTAATGAAATTGAGAACTAGAAATTATACCTTAGAGAACTAAACTTCAGTTGTACTTTACTCATAACAAACAAGAAGGTTTGTGATTTAGATTATTAAGAATCCCCAAATCCTCACTTGAAAAGGAGAATTTGTGAACCCTTAATCCTCCTCCTCACTAAATTGTGGATTGTTTTGTGGCTAATCTAAAAACCTTGGAAACTTTAAAACCTTTAAAACACCCTAATACTAACAGCACCTTAACATAATGAAACCTAATTCTAACCTAGTAATCCTAACTCTAACAGAACCCTAATCAAGACTAAACACTGACTCTAATCAAAAACACTCAGATTAACCTAATTATCAAGATTTTTTAATAAAATTTACTTAAACAAACCTTAAATAAAACCCTAATAAAACTAAACATTAGATTGACTTGATAAATTCTCCATAAAACTAAACTTACTAGTAAAACCCTAATTGACCGAATAACTCAAACAAAGATAAAAAAAAGCAAACATTACGAACCCTAATTAACCAAGACTCAGACCCAAACAAAGGGAACATGAAAGGAAGAGACCGAGGGGTTCAAACCCCTCTGTTCGGTTGAAACAGAGAGCCATAAATGGAAAGAAGGAAACAGAGGAGCAATTCTCAATACTAACCAACACAAACGCATAACTTTCAAATTCCAAAACAAATCGACACCAATTCGAACATTAAGTCAAAAACTGAACAACCCATTTAAAGAAAACAAAAACCCAGAATCAATTAATACAACAAAAACAGAACATAATATCAGATCTTAAACCAAATTCCAGAAATGAAACGAACAGATCGTTCAAGACCCTAAAATCCCAAAAGCGATTAACAGAAACAATGAGCAACAGAATTCCAAAGAAAAACTATTAAAGACTTAAACCTAAAATTCGAAGATTTAAAATATTCAAATACAAATTCTGGAAATTGAAATTTGTAAAACTAAATATAAACCTAAATACGAACCCTAGAATCCAATTATGGGTTGTCACCCCCCAAATCGTCTCCCGGATCGGCTGCCGCTGGTTCGATCTTCTTCTTCCCCTTTTATACTTGAATTCGACTCATCCCTTCAAATCTCAACCATCGATCTCCATATCTTGACAGCTTTGATGTGTTGGAATCGCACCGAGCATGTGGTTTCTGCAAAAAGAGAAAAGAACGAATGAGGGATATAATTAAGAAATTGAGAAAAGAAAAGGTGAAGAGGATGATTGATGATGGAAGGTGTTGGTGGATGTCGGATGCATGTGAGAAAACCAGAGAAGGGAGAAAGAGAAAAGGGACAGGGAGACAGAGGGAGATGGAAGGAAGAATAAAGAAGGAAGAAAGAAGGAGGATGGTGCAGATCGCACCATAGAAGAAGAAGGACAAGGCGAGTCAGGGGTTTTAGAGAGAGAAAGAGGCGAGGAAGAGAGATAGAGAAAAGGGGAAAATGAGAGTGATTTTAGGTTTAGGGGGGAAAGTTTAGTCGGCTGAAATGGAGGGATCAGGCGGGTCGGGTATTAGGGTCGCGGGTTAGGGTTTGGGCGAAGGGTAAATGGGTTTAGGTAGGGTTTTGGGCTGGGTTGGACAGGGTTTTGGGCTGGGTTGGACAGGGTTTTGGCCGAGAGAGAGGGAGAGTGAGAGAATGGGCCAAGAGAAAGAGAAGGAGGGTTTGGGCCGGATAAAATGGGAGCTGGGCTGGACGTGGTTTTTGTTTTATTTTAGTTTAGGTTTTATTTTTATTTTTATTTGTTTTCTGATTTTATTTATTTTATTATTTTGATTTATAATTATCAATAATAATAACAAAAAAATAGTAAAATTACAATAAACCTAATAAAATCACAAAATGAGTAATAACATAATAAAAATCCTAAATTAATTATTAAAGACAAGCAAAAACCTCTTATAAAAGATATAAATTCGGCTCGAAACGAGACCGAACAGCATCATGCGGAAATTTGGAGGTAGTTACTTTTTTTTTTTGTGAAGGAAAAGAGCAAACTCAAAGCTCCTACAATTAAAGAGGAAATGGTAAAAGCCATTTTGCTATCATTAATTGTAGGTTATTTTTTTGCTCAAAAAAATTATATACTCTCTAAGTTTAGTGTTTCTATTTGATTAACCAAAAACACTATACCTTTATGAAGAAGCTTTAACCATTAATTATAATTACTATATATGACAAATTGATAAATTATTGATAGCTCTCTTACATTATAAAACATATATTTGATGAACATAAAATAATTGAACTTTAGTATTTACGAAAAGAGGACACCCATTTTTGTATTTACGAACACAAAACATATATGTTCATGAATAATATAGCTTCAGCTAAAAAAAACAAAATAACAGGTAAAGAATACCAATGCATTACACTACAATAATCAAACGAATACACCACATGGTCGATAACACAGAAGGAAAATAAATAACCAAATTGAAAGACAAAACTGTAACAATGCCAATGAATGACCAAAAAAGTATAATAAAACAATTCTAATATATACCCTAAAACAAAGACATCAACACCCTTTTTGTAATAGAAATTAAAAAATGGACATAGTAAGCATATTTCATTTAAAAGCATACGGCAATTTGGAAGTATTGCTAAATAATTGTTTAACTTTATATATACATAGATTACACTTTATTGCTCCAAAATCTAGTTTTTCAAATGATAGTTACTATCAAAATATCATAATAAACAGGAAATATTTTGAATTATGCTATATTTATTTCATTTATTTGTTTTTCTTTTCTTATGACGATCTCTGATATTATATGTTCACCAACGTTTCTACTAATTTATTTTCTCAAAAATTATAAGATTAGACTTTCACAAAAGTATGTTTATTTAAAAATGCGTTCAATTAAAATTATAGGTAATTGCTATACTGTAATTTTAATCCCTAATTTATAATTATCATTATTACATGAAAATATATTTTTACATTTGTAATATCTATATAATTTATTGTCTATAATATAATCAATTTTTTATTATTATATGTTTTTACATTATAGATATGTGTAACGCCCCGGAAATTCAATTATCGAAAAGTCAAAGTCAAACTAACGTTAACAGACAAAATTTAGCGGAAGACTTAAACTCTTATTGGGCGTCACTGCCGTATCCCCGAAAGAATACAAGGCAAGAAGGAAAAACAACAACTGTCTGTCAACGGAAACCAACTAACAAACTCATACTTAGAAATAAACCTCAAACTAACTTCAAGTCTTTCAAAAAGAAGCATAACAAAAATTAACGACTTCTAGACATGTCGTCCTCACTTCTAATTCCCGTCCCCAGCATATTGATCATCACGTGAAAACAAAACAGTTCAAAAATGAGGGGGAAATCTCAATAATGTCTACCCCTAACGTTAAAAACAGGTTAAGTTCATTTCAATTCATTTGAGGAAGGGGAAACAAGTCAAACCTTTTAATAAACCGTTTAACCCATACAACTGTTTTCCTCAACCCAACCCATTCATTTTATTATGCGGGCGGGATATCAAATCCCATATAGTAACATCGCCTACCAAAGGCATCAAAATAATCGCCTACCAAAGACATCAAAGTAACCGCCTACCAAAGGCATAAATATAATAATCGCCTACCAAAGGCATCAATAACCGCCTACCAAAGGCATCAAAAATCGCCTACCAAAGGCATCAAAGTAACCGCCTACCAAAGACATAAAAGTAACCACCTACCAAAGGCATCAGAGAACAAACCCGCTTAATGTTTCACTTGAGTTATTAGTATATTATTCAAACTCAGCTCACAACTCTCAAGTCAAACCCAACCCAAAACCACAAATAAAAGACCATCCAATTTCTCAACTCAATAAAATCAAGCACAACAAATACAAACAGTTATCCAAAACAGATGGTCACATTTCCACAAAAGTCCCCTTTCGAGATGCAATTCTCAAAACAGATTAGAAAACATTAAAACACATTTAAAGAGCATCCCAGTGGGGATTAGAGCATAGACATTACCTGGTTAGCTTCACTTCACAGCAAAAACGAACACACTTGAGCTCACTAACGACGCGAATTAGCTCGGGCCTAAAATAGAATAATTATTCTAATCAAAACGCGCCCTTTGAAGTTAGTATTAACTACCTTCTAACTAACCCTCCCCTAGGAACCCTATAGGTTCCTATCAATCATGAATTTACACTTTAAAACATTTAATACATTCCAAGTAATCGCATAACCAGCTCAAAGCATCACTTTCACACAACAACACTTTTATTAATAACAAACATTAACAAAACAGATTACAGCATCCACATAAAAAGGGTCGTAACTTGACTTCCCGACATCCTATGGGTCTGGTTTTGGACTTTTCGGAAACCTCGGCATGTCTACTAAAACTCTTAAGTTGAACTCGAAATCCAACACACACTTTAAGATCCTTAAAAACCGTCATCTTCCCAAACTGTCTAGATCTGACCTAGGTCTGGTAATCGGGGTATAACTCGAATTATAAAATTCCAAAGTCCGGTCCGTAAAATTCCTATTAAAGCTAACATCTAAGGGAAGCTCCAGTCCAAAGAGTTCGATCAAAAGACAACTACACTAACCGTGGTGACCCGATCTTTAGACACTAACGAAACTGTCCCGATCCCGGCTCTTATTTAATTTATAAATTTCGGTTCTAACCTTCACCACTCGGTCCCGGGGTTCTAATTTGGGCCTAAAACAGTGACTACGGTTAAAAGTCTTTAACCTAACTCAACCCATGGTCCAACTTCATAATTCTAAAATTAAAACTCACTAGAACCAACTTTAATCAATCTAACTTAATCACACACAACATTAACCATGATATAACATATCACAACCCAAAGAAACATGTAATTACTTGCTTAATAAAACAAGAATAGAACTTTGATAACCAACACCCTAATCATGCATAAAAACGTAACCTTAATAATCCTAACATGCTTGACCTATAAGAATTATAAAGGATAATGTAACTACGAATTTCTTAAACAAGAATAAAAGAACTTAAAGAACATGTGATTGAAATATAAAGAACATATAAATATTTAAACTACCAATCAAGAATCCTAAACAAAACTAACTTCTTTTTTTTTTACAAGATTCAATCAAGAATATAAATTAGTAAACAAGAATCGAACTTTAGTAATTCAAACAACCTAACTTATTTAACAAGATTCAAACATGATTGAATTAAAGAATATGTGAAAACTTAACTAACAATTCAAGAATTAATCCAAGTAATTAAACTTTAAGAATTCATGCATACAATAATAATGTTATCTAAAACCCTAACATGATTCACAAGAAAACAAAGTACAACAAACAATTGAACAATAATAATTTTACTATAACTATTACAACCCTAATACACCAAATTAAACATACAAGATTACATATAAGGAGTTAGACAAATTACATGTAAATGAAAACAATACAAGAACAATTGATTACAAATAATACTTAGCAAAATTTACACCCTAATTACCCAAATTATAAGATTTAAATCAAGAAACAACAATAATAATAAATAACAATAATAATCATAATAATACAATAATAATAATAATAAGAATAATATCAGAAAATAAAATAGAAAGAAAACAAAAGAAAGAATTTGGTTAAAATAATTTAGGGTTTATGTTTAGGGTTAGGGTTGCAGGATAGCAGTAGGCGTCGACGGTCCAGGCGGTGGCGTCAGGCGAGGGCGGCGGCCGTCGTGGTGGTGGTCGACGTTGGGACACAGCGACACGACGGCAACAGCGTCAACGGCAGCGGTTGCAGCAGGGGGGTCGATCTTTCGGTTCTAGCAACGTGCACTCCTCCGGCGAATGCAACGGCTGCGGCGTGGTGGTGCGGTGGTTTCTGGTGATGACGAGGGTCGCGCGGTGGTCGGGAGTCGACGACGACGACCTGGGTGGCGGTTGGTGGTGGCGTCGCGGTGGCAGGAGGCGAGAGAGACAGGGAGATCGAGAGGGAGAGAGAAAAGAGAAAGGACGAGAGAGGGATGGCTGCGGTGGTTTCCGGCGATTCCTGGCGGTGGCGGTGGCGCGGCGCGGAGGTGGGTGGCTGCTGCGCAGGGAGAGAGAGAGAGAGAGAGAGAGAGAGGGGGAAGGCTAGGGTTAGGGTTTAGGGTTTGAAGATTAGGGTTTGAGGGAGGGATAATTAACTTTTATACTACCCACTTAACTAAGGCCCAATTAGTCTAATCCTAACTCTTAGCCCAACCCAACACTAAAACAAAATCTGATTTTCTAAAGACAACTAATAATAATACTAATAGCAATAATAATAATAATACTAATAATAATATAATCACATAGCAAATAATATTCACGTAATTAATCATATAACTCAATAATATTAATAGTAATACTAATAATAAAAAGAGTAAAACTAATAATACTAAACCCATGAAATTACCGATATACCCTTGTTAGTCTCTCACGATTCTACGAGCTCAAGTGTTAGCAAAATAAAACACAAACGAATAATAATAAATAACGAAGTTAAACCTAATTTACTAACGACGTCACGGTCAACATCTTTGGATTTTTCGGGGTTTTACAATATGTGTTATCAATTTTAATTTAATTTAATTTGAAAAGTTCTATTTTGATTTGTTATTATTGAAACAATATTGGGAGATGAGGGGAGGGGATGGGAGGGGGAGGCTACGCGTGTGATTAGGAAATTGGGAGGGGTGATTATTAAAACAAAAGAAAAAAAGCAAATGGTCAATATTCCTACAATTAAGGAGAGAAAAGTCAAAGTGATTCTCCTACTATTATAGTAAAGAAGTAAAGATTACTATCATTAGGTTTCTAATGAAAAATATTACCGTAAAATTATTATATTGAAATTACTAATAAAATATTATATAAAAAAAATTTATCAATCAAAGAGTGATATTTGAGATCGTGCATGACAGTTAAAAAAGTGACAATTAATAAAGAATGGAGGGAGTATTTTCTCAAAAGTATAAGAATAGACTTTTATAAAGGATTCATTATTACACATCTTCTATTTCCTATAAAAAATATTTTATTGTAATGTAATTTTACTACTCCAATTTAGAATTAATTTTGGGAGATTGATTTTGATTTATTATTATTGAAGAAGTATGGTGGGAGTTGAGGACTTGGAGAGGTGTATGAGCGTGATGTAGGAGTGCTAATATTTGTTTTCCAGAAAGTAAAAAAAGAAACAAAAAATGGTCAAGGCTCCTACAATTAAGTAGAGGAGAGTCAAATGGATTCTCCAACTATTATAGGTAGACTATCAAATACCCGGGCGTTGCCCCGAATAAAAAAATAAATACCTGAGCGTTATATAAATGTTATGCGCCATTAATTAAAAAATGTCTGAGCATTTCTTGGTATGAATATAATCATACATCAAGATAAAGTTCAAAAGACTTAACTAATGAGAAGCAATTGTTTGATCAAATAAAACAAAACTTCAATAAAAACATAAGTTCATTCCCCTTAAAAAGTAACGCAAAAGACTTAACTAAATAGAAAAATGGCATCAAACCCCTTAAAGAGTAAGCAACTTCTTTCGATTCGATCATCAGTTCTTGGTGACACTTGGAAAGTTTTCTTCGGGGATTTTCCTGCGAGGTCCTAAAGTAAGATTTTATTTTTATTAGATTATACTCTTGCATTAGTCAAAATTTTTGTGTACATTAGAATCATATTGCCAATGTGAGTTTCATACATTAGATTATTGTGTACATATTGAGGATAATAGTCAAAAAATTTTAAAAATTTGTTGCATGTGTCTCATGGTGATTAAAAGTTTTAGTTGGAGGAAGTATGTTTTTTTTTGTGTATAAGTAAATAATTCAAATGAGGGACTAAATTGTTCTTTTTGGATGCTAGAAAGGGCTATTATATAACAATCAAGTTAATATAGTTGATAAAAAGAGGGAGCATTTTTTATGCTAAAAGATTACTATAAAACACATAATTTATATAGTTTTTAATTTCTTTTTAAAATAAATCATATAAATAACATGAAAATTTAGTAGATATTTACATTGTTGTAATTGCAATATGTAGCAGAGAAATTTATTTCCTCATACAATGTGATTATTTGGGTATTGATAAAGTTACCTATTATAATATCTTTCTTTATTAAAAAATTTACATAAGGAAAAACCATAAGATAGTTTGATCTTTATAACATATTTTACTCCCCTAATGTTTAATTATCATTGTTTTCAATGAAATATCATTGTAAAAAAATTATGTTTTTAATACCAACATAATTTGAAGCCTAATATATTATTTTACTCTCTCGAATGTAGTGATCAAATACCCTTAATTAAATAATTCACTATATTGTGGATTTTAATTGATTAATATTGAAGAAGTTGGGGGCTGTATTGGAGGATAAACATCATGTGGAAATTTGGAGGTAGTTACTTTTTTTTTTTTGAAGGAAAAGAGAAAGGTCAAAGCTCCTATAATTAAAGAGGAAATGGTAAAAGCGATTTTGCTATCAATAATGGTAGATTATTTGTTTTGCTCAAAAAAGTTATATATTCCCTAAGTTTAGTGTTTCTATTTGATTAACCAAAAATACTATACCTTTATGAGGAATCTTTAACCATTAATTATAATTACTATATATGACAAATTGATAAACTATTGATGTCGCTCTCACATTATAAAACATATATTTGATGAACATAAAATAATAGAACTTTAGTATTTACGAAAGGAGGACACCAGTTTTTGTATTTATGAACACAAAACATATATGTTCATGAATAATATAGCTCAAGCTAAAAAAAAGAAAATAACAGGTAAAGAATACCAATGCATTACACTACAATAATCAAACGAATACACCACATGGTTGATAACACAGAAGGAAAAAAAAAACCAAATTGAAAGACAAAACTGTAACAATGCCAATGAATGACCAACAAAGTATAATAAAACAATTCTAATATATACTGTAAAACAAAGACATCAACACCCTTTTCGTAATAGAAATTATAAAATGGAGATAGTAAGCCTATTTCATTTTAAAAGCATACGACAATTTGGAAGTATTGCTAAATAATTGTTCAACTTTACATATACATTACACTTTATTGCTCCAAAATCTAGTTTTTCAAATGATAGTACTATCAAAATATCATAATGAACAGGAAACATTTTGAATTATGCTATCTTTATTTCATTTATTTGTTTTTCTTTTCTTATGACGATCTCCGATGTTATATGTTCACCAACGTTTCTACTAATTTATTTTCTCAAAAAATATAAGATTAGACTTTCACAAAAGTATGTTTATTTAAAAATGTGTTCAATTAAAATTATAGGTAATTGCTATACTGTAATTGTAATCCCTAATTTATAATTATCATTATTACATGAAAATATACTTTACATTCGTAATATCTATATAATTTATTATCTATGATATAATCAATTTTTTATTATTATTTGTTTTTACATTATTGATATGTGGTCTTCATGAAAGCCGAGCACCTCGGGGATAGGTTGGCCTGTCTCAACAATCAAAGTGGAAGGATCAAAGCTACAAACTTCATGAAAGATAGCGTTGGTATGCTCAGGCATAGGGTTGCTTTGATTGTTAGGCTTTTGAGCAGCTTTTGGCATGGGCATTGTCCAATCTCTTATCATGTCCTCTATTTTGTTCTTGAGAGACCAGTATTTCTCAATATCGTGTCCTCGGCAACGATGGTACCGGCAGAATTGATCCAAATTCTTTCCTTTTGTGGCTGATTCTTCCCTTGGCAAAGGTAAGACCAAAAAACCCTTCTTGATCAATCGATCCAGAGCTTGTGAGTAAGAGACATCCAACGGTGTGTAAGTCTCATACTTTGGTATGAAAGGCCCCTTGCACTAGATAGAATTAGTTTCCATGATCTTAGGAGGGTGGCTAGACGCACTAGTGGCCCTCTTATTGGAACTAGACCCTTTCCATCCAGGCGAAGTAGTCTTATCATTATGCATCGCCTCTAATTGGACACAGATGTCCTTCAAGTAGTCAAAGTCTTTGATGACGTGGTATCCCAAGTGCTTGGATAAACTGCTTTTTAGTCCTTGCTTAAAAGTAGACAGCTGTAGGCGAAGAGGTATTGTCTCATTGATGTGAGACAGCTTGGTGTGCCATCGCTCAAAGTAATCCAAGAAGGATTCGTCATCGCATTGCTTCATGGTGGTCAAGTCATCTACCATAGCCTGCTTCCTCTGAATTCTACTGTAGTGATTATGAAGGCCTTGAAGAGTTCATTCCAATCAGTTTTGGTTCAAGGTGGTAAAGCATGATACCACACCTTGGCTTCGCCATCTAGAGTGGATGGGAAAACAGTAGAGTATAAGCTGGCGTCAATTCGGTTTAGTGGTGCTAGCCTCATGAACTCTTCAATGTGATGAACTGGGTTCTCAGAGGGTTTGAACCTGATATTCGGTACCTCAACTTTATCAGCAACCTTCAGAATTGGTTGAACAGGTAACGGCACTTCCAAATATTTGTCAGCAAAGGCCGGTACAGTGCTCATTGCTTTGGTAAGGATTTTTAATTTTTGTTCGAGGGCCTTAACAACAGGATCCTTCATGAGTTTTGATGCTTCAGGAGTAGTGACCTTTGTCTTGGATATCCCAATTCCTCCAGAATTTGAAGATGTCTTGATGATTTCTGGCTCGGACTCATATCCCTATATTTCTTCGTCGTCTTCCTCATCATTCAACCCCAGTTTGGTATTGATCTTAGTAATGGCTTGCAGTATACCATCCATCACTTGTTGCTGCCCATTTAGCCTTTTGCTCGCCTTCTACTCTTGCTCTAAAGTATTGGCAAATACCAGACCTTGCATTTTGGTGTAAAGTTCATCCAAATGCCTCGTGATGTTGGCTTCGGTGCTCTGGATTGGGATCTCTTGGAATTGTTCTCCAGACATGATGCGGTCACTGATTGCAGACGGATCGTAGCGAGGGTTTGGCACCAAACGACATGTTCGTGGATCTCGAATGCGGGCTCGGAGTCGATCACCAATGATGCCTGCATGGAAATTCAAAGTTAGGACACTCGATGACATTCTCCGACACGTTCTACCCGATGCATGCATGACCTTAATAACCTATATGATCCTTGACACATGTATGCTAACACAGCGGACTCACCCACTTTTTGGGAGTGCATGGCCTAACTCTATATGGACCTAAAAACAGAACATTATAAAGGGTCGAATAAAGTCAACATAGCGAGCGGGTCATAAGTTTGCAAACTATAGTCAGTGTTTCTCAATTCGGATGGGCCCAATCCACTGGCCGACCGTTTTAAGGTGAATCCGTAACTTGGCCCAACAACTCAGATAGCTCAAACCTTATTGGCTACTACGCGGACTAGAATAATGTTCAACAAGACCGACAAACCATTTTTTTTTAGCCTTTCTTTTTTTCTTTTTATACTCCCTTTTTTTAACTCGGGGAAAATGGATATTGTAAAGGATTGAATAAAGCCAACAATAAGCGAGCATGATTAATTTAGGGGCTTAATTGACAAATCCAATATGGTTGGGCCTAATCAACGGGTCGGCCATAAATGTGACGGATTTATTAATTAAATCGATAAATTAATTTACTCAAGCCTAGTGACTATCATGCAATCTAAGACATTATCCATTAACCTTGTTAGACTTTTAGTTAATTATTTGGACCTTTATTAAGAGAATTTCATAAAGGGCCATATAATATCATCATAGGTGAGTCCATTTTTATCTATTAATTAAGATAATCAACTTCCAAACATAAATGGGCCCTTCCACTTGGGCTAACCAAAATGTCTTTGAGTTAATTATAATATCATCATAGTAGGACCGAACGGGAAGAAGATCGTGCATTGGAGTGATAGGCATCTTCAAAGTGTACGAATCATCTTGCCCTCAAGGCTCAGAAGTTATTGGGCCAAGGTTGTGAAGGGTTTTTATGCAACGTAATTGACACCAAGGCGGAGGAGCCTATGATTGAGAACATCCCGATAGTTCAGGATTTTTCTGATGTCTTTCCAGATGAGATTCCGAGAATGCCCCCACTCAGGGAGGTGGATTTCTGCATCGATTTGGAGCCCGGAGCCGCACCTGTTTTAAAAGCCCCATATCGAATGGCGCATGCAGAGCTTAAGGAGATAAAGACCCAGCTGGATGAGCTGCTAGAAAAGGGATACATACTACCCATCACGTCACCATGGGGAGCACCCGTACTGTTCGTGAAGAAGAAGGATGGTAGCATGAGGTTATGCATCAATTATCGGGAGTTGAATAAGATTACCATCAAAAATCGGTACCCTCTACCTCGCATTGATGATCTCTTTGACCAGTTGCGGGGTGCAACAATGTTTTCGAAGATAGACCTCAGATCAGGTTATCATCAGCTAAGAATCCGAGAGGAGGACATCTCTAAAACCGCTTTCCGAACTCAGTATGGTCATTACGAGTTCGTAGTAATGCCGTTTGGGCTCACGAACGCCCCAACCGCTTTCATAGACTTAATGAACAGAGTGTTCAAGCCATTTCTAGACAAGTTTGTAGTGGTGTTCATTGATGATATATTGGTATACTCAGGAACACGGGAGGAACACCTGAAAGAAGTGCTAACGACCTTACGGAGCAACGAGCTCTATGCGAAGTTTAAGAAATGTGAATTTTGGTTGGAGCAAGTAGCGTTCTTAGGACACGTGGTGTGTTCGGTCTCGTTCCGAACCAAATTTCTTCTCTTTTATAGGGTATATTTGCTTGTTTTAACCCCTATTTATATCTTAGATATAATGATTTAGCGTTTTGTAGGAAAATAAGGAGTTAGAAGAAGTTTGGGCTTAATTGAAGGTTTTTAGGGAATCCCGAGCTATTTCCCAAGTCAAACCTAGTCAACCCGAGCCGAGATCCGAGTCAAACCAAGTCAACCCGAGCCGAGAGCCGAGGCGAAACCGAAGCCGAAAATTCCATATCAAGATTGGCGCAAAACAGGGGAACGGTACAAACTCAAAGGTTTGAAATATGTGTACCTTCATTCTTTGGGTCATAACTCCTTTGTTACAACTCCGATTGGTTTGAAATTTTGGGAGCTTAAAGTACACACCGAGAGCTTTCCATCGATCTTACGGGCCTAAAACAGAGTTCGGATGAAGAAGTTATCTGCGCGTTTGAAGTCGGCAGGGAAGTCGCCTGCAATGGCTCGCCTGAGCCAAGCCTGGGCAACAAAGACACAAGCCAGGAGAGCCGGACAGTAGGCTTGCTCGCCCGAGCCTCTCTGTCTACAGAAAAACTAACGCGCGTGCTGCGATTTGTTTCTAGGGTTTTGGGTTGTATTTTTCCTTTTTCTATAAATACCCACTTGTATTAATCTAAGAAAGATATATCAAATTAGCCTAGGTAGTTTAGGAGTAGAATTAGATTTAATTGCTTTCCTTTATTTGCTTTAATCTCTCTTAATTGTTCTTCAAGGTTTCAATTGTTCTTCATTGTTCTTCAAGCTTTCATTGATTTCTAGCATTTGTATTCAAACTTTCTCAAGCTTTCTCAATTCAAGCAAGTTTCCATTGAAGTTTTACAAGCTTTCTCTCTCTCTCTCTCTCTCTCTCTAATTTCCATTGTTGACTTGATTTCAAAGCTTTCTAGGGTTAGCCACATCAAATCCATCTTTTAGTGGGGAGGAGGGTCAAGGAATTCCAATTCTACTTCCTAGTGAGAATTTGGGAGATCCTTGGTAATCCAATCCACATTTTCTTGTTTGTTCGGGGGAAATTGCAAAGGTAGATTGAAGGTTAGAAGATTTTGGTCATCAAAGGTATAATTTCTTGTCTCTAATTTCATTATTCATTCTAGATTTCCATTCCTTGCTTTAATTTCTTTATTTGATTTCATGCTTTTAATTGCTTTCTTTGATTCATGCCCAGGTTAGATTTAATTGCTTCCCTTTACATTATTTATTGCTTTCCGCATTGAGAAAAACCCCTCTACACAAACCGATTACCTTTGTAACGCCCCGGAAATTCAATTATAAAAAGTCACAGTCAAACTAACGTTAACAGACAAAACTTAGCGGAAGACTTCAAATTTAGTTTGGGCGTCACTGCCGTATCCCCGAAGGAATACAAGGCGAGAAAGGAGTTATGCTGACAGAAGGAGAAGACCTTTAGAGTTCGAAGTAGGGGAATACGTGTTTTTGCGGGTCTCACCTACAAAGGGAGTCATGAGATTTGGTCAGTCAGGGAAGTTGACACCAAGGTTTATCGGGCCATATCCAATCTTGGAACGCATCGGAAAGGTTACCTATAAGTTGCAACTGCCAGGAGAACTCCCCAGAGTGCACAATGTCTTCCATGTGTCACAACTTAGGAAATACGTTCCAGACCCAACTCATGTGATTGATCCTGAGCCGCTTCAGCTACAAGAGGATCTGAGCTATGAAGAGCAGCCGCTGGAAATTTTGGATCGTAGGGAAAAACAACTTCTAAGGAAAGTGGTTCCCTTGGTGAAAGTGCGATGGGCAAATCATGCCACAACGGAAGCAACCTGTGAAATAGAAGAAGAGATGAGAACGAAATACCCTCACCTGTTTCACTCTTAAAGGTACGTCAAGTTTCGAAGACGAAACTTCTTTTAAGGAGGTAATGATGTAAAACCTCGAGTTTTAGGGAGAACGCAACCCTTAGGATTGTTACCGAACCGTTAGGCTTAAGTTTAAGTTTCAAGGACGAAACTTCTTTTAAGGAGGTAATGATGTAAAACCCCGAAAAATCCAAAGATGTTGACCGTGACGTCGTTAGTAAATTAAGTTTGAGTTCGTGATTTATTATTATTCGTTTGTATTTATTTTTGCTAACACTTGAGCTCGTAGGATCGTGAGAGACTAACAAGGGTATATCGGTAATTTCAAGGGTTTAGTATTATTAGTTTTACTCTGTTTAAGTATTATTATTAATATTACTGTGTTATACGATTAATATGTGAATATAAATGGCTATGTGATTACTATTAATATTATTATTAGTATTAGTATTATTATTAGTATTATTAGTTTTTTTTTAGAAAAATCAGGTTTTTAATTGTTTTAAGTAGGTTGGGTTAGGATTGGAATTGGATTAATTTGGGCCCAAAAGGGGTTGGTAGTATAAAACCTTTCTCTCCCCCTCAAACCCTAATACAATCTCCCTCGTAAACCCTAAGCTCTTCTCTCTCTCTCTCTCTCTCCCTCCCTGCTCCTCTCTCCGCCGCGCCACCACCAGCCGGCTACCGAGACGCCGCGCCGACCACCGGTCATCACCACCACCGTCGCCCACCAGCTTCGCCGTCGCCACCCTCGCTGTCGAAGGAAACCGCTCGAGTTCGCCAGGGTGTTGTTGCTCGGGAAATTGACGTCGACCACCCACCCTCCGACGAGCCACCACCGTCGCCTGCCACCTGCGACCACCGACGTACTCCCTCCGACCACCGCTCGCCGCCACCGTCGCCGGAAACAGCCTGCACCCTGACCTACGTAAACCCTAACCCTAAACCCTAACTGATTTCTATATTTTTGACATTTTCCTTTTCTTTTTCCTTTTTCTTTTCTGTTTTTAATTTCAAATTCAATTGTTTTATTAATTATTGAATTGTATTATTTATTTATGACTAGTTTTGTAATTAGAAAAATTATATGTAATCTTGTTCTTAATTGTAATTATGTGTAATTGTTCTAATATGTGTAATTGTTAGTATTAGGGTTGTAATAATTGGTTATTAGGTTTTAAAGTGGTTCTTTAAATTTCTTTATATTCTTTTTATGTTATGTTGGACCACCACATTATTGTATGCACGAATTTTGAGAATTTATTTACCTAGGTTAATTCTTGAATTCTTGATTTAGTTAGTAAAAGAATTGGTTGTTGGGTTTTTCTTGATTAGTAGTTACTTGTCATATTATACCTTATATTATATTTCCTAAAGACCTCCTTGAATCTTGATTAAAGAAACCACATGTTTAACCACCTTTTATTGTTCCTTGAAATTCTTGCTTTACTGTTATAACCTAATAAATAATTCATGTTTAAGTATTATATTTCTTGTTTGATTTTAGGATTGATTAACATTAGTAAAGTGTTTCCATGTTTTCTAAATTGGGTTAATGTTAAAAGTTTAATTGTTGGACCTAAGTTAAGTTGGACTTTATACCTTAGACCCTAGTTACTGTTTTGAGCCCAAATTAGAACCCGGAGATCAATTGGTAAAAGTTAGAACCGAAATTACAAATTTATTAAGAACCGGTAACGGGACAGTTTTGTTAGTGTCCAAAGATCGGGTTTCCACGATTGGTATAGTTACTCTTTGACAGAACCATTTTAACTGGAGGTTCCCTTAGATGTTAGAAACCATAGGAATTTTACGGATCGAACGTTTGATTTGTATAACCCGAGTTATAATCTTTTTACCAGAACCTGTCAGATCTGGACCAATTGGGAATATGGGTGTTTTTAGAGTCCTTCGGGACTGATATGGGCTTGGTCATCAACATAAAAGTTTTAGTAGACATCCCGAGGTTTCCGAAAAGTCTAGAACCAGACCCATAGGATGTCGGGAAGTCGAGTTGTGACTCGTTTTATGTGAATGTTACAATTTGTCCTCTGCTTGCTTTTATTTATGAAAATTGTTGAGTAAATTTTATGTGTGAACTTGTTATATAATTCCTTGAGTGTGTTAAGTGTAAATCATAAATGATAGGAACCTAAGTGTTCCTAGGGGATGGGTTAGGTAGTTGATAGTTGATACTAACTTCGTTAGAAGGTGTTTTGATTAGATAATTATTCTTATTCTAGGCCCGAGTTAGTGCGTGACGATAGTGAGCTCAAGTGTGTTCTCCTTATTGCTGTACTGTGACGTTATTCAGGTAATTGTCTATGCTCTAATCCCCATCGGGATGCTCTTTAAATGTGTTTTGATGTTTCATAGTCTATTTTGAGAATTGCATCCCGAAAGGGGACTTTTGTGGAAATACGACCATCTATTTTGATAATCTTTTTGATTCGATTGTGATCTTGGTTTATTTGAGTTGAGAAATTGGATGGTCTTTTATTCGAAGTTTTGTTAATGGTTTTGATAACTTGGGATGGTTTGACTTGAGAGTCGTGAGTTGAGTTTGAAAATTGTATAAATAATTCAAGTGGAAACGTTAAGCGGGTTTCGGGATAACTCACGCAGTGTAACAATCTGCAGGTTATGGACGTGAGATCAGGGCTTCCTTCCCTGATATAGGATAGTATTTTGATGCCTTTGGTAGGCGATATTATTTATGCCTTTTGTGGGCGATGTTCTTGATGCCTTTGGTAGGCGATGTTTTGATGCCTTTGGTGGGCGATATTATTTGTGCCTTTGGTAGGAGATGTTCTTGATGCCTTTGGTAGGTGATGTTACTTTAAGGGATTTGGTATCCCGCCCGCAAATTAAAATATGGATTGGATGGGTTGAGGAAACAGTATGGGATTAAAGGTTTGTAAAACGTTTGATTCGATCCCTCTCCCCAAAATGAATTGAAATGAACTTAAACTGTTTTAAACGTTAGGGGTAGACATTATTGAGATTTCCCCCTCATTTTTGAAATGTTTTGTTTTCAGGTGAAGATCTAAATGCCGGGACGGAATTAGAAGTGAGGACGACGAGTCTAGAAGTCCTTGAATCTTTTTATATTGTTTTCGTTATGAAATCTTAAAGTTTTGTTTTGAGTTGTTAGTAGTTACCGTTAGCAGACAGTTGTGTTTTCCTTTCTCGCCTTGTATTCCTTCGGGGATACGGCAGTGACGCCCAAACTAAATTTGAAGTCTTCCGCTAAGTTTTGTCTGTTAACGTTAGTTTGACTGTGAATTTTTATAATTGAATTTCCGGGGCGTTACAACCTTAATCAAGCCTCACACCCATCCCTGTGGGCCGACAACCTTAACTCATAAAACCACAAAAATTACAACCGAACAATGTTGTCTAAGGAAGGAGTAGTAGTGGACCCTCAAAAGGTGGAGGCTATCACCAAGTGGCCAACGCCGAAGAATGCCACTGAGGTTAGGAGTTTTCTGGGTTTGGCAGGCTATTATAGGAAATTTGTTCAGGACTTCTCGAAAATCGCCACCCCATTGATCAATTTGACTCAGAAATCAATAAAGTTCGCGTGGTCGGAAAAGTGTCAGCAAGCATTTCAAGAGTTGAAGAAGAGGCTTACCTCGGCTCCTATTCTCGCTCTACCTCAAGGGAACGAGGGATTTATCATCTACAGTAACGCATCACATGGTGGATTGGGTTGTGTACTCATGCAGAATGGGAAGGTGATTGCGTATGCATCCAGACAATTGAAGACTCATGAAAAGAACTACCCCACTCATGATCTGGAATTAGCAGCGGTAGTTTTTGCACTTAAGATTTGGAGACACTACCTTTATGGGGTACACTGCGAGGTATTCATCGACCATCAAAGCTTGAAGTACCTATTCACACAGAAGGAGCTAAACCTTAGACAAATTCGATGGTTCGAATTTCTGAAGGAGTACGATGTAAATTTTCAATACCATCCCAGAAAAGCTAATGTAGTGGCTGACGCCCTAAGTAGGAGACCCTACCCTGCTGTAAACCACTTGATGATGATACCGCACGAGCTGTGCGAGGAGTTTAGGAGATCGGAGCTTAATGTGGTGACACCAGGAAGGAAAGTTGTACTAAATTCCATGGAGTTACAACCTACTCTCATGGAAGAGATCAAGATGACTCAAGAACTGGATTTGCAGCTTGTCAAGATCAGGAGAAAGTGTTGCAAGGGAAGGCCCCTAGTTTCGTGATTCACGAGGATGGTACATTACGGTTTCATAACCGCATCTGTGTACCTAACGTGGAGGAGCTGAAGAGGAAGATTTTAGAAGAGGGGCACAACACACCACATTTTGTGCACCCAGGGGGAAATAAGCTTTACAAAGATCTGAAACAAATGTTCTGGGGGAGTAACATGAAACAAGAAGTGGCGGACTTTGTGGCAAAATGCCTCACATGCCAACGGGTCAAGACAGAACATCAACGACCTGCCGGACTTTTGCAGCCATTGGACATTCCTGAGTGGAAGTAGGACTCGATATCAATGGACTTCGTAGTGGGTCTGCCAAGGACCAGGCGGAAATACAATGCGATATGGGTGATTGTAGATCGATTGACCAAGTCGGCTCATTTTCTAGCCATCTCTAACAACCTGTCCCTGGACCAGCTAGCTCAAGCCTATGTAAGAGAGATTGTAAGACTACATGGAGTCCCTAGTTCTATAGTCTCGGACAGAGACACCAGATTCCAGTCTGGTTTTTAGAAGAAGTTACTGGAGGCGTTTGGTACCAAACTCAAGTTTAGCACCGCATTCCACCCAGCTACTGATGGGCATACCGAGAGGACCATCCAAACCCTCGAAGATATGCTGCGATCATGTGCATTGGATTTCAAGGACTCGTGGGATGACGAGTTGACTCTCATTGAGTTCTCCTACAACAACAGTTATCATGCTAGTATTGGGACGTCACCCTTCGAAGCTTTATATGGGAGGAGATGTAGGACTCCCCTCTGTTGGCAAGACTTCGATGAAGCTCTAAAGATCGGACCAGATCTAATATAGGCCACTACTCAGAAGGTTCAGACCATTCAAGATAAGATGAAGGCAGCACAAAGTCGACAAAAGAGCTATGCTGAGAGGAGGAGAAGACCTCTGGAGTTCGAAGTAGGAGAATACGTGTTTTTACGGGTTTCACCTACAAAAGGTGTTATCAGATTCGGTCAGTTGGGGAAGTTGACACCAAGATTTATTGAGCCATATCCAATCTTGGAACGTATCGGAGAAGTTGCCTACAAGTTACAGCTGCCAGGAGAATTTCCAAGAGTGCACAATGTCTTCCATGTCTCACAACTCAGGAAATATGTCCCCGACCCAACTCATGTGATTGATCCTGAGACGCTTCAACTACGAGAAGATTTGACCTATGAAGAGCAACCATTGGAAATCTTGGATCGTAGAGAAAAACAACTTCGAAGGAAAGTAGTTCCCTTGGTGAAAGTACGATGGGCAAATCATGCCACAACGAAAGCAATCTGGGAAACAAAAGAAGAGATGAGAGCGAAGTACCCTCACCTGTTTCACTCTTAAAGATACGTCAAGTTTTGAGGACGAAACTTCTTTTAAGGAGGTAATGATGTAAAACCTCGAGTTTTAGGAAGAACGGAACCGTTAGGATTATTGCAGAACTGTTAGGTCTAAGTTTAAGCTTCGAGCACGAAACTTCTTTTAAGGAGGTGATGATGTAAAACCCCGAAAAATCCAAAGATGTTGACCGTGACGTCGTCAGTAAATTAGGTTTGACTTCGTTAATTGTTTATTTTTTCGTTTGTGTTTATTCTTGTTAACACTTGAGCTCGTAGGATCGTTGAGGGACTGACAAGGGTATATCGGCAATTTCATGGGTTTTAGTATTATTAGTATTACTTCTATTATTATTAATATTATTTTTAATATTATTGTGTTCATTAAAAATTGTTATATGAGTAATTATGTGAATATTATTTGCTATGTGATTATTATTAATATTATTATTATTAGTTTTATTATTATTATTATTATTACTACTATTATTATTGTTATTAGTTTTTTATTTTCATAAAATCAGATTTAGTGTTGGGTTGGGTTAGGATTAGGAGTAACACTGGTTGGGCCTTAATTATTAGATTAGTGTAAAAGCTTTTCTCCTCTCCAAAACCCTAAACCAAACCCTAACCCTAGTCTCTCTCTCTCTCTTTCTCTGCAACCGGCACCCACCAGCTAGCCGACCGCCGCCCTGAGCACTGCCACCGACGACCGCCGCGATTCATCGATAACCACCAGCAACCCTCTTCTTCTCTCTCTCTCTGTGATTGTCTCTCTCCCTTATTCCCTATCTTTCTGTTCTTGTTTTCGCTAACCCTTCTCTCCACCATCACCAACGCCGCAAGTCGACCACCGCGCCCTCCCTGCCGCCGTCGCAGTCGCCACCGGGTCCTCGTCGTACGCCCACAGTCGAAGGAGACACCAGTGATTGTCGTTGATTACTGCTGTTCGAACCCAGACGCGCCACCACCCCTTTTTTTCGACAACCACCGACGCCACCGGACCTCCATGCGCCGCCGACGAACCCCGCCCTACCGCCATCGCTCTTTCAGCCAGCCACCAACCCTCAACCCTAAGTAAACCCTAATTTTTTTTGTTTTGAAACCCTCTTCTTTATTTTCTGTGGTATTAATTTTTATTATATTTATTATTAATATTTCTTTTTATTAAATCTTGTAATTTGGGTAATCAAGGTTGTAAATTATTAAATTGTTATTTGTAATTAAATTGTTCTTGTGTTGTATTATTTGCATGTAAATTTGTCCAAATTATTATGTGTAGTTTTTATGTTCTAATTTGGTGTTTTAGGGTTTGTAATAGTTGTAGTTAAGTTATTAATGTTCGATTATATGATGTACTTTATTTTTCTTGTGAATCATGTTTAGGGTTTTAGATAATACTATTATTGTAAGCACGAATTAAAGTTTTTAATTATTTAGATTAATTCTTGATCGTTAGTGAAGTATTCACATGTTCTTTTGTTCTTTCTTGTACCTTGATTAAGAAAATTCATGTTTTATAATCATCCTTGTTGTTATTATAGGATTTTGAAGGAGTATGTTGTAGAACTTATGTTTAGGATAATGTTATTATTATTTCATGCTTGCTTTTAGGGTAAAAGAAAATATTAAAGTTGATTTCATGTTTTATAATCTGGTTTTGATGGTAAGAAGTTTGATGTTTGGACCTTAGTTGGATTAGATTAACTACTTTGAACCTTAGTCACTATTTTAAGCCCAAATTAGGACCCCATGCTTGAATGGTGAAAGTTAAAACCGAAATAATCAATTATATGGGAACCGGGTGCGAGATAGTTTTGATAGGGTCTAAAGAACGGATCACCATGATAGATATAGTCATTCTTTGATTGAACCCTTTAGACTAGAGGTTTCCTTAGATGTTAACTTTCATAGGAATTTTGTGGATCGGACTTTGGAGTTGTATAGCTCGAGTTATAGTCGTTTTATCAGAACCTGTCAGAACTGGACCAGTTGGAGAGTTTGGTACTTTTAGAGTCTTTCGAGGCTGATATAGGCTTAGTTTTCAACTTAAGAGTTTTAGTAGACATCTCGAGGTTTCCGAAAAGTCTAAAACCAGACCTATAGGATTTCAGGAAGTCAAGTTATGACCCTTTTTATGTGGATACTGTAATCTGTCTTATTGATGTTATTTATTAATAAAAATGTTGTTGAGTGAAAATGATGTTTTGATCTAGTTACGTGATTACTTGGAATGTGCTAAGTAATTTAAAGTGTGAATTCATGATTGATAGGAACCTATAGTGTTCCTAGGAGAGGGTTAGGTAGAAAGTAGTTAAAACTAACTTCGAAGGGCGCGTTTTGATTAGAGTAATTATTTCTATTCTTAGGCCTAAGCTAATTCGCGTCCTTAATTAGTGAGCTCAAACCGTTTTGCTGTGAATGGAAGCTAACCAGGTAATGTCTATGCTCTAATCCCCACTAGGATGCTCTTTAAATGTGTTTTAATGTTTTCTAATATGTTTTGAGAATTGCATCCCGAAAGGGGACTTTTTGTTGAAATGTGACCATCTGTTTTGGTAACTGTGCGTATTTGTTGTGATTATTGATTATGAGTTGAGAATTGAGATGGTCTTTTATAAGTAGTTTTGATACTGGTTTTGATAACCTGGGTTGGGTTTGGCTTGAGAGTTGTGAGTTGAGTTTTGCATAAGATACTAATAATTTGAAGTTAAACATTAAGCGGGTTTCGGAGCATAACCCGGGGATCAGGATTTGGTATCCTGCCGGGTTATAGACCAGGAGATCAGGGCTTCTTCCCTGATATAGGATAGAATGTTTTGATGCTTGTGGTAGGCGAATGTTGATGCCTGTGGTAGACGAATGTTGATGCGTGTGGTAGGCGAATGTTTTGATGTTTGTGGTAGGCGAATGTTTTGATGCCCGCGGTAGGCGAATATTATTGATGCCTGTGGTAGGCGATGTTAGTCTAAGGGTTGTGGTATCCCGCCCGCATTATAAAATATGGATAGGTTGGGTTGGGGAAAACAGTTAAGGGATTAAAGGTTTGTGAAATGGTTTGACTTGTTCCGTTTCCCTCAAATGAATTGAAATGAACTAACTTGTTTTTAACGTTACGGGTAGACATTATTGAGATTTTCCCCTCATTTTTGAAATGTTTTGTTTCCAGGTGATGATCAATATGCTGGAACGGGAATTAGCAGTGAGGCTTGGCATATTTAGTTTTTATTAGTCGTGTTATGTTTCAATTCAGAAAGACTTGAAGTTAGGGTTGCTAAGTTTGTTTTCTCAATTTGAGTTTGTTTGTTTGGTTTACCGTTATCAGACAATTGTTGTTTCCTTCTTGCCTTGTATTCCTTCGGGGATACGGCAGTGACACCCAATAAGAGTTTGATTCGTCCGCTAATTTTGTCTGTTAACGTTAGTTTGACTTTGACTTTTCTATAATTGAATTCCCGGGGCATTACACCTTGTTAGTCCCTAAACGATCCTACGAGCTCAAGTGGTACCAGAAATAATCACAAATGAATTTCGAATAATTAACGGAGCCAACTTAAATTATTAACGACGACACAATCAACACCTTTGAATTTTTCGGGGTTTTACATCATTACCCCCTTAAAAGAAGTTTCGTCCTCGAAACCTAAGCTCAACACCAACGGTCTGCCAAACAGAATTAACGCTGGCGCTAACCAAAAATTCAGGGTTTTACACTTAAATATGTACAAATCCCACTATTATGATTCCATTTGGAAAATTTTAGTCAGTTAAAATTTATTTATGTTTGTAATCGTGATGAGAAATAATCAATGACAACAAATGAAATGCATCGGGTTTTTCTACAATTAAGTGATTAATTAATGGTATAAATGCAAATTAAATAATGACTAAACATTTTCTAAAAATAACATATTTTCTCTATAAAAGAAAACAAAAAATATTGCCATGTAAACTCACTTTGATAGGTAGTCAAAAGTATGAATTTGTCTCATATTGAAAATGTATATTAAAAAAATAGTAAAAAGTGATTCATTTAATTATCATTTAGTGTACTTCATATATATTATATAGATATATGACTGTTATCAAAATTGTCCTCTTTAAAAACACAAATATTCGACTATCATCCTTTTGTACCTAAACTTATTTAAAACCTAATAAAATGATTAATTATAAATTTCTAAAAAAGCCCACCTTAAAACATACATATTTTCATACTCACCTTTGTATCTAGTTTTATACAATAACTCGCTATAGAGGAATGTGAAAAGTAAAAATAAATAATAAAGAAAGAGCAAAATAACATATATATATATATATATATATATATATATATATATATATATATATATATATAGGGAACTGATCATATGAGCATGAGTCTTTCGTGAGCATGTGAGCATGATTGGATTTCTTGTGGACATCCAGTATTATTGTCGTGGACATTAGTTATGAAAGGTGGATATCACTTATTGTTGCCGTGGACATTAAATACGAATGTTAGATATCAATATTTGATCCCCACCAAGCAAAATCTTTATTTACCTTTGCATACTTGATGTCCACAGAGACAATACTTGATGTCCACCTCTCATGCTTGATGTACACAGAAATACAATTTGATGTCCGCTAAATATTCAGCCATGCTCACATGCTCACCAAAGAGCCATGCTCATTTGATCAGTTCCCATATATATATATATATATATATATATATATATATATATATATATATATATATATATATCTTATTTTGACAAAAAAATGAAGACACAAAAGTTAAATATAATAATGATATAAAAAACAACTAATAAAAAAGAATATCTAATGTAGCTATAGCTAACAACAATTTAAAAATAAATACAAAAAGAAAGAACAAAATAATATATGTATATCTTATTTTGAAAAAAAAAAGAAACAAAAGTTAAATATAATAATGATACCAAAAAAACTAATAAAAAGGAATATCTAATATAGCTATAGCTAACCACAATTTAAAAAAATAGAAAAAAAAACACATAAAATTAACTCAAAATGAAAGAAAGAGAAAAGAAGAAAAAGGGAGACATACCATAGTATTCTTTTATTTAACACATAAAATATTTGCATAGTTGAATAGTATGAAATTTACTAATTACTATAACATTTTATTTACTGATTTTCATGGATGATGATTAATCACTCTGTAACTCCTTTCTTCTTTTACTATTTCAATAATTAATTTTTTTTTAAATGTAACCTATGTCAACAATAATAAATGATGATTCATGAATTATTAAAGGTCCTATTTCTTTTTTAAAAAAAGCAAATATTAATAATTATAATCTTTCGAAAATACCCTCATAAAATCATTCAAATTCCAACGTCACCCTTTGTACCCAGTTATATATATATATATATATATATATATATATATATATATATATATATATATATATATATATATATATAGGGTGAGAAGAGAGATTGGGTGAGAATGTGAGACGGAGTCTTTTTGACTCTTAGATCATAAATCAAGGGCCCTAAATATTTCACTATTTTTGATTTATTTTTTCCTTATTGGTCATGTGAGTTAGTGTAGAAAAGAAAAAGAAAAAGAAAATTGATGCCTTGGAAATAGGTGAGGCAATAAATGCAACAGATTTTCAAAAAATTGTTGGCTGAGATTATTGTATGCAAATATTTTTCATACTATTCAACTATACAAATATTTTTCAGACCTTTCAACTCCCACACGTAATTGTCTTCTGTGTGTTTGTTCATTTGGTTTATTCGTCATGCTCATCTGTCTGATACATGATGTTCATTTTCATTTGAACATGATGTTCATTTTTATAAAATTTTATGTTCATTTTGTTTGTGCGTGATTTTCATGTGATTACACACATGATGATCATTTGATTTGTACATGATCTGTTTATAATAATTTTGTTATTAATTTACTTGTTCATTTGATTTGATCATGTTGTTCAATTCGGATGTACCTGATTTTTTTTTATTATGATTTGCTGTTCATTTGTGTTTATATGATTTGTAAATGACATTCAATTTATTATAATTTATTTTTGTAACCATGGTCATTAAGGACGTCGTGCTCAATCAAAATGCACATTACGTTGAAACAAATTAGATATCATGTGTACAATGTTTGGCATAATATAAACTACAAAAGACATCATTATGTTCAAACCAACAAGATATCAAACTAAATCGTCATGTCATTATCAAGATGAACGTTACGTATAAACAAAATGGACATAAAGTGTAGACCAAGAGGACAGCACGTATAACCCAAATGGTTATTGTCCTCAGACAAGATGGATATCACATTGAAACAAAATAGGCATAATGTCTTCGCCAAAAGGACATGAAGTCTTCACCAAAAGGAGATCAAGTACAACCTAAATGCACATCGTGCTCATACAAGATGGACATCATTTTCCTTTAAATTGTTCGATTCTCATAATTGTTTGGATGAATGTTCGATTTTCACCACAAGATACTCATGAATTTGCTTGTCTTCATTGAAATTAATCTAATGCCTATTTGCCTTGAATTTGTTTCTTTTTTCAAACTTATAATTAATGCATTTCAACATTTTTTTTGGTTTTGGGAGCTACTAATGACATATTCAATTCCCAATGCAAGCCTTAATTTTCCCTTTTTCTTTTCCAGTTTTAGGCAGCCAAATAAAAAGAAAAATTATGTTTTTATTATGTCCATTGATCCAAGATCCAATTGCTATTAAATCTCCTTCTCACATTCTCACCTAATCTCTCTTCTCACCCTATCTATTCCCATATATATATATATATATATATATATATATATATATATATATATATATATTTTGCACAATAAAACAGGTTATATATAACAATATCAATATATATATATATATATATATATATATATATATATGGTATATGATATATGATATATGATATATGATAATCATACACACTATTATAAACAGTCACACGTATTAGTCATCTTTTTCAAATTCTCCAAATTTAAACCTATTATTTTTCCAAAATCATTAAATAATCTGATTTTGGCACATATTTATTCCATCCTCTTGTGATTATTGCATCCTATATATACATATAGTCGTATAAGAATACATAATTAGTTATATTTGGTGTTATATATACGAATACATAATAATTAGTAATAAGGGTACATAAAAGTAGCCATAGAAGAATAAATTATTAGTCATATTTGACCTTGTAGAATCATTTGATTGGTAACGTCGATACTAAAGTCAACAGCACATGAGTGACGTCGATATAATTGGTAAATATTGTCCAACGTGTCCCCACTGCATCCAACCAATGACCCTATATAATCATTTGATTGGTCCACATCAACGACTAGTGGTTCCTCTACATAATTAACAAATATCATATCATCCTTATTTTTTTTAAAACATGTCCAATCACAAGTCTATAAATATCAGGACAACCCAAATGGAACATTACCGTCAATCACGAGCAAATCACGCATATCAGGTTGTTCCAGGTTTTCGCATCCATCAGTGATAATATCTTCCGATATATCCATCTATACAGCTGTCTATTTGCTTTTAACAATTAGTATTCACATATTAAACAGTCACATGAGCAACATAAAATAGTCATACCGCGATAAACTTCTACATCATTCTCGCCACCAATCTAACCCTCATCCGACGTCTCATTGTGTAGATTCATCATTGTTGTTATTACATTATTCAAACATAGCAAAAACATTATCAATCACTTCTACATCATATATTAATCCACTACTAACCAATAATACAATCAAAATAGCAAAAACAGATATTATTTGTCACCTTTTCAATGTATATTAGTCACCTATAATACAATCAAAATAGTGGACGCAAAAAAACAAAGAGATACCAAAAAATAGAGATAACATATTATTAGTCCCCCATGGATTGAATACTAGTTAAGTATATATTATTATCCACCCATATATTGAATACTAGTCACATATATTATAATGTCTATTGAATTTTTGAATGAGCTATCAAAACAAGTAATAGTCATATCAACAGAATCAGTATGTCACCCTTTTTATTTAACGAGATAAAAATTTCGAAATGACCATATTTATTAACGACAATAGTCTCCTTATCAAGGCTAAATAGTCATATACAATACTAAATAATCGTTCATCACTGATAGTCATATGGGAAACATAAAATAGTCATACCGCGATCAACTTCTATGTCATTCTCGCCTCCAATTTGACCCACACCTAACATCTCCTTGTGCATATTCATCATTGTTGTCCACTACATTATTCAAACATATCAAGCATATTATTAGTCACTTCTACACTATTTATTAATATGATGACTTCATTACTAACCAATAAATCATATAACACTGGTCAACTTTTCAAAATATATTAGTCACCTATAATCCAATTAAATTAGTAGACGCAAAAGCATGATATATCAAACAATCAAGATAACATATTATAGTCACCCATAGAATAGATACTAGTCAAGTATATCAATCTCAACACATTCATTGACACATAAGAGTCAAGGAATGCTTTCAACCATACAAAGATTACTTTCACCAAATTGAGTTATTCAACTGCACAATCATATATATCAATCTCGACAAAGATTACATTCCCCGAACCGAGTATTCAAGGATTTCTTAAAACAATTATATCACGCTATATCAAACAATTACAAATCACAAGCAAAAATTTCAAAAAATCATAATAGTAGTCAACGAAGTATATTTAAAAATCTCGCACCTTCGAACATTTCTCCATTGTTAGAAAATTCTCAAATTCGAACAATGGTCACTAATTCAAATATTCACACTTTCAACATTTGACATATAATCCCGACATCCACAATTAAATATACGTAGCAAGATTTACTTACCCGAGACGATGACGTTATCCGAGGACGGTTGACGATCTTCATGCAGAGGCGATGTCTAATTTGCTCAAATCGTTAGGGTTTCACAATAGGAGGAGAGAGATAGAGATTAGCGACTATATATCACTACAAGAAAGCTTGCTTCCTTCCACACTTAATTCAGCTACCAACTACACTTATAAATGTGGAGACAATAGTTGCCCACACTTAAGGCAAGTGTGGGGAAGATAAGTGTGTGGAAATGTTTCCCACACTTACTAAAAGTGTAGGTAAAGATCTATTATGGCGAGTTGTTGATAACCCCACATTTCACGTGTGGTCATTTTATAATATGCAAACTCATATAAGTGCGGCAAAATAAAATTTCCTCCACACAAACAAATGTTCTTGGTATTATATTTTATTTTAAAAAAATATAATTGTTGTAATTAATATACGACTTATTAATTAGAAAAATAACCTTATTATAAATAATTGACATACTTTCTAATTAACAAGTTGTATATAATTACAACTACTATCCTGCATCTTAAACAAAGAAATTGATAATTATAAATCAAGCACCAAATGTTATTGCTGACATAAATTAAGACCCATATATATTGATCACCAAGTATCTTCCAAATAAGAAAATCCTTGTAAACATTACATAATAAAGACAAAGAAATTAAAATTAAACATTTTTAATATCCATACTAAATGCTATTGTTATCACTTTAACGTAATTGCACACAGTCTATACGAGTATTTGCCGTAAGCTAAACTATACTTTGAAATGTTAGTTTGTTGAGGAATGAGTATATCCTTGTCATGTCCTTTTCCATATCCATTCACCCTGAGATCAGCATTAATTAGAAGTCCCAAAAATGTCACCTGCAAACAAAATGAATTTAAATAAGCTGAGTTATTGCGTAAAAGCAAATAGACTAACTGCCAATAAGCAAACCAGGCTAATGGTGCCATAACAAAATGAATTGAACAAGCTGAATAGAAGTCTCAGAACCACCTGTGTCACAGACTGAACTCAATTTTTCACAAGAGTAACATAATATTGTCCTAACGGTGCAGTATGAGAGCAAATCAGGCAGCAACAGCACTTTAGTTTTTAACAAATACCCAACATAATTAGTCCTAAATACTCAGGAGTAACTGAATCACTCAAAACCTAGGAAGGCTAATCCCAAAGAGCATTTGACAGATTCAGAAGAGAGGTGCAAAGCAGCAAGAAGCCACAATTAAATTAGCATCATAATTGGTAAACTCAGCCAAAACAACAAGCATAGCAGCAAAAGCAGCAAGTTTTAGCAACCAAAAAAACTATCAATAGGTTCTTAGTTTGATGGATTTTGGCAACAAATATACTCCAACTTAATGTAAACTCCTCAACACATCCAATTTCCATCACTAAAAATCCAAAGAAAATAAGTCATTGGAAAGATCAGGCAAACAACACGAGTCAGACAACAGCTCAAAATTCAAGCAACCAATTTCAAACAACCCCACACTGAGCTCTGGTACCAAACAATCTGGATAAGATCATAAAGAATGATCTTCAATTCTTTATGATGATTCAATGCTCAAGGATCAACACACAAGCAAGAAGAACCGACTTATGGATTAAAATGACCTAAAAGAGAATAGAAAATAATCAATAGTCGCTAAAACATTGTATGAAAAATGAGCTCAGAATCAGTTGTTCCTGTATAGAGCAACTAGATTTAGAGAGAAAGGTTTAGAAAGTTCAAGGATAAGAGCAATCAATTCCTATGGTATACCAGGAAAAAAACTTGGACAAACTTTTTCAGATAAAAACAAAAGCTAGTGAAACAAAAGTATAATAAATCCTGGGTAAGAAGCTAGAAAAACTAAACACAGATTATCACATGATTTAATCAATTATTAGCTTTCACTAGACAGAGAAATATATGAATTCCTTCAATTACTACATAAATAAAACTAGCTATCACATCACAAAATTATCATCTTTCATTTGCAAAAGCAACTCAGTTACTGTATGCCATATGGAAAGTGAACACATGCAAACAACATAGCAAAACTAAATTAATGCATTGAGCTGTAGGCATTTTCCATTATAATGCTCAAGATTGTAGAAAAAGAAATCCTACTAGGCGAAAGCACAATATGTGGACAGGAACAATCTTGACCTTGCAATACCAAATGCACTTTTCTCAAATATTGTATATGCATGGTCTGTATCACAAGGAAACATAAGAAACCAAAAGGATCCAAGATGATCAGATGAAACTTTGTTTAGACCCGATTTCGCGTCTAAATACCACCTAAATCCTTAGGTTTTTGACTTGTCTCGTAGCTCGTTTTAATAACTTTTAATGCATTTTGGTTATTTTTGTAGTTTCCGAAGGTTTTACTCAAAACTATGCTAAATGGGCCAATTTTACACCAATCTTGGGAATCCCGAGATTCCCTAAGATTTCCCGAGCCCTGGTCATGTCAAAGGCAGCGGAAACGGAAGCCCTGAAGATAAATTGTGGCCGAGATAGACCGCGGCCACGGTCATGTTGACCGTAGCCACGGTAAAATGGAGCCAAATGCCTAAGGAAGGAGAGTCGCAACCCGAGATGAACCGTGGTCACGGTCAACCTGACCGTAGCCACGGTGAGATCACTGTCCTGCCCCAGGAAGAAGCTGGCCGAACAAGACCGTGGCCACGGTCTCCCATGACCGTAGCCACGGCGGTGTGAAGGAGCGAAAAGATGTCAACCCTAATCGCCTACACCGTGCCCACGGTACTGCGAAGCGAAGAGAAATTTTCCTGCCTTACGCAGGACCGTGGCCACGGTCACCTTAACCGTGCCCACGGTCCCCTGCGGGACACGTTTTGTCTGTGGCGTTAAATGATGAGTTTTGAGTAACAACTTGAGTTACTATATATTGTTTTAGGTCATTTTAGCAGAAAAGACATCTTTAATCAGTCTTTAGCTACCTTTATCATACTTTAGCCTTTTTTTTTTATCACATTTTAAGCTTTGGATTAGAGGGATTAGTAAAGATTTCTGCTGAGTTTATTGATTCTTGTATTGGATTCTCTCAAGTTTTATTTCAAGATTGAAGATTATTATCATATTTGGAGCATTGGAGTTTATTTATTCAGAAGTTTTTCCTCTTTGTCATCATCATTAATGAGCACTTCTTAACCTTTCTCTATTTTACTTCATAGTTTATTTATTAATCCTTGTTTTTGCTATTGTTGTTATTATTGGCTTTGTTGATTGTTTATTGTTTTTGTTTACCCTTTTAAGCATGATTAATGTTGTTGATGTTAGTATCATGATAGTTAGGATGTTTAGTGGCTAGAACCCTAATGGGTTAGGGAGATATTAAGGGTGTGAATGGGTGATTAGGTTTGGGTTAGCAATATTAGTGAGTAACTAGTTAGGAAATCAACTTCCCAACCCCATCCTTCCCTCAAGTGGGATGTATGGGTGCGATAGCATCCCGAATACATCCAATGCTTGTTGGAAGGATGGGAATTGGGATAGTTAGTGTTCTAGTTCGCGAAAGCGAAAAGACACTAACTAGGAAATCTTGTTTCATCGACTCCCCGGGTCTGTCTATGGACTTTGGGGAAGTCAATCCGGACTATCCTTGAAAGAGGAAGCACGGTGGCTATTTTCCAACGGAGTTACCATTTGATTTCCCCTTCTCGTTACTCTCTTGATGCGAAACCCATTTCCTTATCCCCGTTTGCATCCCGAAAGTCTCCCGACACCCATTGTCTCATCTTTCTGACCGAACCTAGTGTGTTTGTGCTGTTTTTATCCCAAAAATCTATCACCCTTTCGTGATCGTAAACCCTACCTAGAGTCGAATAGCTGCAGCTAAGGCCCCTAGCTCCCTGTGGAAGAACGATATAACCGAGGTCTCACAAACCACGTTACACAAAATGGTGCCGTTGCTAGGGAGCAAACGCACCTAGCTTAGCTCTTTCTTTAGGTTGTTTATGATCATTTCACTTGCTAGAGATTTTTGTTATCCTTGGTTATTGGAAATTTGATTTTTTTTTTCTGTTTGTTCCTTTTGTGCATGCGGACTCGATCTCGACGAGGCCAAACTCCGATTACTCCGCCGAATCCAAACCCGGAGAGCATTATTCAACAAGCAAACGCCGGATCGAGACGAAGAAGACAACAAAGGGAGCAAGAAGCAATTGAGGATCCAATGACCGACGGAGAACAAGATCCACCCCGTACCCGAGCATCATATTCCCTTCCATCGTCGGGTACGGGAGGCGACCCCATCATACTTCTTGCATTACCACCAAACGCTACGTTCGAATTCAAGCCATATTTGTTGGACATCTTCGAGAACAATCCGTATCATGGAGGAGAGCACGAAAAATCCTATTGACCACATCAACAAATTCGAGCAATGCATCGGCTTTGTGCAGATGAATGGAGTTTCCACCGAATATATGAAGCTGAAATTTTTCCCGCTCACCTTGAAGGCAAAAGCACTATTATGGCTCAACACATGTCCGCCCGGAACTAATTCTACATGGGATGCACTTAGCCGTGACTTCCTTAAAAGGTTTTTCCCTAATGACGAGACGTGTCGGTTGAGGCAAGCCATCATGAGCTTCAAGCAAGAGCCCCATGAGTCGTTGTTCGAGGCATGGTGGAGATTCAAAGCTCTCCAACGGAGGTGTCGACATCATAATCTAGAGGATTGGTTATTACTGCACCACTTCTATTCCGGATTGAGTAGCTCCCTATGAGAATCTATTGACCATGCCTCGGGAGGCATGTTCCTAAAGAAGACGGCGGAGGAAGCCAATGTATTTCTTCACGAGCTATCGCAAAACTCTCCTCATTGGGGAGGAGGTCGTGGTCCGAGGGATGGTCCTTCGCTTGAAAGCAATCCCACGATCAAATTTCTTATGAATGTCGTACTCGAGATGCAACAAAAGTCGGCTTTAGAAGAGACCACAAGGCAAGTCAAAGCGGCTCAAGAGGTATCAATGATTATTCCGGAAGCCCGAGTTCTTGTGTGCGATTTTTGTGGAGGGTCACATTCATTGAAGAGGTGTGAGGAGTATCAAGCTGAACAAGTGCAAGCCATTTACCCTAACAACAACCTTTCCTATGCCAACCAAAACCCCATTCGACCTCATGCCAACTATACTTATAACCAACAAGCCCCATTAGCCCAAAATCCACCTCCCGGTTTCCCAAACCAAAACCGCCGGCAATACCATCAAAATCATCACCAAGCTCAATCTTCCCAAGCGCCTAAACCACCCCAACCAGAACCCGTTGAGTAAGCCCTTCAAAGGATGGCCTTAGCTCAAGAGAAGTTACTCTTATCTCAAGAGAAGATAGCCTTAGAAAGGGAAAAAGATGCCGCTCGCATTAAGAATCTTGAGTTGCTAATAGCTCAAATGGCGCAACAATCTCCACCCATCCAATCTTTACCTAGCCAACCTCAACCAAATCCGAAAGGACAACTGAATGCTATCACATTGAGGAGCGGCAAGGAGATCGATGGCCCTAGGATGGTGGTGGAAGATGTCTTGGGTGATAAGAAGGGCGATGTGGTGGATGTTGAGGAAGAGGAGGATTTAATAGAAGAAAGGGAGAGTGAATTAGTCTTGGGTGAGGGAGTTGGTGAAGTACAAGAGGAAGCATTGGGAGAATCAAGCAAAGAGAGAGAAGAGATGGAGAGAGTGAGAAAAGGGAAGGGAAAGATGGCAGAAGAAGAACCAATCCCAACCATGGAGAAACCAAAGTTACCGCCGGTGCCTTTTCTCGAGCGGTTGACAAAACCAAAGTCCGATGCAAAATTTTCAAGGTTCATTGAGATGCTTAAGAAGCTTCAAGTTAACATCCCATTTCTTGATGCCATTTCTGAAGTCCCATCCTTCAAGAAACATTTGAAGGAGCTTCTTACGAGCAAGAGGAGAATCCAAGAGAAAGCTACAATTCATTTGACGGCGGATTGTAGTGCCATTATCGATAACAAATCACCGGAGAAACTAGCCGACCCTGGGAGTTTTTCTATTCCATGCACCATCGGTGATATGAGGATTGGCCGTGCCTTATGTGATCTAGGAGCAAGTGTGAGTGTCATGCCTTACTCAATTTGCAAGAAGTTGAATCTTGATGATCTAGCTCCTACTACTATTAACCTTCAATTAGCCGACCGATCCGTACGAAGACCCTTGGGGATATTAGAAGACATTCCGGTGCAAGTAGGGCGATTTTTGATCCCTTGTGATTTTGTTATCTTGGAGATGGAGGAGGACAACAACATCCCCATTATTTTGGGAAGGTCGTTCCTTGCTACGGCGGGAGCAATTATTGATGTGAAGAATGGAAGTATGTCGTTGAATGTTGGGAATGAAAGTATTATTTTTCAACTTGAGGGGTCTTTGAAGGGTCCTTCATATGGGGACTCATGCTACGCGATTGACAAGATGGAATTTCTCGTTGATGAGTATATTGAGGAGTCCCATCTACTTGAGTTTACTTGTGACGATCCCTTGGGTGCATGCTTATTGGAGTCCTTTCAGTTTGAGACCGATGGCACCGACATCACTTTCTTCACCAACCTTCTTGACTCTTCACCTATGCACGAGGAAATTATTATTGATGAGCCTATTATGGAGGGCATGGAGATTCAAGATGCGATCTTCAAAGGTATGTCTTCCTCCCAAGTTCAATCGTCTATTCCTTTAGATCTTAAACCTTTGCCCCCTTCCCTCCAATATGCTTACTTGGATGATGAAAAATCTTATCCTGTGATTGTGAATGCAAATTTGAATGATTTTGAATTGTCTAAGTTGCTTGATCTGCTTAGGAAGCATAGAGGTGCGTTAGGTTATAGGATAGAAGATTTAAAAGGTTTATCCCCGTCCATTTGCAAGCATTCGATTGATTTGCTAGAAGATGCCAAGCCTACTAGGCAACCACAACGTAGATTAAATCCTAACATGCAAGAAGTGGTTAAAAAGGAGGTAGTGAAGTTGCTCGCTGTTGGGATCATCTTCCCCATCGCAAATAGCGAATGGGTAAGCCCGGTTTAGTGTGTGCCAAAAAAGGGTGGAATGACCGTAATTGAAAATGATAAGAAAGAATTGGTAAGTACCCGAACTGTGACTGGTTGGAGAATGTGCATTGATTACCGTCAGCTTAACAAAGTAACGAAGAAGGACCATTTTTCCCTTCCTTTTATTGACCAGATGTTAGAACGGTTGGCGGGTCACTCACATTTTTGCTTTTTAGATGGGTATTCTGGGTTCTTTCAAATCCTAATCCACCCCTCACACCAAGAAAAAACCACCTTCACTTGCCCATACGGGACATTTGCTTACCGTCGCATGCCATTTGGTTTATGTAATGCCCATGGGACTTTTCAACGTTGTATGATGGCTATTTTTAGCGATTTCATTGAGAAATGCATGGAGGTTTTTATGGATGACTTTTTTGTGTACGGTAATTCTTTTGATGACTGTTTGCTAAATCTGGAAAAAATATTAACTCGTTGTGAAGAAGTGGATCTAGTACTCAACTGGGAGAAATGCCACTTTATGGTGGAACAAGGTATTGTTTTGGGTCACTTAATCTCTTTAAAGGGCATCGAGGTAGATAAGGCGAAGGTTGAGGTCATAGAGCGCCTACCACCCCCAGTTTTCGTGAAGGGGGTGCGTAGCTTCCTTGGCCATGCCGGCTTCTATCGCCGGTTCGTCAAGGATTTTTCGAAAATCGCTAGACCTCTAACCGACCTCTTATGCAAAGATGCTCCTTTCATTTTTACTGATGTCTTGAGTCGTTTTACAGATTGAAGCAGGCTTTGATTTCCACCCCGGTGGTTTAACCTCCGGACTGGACACTACCATTTGAGATCATGGCCGACGCAAGTGACCTTGCCGTGGGGGCATGTTTGACCCAAACAGTGGACAAGAAGCTAAGGGTTATCTATTACGCAAGCCATGCACTTGATAGTGCCCAAAGAAACTACACCACCACGGAAAAGAAACTTTTGGCGATCGTTTTTGCGCTCCACAAATTCCGGCAGTACCTTATGTTCTCGAAGGTAGTAGTCTACACGGATCATACTGCTATCAAATACTTGATGGGAAAGAAGGAGACAAAGCCGAGGCTAATACGGTGGGTCTTGCTCATGCAAGAATTTGATTTGGAAATCCGCGACAAGGCGGGCAAGAAGAATGTCATGGCCGATCATCTCTCGGGGATTCTTGTCGACTTGGAAGACACCCAACTGATTATAGATGCTTTCTCGGACGAGCGACTTTTGGTGATCAACTCTCATCCTTGGTATGCGGATATTGTGAATTATTTGGCAAGCGAAGTGATTCCCGAACACTTGAACCATCACCAAAAGAAGAAATTTCTCCACGACATGAAGCATTATTATTGGGATGATCCCTTCCTCTTCCGGCTTTGCAACGATGGGATGTACCGGCGATGTATTCCCGAGAGTGAAGTACAATCCGTTTTGACCCATTGTCACGAGTTTCCGGTGGGAGGTCACGGTGGCTCCCAAAAGACAGCGGCGAGGGTTCTACAAGCCGGCTATTGGTGGCCAACTCTTTTTCGTGACGCCCATTTGCATGTCAAGCAATGTGATAGATGTCAAAGATCCGAAAACATCTCCCGGAAAAATGAAGCACCGTTGAATTATATTCTTGAAGTTGAAGTCTTCGATGTGTGGGGGTTGGACTTCATGGGACCTTTCCCGTCATCAAGGGGTTTCCAGTACATCCTAGTGGCGGTGGATTATGTCAAAGTGGGTCGAAGCCATACCATGCGTGAGGTGCGATGGGAAGTCCGTTTCGAGATTCTTGAAAAAGACCCTATTTCCAAGATTCGGCATTCCAAGGGTCATCATTAGTGACACGATTCCCATTTCATTTAGAAAAAGTTCGAGTCTCTTTTGGCAAAGTATGAAATCAATCATAAGAAGGGACTACCTTATCATCCACAAACACAAGGTCAAGTGGAAATCTCAAATCGCGCCATCAAGGAAATCTTAGAGAAGACGGTCAACTCTTCAAGGAAAGATTGGGCAGAAAAATTAGATGAAGTTTTGTGGGCATACCGCACCGCCTACAAGACTCCGATCGGTACTACTCCCTACGGTCTTGTCTATGGGAAGGCGTGTCACTTTCCCGTGGAGCTTGAGCATAAAACCATGTGGGCAATCAAGAAGTTGAACTTCGATCTTAAGGCGGCCGGAAGTAGTCGGTTATTTCAACTAGAAAAACTTGGGGAGTTGACGTGTCATGCATATGAGAACAACAAGATCTACAAAGAAAGAACCAAAGCATGGCACGACAAGAGGTTGAACCGACGTGAGTTTGTGGTAGGCGATAGGGTTCTCATCTTCAACTCGAGGCTAAAGTTATTCTCCGGTAAATTGAGATCACGATGGTCCGGTCCGTTTGAAATTGTGAAAATTCTCCCCGCCGGAGTTGTAGAATTGAAGGATGCACAAGGAAAGTGTTTCAAATCAAACTCATCGAAGCTTAAACCGTACATCATGGGCGAGGATTATGCCGGGACAATTGTCGTGTATCTCGCGAATTTTGAGGATTGAAAAGCATCGGGAAAGGTCAAGCTAGGACCTACAAAAACAAACACCCGGGAGAGGTATGACTTACTTCCCCTTCTTTTAGTGTTTTCTTTCATTTTCTTCCATTTCATTTCTCTTGTTTTAGCATTTTCATTTTCCTTAGTGCTTATTGAAAAATTTGAGAAAAAGAAAGAGAAAAGAGAAAAATTAGAAAAACTAAGAAAAAATATATAGAAAAGATTGAAAAGAAGAAAAAAAAACTCGAGAGCGTAAAAGAAAATAAAGAGAGGTTCTATGAGAGTCGGGATTTGAATGTGATTTTTGAGTGATGGGAAAATACCCTTGAATGATAAATTGAGCGAGAAAGAAAAGGGGGTGGATGATAAGAGGGTAGATTTTAGGACTTAACGTTTTTTTTCCCAAGTTTTGAGCCTTGTAGGTTCAGTGGCTAGGCCGAAAGGGACCTTGGCCACGGTCGGCTGGACCGTGGCCACGGTCGGGTTATGCAAAGCGTCCCCAGTTTCCTCAGGCCGAAGGTTACCGTGACCACGGTGAGCTTCACCGCAGCCACAGTCTCATCACAGCAAGTTCTTGGAAAAAGGTCTTCCCGAAGATCACCGTGACCACGGTGGATGTTACCGTAGCCACGGTGACTACCCTGCAAATTTCCCTCTTTTTCCCCAACCCGAGCCACACCGTGCCCACTGTCAAATCGACCGTGGCCATAGTGAGTCGAAAACTGCGGATATGTCGGGGTTCAATTCTCACTTTTCCTCATTTCTCTTTCAATTCCCTCCATTCTCTCACACTCGAAAACCCCCGTAAAACCCTAACACCACAAATTCCTTCCAAGATTTGACAAATCCATCACCAAATTCCTCCATTTCTCCCTAAAACCCCTGCGATTTTCGCCCGAGCTGTGCTGCGCCGCTGCTGTTTCGCCATTTTCGGATCCTTGAAGCAAAATTCTGGGTTTTTGGCACTTGGTGGGGGTTCGAAAATCATCATCCATCCTTCCCAACACTTCAATCCAGGTATTCCTTGATTTATTGGTGCTTAAACACTCGATTTCCTTGTTATTTGGGTTGAATATTGTGCAAATTGCTTGCTGGGTTTAGTTGGCCGAATAGGTTGAATTGGGGTTGAATTTTTGGTCGACATTGCTGAGTTTGGGAGTAGTTTGGTGAATTGTTGGGTTGGATTTTGTTGTTGATTGTGAATTCGTGTTGCTCGGGAATTTTTGGGTGGTGTTCTTGTGTGTTTCTTTGTTGTGGTGGTTGTTTTCTCAGTTGCTATCAATGGGTCGAGCAAAACGTGCCCGGACCGAGCCAGAGTCAACCCCCGTCCCATCAACCTCTGCCGAGCCCGATAAAACCCGGTACAAGGGTCAACCGGCCTCGATCATTCAATGCGACCCGAAGGTTAAGGTTAACTTTCGGGACGATATGCACAAGGCGAGGTATGAGAGGCTCAAGAAGCGGAAGATTTGTGCTTCGGACCTCTATCATGAAGAGACGACAAAGGACGTCTATTGTAAACCGAGCATGGATTTCTTCATCAAAACCATGGGTTGGGAGGTCTTCGCCACCATCAACGAGCCAATCATCGAACAACCGGTGCTCGAGTTCCTTAGTTCTTTGGTAGTAGAGGAAGACGGTACATCCAACGCCTCTTTCTCGTACATCGTGAATAAAAAGGAGTACTGCTACACGGTTAAGGATCTTTGCAATGCGTTAGGCCTACCCGAGGACGGAATCTTCTATGGCGAGAGTGTTAACTTCGATGAACAAAAGGCTATGTGAGACCTCACTTGCTGGAGGAGGCGCTATCCCAAGGTTCGAGCCCAACGAACGGTTTTATTGCCCAAGCAACTCCAAGGCCCGGGATTTTTGTAACCTCAGCGTCCGCATCATCTCGAACTCCGTATTCGGCCGTGACGCCGGGCGATCAAGCGTCTGGAAAGACGACCTCTTCGTCTTCTACAACACAATTAACGCTTGCCGAGTCAACACCGGCTCATGCATCCTCCACTGTCTCCAGGAAATAAGCCTCGAAAACCGAAACATGACCATTGGAATGGGTCACATCATCACCCATCTTCTACGGAAACAAGGGTTCGAGTCTTACCTCGACAAGTGGACTCCCCGGTTTTTCCCCGATCCTATCGACGGTGTTCGCCTTCGGAAAATGGAATTCTTGGAGAAAAACAAGACGCGAACGTTCTACCGTCACGGAAACGAACCCCATAGCGTCGCCATTTATTTGGGCGACGACAACGCCGAGAAACACCTAGATGTCACCGACCGCCGCAATTGGTCGTGTGGCTAAACTTTTGGGGATCGTTTCGTAGTGGGTGGTCCCGGGGATCACGAAGAGGAGGAGGGTGAAGAAGAAGAAGATGAGGAAGAAGAAGAAGAGGGAGGACAACCGCAAGGGGACGAAGCCGAGCCGAGTCAAGTGCGGGACGCCGCTCTTGAACGTATTAGCGAACAACTCGAGGAGCTTCATGATGAATTTCAAGAATAACGGGAGCTCATCCAAAACCAGCAGATGTTGATTGAAAACTTGCAAGGGTTGATCGAGACCCAACAGGAGATGCTTGCTAGCATCCAATCGCAACTCCAGCCCCGTCATCCTCCGGGAGGGTCCGCTTGAGGACCGTTTGTAAGCATTCACCCCCACCTGACCTTTATCATCGTTTTTATTTACTTTATTTTGTGAAGTATTAGTGTGGGGGGGTGCTTCTTCGAGGTCTTGGATGCGATGTCTGGTGGTTTTGGTGTATTAATCTCTCGGTTTCATTTGGCATGTTTTGGCATGATTGTGGGGTTGTTTGATTAGGATGCTCGGGTTTGTTTGTCTTGTATGTCTTTTGAGGTTGCCGGGTTGTCTTTTGGTTGCTTGATGGTTGTTTTTTTTTGTGGGCTAGAAGTTTGTTCAAGCTTGTCTCGATGTATTTTGATCATTGATGGTTTGTAATTGAATATTGTTTGTGATGAATGTAATGAATATGCTATTTCGGTTGGTGTGTATGGAGTTTCACCCTTATTTCCCGCCTCAATGAGTGAGATTCGGGGATAAGGTAAGTCATGGTAATGTATATATTGTAAATAGTTTTGTTTTTCATCTTTTTAGTTTCTTTTCATAGTCTTTTAAGTTAGTTTTTCCTTTCTTTTGTTTTTGATCTCGCATGCGAATTCTATCAGTTGTAAGTCGTCTTTTTAGATTCACTCGAACGACGACTCTGGATCGCTGTTTTAATGCTTATGAAGAGTTTGAGGTAATATCTTTCCACCCTACTCTTTTTATGTGAATTCTTATCATGATCCATCGCATGCTTGGTTTTCTTTTGGGTGGCGAACCCCTTTGAGTGTTTGTGTTGGGATATCTTGTTGTTGGAGCCGTGTGGGCTCGGGTCGCCACCATTTCTACTTGCTAGTTATTTTTGTTTGTGTTTTGTAGGTTCTCTACCCTTTTCATGTGACACCTTCCCACAATGAGGACATTGTGGAGCTTTAAGTGTGGGGGGGGGGGGGGGGAGATATTCTGCTTCAAGGGTAGATCACCTAGTCATTTTGTTCCTTGTTTTCCTAGTTTTTGCTAAAATTTGAAAATTTTTGTGTGAAAAAGGAGAAAAAAAGGGAGTGAAAACCTTTTCAGTTTTTCTTTTTGTTTTGTCTTTGTTTGGTTTTGTTTCCTGGATCTCGTTATCGAAGTTGAGAAGCCGTTCTTAAACTTCTTTAAATTAACCGGTTGGAGCATTTTCGACCCTAATTCGGGTTCTAGTCGAGACTTACCCTTAATAAACTCCTTTCATTAAGTGTCTGGCGAGACCCCCGTTCCTTTCTCTTTTTGCTGGAACCAGGAGGTTTTAGGAGCTTTTGTCCGGGTTTGTTTTGTTTCTTGTTTAGCAAAAGCAAAAAAGTACAAAAAAAAAAAGAAAAGAAAGAAAAGCTTTCTTAAGATACAATAACCACCCACACTTAGCCAACCTACACGGGCCCGGTATTCGTGGTACGGCATGGATACCCCTTAACCCTCCTCCTATATCGCTTTGCGACGGAGAGACGAATGGAAAAGACCGTGTTGGGAGGGTATACCCCTTATATGGGCCGTCCAATTCCCAAAAGTAAGGCTAATACCGACTTTTAAAAACCAAAAAGAAAAAAAAAAGAGAAAAAGAAAAGCAATTTTCGTTGGTAATTCCAACTCAAAAAGAAAGAAAAGAAAAAGTTCTTGCTTCTTAAAAGAGTGGGGCCTCCCCTTGCATCACCTACGGCCCTCACCAAGCCAAGGGCGACCAAATGCAAGGAAGGGCAACGATTCCCTTAGTTGTTTCGTTGTTTTCAAATTCGGACGCGAGTTTTTAGAGTCTTTTGGTTCCCGTTAAAACCTTTTTGTGTTTTGGCATGTGGAGTTTCGCTTTATCTGAGTTTGGTGTTTGTGAGATGCTCCTAACAGTTACTTTGGGAGGTTTAATCGCGTTTTCTTAGTTTGGATTGCGAGATCTTGTGAATCAAAGCCTCTGTTTTTCCTTCTTTTTGTTTTCTTCGGTTTTGTTTTCATTTTCCCTCTCTCCTTTTTCTTTGGCTTTTGTGGGTACAGCCGCTACAAACCCTCACGAGTCCATCTTGTCCACCGGGGCTGCCGGGGGTTCAAAGGGCTTGGTGCATACGCTAAATGCACCTGTTCCTCTCCCACGACAGAGGAGTTAGTGTTAGTTAGTTAGTTTTTGTTTTATTTTGCTCGGGACGAGCAATGGTTTATTTATGGGGGGGTGTTTAGACCCGATTACGGGTCTAAATACCGCCTAAATCCTTAGGCTTTTGACTTGTCTCGTAGCTCGTTTTAATAACTTTTAATGTGTTTTGGTTATTTTTGTAGTTTCTGAAGATTTTACTCAAAACTATGCTAAATGGGCCGATTTTACACCAATCTTGGGAATCTCGAGATTCCCTAAGATTTCCCGAGCCCTGTCGTGTCAAAGGCGTGAAACTAAGCCACAAGATAAAGCGTCGAGATAGATCGCGTGGCACGGCCATGTCGATCGTAGCCAAGAAGATGGAACCAAATTCCTAAGGAAGGAGAGTCGCAACCCGAGATGGACCGTGGTCACGGACTCATGGTCAATCTGACCGTAGCCACGGTGAGATCAGTGTCCTGCCCCAGGAAGAAGCTGGCCGAACAAGACCGTGGCCACGGTCTCCCATGACCGTAGCCACGGCGGTGCGAAGGAGCAAAAAGATGTCAACCCTAATCGCCTACACCGTGCCACCATCGATCGGTTAAGAGAAATTTTCTCGCTTACGCAGACCGCGGCCACGGTCACTGATCGCGTGCACGGTCCCCTGCGGGACACGTTTTGTCTGTAGCGTTAAATGATGAGTTTTGAGTAACAACCTGAGTTACTATATATTGTTTTAGGTCATTTTAGTAGAAAAGACATCTTTAATCAGTCTTTAGCTACCTTTTATCATACTTTAGCCTTTTTTTTATCACATTTTAAGCTTTGGATTAGAGGGATTAGTAAAGATTTCTGCTGAGTTTATTGATTCTTGTATTAGATTCTCTCAAGTTTTATTTCAAGATTGAAGATTATTATCATATTTGGAGCATTGGAGCTTATTTATTCAGAAGTTTTTCCTCTTTGTCATCATCATTAATGAGCACTTCTTAACCTTTCTCTATTTTACTTCATAGTTTATTTATTAATCCCTGTTTTTGTTATTGTTGTTATTATTGGCTTTGTTGATTGTTTATTGTTCTTGTTTACCCTTTTAAGCATGATTAATGTTGTTGATGTTTGTATCATGATAGTTAGGATGTTTAGTGGCTAGAACCCTAATGGGTTACGGAGATATTAAGGGTGTGAATGGGTGATTAGATTTGGGTTAGCAATATTAGTGAGTAACTAGTTAGGAAATCAACTTCCCAACCCCATCCTTCCCTCAAGTGGGATGTATTTGGGTGCGAAAGCATCCCGAATACATCCAATGCTTGTTGGAAGGATGGGAATTGGGATAGTTAGTGTTCTAGTTCGCGAAAGCGAATAGAAACTAACTAGGAAATCCCGTTTCATCGACTCCCTGGGTCTGTCTATGGACTTTGGGGAAGTCAATCCGGACTATCCTTGAAAGAGGAAGCCCGGTGGGCATTTTCCAACGGAGTTACCATTTGATTTCCCCTTCTCGTTACTCTCTTGCTGCGAAACCCATTTCCTTATCCCCGTTTGCATCCCGAGAGTCTCCCGACACCCATTGTCTCACCTTTCTGACCGAACCTAGTGTGTTTATGCTGTTTTTACCCCAAAATTCTATCACCCTTTCGTGATCGTAAACCCTACCTAGAGTCGAATAGCTGCAGCTAAGGCCCCTAGCTCCCTGTGGAAGAACGATATAACCGAGGTCTCACAAACCACGTTACAAACTTCTTGATCTTAGGCAAATAATGTTATAAAAAGAATCTGATCAGCAAAGAAAGCTACAATTTCTCCACTTCCTCTATGTAGAAATAAAAAGGAGAGACGCAAGATATTATGGACCTAATTTCTTCACTCCCTCTAAGTAGATGCATTTCCATTAAAGCTCCAATCCTCCAACATCACACAGCTATATTCAAGGGGTAGCGAAAAAATGGATGATGCAAAGGTTGTACAACCATCCCTTCCCCTTGAATTCTTTCTATTCTCTTACCCTTTAGTTCACCACATTGTTCTTCTACTGCGAAGACTATCACATCCCTAATCATCAAAGAAGACCAAACATAATAAATGGAAAGGAGAGGGGATTCGAATCAATTAGACTGAAACAAAAGCGACCATGTAGATACATAAAACCCAAATTGGACAATAGAAATATCAATCCACGCTTAGATTAAACAAGAAAGAAAAACCAAATTGCACAATTGGAGATATAAAAAAACGAAAACAAAAAATAAGGCAAGGGAAGTAAAAGAAGTAAAAACAGGGAAGCTTCTACTGCTATCTCTTTATAGACGCTACAGTAATGCAAACTACTTCTTGTTGCACACATACAACCCACACCACAAAGGAAGCCAATTGCTTTTTTCCTTCAATATGATGTGAAAATCACTCTCACATGAATTTGAATTGCATAGGGTCTTAATTTGTATCCTTCGGTCAACTGATGTCTATCATCAAATACTGATACAAGCACCAGAGCCTCCTTGAAGTCTAGTTGGACATCTAGATTATAAGAAGACTGATTCTAAACTTCTTCTACCCTTTCTTACAGGATTCGTGACCAATACAAACCATGTAAGGGAGTTAGCAACAAAATTGTGGGCAAGATTTTCTATTGCTCTGACCATTAGGCTCTTTGTTAAGTCACAGCAAACAAAAAGTTAAAAACAAAATAAGTAACCCCAGTCTTTCTATAGCAGTACACCCTTAACTTGTCAAAGAAATCTCACCCAATAATAAACTCAATAATAGACAATAAAAAGTAAACGAACTAGAGTTGTTCACTGGTTGCTCGACCCGTAAATCACAGCAAAGAAACAAATAGATGTCGTTACCAGAATGTTGCTCCTACTTCAACCATTCAAATGGAGTGCTTGTATTGAATATGTTGAACCTAGATAGGAGTGAATTCGTGTGATACACATTCGCCAACTCATAAGTACTCATACAGGAGCGACCAAAATCAACAATTAACTTTATAAACCTAGAAAATAACATAACTATCAATTTAAATTAGGTTTACATTGAACGTTTCTCCTGATTTTGGAGTTACTTTGTCTTGAGGGAGGCTGCGCTAGTGTTTGTGGCGGTGGCCTCAATTGCAGCAGCAACCGTAGCAGCGCCTAATGAAAAAAAATTTTGGGGAGAACATTGGAAATGCAGATTACCCTGAGAAAGAGGAGATATCGTCAAAGATTAGAAGAACAAATCAATCCATTTACCTGAAAACACTTAGAAGAAAAGATGAAAATTTCCGCCTCGGTCTGAATTCTGAAGCTGAAACGTCTGTTGTCGACGACGAATTAGAAACCTTCAGGGCAGCAGTGCCAAGAAAAACGTCGACAAGAAGACTAATTTTGGGAACCTAGGGTTAGAGAGAGAAATAGGAGACATGAAGGCATTGAATCCAAGGTTGAACGTCCGACATTGGAGTGCTTGGATAAAAATGCCACTGAACTTTGTTAAAATTGCAAATTTCCCGCCCTGAAAAAATATGTTATGAAACTGCCACTAATCTAATATAATTAAGACTAATATACCACTTTACCGGTTTTTGACATGGAGTAGCAGGTAACTCTTTCATTAACCCTTAAACCACCCTATTAATTTTTTACCTACCTAAAATTAATTACCCCCTCCCCTCTTTAATTTTTTACTGCCTTTATTTACTCCCCCTTTTCCCCCCTGATTCTTCACCTCCTTGCTTCTATCTTCTTCTTCAACCTCCGCCATAGCCGAGCTTCTTGTCTTGTCTTTCTCTTTTGTTTCTCCTGTTTTTCTCCAGTTTTGGGCTTAAAAAATTGGGGCTTTTTAACTCAGAAAAACCCTAATTTCTTCCCCAAATCACAAATGACTGCATCTTCCTCTGTGTCGAACACCCCAGTCAGGGCATGCCGCGACTGTGCATGCCACAAGAAGGTACTTTTCCGCTGCAATTGTGGGACAATTTGCCTTGTGTACACTTCATTCACTGCAGACAACCCTCTTAGGATGTTTGCGAGGTGCATGCAATGGCAAACTCATGATGACTGTGGGTTTATGAAGTGGATTGATGACCCAATCTGCGACACTTTTGCAATTGTTGCAAAGGTATTGGTTGCTCGACATGAAAAGGTGAAGACAGAGAGAGATGAGTTGAGGGTTGAGGCCGATATTGCTGAGGCCAACATCAACGATTTGATAGGTGAGCTTGAGAGGCTGAGGGGGTGAATCAGAGTCTGAAGAAAAAATCTTGGGTGGTGATTGTGGGGTTTATGTTTGTGTTTTTCATGGGGGTTCTTGCTGGGGGGTATGGTAAGTAGATGGCTGCTGGTGATGCGGGGTGGGGGATTTGGTAAAGCTGATGATCGATCCAGTTGATGTATATGTGAAGAAGTGATGATGATGGTGATGAAATTTTTGGGGTAATCAGATTGTTTGCTTGATTGAATGGCCATTGTAAGCATCCTGGACAACAGATGCTTCAATTATTTTGGGGTTCAATGGTCTGTTCATCATCAGCTTGTTGTTGTTGTTATGTTTAAATTTTTCGATTTAGGGTTTATGTATGTTTTAGGGCTAAGGCTGACAGTTTAGGTAGGGCTGAATGATCAAATGTAATGAAAGAATTGTAATCAGTTGCATTTTGCAAGTAATGAATGATGAATGAATGTTATGGTAAACTTGCATTGTATATCTTATGCTGTTATGCTATGCTCTGTTTGATGTTCAAAACCTTGCAAACATTGAACACTAAGAACAATGGAACAGATTCAGAAATGAAATGAACAATGAAAACTGTAATACAATCACAATTGAAGAACAGAAAACATAATCAAACTTGCATTAAGTATGAGGGAATATGTAATGGGTACAACATCTAGTGTTTGATGTACATACTCCTCTGTTTTGGCTTAACCTTGCAACAAAACAAGGTACAAAACTAACAGATGTACCAAAGACATATTCCCCCCCAAAAGATTGGCATACATTGTCATTCTGCACAATTCAGCACACCCTTTAAACCCTATTTAGTATTCATTCACAAAAGAAGCCATGACAGTCCAAAATGGCTTTACAAACACCACCACAAACTACTAGTTCCCTAGGTTCAACTTTGGCAATTTCTTCCTTGGTGATATTCTTGGCAATATAGTCTTGTTTGCAGCTCTCTTCTTCCTAGTCTTTGTTAGAATTGAAGCTGGAGATGGCTGCGATGGATGAGGTTGTGATCCAGTTAGTGGGATTTCCTCAAAATGGGCCACTCTACTTGCAGCAGCAGCTGCTGCAGCAACAACAACATCAGCAGTAGTTGCTGATTGAGCAGAAGAAGCAGCAGAAGAAGAATGAGCAGCAGTAGTCTGACATGAAGAACCAACAGCAGCAGTAGCACAAGAACTAGCAGCAGCAGTTGCAGATGATGGAGATGCAGCAGCAGCAGTTGCTGATGAAGCACCAGCAGCAGGAGTAGGAGCAGGTTTGGGGGGCCTTTTTGTGACCCTTCTTCTTTTTGGCTATGATATCCATCAATGAAAGAAAGAAAGAAGTAATAAGAAAGCAATCACAAAACAAGAGCTAAACCCTAAACCCTAAAAATTACTCAAAAAAAATAAAAAAAAAAAGTCAAACTGTAACTTGACTACACCCTAAACCTAAACCCTAAACACTGAACCATTAAACCCTTAAAATTACTCAAAAAAATAAAAAAGTCAAACTCTAAGAATACAGTATAAGGTTAAGTTTCTTACCGTTAACTTCTTCACCACATGTGGGCAAGTCAAGCAGCCCCCATGCTTGTGGGTCAAGATTATAGAGGTTTTGGCATTCTTCTTCATCTCAATCTCTGTTGTGGACTTAGCAACCCTCCAGAACAGTTTCTTGTACATCTCACCCCTAAATGTCCTCCTTAGGTTGGCATACACATGCGTAGCACACAGCCTATGCTCACATCTTGGTAAAATCCTTCCCACACTGTCTACCAGACCCTAAACCAAACAAAAAACACAACCAAAGTAATTCAGAATATTTAAAAATAAAACACACTGTAATTTAAAAAAGGGTTATTGGACTATAATAATACGAACTTTGGGGGTATTGGCAGATAATAATATCAATAATTTTGTTGGTAACTAGGGGTACCAACTATGGACCTATTTACCAGCAGTAGTACGCTGCCAATTTGATAAGTGTTTAACTCGATGAAAAGACGACTTGTCGCCTAATTGCCTAAGCATGAAGCTAGAGCAAGTGGAAAAAATGTCGACTGCCAATTTTTTTTTTTTTTTTTGCCATCTAAGCAGAATTGATCAATTTATCTAGAAAACAATCAAATTGTTGTTTTTAAATTATTTTATAGGAAAGTTTGTTAATGTTGCTTAATTGGCAAAAAAAGTGATCATTAACGTTTTTTCAACTTACTCTGGTCTTTAGCTCAGACAATTAGGCTATACATAATCTTTCTGCGTAGTAAGAAACCTATCAGCTCGGTCGTGTACTATTGCTGGAGAATAGGTCCATAGTTGGTACTGTTAGTGTCGAACAAAATTGTTTGTATTGTTATCGGCCAATACCCCCAAAATTAGTATTATTTTTGTCCAATAATCCTTTAAAAAAATTAAAACGTTAAGGTAGGGTTTCTTGGTACCTTTTGTTGATCTGAAATAATTGCCCATCCATGGCCATCTCCCATGTCAAGATCAATATGTAATTGTGATATGAACAGATCCCAAGTATCCTTTGATTCTGTTGAGGCCACTCCCCAAGCTAAAGGATACATTTGGTCATTTGCATCCCTCCTAACAGCTACAAACACTTGTCCTCCCCAAGGTCCTTTCAGAAAACACCCATCCAAACTCAAAACCCTCCTACATCCCTCCCAGAAACTCTTCTTCAATGGTCCAGGACATACATAAAGAAACTTGAATACATGCTCATTTGTCTCCTGATTCTCTGTTGTTTTCAGAACAACAGATGTGCCAGGGTTTTTGTCAATCAACTCCAACTGATAGTCTCTAAGTTGGGTAAACTGCTCCCTATAATCACAAACTATAAAATCTAATGCCTTCCTTCTTGTTGGCGGGCATACTATCTTATTGGTTCTTTATTCTTGGTTGTTAAAGTTAGTTAGAATCTTTGTTTTGTTAGTTAGCTTCTTTTCTCTTTCTCTCCTTGTTTCTCCCTATAAATACAGGGATCATCTGTATCTTTTCTCACAGAGAGAAAAGGGTTGTGTAATATATCCACTCAATACATGAAGTTTTTATATCATTTGTCTGCTGTTGCACACGAGGGGATTTGGTAGAAATCAAGGAAATTGACATGGTATCAGAGCCTACCATCTGGTGATATCCTTCTTTCCATTTCTGTCTTTTATCTGCTTCTCTGAAATCTTGCTTGCATTCTTCTTTTTCTTCTGTCTCTCTCTTTTCCACCTTTTCTTTCTTGTCATTGGTGAAGAGAAAGCCATAGTTCCAGTAACAATAGGTTCTGACCATCCTTTGTATCTTCACCACTCAGATAACCCCAATTTTAGCCTGAGAAATGAACCTTTGACTGGGATGAACTATGGGCCATGGAGTAGGTCGTGTGAGGTATCCTTGAGAGCCAAGAACAAACTAACCTTCATAGAAGGGAAAGTTGAAAAACCAGCTGTTAATTCTCCTATATTACCTTTCTGGGAAAGATGCAATAGCATGGTCATTTCTTGGCTCCTTCATTCTGTCACAAAAGACATAGCCTCAAGTATCTTATATACAGAAACTGCAGCAACTATTTGGAGTGACCTAAAAGAGAGGTTGTTATAATCAGGGAGCAAAGATGTATCAACTCCAGCAGGATATGAGTACTCTTAGCCAAGGCAATCTATCCATCTCTGCATATTACACAAAATGTAAACAAATCTGGGATGAATACGTGATGGTAGTTACCCCTTGTAGTTGTGTTTCTGAATGTTCTGCATCCAAACTGATAGCCAGACAGCAACTATTCCAGTTTTTAATGGGATTGAATGAGCAATATAAAAATATAAGGGGTAGTATTCTTATGATAACACCCTTGCCAAGTGTCAACCAAGCTTATAGCATAGTTCTTCAAGAAGAACCACAACAAAACATCAAGAAACCCTCTCTTCCTGAAGAAGGCTCAGTGGCATTCAATTCCTCTAGGAATCAAAACCCCAAGAATGCTCAAAATAGTTATCAACACCAATATTCAGGCTATATACCCCAAGGGTATACAGGGAATCCTGTTTCCGAGGGATATTCTACCAACCCAGCATCCCAGTCTGCACCTAGGACATCCAACAACAATTTCAATGCACAGGCTAATCAAAACAAAAGGCCCTATTGCTATTACTGCAAGAAACCTGGTCATCCTGCTGAGAAGTGTTTTAAATTGGCTAGGAAACAAGCTGAAAGGTCACAAAGATTAGCTGCAAATGTACAAACTAACCCTGAAGCTGCCCCTAATTCTTCTGACACTCAAGAAATGCCAAGACACACCCTCAACAATGAGGAATACACTCAGCTGATGCAACTACTTAACAAACAGAATATACATCTTTCTGATCAAGTGGACTCTCAGCAGTCAGCCTTTCTTGCAGGTAAATCTTTTTGTTTGATTTCTGATAAAGAGAGTGGTCAATGGGTGATTGATAGTGGTGCAACTGATCATATTACACCTCATTTAGATCTTTTTTCATCTTATTCACCCGTTGTTACTTCTTGTTTTATCACCCTACCTAATGGTAAACAAGTGACTGTTAAACATATAGGAAAAGTGACTCTTAAATCTGACATTATTCTGCAAAATGTCTTGCATGTCCCTTCCTTTCATTTTAATCTGATTTCTGTACATAAATTGACTAAAGATCTCAAAACAAACTTAGTATTTACACTTGGAAATTGCTACATCCAGGACCCTATGAAGACCCAATACTTAACCCTTGGTAGACAGCAAGGAGGCCTTTATTATGCCAATAACTCCATTAATTCCAGCAGTACATCTGAAAACCAAGGAAAAGGCATTGCTCTTTTTTCTCCTTCAGAGCTTTGGCATTGCAGATTAGGGCATCCCTCTCCTGAATATCTCACAAGGATTCCTGGACTAACCGATATTCCTAATACTTCTATCTGTCAGATTTGCCCACAAGCAAAACAGCACAAGTCTCCTTTTCCTTCCAGTACTAGTAGAGCTAAGAATAGATTTCAAATAATCCATGTAGATATATGGGGACCTTTTAAAGTAAATACATATGATGGTTTTCATTCCTTTTTGACAATTGTTAATGATTGTACCCGAACAACATGGGTATACTTGTTATCTAGCAAAACCAATGCTTTTCCTATGCTAGAAAACTATTTCTTTTGTCACAAAACATTTTGATGCAACAGTCAAAATTGTAAGATCTGATAATGGGAAAGAATTCTGTGACACACATGCTAACTCATACTATGCCTCAAATGGGATTTTGCATCAAACATCATGTGTTGAAAGACAACAATAGAACGGAATTGTAGAAAGAAAACACAAACACATTTTGCAAGTTGCTAGGGCTTTATTAATACAAGCAAAACTCCCCTTGAAATTCTGGGGTGATTGTGTTTTGACTGCCACCTATTTGATCAATAGAATACCAAACTCTGCCATTGACTTCAAAACTCCCTATGAAAAGCTCTACAAACCCTCTCCTGATTACAGCTCTTTGAGAGTCTTTGGTTGCCTTTGTTTTGCATCTACTTTAAATGCTAATAGACATAAATTTGACCCAAGAGCACATCCATGTGTCTTCTTGGGATATTCCTTTCACAAGAAAGGATATAAGATGTATGATATGATTGATAAAAGGATTATATTTAGCAGAGATGTGAAATTCTATGAAGAACACTTTCCATATCATGTAGTTTCTGATGATAATAATGTTGTGCTTCCTAATTCTATTTTTTTTTTGTCAAATATTGAAACTGCTACTGAGGCTGAAGAAATTTCTGCACAAAACCATCAACAACATCCATCTAGCACTGCAGATACAAGCCTAACCTCATCAACTACTTCTGTTCCAACTAGAAAATCTACCAGAACCATCAGACAGCCTACTTATCTGAAGGATTATGATACACAGCTGCCCAAGATTTGTAATATTGTTCAGTTCACTGCTCTCAATGCCTCTCAACAACAACAGATAACTCAGCTTGATCATTTAGAGGAACCTACAACATATAGTCAAGCAGCTGCCCACCCAGGATGGGTAAATGCTATGAAAAGGGAAATAGATGCTCTCCTCCTCAATAATACATGGACTGAGGTAGACCTTCCCCCAGGGAAGAAATCAATAAGCTCAAAATGGGTATATAAGGTTAAATTGAGGTCTGATGGATCCTTAGAAAGGTACAAGGCTAGGTTAGTCATAAGAGGGAACACTCAAAAGGAGGGCCTTGACTACAATGAAACATTTAGCCCCGTGGTAAAGATGACAACAATCAGAACTATCATCGCTTTAGCAGCAGCACGGAATTGGTCTTTGTATCAACTCGATGTGGACAATGCTTTTTTTACATGGAGATCTACACGAGGAAGTGTACATGAAAATGCCTGAGGGGATTCACAATCCGCAGAATAAAGTTTGCAGGCTACAGAAGTCTTTGTATGGCCTCAAGCAAGCATCTCGACAGTGGCACTCTAAATCGGCTCATTTCTTAAAGGATCAAGGATACATTCAATCTAAAAATGACTATAGTTTGTTTACCAAGAAAACTTCTGATGATCTAACCATTGTGGTTGTTTATGTTGATGATATTCTTCTCACAGGATCATCCATCTCTGAAATTGACAGACTCAAAGATCAATTGAACAGTGCCTTTGGGATCAAGGACCTTGGTCTCCTCAGTTACTTTCTTGGACTTGAAGTATCTTATTTGCCCCAAGGCATCAGCTTAACCCAAAGAAGATTCACCCAGAATCTCCTCAAAGACTCTGGACATCTGCATTCTAAGCCCACTGCTACTCCTCTTCCTCTCAATTGCAAACTACATTCTGATTCTGGCACTTTGTTAACAAACCCTAGTATTTATAGAACCTTTATTGGCAAACTTAATTTCCTTTCTAACACTCGCCCTGACATTTCTTTCGCAGTACAAACTCTCAGTCAGTTCATGCAAAATCCAAGAACCACTCACATGGACGTTTTATATCATCTTATCAGATATATTGCTGGGACTTCAAGGCAAGGAATTTTGCTTAAGGGGACCGATCAACTGCAACTCACAGCATTCACTGATTCTAATTGGGCATCATGTCCAATATCCAGAAGATCAGTCACATGTTACATAATCATGATGGACAGATCTCCAATAAGCTGGAAATCTGAGAAACAAACACTGTGGCAAGATCTTCTGCTGAGGCTGAGTACAGAGCAATGGCTCAAGCTGCTGCAGAAGTCACTTGGCTAACCAATCTATTGAGAGAGCTTGGAGTGCCCATTACCAAGCCTATCCTTCTTCATTGCGACAATCAATCTGCCTTACACATAGCAAAAAACCCTGTCTTTCACAAAAGGACAAAACACATTGAAGTGGATTGTCACTTTACGAGAGACAAGGTCATGGAGGGCTTACTACAACTCAACTACCTTCCTACTCAGTCTCAACTTGCTGATGTCCTCACCAAAATCCTCCCCTCTAAACAACATTGGCATCTTTTACACAAGCTTGGGATGTTTGCCCATCCAAGCTTGAGGGGGGGTGTTGGCGGGTAGACTATCTTCTTGGTTCTTTATTCTTGGTTGTTAAAGTTAGTTAGAATCTTTGTTTTGTTAGTTAGCTTCTTTTCTCTTTCTCTCCTTGTTTCTCCCTATAAATATAGGGATCATCCGTATCTTTTCTCACAGAGAGAACAGGGTTGTGTAATATATCCACTCAATACATGAAGTTTCTATATCATTTGTCTGCTGTTGCACACGAGGGGATTTGGTAGAAATCAAGGAAATTGACACTTCTTGCCCTAGCACACATACACAAAGCAACATTGTAATTCAGCTCCTCCTTCACCATTCTCTGTAAGTCTATGGCAATGATAGTTGGGGTTATCCTAAATCTGCTCCTATAATGCTCAGCCAGCCATTGCACACTCATATTTCTATGTCCAGCCTCAAAGCTAAAAGTTATACATGTGTGGGGGGGGGGGGGCAAATGTTTTCACAGCATAGCTTTTCTCCTTGCCTACTTTTGATCCCCAAAACCTCCACTTGCACCCTTCACCCTGGCAGAATAGTTGATACCTCACTTTGTCACTCTTGCTCACCTTTAGATTGTAACCACCTAGTATCCTATAGTTATCAACAACTTTTTTCATCTCCTTCTTGTCAGCGAATGTCATCCTAGCAAGGAGTCTACTAGGTATTGCAGGATTGTATCTAGGACACTTGGGTTTCTTCTTCCTCATGCTAGGCCTTTTCTTTCTCAACACACCATGAACCTCAGCCTCACTCTCACTCTCATTCTCAGGGTTGCTAGGGTTGTTAGAATCATGGTACTGTTCATCCTCAACTCCCTCACCCTCCTCAACAACCCCTCCTTCAATCAAACTATCATCACCATCTAACACAGCATTCCTATCAGCTATTTCATTGTCCCTTAAATCCTTTTTTTCTTCATGATTTGAGTCACTTCCTCATTCTCAACTTCAGAACCATCACCATCACCATCACCATTGGGTACATAATCCTTATCATCATCCTCATCATCATCCCCATCCTCAAACCACCAAGTAGCCTCACCAACATCATCAGCCACTTTTTCTTTCCCCTTATCCTTATTAACATCAGGATGCTTCACATACATTCGAACAAATGGACATTTCTCCAAAAAAACCACTCAACATCCTTATCTCATCATCCCCCTTAACCTCAACAAGACTGTCCTCAAATCCTATATTACTTCCAGGCTTGCTAATGTAAAGGGTTCCAATTTTATCTTTTGTATACCAAGCATTCTCAACAAACTCAATCAGATCATCCACCCATAACCTATCAGGGTCTACCTCCATTTCAGTGACCTCACGATCAATGTAAACCATATGTGGATTCGATATAAACTGCCCCCCATGAAAGATTTGTAATTTACACATTCAGAAACCCTATAATACATGAAAACAAACCAAATTTCAGATACATAAACACCAATTCATTAGTAAACAAAGGGTTTGTTATCTGGGATTCTGGGAAAATGAAGAACTTAAACCCTAGAAATTTTTTTTTTCGACTAATTCAACTGATAAGTACTTCATACTGATAAACAACATCAAAAACACCAACAAATACCAACCAAACACAGAATTTTGACAAAAAATCGGAATTTCGAAAATTAGGTTTTGATGAACTTATCGGGAATGAATGTGAAGCTCTCAGGCCTTCAATCAGATCCTCAACACTTCCCTGGGATGCGATTTTGATCCTTGAAGTTGAATTTAGGGTTTGATTGAAGAAAGAAGTAGAATTCAATGGTGGAATTTGAAGAACCCAGGCGATGGAGAGTAGCAGGGAAGAAGAAGAAGAACGTTGCCTGGGGTTTTTTTTTTTGAATTGGAGGGAAATAAATGAGGGCCCAATGTATTTTTTCACTGTGTATTAGAATAATTAGGGTTTCTTAATTTAATTATGTTTATTTTTTGTTTAATTTAGTTAATCACACCCACCCAGTAGATTAACCTGTTGCTTTAGGTTATATCTTCTCCTCAGTCGGTAAAGTTGTATATTAGTCTTAATTATGTCAGATTGGCAGTTTCATAACATGTTTTTTCCGGGTGGCAAATTTGCAATTTTGGCAAAGTTCAATGACATTTTTATCCAAGCACTCGACGACATTGGGTTAAAAACTTAGCTTAACTAGGTGAATTTTTCACAAAAATTTTAGGGTTTAGAATGTGCAGGGCTCCCTCTCATTTGTTGCTTAATGACGCTAAAACAAAAAACTAGCCCTTTCAATTTTCAAACTGCCGCCAGTGCTTCCAGCAATACCCTTTTTATCAAACTATATAAATTTGGCTGTTAAATTAATAAATAAACATTGACCCTCTCTCCATTGAGTTAAATTAAAAAAAATAGATCATTAAGATTAACATGTTATATGATAAATTTTAATCTTAAAACTTAATTATATATATTGAATAATTTTTGTTCATTTCCACTTTTATAAGTGTGGAGAGGGGCTTTCTGCATTGCCAACATATATAAGTGTCATAGTGATGATAAGTTTAATTTTTCTGTCCACACTTTTGTATATGTAGAAAAATAAGTGTGGGGGGAAACATTATTTGTAGTAGTGTATATGGAGAGTGCACCACACACGCGAATTAAGAGAGTGACCCCTTTTTTTTTGTCTGACGTGGCACCCCGCCTCAGGTTATTTTAACGTGAGACGATCCTATATCAGATATATTGTTTGATATAATCAATTGATGGTAAGCTGCGAGTTCATTGGGGAAAATTCTATGAAAATGTCTATATCGTAATACTTTAAGATTTTGTGATTTTGGCCCTTAAAGGTCTTGGTAGTTTGCGTTGTACATCTTGAGTTTTGTTGCTAGGCACTTGTCATGTGTTTTGATTTAAAATTTAATACTCCCTCCATTCCATATTAATTGACACTTTGACTAAATTTTGACTGTTAATTATTCACAAATTACAATGAGTTATAATATGAAATTGCCTCTATTATAAATTTTTAGTAAAATATTTTTCTAGTGACGGTAATTTCATATTGTAACTTATTGTAATTTGTTAATAATTAACGATCAAAATTTAGTCAAAGTGTCAATTAATATGGAACAGAGAAACCTGGCCATGAAAGGGAAAACTGTTTCAAGTTGATAAGGCATCCAGACTGATATGCCAAAGATGGAAAGAAAGAAGGGTAGAAAGTAGCTGCTAACGTGTTTCTTGAAGAAGTAGTTGATAGTCCTTTTAGAGAAGACATGCCTCAGTTAAATGCTAAGTTTTTACAGCAGGTTGCTCATGAGGTCTTTAAGATTAATCAAAGTAAGCATCAAGATCAGCTGCGCATGACTCAAGCTGCTTCTCATTTTGCTAAATCTCAAACTTCAAAAGATTTTGGACAATCTGCTTCAGATGAAATGTTTGCACATTTCTCAGGTAACACTAACAACTTCCAAAATATGCCTAAATATGATGAAGTTTGTTGTACTGTCCAAAAGTCCAAAAAAAAATTGTAGTGTCTTCTTGGATTATTGATACTGGAGCGAGTGATCATATGACTTATGACATGTCCTTATTTTCTTCTATTGAAAACTTAAAAAAAAAACCATATCTGTTGCTATGCCTGATCGTACTACTAAATTAGTTAACATGACTGGAACTATAATTTTTGACAATGGGTTAGTTCTGCAGAAAGTGTTATATAATTTTTTTTTTCACTTTCAATTTGCTTTCTGTCATCAAGCTGTTATCCGATCAATGGCTTTGTATGATTTCTTTTCCTGACAAATGTTTGTTTCAGGGCCCTTTAATTAATCAAACCAAAGTTATTGCTTATGAGAACCATGGGCTTTATAAACTAGTATCAAAGTGTGAGAAGAGCGTTTATCTCACTCCTAGATCATATATTATGGCTACAGAAAGTAAAGATTGTAATGCTATTGAAAATAGTTATATTCCCTCGCATATTATGCATTCTCGATTGGGACACACTTCTCTTTCAAAGCTAGAACATATCACTGGTTGTAATCATGATGACAAGAAGTTCTTCTGTGGTGTTTGCATCTTTGCTAAAGCTCATAGATTGCCTTTCAATAGAAGCTCTATTAAAACCAATTTCCCTTTTTAGTTAGTTCATATGGATTTGTGAGGATCATATAGGATTTCTGAATATGATAAATATACTAGATGTACTTGGACTCAATTATTGCAAAACCAAACATAAGTTTGTTATAGTGCTGAGAAATTTCTGAATATGATGAGTAATCAATTTAATGTCCAAGTAAAAACAGTTAGAACAAATAATGGAATTAAGTTTATTGAAGTTGCTTGTGCATCTCTTTTTGATTCAAGAGGAATAGTGCACCAAAGGCCTATGGTTAGGACTCCCCAACAGAATGGGGTGGTTGAGAGGAAGCATAGGAACCTCCTTAACACAACCAGAGCTATGAGATTACAAGTTGGGTTTCCAAAGATCTTTTGGGGTAAGTGTGTTCTGGCTGCTACATCAATCATTAATAAACTACCTATGAAGGTTATGGGTTGGAAAAGTCCTCATGAAATGCTTTAAAAGGAAAAACCAAACCTGAGTGATTTGAGAACAATTGGGTGTCTATGTTATGCTGCCAATTTATGACAAAAGGACAAGTTTTCTAACAGAGCTATAGAATGTGTTTTACCGAGTTACACTTTTGGCATGAAAGGATACAAGCTGTTTGCCTTGGACAAAAGAAAGGTCATTCACAGCAGGGATGTTACTTTTGAAGAGCAGGTTTTTCCTTTCAAACACCAAGATAAAGAGCCCATGTCATCTGAACCCTGAACCCTAAACACTAAACCCTAAAAAAAATAAACTATAAAAATGCACTAAACAGTTTCGCTTAAAAGTTATTTATTGGGCTAATTAACAATCATAGATAAGTAGGGTTGTCAACAAAATTCAAATTTGAGCCATTTTAAATTCGAACAAATTAAATATTGAAGAAAAAATTAACATATGATACTCACGCAACTCTTTTTCTAAGTTGGATAACAAAGATAAACCCTATATTAAGATAAACTAAGATTCGCAATACCAAAATAGGAAATGAAAATGACAAGAGTTTTAGGGAAGACACTTTTTATGGCGATAATATTAGTAATAAGTTACATAAAATTATATTTTATGTATTATTTTTTATATTTACAAAATAAAAACACTTAAAATGGGGTTGATTCAATTAGGGTGTCATATGTGCTCGTTGCCTATGCCAACATATTCAAAACTTCTTATAATAGGTAATTAATACGTACTGCTTAAAAAATTAGAGAGAAAAATCATAATAAATATAAATTGGGTAAGGGTAAGACATTTAAAAATCTTCTTGGCCGTATAATTTCTACTCCCTCCATTCCATATTAATTGTCATAATTTTGACTTTCACAGTCTCCAATATTACTTTTTGATTGATAATTTCTTACATAATATGTTATTGACAATAGTAATATTATATTTTATGTAGTATTTTTCGTTACGAACCTAATTATGTTAATTTTATCTCGCAACTAACTCATTGGATATATTGAGAAATTTATGGTAAAAAATTATGAAAAATGACCGTATAATTTCCAAAAACGACAATTAATATGGAATGGAGGGAGTATAAAATAATTAAGCACATTTGACTGTGGCGTTCTGATGTCCCTAAGAAGATGGTGCTGATAGGTTCTTCCGCAAGTGTACGAGTCAGAGTAGTATATCAAGGTCGTCACTTAGGGACTTGTTTTCAACTACACATTAAACTAGTTCAATACAAAGGATGCTAGGTCGATCAAATATTTTAGGAATAGCGAATCAAGTTTTAAACAAAGAAAGGAGTAATTTTTAGAGTTCTACCAGATAATTAAGGGAGTTTGGGGGAGTCCACTCTAGTCAATCAACTAATCAATCAGCAATCCTTGTGTGAAGATGTGTTATGGATTCGAGGTCTATAATCTTTCAAGTTTCTAGGGCTATCACAGCAATCTTTGGATCCGAGGTGAGTTCCAGTGATTAAACTAGACACCTATTTTCATGGCTATTTAATCTAATCAAAGATATAACATGACCTTGAGCATGAAACCATTATTTCTAACTGTTTTCTATGCCTATTTAATCTTCGTCTTTCCAATTCAAAACAACAAACTTTCGCTCTGATATTAAGAATCTAAACCAAGCAAAAGGGGATCAACCAATTAATATGACGTACGATATACGAAGGTTAAATGATTTAAAGAAAACTTCACATCAAGATTGCATTCATAATCAATCAAAAGACATCAAGTTTATCCCCCAAACAAAGGGATTTAGCTACTCATAATAACGGAAACTAACAATACTAAAACTGAATTCAAATTGAAATACATAAAGTAAATAGATATAACTGAGTGTTCGAAGCGGTGGAATCGATCTCTTCGTTGTCACCCGATTCGATCTTCTTCTCCTCTTCAATCACTCTTACAAAAATCTAAAGTAAAGTATTACTGGCTAAAACTAAGAACAAGCTGTAAAGAACATAGAATACAATCTTGACTTTTTTCGGTCCCCCTTCTCAACGGCAGGGTAGAGCCCTTTTATAATTTTGGGCTAGGGCACCAGACGATGGCAGCATCCAATGAGGCGCTGGCCGCGTCTGGTCTCTCCGTCCTTTTTTTCCGTGGTTGGGCGCGTGGATTCTAACTTCGGCAGCGTCCGAAGTTTTCTTCACATGCTGAACTCTCTGCCAGGGGCGCTGGCAGTGTCAGTCAAGGCGTTGGCAACGTGCGCCTTCTCCGCACAGGATTTGGGCCGGCACATGCAGCTGGGCCGCTTCTTCTTTTATTTCTTCTTTCCATCAACTCTCTTTGTAAATTCTTCTCATTTTTCTCCCTTGATCCCTACAAAACATACCGATCCCGCAACCAGGTGAAGAAATCACATAATCTATTAAGTATATTAAAACAAAATAAATTGAATGACGTATTGCCATGTGTCATGCATGTAAACGTTTGTCATTTATGTTGAGTTGGAAAATTTTTATTGGCCCATTTGTTTAAATCATTAAAGGTGTTAAATATTAATAGTTGTTAATTAATAAAATTATTAATAATATGTATCAATCAATAAGTACACAAATGTATCTTAATGAAAAAATGAACAGACATTGTCATTTACACATGTGTATTTTACTCTTCTTATTTTTCTTTAATGGCAACCTATTCAAATAACTAAAATAAAAATTACTATTATTCTCTATTATATGTATTTAAGACAAAATTAAAACACATATTTCTTGATTTTTTTATCATAATAATAATAATAATCAATTCACTAAATTGAAAAATAAATTATTTAATAAGTTTTTTCTAATATCTCACATACACACATATATGAAAAATAAATATTTCAATTTTAATTAGCTTAACACACATATTCTTATAAAAAAAAGTTTAATACATAAGTCTCAATAATTTAAAAATTGACAATGTTCTCGTGCATTGCACGGGATATATAGCGCTAGTTTTGTATAAAAACGTGAAATTTAAGGTACTAATAGCATGCATTACACATGTTTGAGCCCTAATAAATACTATAAAAATAACCACTAATCAAATCCCCGCATGCTTAGCTCTTGCTTGCCCTAAAACAAGTCAGACCCAAAAGCAGGAGGAAGGGCTCAAATAGGAAAAATGGACTAAGGAGAGAGAGAAACGATAGGGGTTAATATTAGGGTTAAAAACAAAATTAAACACCCCCTCAAGCTAACTAATTAGACACATCAATCATCAGGCAAACACCAAGATCAATATGGAAGAGAACAAAACCAGTACAAAACAGAGAGAATGAAATTTTCAAAACCAAAGAAAGAGAACAAGTACTTTAGATGCGAAAAACTGCCAATAGTCTTAAGATGAATGCAAATATGCGCGGTTGGTTATGGACGTAGGTCAGTCGAAGAGCAAACCTCACTTTAGGATAAAATTGAACACTCTAACACTCAAATTTAAACATATATGTGGGTTTTCTCTTACTCAGACTAAAAGGAGCGACCTACCATAGGCTTGGTAGGAATCTCGCTCTCAACCTTTATTATGCAAGTACACAAATGACAATCAAGAGGACTTTCAGGGTTGTAACGAGGCTCGGGTTAAGGTATAGGAGCAATAAAATTTGGGTATGAGGAGCTCAAGAGCCATGCTTGGAATCACTCTCATAAAATATCACTCTTAGCTCGCATACTTGCCAAAAGAAAGCAAGGATTCACACTACTCCTTTATCAAGAAAAAATACCTCATCAAATTGACAAACGGGTCAAAAGCTTTCAGAACTTTCAATTAAGTGTCCCTAATCACCATTTTCTTTTTGGAATCTTTTCTCTTTTTTTTTGGCTCAATTTTTCTACTACTCTTTTTGGTGGGTTATAAAGGAAGAAGAAAATATATAGCCATAGCTTTGATCTCAATATAAGACAGAAGAATAACACAACCCAAACGCTAACTCATGATGATTGGGAATATAATGTGTCCCAATTCAATCAAAGATCACAATCACCCCCAACTTCTCAATTTCATTCGTAGCACACCGAACCAATCCTTCACTCCAAAAATAACGAACTCTCACAGCTCGAAGCAAGGCAAAGGATAGGAATTATCACAGGCTTGTATCATCAGGGTTCAATCACAAAAGAAGGATAAACAAAGGCTTGGCGGGGCTAAAGAGCGGTAATTATATTATTAGGGAGGTTGTTTGGCTATATAGTTTAACAAAATAAAAATGAATGCCTCAATCACTTTGTCGCAGCGTGCAATGTAAAGATGCAGTCTCAAGCAAGATGCAAAACAAGCTCTAGAGGTGCAACTAGTGGTTGAGTCACTCACTCACTCAAGAAATGAAACGATCGATAAAAGTGATCAATCCATACTTTTGATCATGTGGGCTCACAGGATAAGGCTTAATCAACTAAACCTAGCCCAAAGATTTGTGGCACGCATATTTACACTTACCAAGATAGTCAAAGCTGTTAAGCACACCTTTCATAACTTGTCTCAAAATCAGGATGATTTGCAGAAATCAATTTCAAAAACTTTTAGTTCTCAACCAGACTTCTCAAGGTGAAGCAAGACGTACAGACTGAAAGTCAAATTGGTTTACAAATCATCATCGAAGGTGTTCCGGATTACTAATCCTAATCCTAACCTAATTTTTTTTTGTTGTTGTTTTCTTGTCTTTTCTCATTATTATTTTTGGCTTTTTCTGATTTTTTTTATAATTTTGTTTATGTGATTTTTCTAATTTTGAATGCAAAAGAAAAAGACAAACCAAAGGAAACTAAGAAAAGAAAAGAAAAGAAAATCTAGCATGCTCTAACTAATGCAACTACGTGGATGTAAGATTTTGAAAAACTTTAAGGAAAAACTAAGAAGAAAACTTAGGAAGGAAAAACTGGAAACAATAAAAGAAAACACAAAAACTGAAAATTCAAACAAGTCAACAAACTAAACCAAGAAAAACAAGCATGAAAGAAAAAAGAAAATGAAAAGAAAAAGAAAATCAAAGGAAAACAAGAGAAAAACGGAGAAAAATCAAAGAAAAGAAAATATACACAAAGTGGATAATCCCCCCATGGTTAAACATTGCATTGTCCTCAATGCAGAAGACAATGGTGGTGAGGGAACGAGCGGTGCAGAGGATCAATCATCCTCGCTCGATGGGGATGGGGTGGTCGGGTTTTGTGGTGGAGGAGGAGATTGGTGGAACATGGCCTCGATGAGGCGGGAAAACTAGGAGACGGACACATCAAACGTATGAAACGCACGTCAGATTGTTGTCTCATCTCAACTAGGTACTCCCGCATCTCATCAACGCGACTCGGTACGGCCGATTGCAAATTGGAGGTTGCGGTAACGCGCCTCATGACCGATAGGAGGTTGTTGGGGTTGAGTGTCAGGATGTTGTTCGGGCTCGAGCTGGACAAGGGGAACGAGAGGCATCCAAAGAAGGTTTGCTTCATTTTCCAGAGAAAGGTGGGGGTGAGGAAAGGGATACCTAACGTTGTTGGGGTAAATCCACAAGCAATGTTGGTCACTGTCAAATTTGCACATACCAAAGGAGCGACACTGGTCTCCATCAATATACATAGTTACATACTACCAAAGACATAGTCAAGGGTGGCCAAGGTCAGTCTAAAGCCAAATTGGCAAGCAAGGTGCGTGATGTAACCACCTATGGCTATCCCTGCAGTGGGCGAGATAACAATGCGTGAAAGGTGTGTGGCGAACAAGGCGACCGGGTCAGCATGGTTGTCACCACGAAGCATGGAATATAACATATAACAATAAGATTTGGTGGCCTTGTTAGAACTCCCGGGCCTCCTAAAGATTCCACATGAGAGGATGCGGTGAGCATACCTCAAAGCGGGGTTCCTAATCAGGGCGGAGGTCGAGTTACTAGGTTCCCAATCACCTACACCGGCTATCTCGCGAAAGAATCCCACCCCGTCCCAGTTCAAGGGAATAGTGTGTGGGTCTTTACAGGTATGTTCAGGAAGACCAAAAACACGTGCAAACTCTGAAATAGTCATTTGTCTCACATTCCAAAGGAGTTGGAACCTGATAAGTCCGTCCCTCCCCTGGAGATTCACCTCCACGGTGCTAAGGAATTCTAGGGTAATGCCTCTAAAGGTAGGTTCGTTGATCCTAGCTACATGAGTTAACTGACCACGATTCAACAACCAAAGTACATCATCAAGCATTCCATACCCGTGCAAGAAGTCCTCATGCAAGTATCTAGAGGGAATTTACGCACGTTTTGAGAGAGAATCGTACCTAGCCTTGATGTCCCCTTCAAAGTTGAAGGGGTTGCAACTCTGGAAGTCTCGGGTTGGTACGACCTTTTGTTTTCCTTTTTCAGCGGTCGTAGCTTTGCTATCCTACTTCCACTCCCACCTTTATCACCGATGGGAGGACCGGAGAAGTTGGCTTTCTTAGTTCTCACCATCCTAAAAGGGTCAAAAATTAGTATTTCCACCAAAACAATATCATGGCATCAAAGAAGCGTGAAATCAATGAAATTTGACATAATTAAACTCCCCCATGATTGTTTGATTCCAAGAATAGAGATTTAAAACATTCTAACCTATAAAAATACCAGAAACAGAGCATGACACCACTAGATTATGACCATCCCAAATCAATCCAAAACTCCTACCAAATTACTACCACATTACTCATATAACATTCCCAACACAGTAAAAACTCAATCTTGAGACTGTAGGACCCAGAAAATTCTCGTTCGGGGAAATTGTTTCGGATGCGCTACTTAATGATCGGGAACCGACTAAGTTTGCTTAATCCTTAAATAAGGATATTTTTATTTTCGAAATTCATTTTCGGGGCGATGAAACTTTATTTATTTTACAAATTCTTTTTATATTATTAAAATATCTAAATTTGCACCAAAATAGTTTATTAATAATTTAATACCAGCCCACTACCGAATCCAGGCCCGAAAGGAAGCAAAACGGCCGCCAGAGGACACCAAAACCCGCGGGGGTTTTAGTTTGCTTTGGATTGGGCCTTGCGCTTCCTTGGCCCATAGAAGATGGATTAAAATTAATAAACCCGCGGGGTTTTAACATTTTTATGGCCCATTTTCTCTCGGATGGCCTTGGATTGGTAAAGAAGAGTAGTATTAAATCATTCATAATTATTTTTTTGTGCAATATCGTATCTTTTAAATAATCAAAAGAGTTTGTAAAAGTGGTAAAGAGTCGCCAGCCGATTTAAGGAAATCGACAAACCGTGAAAATAATAAAAATGACTCCGGTCTACAAAACCCGATTCTAAGCCCGGGGGTAAGGTTACGAATCCGAGAATTGTAAGAACTCTCGAGTTCGCCTGTTAGAAAACATACTCTACTAGAATCGACATTGAAATGAAAAAAGAGCGGAGAGAAGTTTAATTAATTTCGTGGAATTATATTCTCATCATACAATATAAAATGAGGTTTTTGTTTACAAAATATGCACAAGTAAAGGAATTATTGTACAAATTACTGTACAAATTACATGATTAAACAACGATAATGATAATGAAAGCGAACGTCTTTTGATTTTGGAAGCCCGGATGCACCGGTCAAATTTCTTGACTTTGCCTTGATTTGGAGGTTCGGAATAATGAGTGTGAGGATGGTGGGAGAATAATATAAGAGTGGTGATTTTATGAGAGTATTAGAGATAGGGTTTTGAGAGAGTTTTGGTATAATGAAATTTGAGTAGAATAATGGTATTAGTTGATGAAATGAGTGTGATTATGAGAGGGTATTTATAGGTGAGTGAGGTGATGTTTTAGGAGGGAAAATGGAGGGAGACATCCCTATGATCATGCCATGCAATCCATGCAATCCCAAACCCCCCGTGGGTTTTGAAAGTCAAGACAGAAAGTCAAAACACATGGGGCTAATATCAAGGGGTGGTGATCAAGATTTTGCGCCAACTTTTTTTTGAAGAGAAAACCTCCGCGGGTTTTATAGCCTTCACACAGATCGCTGACGTGGACTGATCAAAACGACGCGCTCTGGGCAGGAGAAAACCCCAGCGGGTTTTGAAGTCGCTTAGGTCGGGAATGCTTCTGGGCCGCTTTTGTTTGGGTTGTTTCCATTTATCAGAACCCCTGCGGGTTTTATTCCAAGTTGTGGCATGTTCTGCTTTGCCGGGCTTACTTCGTCCACTACATGGGCCAATGACCCATTTTAGTATCCAGGCCAACTGACTTGTCAAATTTTGACGGGTTGGGATTGTGTCGGTGCAAATTCCGGTGTCTACAGAGACAATATATAGAACAAATTCATCAAACTCCATCATGCATTAATTCAAGAACTTAGCGCCAAAGACAAGCCAAGCAAAATAACTTGTAATCTTTGAACAAGAATGTGATATATCAAATAATTTCAATAAATTACCAAGTAATTCATGAATCAAAAACAAGAACATACCACAATTACTAAAAATTATTATGATACAAGAGGGAGATTGAGGAAGTTTACCTTCTTGAAGTTGTGAGTATAAAGATTGAAATCTTAGTGTGGAGTTGAGTGTGTGAGTTATATGGGGGAAAAGAGGAAGAGGAAGAGGAAGAAATAGTGATGGTGGTGGTGGAAGACGATGGCAGCGGCGAGCAAGGTGAGGGAGAGGGATGAGGGAGCAACGTCGAGGGTTTCCAATGATCTTTTGGGGTATGTGTGTTCGTTGCAACATCAATCATTAATAAACTACCTATGAAGGTTGTGGGTTAGAAAAGTCCTCATGAAATGCTTTACAAGGAAAAACCAAACTTGAGTGATTTGAGAACAATTGGGTGTCTATGTTATGCTGCCAATTTAGGAGAAAAGGACAAGTTTTCTAACAGAGCTATAGAATGTGTTTTACTGAGTTACACTTTTGAAATGGAAGGATACAAGCTGTTTGCCTTGGACAAACGAAAGGTCATTCATAGCAGGGATGTTATTTTTGAAGAGCAGGTTTTTCCTTTCAAACACCAAGGTCCAGTTCAGCAAAAATAGTTGATTCAGTAGCGGATAGGTGTGAAGGCAGCGGATAGCTGTTGCAGACAAGCGGATAACTGATACTTGTTTACTTAGCTATTTGTGCAGATTGTGTTCGGTAAAATTAGCTGTTGGAGTAGCTGGATAAATGTAAAATGACCAGAAAGGACATTATTATTATTATTATTATTATTATTATTATTATTATTATTATTATTATCATCATCATCATCATCATCATTATTGTTGTTGTTGTTAATGATAATGATAATAATAATAATAATAATATTATTATTTTTGTTGTTGTTGTTATTAATAATAAATAATATAATTTATGTTATTATTATTATTATTATTATTATTGTTGTTGTTGTTGTTGTTAATTGTGTTATTTTTGCTGTTGTTAACTTGTTATATGTGTTTGTCTTGTTATTTTTATTGATGTTGTCCGTTGTCGATGTTGTTGTTGTTTGTCGCAACATTCAATCTGTACATAGATCACCAAGTTAACATAGAAACAAAAAAACAAATATTGTAGCTTTAGCTTCAAATCAACAATGATTATTGAACTAAATAAATTGATCTTAAATAAACTATAAAATGAAGTGCAATATAAAACTTGTGATGGACGAAGCTGGTTACGTCCTCGAGCTTGCCACAAAGACTCAGCAATTCGATCACGAACATCCTTCATTTCAGATCTACGCCTAACATTGTCCTCGCCCAATGAATTACCTATTGAGAGCTCATCACCGGGTATGTAATCCGGGTATTGCTCAAGCACTTGAAATACCCGATCACTTGGCGAATTTAGTCGAATGTTGTTGTGCAGTGCAAATGCAACAACTATGATCCTTATTTGTGTATCAACACTAAACTGTGGCATTCTAATTAACATCCTCCATCTTTGTTTTAAAACTCCAAATGACCTCTCAATGCAACTTCGAAGGGAAGAGTGTGTGCGATTGAATGCTTCTTGAGAATTGTTTGGTGGCTCATTTTGAAATTGTGATAGATTATATCTCAACCTTGAATATGGTACTAAGTACCCTTTTCTATCCGGATATCCTTCATCAACTAAATAGTAACGACCTACACAAATCAGAAGGCAAAAAAGACAAAAATTATGTTCTATTTCAAGAACGATAAACATGATGATGAAGTCAAAATAGAGGAAGTATACCTTTTGGGGGCTTTGGAAAGTTCATCTCTGGTGTTTCAACCGCATGTAAAAAAAAACACGAGAATCTTGTGTAAATCCTTCCCACCCAGCTGAGACAAATGTGAAGCACATGTTAAAGTCACATGTTGCCATAACATTGAATGTAGTATTCCTTTTCCTTCCTCTATATAAGGCAATTGCTCCTTTTCAGGAATACATGCCGCAATATGTGTGCCATCAATGCATCTGATACAATTCTATCATCAAATTACAACATACATAAGATAACATTTGTATAACAAAAAAAAAAAAAGAAGAAGAAGAAGAAGAAGAAAATGTTACATATTAGAGAAACATTTTACCTTAAAATAGGGCATATATCTTCCATCATTAGCTATTTGGGGTGGTATCTGTTTAAATTCTGGATCTCTCGGCCTTATTATGTCATATACAAGGCCCCTAAATTCATGTGAAGAAATTGTGTTCAACACTTCATGAAATACTCTACTTATGGTATCACCTGAGCGTTGAAAGCGATCACTTACAACTCTGTTTGAAACACCTAAAACAATAGTATAAAGGAAGATGCCAACTTTCTCATAAACTGACAACCTATTGCTTTGTCGTAATCCATATTTTGTAGATAATTCCTTACATAGTTCAACGAATAAGTCTGCCTCCATTCTAAAAGCATTCACACAACGAATAGGGTGACCATTTAAGATTTCCATAATCCACATTTCTCCTGTTAAAAAAGAAGTCATGCAACGTTTCTTGTAGAGATATTTATAAAAGTAGGTAGCTATCAATTTTGTTGTACATGAAGCCATCATGCCGAATTTATGAGACAACTCATCCTCATAATCCACTTCATTGTATTCTACTTCGTCACAATCCATTAATACTCTTAAAATTAATATAAACATAATAATGTATCCAATACTTATAAATTTAAATTGAAAACCCAACATTATAATAAAAAAAACAAACATTTTCACATAAATAATAATAAGAGTGTAATTCCAGTAGCCAAACATGATAGCAACTTAAAAATAACTATTAATTGAAACAAATGTCTCCATCTAAAGCAGAGTTTACAAATATAACCTTAAACTAGACATTAATGAGTTAGTTGTCTTTCATCCTTTGTTGATATTTGAGCCACTTTTCCCTACTATCATCATCATCATCATCCATACTTAGAAAAATTTCCTTCTTGACATCATCCTCAAGAAGATTGGTACTAAAACAAAAAAATCACTTCATTTCTCTAAAATACCCTTATTGACCATATGGTTAATAATTTGCATTCCTTTGCCAATGTAACGTTCTTTTTATGATCCGGTTTTTATGTCGTTCTCTCTCAGGGAGCAAAAGGGTTAAGCAACTGAATCTAGGTAGGGTTTAAGATCACAAGATAACAAGAGGGTTTTTGAGGATAAACAGCGTAAACGAAACACAAACACAACTAAGGTTCGGTCGATATGGGAAAAATGAGTGTCGGGAGATTTCGGGATGTAAACGGTAATAAGAACGAGGGTTTCGCATTTAAGAAGTAACAAAATAGAAGAATCAAGTGACAATCCCGTTAGAATAAACCCAGCGGATTTCCTCTTTCAAGGATAAACCGGATTAACTTTCTCAATGCCCACCACGGACCCGGAGGGTTAAAGAAATGAGACTCTCTAATTAACCTCCTTCCACTTTCGTGGGTGAGCATTAACTATCCCATTTCCTATCTTCCAACACAAGTGTTGGATGTATTCAAGAGCTTTCGATCCCGAATACATCCCACTTGAGGGAAGAATAGGAATGGGTCTACTACAAATTACCTCCTAGACTTGCTAACCCAAGCCAAATCAACCATTCGCATCCTTAATTTCTCCCTAACCCAAAGGGTTCTAGCCTGTAATCATCTTAATTAACATTCCAACAACATAAACAGCTCCATCATTCATGATCAAAACAGAGAATCTAGAAATCAAAAGCAATAATCTAAGAATAACAAACACAAAGCAATCCAAAAACAAAAACATAGATTGAAATGATAATAAGCAAATTAAAGAGAGTAGGGATCAAGAAATGCTCATTAGATGATGACAAAGGAAGGATGATCAATAGTAGATAAGAATCCAAGCTCCAAAATAGAAAGAAATCTTCAGATCTTCAATAGAACTTCAATGGAATCCAATACAGTTGCAATAAACTAACATTAATCACTCACTAATTACTAAGGAATCTCTCTAATCTCACTCTAATGGTGTTTCTCTAGCTGATAATGCCCCTAATTGAAAGATAAAATGCAGGATAATTGAAAGATAATTGATAATCTGACTTCTAATCGTCAAGGAGGGTATTTATACAAGCAAAAGAAGTTAATCAAAACGCAGCATTTCAAGTAACAGTCCGCGTGAATCGCAGGAGACCGCATGTACTATCCTCCGAAGCATCTTGGCGATTCTTCTCTTCTTCGCTCGACCGTAGGTGGGGTCTCCACTGACCGCAGGTGCGGTCTGCTTCGTGGACTTGGCTTCCTGTGCAGGCGTCACAGCCACCGCGGGTGCTGTCCTCTTCGGGCAGGCTAATCTGCTAGGCGTAGCTCCCGCTACATAGAGGATCGCGGGGGCTACCATCTTGATGCGTGCAAAGGCGTGCAAAATGAGATAGGTAGCGTCTGCTACCCTAAACGTAGCGGGTGTTACCTTTGCAAAATTCAGCAAAACTCCATCTTTGCGATGCTCGACATAACCGACCTTGCTTCTCTCTCCGCCTTTGACTCGACTTTGGCCCGGGGAATCTCGGGATTCCTAAAATTGTTACAAAATAAGCCCCTTTTTGCTTCGTTTTGAGTAAAAACACCAAAATCTACAAAATAACCAAAAACATAGTAAAAGACATGAAAATAAACACGAAATGAGTCAAAAGCCTAAGAATTAAGGCGTTATTTAGACACAAAAATGGGTCTAAACACCCCCCACACTTAAACTTTTGCTCATCCCGAGTAAAACAAAACGAAAACTACCGTGGGAGAGAAACGAGTGCATTTAGCGTATGCACCAAGCCCTTTGAACCCCCCGGCAGCCCGGGTGGACGAGATAGACTCGTGAGGGTTTGTAACGGCTATACCCTCAAAAGCCAAAGAAAAAGGAGAGAGGAAAAGTGAAAAACAAAACCAAAGAAAACAAAGGAAAAGGAAAAACAGCTTCGCTTCAAAGAATCATGCAGTCTCAATTAAGAAAACGATATTAATCCTCCAAAAGGAACCGTTATGAGCATCTCACAAACACCTAGCTCAAGCAATTGTCAATCTTAAAGGTTTTCGATCCCCTACACCTCATGCCAAGCTAAATCCCATGTGCGCAAGTGCGGTGGGTTCTAACTGATTCCAATCGACTCCAAAGACTCACACCCGAGCTCATTTAGAAACGAACAAAATTTGGAAAAGAGTTGCCCTCCCCCGCATTTGGTCACCGTTGGCTTGGTGAGGACCGCAGGTGATGCAAGGAAAGGCCCCTCACTTGATTAACACTTATCTTCCTTTCTTTTTGGGTTGGTTTTACCAACAATTTCAATTTAGTTTAGTAGGTCGGCGCTAGTTTTGCGGGAATTCCAACGACCCATAATGCGGGGCTTACCCTCCCAACACAGGCTTTTCCATTCACCTCTTCGTCGCAAGCGATATAGAAGGAGGCTTAGGGGGTATCAGCGCCATACTGCTAATACAGGTCCCATGTAGGTGGACTAGCTTTATGCTGGTTAATGTCGTTCGACCGACACAAACCGATTAATTCATTTATTTAACTTTGCTTTCTTTTTTTCTTTCTTTTGCTTTTGCTTTTGCTTTTCTCTTTTTTTTCTTACTTTTTAGACAATAAGATCGGATATGAATTCCTAGAGTCTCCCAGTTTCAACCAGAACGTGAAAAGAATTGGGGATCTCGCTAGACACTCAATGAAGGAAATCTAATTAGGTGAGTCATGACAATTGCCCAAGATAAGGTCGAAAATGCTCAAACCGGTTTCTTTTAAAGAAGACTAAGAACGACTTCCCAACTTTGACAACAAAATCCAAGAAACGAAGCAAAAACAAAAACAAAATGAAAACGAAAAACTTTTAAGGTTTTTCACTCCCTTTTTTCTCCTTTTTCACACAAAATTTTTTCAAATTTAAGTAAAACTAAGAAAAATGAAATAAAAGATCTAGGTTATCTACCCTTGAGCATGAAATGTCTCTCCCCCCCCCCCCACACACTTAACGCTTCACAATGTCCCCATTGTGAGAAGGTGTCACAGAAAAGGGTAGAAAAACTAGATAAAAACACATATGCACAAAATAAGTAGCAATCAAATGGTGGCGACCCGAGCCCACACGGCTCCATCAACAAGATATACCGAACACATTCATACTTAGGGGCGCGCCACCAAAAAGAAAGATCAAGCATGCAACGGATCATAATATTCATCAAGTAAAGAGAAGGGTAGAAAGATATTACCTCAAGCTCTTTTAACATGAACGCTCAAGCCATGATACGAAGTCGTCAATCAATAGAAACACGATATTAAGGTAAAGAGAAGACTTACACTTGACAATAGCGCATGCAAGATTAAAAAACAAAAAGGAAAAACAACTAACTAAACACTAAAAAACTGAAAAGAAAAACTATGAACAATATATACATTGCCAATGATATACCTTATCCCCGAATCTCACTCTTTGAGGCGGGAAATAAGGGTGAAGTACTCGCCATAACCCGGTCCTACATCCAAACAAATTGAATGTAAATCACACCAACTCATCCAAACAAACCCATCCAAATGCTAAGGGTATCTCGCATAAAGACAAGCCAAACATTCCTTAGAGCTAACAGTCACACAAGCCAAGAGCTTAGACACCACATGCCAAAACCCACAAATTCTTGCTTCCTCACCAAACCCCGACGAAGCACCCCCCACACTTATATTACATGCAGTAAAACATGTAATGACAATGAAAAAGATCAAGTGGGGGCGGGGACACTTACAAACAATTTAAGCAGTCGGATCCTCCCGGAGGAGGATGGGGTTGGTGCGGAAAGAAAGACGGGTAGTAGGGATTTTCATAATCAGGAGGTGCCGGGATATGACCCGCAACAGAGTAGTGGTGAAAATCCCAGTCCCGCATAAAATAGTTTTGTTGTTGGAAGTATTCTTCATGACGCTGCAGATGTTGACGTAGATTCATGATCTCCTTTTGTTGATCTTTGAGCAACTGCATTTGGGAACGAAGAAGCTTGTTTTGCTAACGAATATCAACACCCATGCTTTTGATTGTAGAAATGGCTCGGCCCAATCAGCATGTTGTGCCGAGTTTCTGGGAATTTCTTCATGATCGGTCTCCTCAAATTCTTCCAACAAATGAGAGACGTGAATAGGTGCACCACCGATTTTTCTCGGCCAACCTTGAAATTGCACGCATGACCAATTATCCGAATTTGCAACATCGAGTCACTCTTCGGCATGAGTGGGGTCAAGACTAATAAAGGTTCTCTTGTCGTCATATCCGTGATGGTAAACGATATGTGATTGGCGCTCGGCGATTACATCCATCTTTATCAACAAATGCTTATCAATATAGCTAGGTATATAGCGCGGCTTCCACTTCCGAAGGTAGGCACCAAAGCCTTGTTTTCGGAGAAAATGACATATTATATGACCCATCCCTATGTTGGCTGGATTGTCCATCCTACTCTCACGTAACGAATGCAAAATACACGAGCCTATGTTTACCCGGCGCCCTTGCAAGGTGTTGTAGATAAGGAAAAGGTCTTCCTTGCGAACACTTCTTTACAAAAATCATCCTCGTCTCGCCCAAACATTGAATTGGCAACCACCAAGTGAAACAACCGGATTGCAAGATTACAAAAATCTCATGCTTTAGATTCCTCAGGACAATGAAACTTCTTGCATCCCTCCTCCGAGTCGACAGATGCTTTTCTCCAACATGTCAAACTTTTCCACGCTTCCTATTCATCGAAATCCTCGCACTCCCAGAAATACAATCCATCTTCTAGCAATTCCAAGGTTTGACAAAATTCTTGAATGGAACAATCTATCTCCCTATTATCCACTTTATAATTGAAAGTGGTCTCGGGATATCACTTAGTGAAGACTTGTAATGAACTCAGAAACTCGAGCACAGGTTGGTCTATAATTGGCTCCTTGATGTTGAGAAACGATTCCCAACTGAGTGCTTGACTGAAAAGAGTAAAGCTTGGCTGACAATATAAGGTTTCGATAGTCCCGGCATCACAAACATCTGGAGCGTAGATTTTTCGCTCTTGAAGTTTGTCGAAACGAGGTTTGTGTGGCCCTCCACGGAAGGTGACCTTAGCACGTGTGCAGCGTCTGATGAGTGAAGCTGGTTGAGCCTTTCGCTTTTCAAGGAATGACGACTCAGGAGGTGTTGATGGAGAAGACTTGCTAGATTGAGTCCTTTTTTACTTCCCCATTCTAGTAAGCAAGAACTAAAACCTTAGATCTGAACAAGGAAACTTACACACAACACCCACAATCAACTAAAAACGAAATTGACACTCAAAGAAGCAAGAAATACCTGAAGTAGAAACTTAGGTACGTTGCTATGCCATTTTCGACACCCAAGGAAGAACACCACCTAGAAAATTGCACTTGAAAAGCTCCAAAAGGGTGAAAAATGGTTGAGAGTGGCGCGGTTAGGGCAAGAAATCGCAATTTGGGAGAGTGGAGAAGGAAGATTTGTGAGGGATTAAGGGGTTTAGGGCAAGAGTACTTGAGGTTTTAGAGAGAGAAATTGTCGCTTGAGAGTGTAGGATGAAGAAGAAATGAGTAAAAATGAGGGACAAAATCACAGTTTTTCGATGGACCGCAGGTGCGATGTAACATACTGCTGGTGCGGTCTCTGGCTGGAGAAAAGGCGGGGAAAAATTGTCTTGCTGGGACCGTAGGTGCGACGCTTAGGACTGGAGGTGCAGTCTCTCTCTGGAGCAGAAACTGGGAAAAGCAGCATACCACGACCGCAGGCACGAACTGGGTAGACCGCAAGTGCGGTCTCTCCCTGTCGATGCTATCAGGGAAAGATCGTGGGTGCTACGCCATGGGTGGCGGGCGCGACGTGTCTGATTGCTTCAGTATTTTGCTCGGTCTAGACAGGGGTAGCTGGTGCTACGTGGGAGGTAGCACCTGCTACCATGCTTTGCTCAGCACCTGAAAAACTCAAATTTCTTTGAAAATAAAATCAAATCCTAGGACTTCTACTCCTCTCATTATCAAATTTTCTTTTCTTCACACTCATAAACATTAAAAAACTACTTTCAACACTCAAAAACTACATTAAATCACTCTCTTCACAAACTTTTTCTTCTGACTCTTGAATTTTTCTATTTTTTTTCTAATTTTTTCACTCTTTTTCTTTCTTTTCTCGCTTTTTAAAACTAAGACATGATCAAAAGAAAACATTAAGACAAAAAGAAATAAAAATGCAAGAGATAAATGAAAGCACTAAAGAAGAAGGAAGTAGCTCGTACCTCCTCCCGGTTGCTTGTTTTAGGTCCTAGCTCGACCTAATCCTTCTTTCAACTATCAAAATCAGCGAGGAACACCACAACCGTCCCCGCATATTCCTCTCCCATAATGTATGGCTTGTTCTTCGATCAATTGACTTTGAAACATTCTCCCTTGGCATTCTTAACATTCTCCCTTCGAGGATCTTCACAATTTTGAAAGGTTCCGACTATCTCGATCTCAACTTTCCGGAAAAGAGTTTAAGTCTTGAATTGAAGATGAGAACTCTATCACCAACCTCATAATAGAGATAGTTCAATCTTTTGTCGTGCCATGCTTTGGTTCGCTCCTTGTAAATCCTGTTGTTTTCATAGGAGTGCCGTCTTAATTCCTCAAGCTCCTCCAATTGGAACAATCTACTTGCCCCAGTCGCCTTGAGATCATAGTTCATCTTTTTGATAGCCCACATTGTCTTGTGTTCAAGTTCCACGGGAAAATGGAATTCTTTCCCGTAAACAAGGCGGTAAGGAGTAGTTCCTATTGGTGTTTTATATGCGGTGCGATAAGCCCATAAAACATCATATAACTTATCCGCCCAATCTCTTCGGAACTAACCGTCTTCTCTAAAATTTCATTAATAGCACGATTCAAAATCTCCACTTGGCCTTGGGTTTGAGGTGATAGGGGAGTTCTCTCTTGTGAGTAATGTCATATTTAGACAAAAGAGACTCGAACCTCTTCTTAATGAAATGAGATCATTTGTCACTAATAATGACCCTCGGACTACTAAATCTTGGAAAAATAACCTTCTTCAAAAACCTTGAACGAATTTTCAATCACATCTCACACATGGATGATGTATGCTAGCTCACAATGATCAGAGTATTTGAACTAGAATGCACAATACATTTACACACACAAGCTGAATGTTGTAATACAATAGCTAATTGGAAACAATTGGCTAGACTGAAGGACAAACTGATAAGAAGTAATAAGGATAGACTTGCTTACAACTATTACAAACACACCTTCAGTTGCAATCAAGGGCAAAGGACTCTCCCATTCATGCTCCTACAGACACACCAGAGCACAGATGATCAAGCACAGTTGACACTTGCTGGATCTTTGCCAAAATCCAGTGACAGGAGCTGATTTAACTAGAGATTGAGAGTTATATGTTACTCACAAACTTTCAGAGGTTCTAAGACACTCGAGAATACTATTGATAAAACACTTATATCCCTTTCATTGCAGGAAACTTCAGAATATAAAGAAACTACAGTTTGATTAGCAGCTGCTTAACATAAGCTAATCTGCCTAATCTCCCTGATTTAATGTAACTTACAAAGCTTAAAATAATTACAACTGATTACATCCTAGTCTAACTAATATCATCCAAATTACATTGGATCAGAAAATAAAAGGAAAATACTAGATAAATTCTGATTGGACCAAATGCCAAAAGGGTGGCAAAATGAGCTAATCACAAGATTTCCGATTTAAGGGGCTAAATAATTTGTTACTGGGGTAGTTCCTGCACAAACACTAACTTGGAAGTAATCTCAACACGTTAAGATTGAGCTGGTAAGACCAAAACAACCCTTATGGACAGATAACAAAAGACTTAGCCTCAGAACTGAGGTTCTGGAAAAACTGATAACAAACAACCCTGCAGGGATTATTTGTTCTGGCACTTGAAACTTGCCGATGCCGTGCTTGAACATTCTGGAACTTGGCTTGGTCTTGAAAATGGCATGACATAGAACAAAAAACTCCTCGGGAACCTTAACTAATTCTTCCTCAATCAATAGATATGACATTGAGAAAGACTGCTGTTTGGACTGTTGTTGCTGGGAACTGGATTTGGTCTGAATGACCAATGCTGATGGGCTGAATGGCTGAAGGTGCCACGACTTGCTTCACAAGTGTGTAACAAGCTTGGATGGATGATGTGGATGGATTGGTGGTTGCTGGAGGTGCTGAGATCCTCCTGTTAGATACTTGACATGATAAGTGACATGCTCAATGACCTGCTGCCTCAGCTGGGATTAGGAAGCCTGCTATTTCCATTGGAGATGCTTCCTTAGCTGTTGAGTTTGGTAAATCAATATGGCCTCCTGCTGGTGTTGCTGCTGCTTCCTATTCTTCAGGATGGTCCCCATCATCCTCCCCAGGTTGAGGAAAGTTTGTCCTCAAACTTGGTAGGTCTTCATCTGCTGGATAGTAGGGTCGAAGATATGCTACATTGAATGTTGCTGAACCTCCATACTCTTCAGATAGGTCCAACCTATAGGCATTGTCACCTATTTTCTCAAGTACTTCAAAGGGTCCATCTACTCTTGGTAGCAGCTTGCCTTTTCTCTTGCTAGGGAATCTGTCCTTCCTCAAGTGGATCCAAACAAAATTTACAAGCTGGAGAGTGACCTCCTATGCTTGTTGGCTGATGTAGACACCTGCTTAGTATACTTGGCAATTCTCTCTTTCACTTGCTAATAAAGCTCCCTGATTTGATTTGCTCTTTTACCTGCTTCAAAACTAAATTTGATAGAAGTAGTTAGTGGAACTAAATCCAAAAGGGAAATTGGATTTCTACCATAGACTACATGGAATTGAGAGTAGACTGTGGCCTTGGATGGTGCTTTATTGTAAGCAAACTCAGCATGGGGTAAGAGAGTGTCCCATTCTGCTTTATTTTTGTGAATCAGTGCTCTCAATTGGACTCCAAGTGTTCTATTAGTAACCTCTGTCTGTCCATCAGTTTGTGGGTGGCAAGTGGTGTTGTACTTGAGCTGTGTGCCTAACGTCTTCCACAAAGTAACCCAAAAATGGCTCAAAAACTTGGTATCCCTGTCAGAAGCCATAGTCTTTGGCACTCCATGCAACCTTACAACCTCCTGAAAGAACAATTCGCAACTCTTGTAGCATCAAAGTTGGTGTGGCAAGGTATGAAATGTGCCATCTATGAAAATCTATCAACCACCACCATCACTGAATCCTTGCCTCTTTGAGTTCTTGGCAAACCCACAATGAAATCAAGGCTGACATCTTCCCAAGGACTACTGGAATTGGCAATGGTGTGTATAAACCTTGAGGTAAGCAATGTGACTTAGCCAATTGACAAATGTTGCACCTCTTCAGTAGATGCTGCACATCTTTTTTCATCTTTGGCCAGCTGTAATGTTCTTTTAACATCAAGAAGGTCTTTTCAACTCCAAAGTGACCTGCTAAGCTCCCTCCATGGATTTCTGAGATCAATAATTCTCTGAAACTGCTTCTAGGAACACACAATCTGCTCCCCTTGAACAAATAACCCTGGTCCATGTCATACAGACCCTGGGGTTGCTGATGGCGCTTCTGGTACACCTGCTTAAAGTCTCCATCCTGATACAAAGCTTTCAAATGCTCAAAACCAACAATTCTAGAATCAAGTATATGAAGCAACATATACCTCCTACTCAATGCATCGGCTCCCTTGTTTAGCACTCCTGATTTGTGATGGCTCATGAAGTGAAACTGCTGCATGAACTCGACCCAAGCAGCATACCTGGTGTTGAGCTTGTGCTGTGCTTGAATGAACTTCAAGGCTTCAGGATCACTGCGTAATATAAACTCTGCTCCAATGAGGTAGTGCCTCCAGTGCTGAAGAGCTCCAATGATGGCATAGAACTCTTTGTCATAGGTGTTATACTTGCTCTTTGCATCATTCAACTTTTCACTGAAGTAGGCAACTGGCTTGCATTCTTGTGTCAATACTGCTCCTATGCCAACACTTGAAGCATCACATTCTACTTCAAATATTTTGCTGAAGCTGGGTAATGCTAGAACTGGTCTTGAACTGAGCCTCTCCTTGACTTCTTCAAAGGCTTTCTGGGCTGTTGTTATCCAAATAAAGGACTTCCCCTTCACCACTTCAATAATTGATGCCAAAATGGTGCTGAAGTTTTTGACAAACCTTCCGTAAAATGAAGTCAGGCCATGGAAGCTCCTGACTTCCTGAATAGAAGTGGGCACATGCCACTCCCTAATGGCTTGAATTTGCTCCTCATCAACTTGGATACCTGCTGTTGTGACAATGTACCCCAAGAAGTTCACTTGGAATGTAAAGAAGTGACACTTCTTGACATTTCCAAATAACTTCTCCTTGCTTAGAATATCTAGGACCTCCTGCAAATGCTTGACATGCTTTTGTTCAAACCTGCTATAGACAAGAATATCATCAAAGTACACAACAACACTATTGTCTATGAGTGGTTTCAGGACCTGATTCATGAGTCTCATGAATGTAGATGGGGCATTAGTCAGGCCAAAAGGCATGACCAACCATTCAAACAAACCTCCCTTGGTCTTGAAGGCTGTCTTCCACTCATCTCCCTCATAGATCCTTATTTGGTAATATCCACTCCTCAAATCAATCTTAAAAAAGACTGTTGACCCATGTAATTCATCCAACATATCCTCAAGCCTAGTTATAGGGTACCTATACTTGATTGTGATCTTGTTAATAGCCCTGCAATCTATGCACATCCTCTGACTTCCATCTTTTTTAGGCATTAACAAGGCTGGTACTGCACATGAACTCAGACTTTCCCTAATCATTTCCTTTTCCAACAACTCATCCACCTGCCTCTGTATTTCATTGGTATCTGCTGGTGTCATCCTATAAATTGGCTTATTAGGCAACACTAATCCAGGCAACACTGATCCAGGCACTAGGTCAATTTTGTATTGGATATCCCTTTTAGGTGGCAAACCAGGAGGCATTTCATCAGGAAAGACATGCTGAAACTAATGAAGTAAGAGTAAGAATAAGGGGTTGTCATTTTGTTGGGTTGAGGGTTCTTTAAGGTCTAAAAGGATCAAGTCTCTTTGTGTGCTAAATTCATGCTGATCAGATAAGAGCAATACATCAAGACTAGGTTCAAGACTAGGTTCAAGATATAGGTTCTTGGATTTCTTGGTTAACTATGAGGGTTTCATGGGGATAAGAATGATCTTTCTGTGATTTAGGGTAAGGGTATAGGTATTAGCTCTACCACAATGACTCACTGATCTATCATACAACCAAGGTCGACCCAAAAGCAAATGACATGCATCCATTGGCAAAACATCACACCGGACCTCATCCTTGTATGACTGACCAATTGAAAAGCTAATAAGGCATCTAGTAGAAATTTGGATACCTTTCCCTGAGCTGAGCCATTGAATGGTGTATGGAGATGAGTGGGGCTTGGTTGCCAGGCTTAGCTTCTTCGCCATGGTGCTGGAGGCTGCATTGGTACAGCTCCCACTATCAACAATCACATAACACACCTTCCCTCCAATAGTACACCTTGTATGAAAAATATTCTTCCTCTGCTCTTCTGCTTCTTCTACTGTTGAGCTACTCAAAACTCTCCTGATCACCAACATTTCTCCTTCATCTGGACCCTCTTCTATAGCATCATCATAAAGTAGATCATGTTCAGGCTCTTCCTAATCCTGTTCTTCCTCCTACACATGTTCAGAGTCAATAAACAAGGCTGCTTGGTACTCAGCAAGAGTAACCATCCTCTTGTTTGGACATTCTGAGGCAATGTGCCCAAGTCCCTGACACCTGAAACACCTTCTTTCTGGGTAGGCTTTGCTGATAGGGGCTGGGATTCTTTGTGGGGGATTTTGTGGCTGTGTTTGAGGTGGTCTTGGGGCTGGATATCTGGTTTGTGGTGGGGGTTGGGGTGGATAGGCTCTTTGTGGGGGATTATAGGGCTTGCTGTAAGGATTTGGCTTGGCTGGGGATATGATTTGGCGGCGTATCTGCTGCTGTACTCCTTCACTCTAGCCTTCTTTTGTTGTTCCACCTTATGAGCTAAAGAGCTTACTCATCAAGTGAATCATAGACTACTTGTAATGGAGAGTAGCCTGTGGCCTTGGATGGTGCTTTGCTGTAAGCAAACTCAGCATGGGGCAAGACAGTGTCCCATTCTGCTTTATTTTTGTGAATCAGTGCTCTCAACTGGACTCCAAGTGTTTTATTAGTAACCTCTGTCTGTCCATCAATTTGTGGGTGGCAAGTGGTGATGTACTTGAGCTGTGTGCCTAACATCTTCCACAAAGTAACCCAAAAATGGCTCAAAAACTTGGTATCCCTGTCAGAACCATAGTCTTTGGCACTCCATGCAACCTTACAACCTCCTGGAAGAACAATTCTGTAACTCTTGTGGCATCAACGGTGGTGTGGCAAGGTATAAAATGTGCCATCTTTGAAAATCTATCAACCACCACCATCACTGAATCCTTGCCTCTTTGAGTTCTTGGCAAACCCACAATGAAATCAAGGCTGACATCTTCCTAAAGACTGCTGGGAACTGGCAATGGTGTGTATAAACCTTGAGGTAGGCTATGTTACTTAGCCAATTGACAAATGTTGCACCTCTTCAGTAGATGCTCCACATCTGTTTTCATCTTTGGCCAGCTGCAATGCTCTTTTAACATCAACAAGGTCTTTTCAACTCCAAAATGACCTGCTAAGCTTCCTCCATGGATTTCTGAGATCAATAATTCTCAGAAACTGCTTCTAGGAACATACAATCTACTCCCCTTGATCAAATAACCCTGGTCACATGACTTGACATTTATCACACGACTTGACATGAAGATAAGCATCTCGAAAGAGGATTGGCCACCAATAACCGGCTTGTAGAACTCGAACGACTGTCTTTTGAGATCCCCCATGACCTCCAACCGGAAACTCATGGTAATGCGTCAATACGGACTTCACTTCACTCTCGGGTAAGCATCTTCTATACATTCTGTCATTACACAAACAGAAAAAGAGTGGATCATCCCAAAAGAAATGCCTCACATCATGAATGAACTTTTTCTTTTGGTGAGGGGTTAGATTTTGAGGAACCACCTCGCTAGACAAGTAATTGATGATATCGGCATACCATGGGTGAGAATGCTTGACGGACATGAGATGTTCATCTGGGAAAGAGTCCTCGATGGGTTGAGTATCCTTTAAATCAACAAGGATTCTCGACAAGTGGTCGGCTACCACATTCTTGGTTCCGGCCTTGTCACGAATCTCCAAGTCGAACTCTTGCATAAGTAAAACCCAACGAATAAGTCTTGGTTTAGTTTCTTTCTTCCCCATTAAGAGCTTGATCGCAGCATGGTCCGTGTATACAATAACCTTGGAAAACATGAGGTATTGCCGAAATTTATTTAGAGCAAAGATGATAGCCAAGAGCTCCTTCTCAGTGGTTGTATAATTTTTCTGCGCACTATCAAGTGCATGGCTTGCATAGTAAATGACTCCCGACTTCCTCTCTTTGGTTTGAGCCAAACATACTCCGATCGCGAAGTCACTTGCATCGGCCATGATTTTGAAAGGTAAGGTCCAATCCGAAGGTTGGACAACCGGCGTGGATATCAATGCTTGCTTTAACCTGTAGAAGGACTCAAGATATTCATCAGTAAAGGAGAATGGGGCATCTTTGCACAAGAGATCGGTCAAACGACGAGCGATTTTTGAAAAGTCCTTGACGAACCGGCGGTAAAAACCGGCATGGCCAAGGAAACTACGCACCCCTTTAATAGAAACCGGTGGTGGTAGGCGCTCTAGCACTTCAACTTTTGCCTTGTCAACCTCGATGCCCCTCAAAGAAATCAAATGCCCCAAAACAATACCTTCTTCTCCCATGAAATGGCATTTTTCCTAGTTCAAAACCAAATCAACTTCCTCACAATGAATAAGAACTTTCTCTAAATTATCCAAACAATCATCAAAGGAATGACCGTAAACAGAAAAGTCATCCATGAAAACTTCCATACAATGTTTAATGTAATCACTAAATATTGCAATCATGCATCGTTGAAATGTACCGGGTGCGTTGCACATACCAAATGGCATACGTCTATTAGCAAATATACCATATGGACAAGTAAAAGTAGTTTTTTCTTGATGCGCGAGATGAATTGGAATTCGGAAAAAACCTGAGTACCCATCTAAAAAACAGAAATATGAATGACACGCCAACCTCTCTAACATTTAGTCTATGAAGGGGAGGGGAAAGTGGTCTTTCTTGGTCACTTTGCTCAATTGGCGATAGTCAATGCACATCCGCCATCCCGTGACGGTTCGGGTACTAACTAGTTCATTCTTTTCATTCTCAATAACTGTCATCCCACCCTTCTCAGGCACACATTGAACTGAGCTTACCCATTCGCTATTTGCGATGGGGAAGATGATCCCAGCGGCTAAAAGCTTGACTACTTCTTTCTTTACCACTTTTTGCATATTAGGGTTCAACCTACGTTGTGGTAGCCTAGTTGGTTTTGCATCTTCTAACAAATCAATGGAATGCATGTATATGGATGGAGACAAACCCTTCAAATCCTCAATTTTATACCTTAATGCACCCCTATGTTTTCTCAACAAATCAAGCAACTTAGAGAAATCAGATTTATGCAATTTAGCATTCAGAATAATAGGGCAAGACTTTTCATAATCTAAGAAAGCATATTGTAAGGAAGGGGGTAAAGGTTTCAGCTCTAAAGAAAGGGTAGAGGATTTAGCTTGGGAAGAAGAAATACCCTTGCAGATAACTTCCTGAATTTCCATACACTAAATGTGAGGCTCATTAATAGTAATCTCCTCATGTGTTGGTGACGAATCAAGAAGGTTGGTGAGAAACGTGATGTCGGTGCCGTTGGTCTCAAATTGAAAGGATTCTAGGAGACATGCTCCCAAAGGATCATCACATGTAGACTCAAGTAAATGCAATTCTTCAATATATTCGTCGACTAGCACCTCCATTACATCGATAGCATAACACGAATCCCCATACGAAGGATTTTTCAAGGACCCCTCGAGGTTGAAAATAATGCTCTCATCACCGACATTTAATGACATACTACCATGTTTCACATCTACCATCGCTCCGACCGTAGCAAGAAATGGACTCCCCAAGATAATAGGAATGTTGGAATCCTCATCCATCTCTAGTATCACGAAATCACATGGTATCAAAAATCTACCTAGTTCGACCGGAATATCCTCTAATATACCCAATGGTCTACGCACGGAACGATCGACCAATTGAAGATTGATTGTTGTGGGAGTCAAATTGTCGAGATTCAACTTCTTGTATATAGAATAGAGCATAACGCTCATGCTAGCCCCTAAATCACAAAGAGCACGACCAATCCTCTTGTCACCAATAGTGCAAGGAATAGAAAAACTCTCGGGGTCAACGAGTTTCTCCGGGGTTTTGTTGTCAATAATGGCGCTACAATCGGCCGTCAAATGGATAGTAGACTTCTCTTGGATCCTCCGCTTTCTAGTGAGAAGTTCCTTCAAATGCTTCTTAAAGGATGGAACTTCGGAAATAGCATTAGGAATGGGATATTCACTTGATGTTTCTTAAGCATTCCTATGAACTTTAAAAATTTAGCATCCGACTTTGGTTTGGCTAACCGCTCGGGAAAAGGAACTGGCGGTAGTTTCGGTTTCTCAATAACTTGAATTGGTTCTTCTTCTATCATAAGTCCCTTCCCTTTTCTTACTCTCTCCATCTCTTCTCTTTCTTTCTCAATCAACTCTTTTTCAAAACTAGATTCTCCTTGCTCCTCCTCACAAACTCCCTCACTTCCCTCCATAAAAACAAACTCACTCTCCTCTTTTTCTTTCAAGTTCTCCTCCTCCGTAATATCCACCACATCACCTTCTTTTTCTCCTAAAACACCTTCCTCCAACATTTTAGGACCCTCAATCTCCCTACCACTCCTCAATATGATTGCATTAAGTTGTCCCTTGGGGTTGGGTTGAGGTTGGCTAGGAAGAGATTGGATAGGTTTGGTTTGTTGTGCCATTTGAGCTAGTTGCAATTCAAGGTTCTTAATACGGGCTTGGTCTCTATCTTGGGTCAATGAGATCTTTTGCAATATTTGCTCAATGGAAAATTCTTGTTGTGGTGGTTTGGAAGTTTGGGATGATTAACCATGGTGATGGTTCTGTTGGTATGGATGACGATTTTGGTTTTGAACTCCAGGAGGTGGGTTTTGGTTTTTTGGGACTTGGTGGTTATAGGCATAGTTTCACGAGGACGAACTGGATTTTGAGTGGAATAGGAAAGGTTATTATTAGGATATACTGCTTGAACTTGCTGGGATTGACATTCATCACATTGTTGTAAAGGATGTGGTCCTCCACAATAATCACATATAACAACCCTAACATCTGGAATAAGCATTGGTATCTCTTGAGTGGCTTTAACTTGCCTTGTGGTCTCCTCTAAGGCCTTCTTTTGTTACATCTCCAATACGACATTCATAAGAAATTTGATTGTAGGGTTGCTCTCCAAAGATGCACCTCCTACTCTTGAACCACGACCTCCTCCCCAATGTGGAGAGTTTCAAGATAACTCATGAAGAAATACATTTGCCTCTTCCGCTGTCTTCTTGAGAAACATGCCACCGGAGGCATGATCGATAGATTCTCGTAAAAAACTACATAATCCCGAGTAGAAATGATGTAAAAGTAGCCAATCTTCTAGATTGTGGTGAGGACATCTCCGTTTGAGGCCTTTGAACCTTCCCCATGCTTCAAATAGGGTTTCACCGGGTTCTTGTTTGAAACTCCTAATAGCTTGCCTCAATCGACATGTCTCATCATTGGGAAAGAACCTTTGAACAAAATCACGACTGAGGGCATCCCATGAAGAATAAGTACTCGGTGGACAAGTGTTGAGCCACAATAATGCCTTCCCCTTCAAGATGAGAGGGAAGAACTTCAACTTTATATATTCAGCAGAAACTCCGTTCATTTGCACGAAACCAATACATTGCTCGAACCTATTGATGTGATCGATGGGATTCTCATGTTCACCTCCATGGTATGGAGCGTTCTTGAATATCTCAAACAAATATGGTTTAAACTCGAATGATGCGTTTGGTGGTAATGCGGGTAATACGATGGGGTCGCCTCTAGTACCCGAGGATGGTAATGAATACGAGGCTATGGTACGGGGTGGATCCGGTTCTCCGCCAGCCATTAGAATTTCAATCCTCTCTTGCTCTCTTTGTCGTCTTTCTCGTCTCGAACTAGCGTTCGCTTGGCGAATAATACTTTCCGGGTTCGAAATTGGTGGAGTTTTAGGTGGTCGGCTTCGTCGAGATCGAGTCTGTATGCACAAAAGAACAATAGAATAATCAAATTCTTAACAACTAAGGATACCAAATCTCTAGCAAAGGAAATGATCTTAAATAACCTAAAGTCAAGAAGCTAAACTAGGTGCGCATAATCCCCAGCAACGGCGCCATTTTCTGCAACGTTGTTTTTGTCATCCGGTTTTTATGTCGTTCTCTCTGAGGGAGCAAAGCGCCTAGGTTTTAACAGCTGAATCTAGGTAGGGTTTAAGATCACAAGATAACAAGAGGGTTTTTAAGGATAAACAGTGTAAACGAAACACAAACACAAGGTTCGGTCAATATGGGAAAAATGGGTGTCGGGAGATTTCGGGATGTAAACGGTAATAAGAACGAGGGTTTCGCAATTAAGAAGTAACAAAATCGAAGAATCAAGTGACAATCCTGTTAGAATAAACCCACTGTATTTGCTCTTTCAAGGATAATCCGGATTAACTTCCTCAAAGCCCACCACGGACCCGGAGGGTTAAAGAAATGGGACTCTCTAGTTAACCTCCTTCCACTTTCGTGGTTGAACATTAACTATCCCATTTTCTATCTTCCAACACAAGTGTTGGATGTATTCAAGAGCTTTCAATCCCGAATACATCCCACTCGAGGGAAGAATAGGAATGGGAAATTGACTCTACTACAAATTACCTCCTAGACTTGCTAACCCAAGCCAAATCAACAACTCACATCCTTAGTTTCTCCATGACCCAAAGGGTTCTAGCCTCTAATCATCTTAATAAACATTCCAACAACATAAACAACTCCATCATTCATGATCAAAACAGAGAATCTAGAAATCAAAAGCAATAATCTAAGAATAATAAACACAAAGCAATCCAATAACAAAAACAGAGATTGAAATGATAATAAGCAAATTAAAGAGAGTAGGGATCAAGAAATGCTCATTAGATGATGACAATGGAAGGATGATCAAGAGTAGATAAGAATCCAAGCTCCAAAATAGAAAGAAATCTTCAGATCTTTAATAGAACTTCAATGGAATCCAATACAATTGCAATAAACTAACATTAATCACTCACTAATTACTAAGGAATATCTCTAATCTCACTCTAATGGTGTTTTTCTAGCTAATAATGCCCCTTATTGAAAGATAAAATGCTGGATAATTCAAAGATAATTGATAATCTAACTTCTAATCGTCAAGGGGGGTATTTATACAAGCAAAAGAAGTTAATCAAAATGCTGCATTTCAAGCAATAGTCCGCGTGAATCGCAGGTGAGTGCAGGTACGGTCTCCAGGTGCGGTCCTGCGAAGCATTTTGGCGATTCTTCTCTTCTTCGCTCGACCGTAGGTGCGGTCTCCACTGACCGCAGGTGCGGTCTGCTTCGAGGACTTGGCTTCCTGTGCAGGCGTGACAGCCACCGCGGGTGCTGTCTCTAGAACCGCAGGTGCGGTCCTCTTCGGGCAGGCTAATCTGCTGGGCGTAGCGCCCGCTACATAGAGGGTGGCGGGGGCTACCATCTTGATGCGTGCAAAATAAGATAGGTAGCGCCCGCTACCCTAAACGTAGCGGGTGTTACCTTTTGCAAAATTCAGCAAAACTCCATCTTTGCGATGCTCGACATATCCGGCCTTGCTTCTCTCTTCGCCTTTGACTCGGCTTTGGCCCGAGAATCTCGGGATTCCCAAAATTGTTACAAAATAAGCCCTTTTTTGCTACGTTTTGAGTAAAAACACCAAAACCTACAAAATAACCAAAAACATAGTAAAAGACATGAAAATAAGCACGAAACGAGTCAAAAGCCTAAGAATTAAAGCGTTATTTAGACACAAAAATGGGTCTAAACAGCCAATAGTAGAAGTGGATGATTGTTGCTTGCTTGTATTAGTTGATACAGCTAGACTCATAGTTTTGCAAGTTTCAACTTTATCCTTAGTTTGATCTCCCAACATTGCAGACCGACCAGATTGCCTTCTCTTACGCTTCATTTGCATTGAATTAGCCTTTACCCCAGGCCTTTGAACTTCTTTCGTTGTCTTCCTTGTAGCTATTTCACCTTCATTTCTTATTTGAGTTTGGATAGCAACTTGTGAGGTCTCTATGTTACCCTGGGTTTTGCCAGCAATACCCCCACTTACACAGTCGACAAAGTCCCTTACAAAATTCTCTTCATCTAAATAATAATTATGTTCATGAAGATTATTAACATCCACATTTTCTTCTTCACCAAACATCTCTCGCATTGGGCTTCTTTCATCCATACTACCCTCATCTTCTCCAAGATTAAAAGTAGAAGGTTCCATAGTAGGTACACATGTATCCCCAAATATTTGCTCCCACTTTTCTTCAAGTAGTGAAGTTACACCTTTTTCTCTAAACTTTTTGATAAATGCTTCACCCTATGATAATACCAAAAACATCAATAACTCACTAGAATAAAATGAAGTGTCCTTAAAGTCATGTGCAAGAGCATTAACCCACCATACTCATGTGGGAGAGGATACGGAAAAAAAAAACGAACCTTATTCTTCTCCCACCATTTGGGTGGAGCATCAATTTTGCCAGATTTGGGATCCCAACCTAGTCCAGCTTCCTTAATTCTGTAAGCTCTCCACGAACGTCATTCCTTCCTCATTGCATCAATCTTGTGCTTACAAGAATCAATTGGACATGGACGCCCAAGGCCAATTCTGAAACCGGTATCTTGCTCAATGCCACGCTATTTATAGCATTGTCCACGTCCATTCTTTATCATAAATTCAATCAAAACATCACATAATACAATTGTGCTCTGATCATTCCACCTGAAACTCTTTTTTGATCCTCTGCTTTCTTTATTTTCATTATTCTCCAATGTCATCTGAAAACAATGTGTCATATAGTCAACACAAGTATTTCATATTTTTAATGTCATATTTTTAATGGATTGTTGCGCACTGTCATATTTTTAATTGATTTCATTTGTTTTCATAAGAAAGTGTAGCTAAGCATGAAGAACAATTTGTAGAATAAAAGGATTCAGTAGAAAAAGTTCCTATTATTGCAATAAAGCACCAACAGAACATGTCATGCACCAAAATGTTATTCATCATGACACTACGGGAAGCTTTAACAAGATAAACTACCTGAAATTAAAAAAATTATCAACTTAATACCTGTTTGAATAGCACTGGTGAAAATTCGGGTTCGGGTAAATTCGAGTCGAAAAAATTCGGACAATGTCAAAATTCGAACGAGAAATTCATGTCCGTACCCGATTTTATTTCAGGTCAGACCGGGTCCGACAATTCGGATGGAGCGAAAATCAGGTTCAGACAATTGAAAAAAGAGAAATTTTATGTCCGAGTATTCGATCAATATCAAAATTCGGACGAAAAATCTATGTCCAAACCTGATTTTTCCCGAGTCGGACAATTCAGATAATCCGGGCCGGATAAATTTTTACCAGCTCTATGTTTGAAGAACCCATATATCAACGCAACAGTCCACAGATTATTAGCCAAGTGATATCGAATTCCACGAGTCAACTCAATCACTTTGTCTGTCAAATGAACTTGTAGGATTAATATCCATGAATAAATAGTAATTGTTGTCAATATTTTTGTATAATTGCTCATTAATCAAATGGCCAAATCATGTGTGAGTATTTGTATACTTTATTCTATGACAGCATAAAAGAAAGCCAACTTGGTATTTGTATACTTTATTCCATGATAGTACAAACCATATGATAGTGCTTCAGAAGAGTTTGATTTTCCTGAGTGTTGTCTGAGTGTTAAATTTGCTTGAGTGTTAAATTTCTCAGCCCAAAAAAAATGCTTGAGTGTTGTCATAATACAATAAACCTTTCCTAAAAGCTTCATATTCTTGTTTAGGCAAGAAAATGGCTGAATGACTATCAAGAATTCAGAATTCAGATCCCAAAAACAACCCACAAAGAAGACCAACAAACACAATGTAACAAGGGGAAGTGGAAAAAAAAACACAACTTTGACAGTACAAATTGTCAAGCAAATTAAGGTAAATTATCTGTCCAACAACAAAAAAAAAACAAAGATGAAACCTAAATCTGAGATGATGTTTTCTTTGTTGAAAATACATCTTCGGGACTAATACATTTTCCAGAAAGTTGCAGACAAAGCAAAAACTAAAGAACGAGGCATAAAGACTTACCTGTGATTCGAGGAGGCCACAACCAGAAGCTTAGAGAGATGTACAACTCTGTGGATGGCGAAAGTAGAGATAAAGCACGACCGCGGTGGTAGAAGCGGTAGGCGGTGGTGGTGGCGGAGGAAGGACTTGATGGACTTCTGAATACAGATGTGAGGAGGCTGGGTGAGTGAGTGAGAAAGAAATAAACGAGGGTTTGGGCATTTATAGAAATGGCTATAGATGTAAATTAGTTTAAAAGTTTGAGGCTACTTTTGGGATATCAAATTTTCAAAATCTATTGAGATCGTTGATATTAAGATGTGTAACGTCAAAAAGAATTTAAAAATCGCTGGTATAAACGCTATCCATCAATTCCAAAAGCTTTGTTATCGAACATTTAAAAGTTAACAAAGTAGCGTTTTTACTGATTAAAATGCTAAAAGCTACTCTAAATGTTGTTGCCGAACCGGGCCCAAGATAAAGAGCCCATGTCATCTAAACCTTGAACCCTAAACACTAAACCCTAAAAAAAAACTATAAAAATGCATTAAACAATTTCGCTTAAAAGTTCAATTAGGACAAATTAAATATTGTTGAAAAAAAATTAACATATGACACTCACACAACTCTTTTTCTAAGTTGGATAACAGAGATAAACCCTATACTAAGATAAACCAAGATTCGCAATACCAAAATAAGAAATGAAAATGACAAGTGCTTTAGGGAAGATACTTTTTATGGCAATAATAATAATAATAAATTACATAAAATTATATTTTTATGTATTATTTTTTACATTTAAAAAAACACCTAAAATGGGGTTGATTCAATTAGGGTGTCATATGTGCCCGTTGCCTATGCCAACATATCAAAAACTTCTTATAAGAGATAATTAATACATACCGTTGGAAACGTTAGAGGAAAAAATCATAATAAATATAAATTGGGTAAGGGTAAGACATTTATAAAATTTCTTGGCCACCCATTCCAATATTAATTACTACTCCCTCTATTCCATATTAATTATCATAATTTTTAACTTTCACAGTCTCCAATATTACTCTTTGATTGATAATTTCTTAGATAATATGTTGTTGACAATTGTAATATTATATTTTATGATAGTATTTTTCATTACAGACCTAATTATGTTAATTTTATCTCGCGGCTAACTCATTGGATATATTGAGAAATTTATGGTAAAAAATTATGAAATTTGACCATATAATTTTCCAAAAATGACAATTAATATGGAATGGAGGGAGTATCAACTAATTAAGCACATTCGACTGTGACATTCTGATGTTCCTTAGAAGATGGTGCTGATAGGTTCTTTCGTAAGTGTATGGATCAGAGTAGTATACCAAGGTCGTCTCTCAGGGACTTGTGTTCAACTACGCATTAAACTAGTTCACTACAAAGGATGCTAGGTCGGTCAAATAGTTGAGGAATACGAATCAAAATTTTAAACTAAGAAAGCCGTAATTTTTAGAGTTCTACCAGATAAATAAGGGAGTTTGGGGGAGTCCACTCTAGTCAATCAACTAATCAATCACCAATCCCGGTGTGAAGATGTGTTATGGATTCGGGGTGTATAATCTTTCTAGTTTCTGGGGCCTATCACAGTAATCTTTAGATTCGAGGTGAGTTGCAGTGATTAAACTAAACACCTATTTTCAGGGCTATTTAATCTAATCAAAGATAAAAATTGATTATAACTTGACCCTGAGCATGAAACCATTATTTCTAACTGTTTTCTATGCCTATTCAATCTTCGTCTTTCCAATTCAAAATAACAAACTTTCAATCCGATATTAAGAATCTAAACCAAGAAAAAGAAGATCAACCAATAACTATGACATACGATATACGAAGATTAAACGATTTAAAGAAAACTTCACACCGAGATTGCATTCATAATCAATCAAAAAACATCAAGTATATCCCCCAAACAAAGGGATTTAGCTACTCATAATAACGGAAAATAACAATACTAAAACTGAATTCAAATTGAAAGACATAAAGTAAATAGATATAACCGAGTTTTCGAAGTGGTAGAATCAATCTCTTCGTTGTCACTTGATTCGATCTTCTTCTCATCTTCAATCACTCTTACAAAAATCTAAACCAAAGTCTCACTGGCTAAAACTAACAACAAGCTGTAAAAAACGTTGAATGAAATCTTGACTTTTTCCAGTCCCCCTTCTCAACGGCAGGGTGGAGCCCTTTTATAATTTTGAGCTAGGGCACGAGACGCTGGCAGCGTCCCATGAGGCGCTGGCCGCGTCTGGTCTCTCCGTCCTTTTATTCCGTGGTTGGGCGCTGCAGCGTGAATTCTAACTTTGGCAGCATCCGAAGTTTTCTTCACATGTCGAACTCTCTGCCAGGGGCGTTGGCAGCGTCAGTCAAGGCGCTGGCAACATGCGCCTTCTTCGCCCAAGATTTGGGCCGGGCCACGCGGCTGGGCTGCTTCTTCTTTTATTTCTTCTTTCCATCAACTCTTTTTCTAATTTCTTCTCATTTTTCTCCCTTTTTCCTCCAATTCTTCATGCTTTTGATTGAATTTCCATTTATCCCTACAAAAGATACCAATCCCGCAACCAAGTGAAGAAATCACATAATTTGGTGTAAAAAGTGGAATTTAAGGTATTAATAGCATGGAATACAAATGTTTGAGCCCTAGTAAATACTATAAAGTAACCGCTTATCAAATCCCCCCCATGCTTACCTCTTGCTTGCCCTCAAGCAAGTCAGACTCAAAAACAGGAGGAAGGGCTTAAACAATAAAAAATGGACTAATTAAGGAGAAAGAGAAACGACAAGGGTTAATATTAAGGTTAAAAACAAAAGTAAAAATCCCCTCAGGCTAACCAATTAGACACATCAATCATCAGGCAAACACCAAGATCAATCTGGAAGAGAACAAAACTAGTACAAACACAGAGAGAATGAAGTTTTCGAAACCAAAGAAAGAGAACAAGTACTTTAGATGCGAAAAATAGCAAACAGTCTTAAGATGAATGCAAATATGCGCGGTTGGTTATGAACGTAGGTCAGTCGAAGAGCAAACCTCACTTTAGGATAGAATTGAACACTCTAACACTCAATTTTAAACATATATGTGGGTTTTCTCTTACTCAGACCAAAAGGAGCGACCTACCATAGGCTTGGTAAGAATCTCGCTCTCCACCTTTATTATGCAAGTACACAAATGACAATCAAGAGGACTTTCAGGGTTGTAACGAGGCTCAAGTTAAGGTATAGGAGTGATAAAATTTGGGTATGAGGAGCTCAAGAGCCATGCTTGGAATCACTCTCATAAAATATCACTCTTAGCTCGCATACTTGCCAAAAGAAAGCAAGGATTCGCCCTACTCCTTTATCAATAACAAATACCGCATCAAATTGACAACCGGGTCAAAAGCTTTAAGAACTTTCAATTGAGTCTCCCTAATCACCCTTTTCTTTTTGGAATCGTTTCTCTTTTTTTTTTGGCTCAATATTTCTACTACTCTTTTTGGTGGGTTATAAAGGAAGAAGAAAACATATAGCCATAGCTTTGATCTCAATATATGACAGAAGAATAACACAAACCAAACGTTAACTCATGATGATTGGGAATATAATGTGTCCCAATTCAATCAAAGATCACAATCACTCCCCAACTTCTCAATTTCATTTGTAGGACACCGAACCAATCCTTCACTCCAAAAATGACGAACTCTCACAGCTCCAAGCAAGGCAAAGGGTAGGAATTATCACAGGCCAAGGCTTGTATCGTTAGGGTTTAATCACAAAAGAAGGATAAACAAAGGCTAGGCGGGGCTAAAGAGCGGAAATTATATTGTTAGGGAGGTTGTTTGGCTATGTAGTTTGATAAAATAAAAATGAATGCCTCAATCACTTTGTCACAGCGTGTAATGTAATGATGCAGTCTCAAGCAAGATGCAAAACAAGTTCTAGAGGTGCAGCTAGTGGTGGAGTTACTCACTCAAGAAATGAAAGGACCGATAAAAGTGATCAATCCATACCTTTGGTCATGTGGACTCACGGTATAAGGCTCAATCAACTAAACCTAGCCCAAAGATTTGTTGCACGCATATTTACACTTACTAAGATAGTCAAAGCTGTTAAGCACACCTTTCATAACTTTTCTCAAAATCAGGAAGATTTGCATAAATCAATTTCAAAAACTTTTAATTCTCAACCAAACTTCTCAAGGTGAAGCAAGACACACTGAAAGTCAAATTGGTTTACAAATCATGATTAAAGGTATTCCGGATTATTAATCCTAATCCTAACCTAATTTTTTTTATTGTTGTTTTCTTGTCTTTTCAAATTATTATTTTTAGCTTTTTCTGATATTTTTGATTTTGTTTTTGTGATTTTTCTAACTTTGGATAAATAGAAAAAGACAAACCAAAGGAAACTAAGAAAATAAAAGAAAAAAAATCTAGCATGCTCTAACTAATGCAACTAGGTGGATGCAAGATTTTTAAAAACTTTTAGAAAAAACTAAGAAGAAAACTTAGGAAGGAAAAACTAGAAACAATAAAAGAAAACACAAAAACTGAAAATTCAAACAAGTAAACACACTAAACACCGAAAAACAAGCATGAAATAAAAAAGAAAACGAAAAGAAAAACAAAGGAAATTCAAAGGAAAACAAAAGAAAAAGGAGAAAAATCAAAGAAAAGAAAATACACACAAAGTGGATAATTCCCCCCATGCTTAAACATTGTATTGTCCTCTATGCAGAAGACAATAGTGGTGAGGGAACGAGCGGAGCAGAGGATCAATCATCTTCGCTCGATGGGGATGGGGCGGTCGGGTTTTATGGTGGAGGAGGAGATTGGTGGAACATGGCCTCGATGAGGCGGGAAAACTGGGAGACGGACTCATCAAACGTGTGAAACGCACGTTGGATTGTTGTCTCATCTCAACTAGGTACTCCTGCATCTCATCAACGCGGCTCGGTACGGCCTATGGCGAGTTGGAGGTGACGGTAACGCGCCTCATGATCAATAGGAGGTTGTTGGGGTTGAGTGTCAGGCTGTTGTTTTGGCTCGAGCTGGACAAGGAGAATGAGAGGCATCCAAAGAAGGTTTGCTTCATTTTGCAAAGAAAGGTGGGGGTGAGGCAAGGGATACCTAACGTTGTTGGAGTAAATCCACAAGCAACGCTGGTCACTGTCAAATTTGCACATACCAAAGGAGCAACACTGGTCTCCATCAATATACATACTATGAGAGACACGATCAAGGGCGACCAAGGTCGGTCTAAAGCCAAATTGGCGGGCAAGGTGCGTGATGTAACCACCTATGGCTATCCCTATGGTGGATGAGATAGCAATGCTTGAAAGGTGTGCGGCGAATAGGGCGACCGGGTCAGCGTGGTTGTCAGCACGAAGCATGGAATATAACATATAGCAATAAGATTTGGTGGCCTTGTTAGAACTCCTGGGCCTTCCAAAGATGCCACATGAGAGGATGCGGTGAGCATACCTCAAAGCAGGGTTCCTAATGAGGGTGGAGGTTGAGTTACTAGGGTCCCAATCACCGACACCGGCTATCTCGCGAAAGAATCCCACCCCGTCCCAGTTCAAGGGAATAATGTGCGGGTCTCTACAAGTACGTTCAGGAAGATCAAAAACACGCGCAAACTTTGAAATAGTCATTTGTCTCACAATCTCGAGGAGTTGGAACCTAGCTATATGAGTTAACTGACCAGGGTTCAACAACCAAAGTACATCATCAAGCATTCCACACCCACGCAAGAAGTCCTCATGCAAGTATCTAGTGGGAATTTACGTACGTTTGGAGAGAGAATCGTACTTAGCCTTGATGTCCCCTTCAAAGTTGAAGGGGTTGCTACTTCGGGAGTCTCGTATTGGTGCGACCTTTTGTTTTCCTTTTTCAGCGGTCGTAGCGCGCTTTGCGTTTCCTACTTGTACTCCCACCTTCATCACCGATGGGAGGACCGGAGAAGTTGGCGTTCTTATTTCTCACCATCCTAAGGGTCAAAAACAGTATTTCCACCAAAACAATATCAAGGCATCAAAGAAGCGTGAAAACAATGGAATTTGACATAACCAAACTCCCCCATGATTGTTTGATGCCAAGAATAGAGATTTAAAACATTCTAACCTATAAAAATATCAAAAACAAAGCATGACACCAGTAGATTATCACCATCCCAAATCAATCGAAAAATCCTACTAAGTTACTACCACATTACTCATATAACATCCCCAACACAATAGAAACTCAATCTTGAGACAAATATAGAACAAATTCATTAAACTCCATCATTCCCTAATTCAAGAACTTAGCAGCAAAATAACTTGTAATCTTTGAACAAGAATGTGATATATCAAATAATTCCAACAAATTACCAAGTAATTCAAGAATCAAAAACAAGAACATATAATAATTACTTTCAATTATTATGATACAAGAGGGATATTGAGGATGTTTACCTTCTTGAAGTTATGAGTACAAAGATTGAAATCCTAGTGTGGAGTTGAGTGTGTGAGTTAGATGGGGGAAAAGAATAGCTAGGCTTGTAATCGTTTAAAAAAAAAACCACGTTTTGAATTATGAAAACAATCAAGCTTTTAGCTTTCCCCTTGAGTGTTCCGTGAGAACCTCGTTGATATCTTCTATTGTATCTTGGTTTGGCAACCAAGTGGTGAGGAAGAGCTTGTCTCTGAAACCTAGAAGGTGTTTCTGTAGCTAGGTGGAGGAACAAGTAGCCCTACGGTTTCTTCTTGTGGTGTTTCTGTATCAAGATTAATCCCTTGAACTATCCTAGTTACTTTTATCTATCTATCTTAGTTAGATAAACCCTAAGGCTTTCAACTCTCTTAAAATCTCCCTCCCAACGTCAACCCTCTCTCTCTCAATCCCTAATTCACGTCAACTCTCTCCTATCTCTTGCAATCAACGTCCCTCCCTCTTTTTATCTCAAACCTCTATCAAATCATCCTTCCCTCCACAAAGACCTCACGTCATTCCCAAATAGCCTTCCCTAATACTCGTTCATATTCCTCTCACAAACTCCATAAAGCTTCCATCTTTCTCAACCCTAAGCCATAATCCTTGACAAATCATTCAAACCTCTCAAAGACCCCATCTTCCTCACGTGAATCACCCCCACTTTTTCCCTAGTTCACGTGAAGCATCCCATATTCAGATTGGTTGCACGTCACTCTTGATGTGTAATTTATCAAGATCCAATATTTGATCCCATTATACATCGTAATTTTGTTATCAAAGCTTAGGTTTTCTTCTGTGCAACCCTAAACCCCACAAAACGCCACAAACACATTCCAATCCATCCACGCCCCAACCCAACGTCCCAAAGCAAAATCCCCATGTATGTTTCCTCATCCACCCAAAAACCTTTCATGGCTCACGAGATGTTCCTTATGAGAAGAGTTCTGAGTAATTCAATTGTTTTCGAAGATCAACAATAAGAGGTCATCTTTCACTCTCGTTGTATTTTCAAGGGAAAGGTTTGTTCTTTAATTGTAGATGGAGGAAGCCGCACCAATGTGGCGTCAACTACTATGGTTGACAAACTCCAACTAGAAACGAGTCCCCATCCAAAGCCATACAACATCAAGTGGCTCAATCAGGGTGAAGATTTACAAGTGACTCAACGGTGTTTGGTAAGCTTTTCCATTGGCAAATTTTATAAAGATTCCCTACGGTGTGACGGTTTGCCTATGGATGCTTGTCATATTCTGCTTGGAAGACCGTAATTATTTGACAGGAGTGTGATGCACAATGGAAGAGCTAATACATACACCTTCTTGTTCCAAAAGAAAAAGATAACCCTAGTCCCATTAAAAGCATCCAAACCATCCCAACCCAAGGAGAGTGATCCCAATCTCACCACTATGACATCTGAACGTCCTGAGTTTAGTGAGCATGAGGAGATCATTCCCTCAGACCTAAACACAAAACCTAGCCACAAAGAGCCACTTCATGAAAATCCTACCCACGAAAACCCTAGCCACAAGAATGCCACAAACGTCCACCCTCTCGTCACCAGCCCGTCAATTGGGACCACCCTCTCACGTGTTCCAAGAAGAGTTACCACCAGGATTGCCCCCCCCCCCCCCCAGCGTGATATTCATCACGAGGTTGGTCCTGTTCCTAGATCTATTGTGCATAACGAGTCTACATGTCACATGAACCCTAGTGAAACTCAAGAGGTTCAGAAGCAAATCAATGACCTTCAAACAAAGGGTATGATCAGGGAGGCCCTCAATCCATGCGCCATCCCTACCCCTGTGGTGAGCAAAGAAAGTTGGGAACCAACGTCTATGCATTAACAAGAGTCCAATCATGTACAGGTTCCCTAGAATTGAAGATCTAATGGACGAAGAAGGTTGTACCCAAGTCGTTTCAGAGACTGGTCCAAGAAGTGGGTACCTTGATCCAGTTCAAATTCAAGAAGGGGACACTGCTGTCAAAACTAACGGAGATCTCAATGAATGGTTAGTGAAGCATTTTGATCTAACTAATGCTCCCTCAATTTTTATAAGATTGATGACTCAGGTTTTGAAGCCTACTTTGGTGACATACTTGAGCATAAAAAGAGTGAGAAAGATCATATTTTTCACCTCCGGGTTGTTTTGGAGATCGTAGCTCACGAAAAGTTATATGGGAATCTATCCAAGAGCAACCTCTTCTTCAACGACATAGTCTCCCTTGGCTATCCACTTCCTACTGAAGTGATAAAGTTTGATAAAGAAAAGATCAAAGATATCAAGGAGAGGCCTACTCCAACTAGTATTCATGATGTTCGAAGCTACCCCGGCTTGGCCTCTTTCTGTAGGAGGTTTGTAAAGAATTTCAGTACTATTCTATCTTCTATGACCAAGCTATTGAAATCCATAGAGTTCTCATGGACTCTAGCTACCCAAAAAGCGCTCGACATCATCAAGGGTAAACTCTGCACTGCACCTGTCCTGGCCCTACCAAGCTTTGACAAGAAGTTTGAGGGTGTGTGTGATGCTTCTGGAGTTAGTATTGGAGTTGTTCTATCTCAAGAAGGTCAATCCTTAACTTAAGAAAATTCACTTAGCCTCAGTTCTACTTTTAGGGATCCTAGATTCATAAAAGATAATGGAGACCAGTCCTGCCCAATCAAAAAGACGATCCCTTTTCTCCAATCAAGTTTGAGGACAAACTTTTTCCAACAAGGGGGGATGATGTATTTCAGCTCACGCCTGATGAAACGCTGCTTAGACTAGGTCTCACTTTTGGGGACCCTAGGTTCATGGAAGGAAATTGAGATTTACAAAGCCTTGGGCTCGTATTTGGAGACCCCAGATTCATTGAAGAAGATGGAAACCCATCATCATTCCTCACGCCAAGCCCAATAAGAAAGGAGGCCCAATTCAACTACAAGGATGTAGGACGGGCCAAAGAAGAAGAATTTAGTGTTAAGGCCCAAAGGCCAATCCATATCTTGTGCTCCTTGTTCCAAGAGGACGTCCAAACGTCCTAAGAAGAGTTCAAGTTCACGTCTAAGGCCCAAGTACAAGTACAAAGCCGAAGTTGAACTTCACAGTTTTGACCACTTCAAAATGAATTTCACATTTTTGACCATTTCAGTTTGAAGTATACAGTTTTGGCCTTTTGGATTTAAACATCACATTTTTGGCATTTAGTTATCATTAGTGAGTTTTATATTTTATTTTTATTATTTCTAGTTGTGTGAGATGCCAAGTAATATATATAAACTTGGACATCAAGTTATAGGAGTCTAGAATAGTCTAGAATGATCTAGTATGTTCTAGAAGGAGTGTGATAGGCGTGTGGTTGATAGATTTGGCGCCAAGCTTGATAATCCTAGATTAGGTTGGCTTACTTTGTAACTAATCCATTTTGGATTAATAAAGCCAAGTCCTAGAAGGATTAATATTGTTGTGACCAACCCAACGTCCCAAAGCACAATCCCCATGTAAGTTTTCCTCATCCACCCAAAACCCTTTCATGGCTCACGAGATGTTCCTTATGATAAGAGTTCTTAGTAACTCAATTGTTTCTGATGATCAACAACAACGAGAGGCCATCTTTCACTCTTGTTGTACTATCAAGGGAAAGGTTTGATCTTTAATTATAGATAGAGGAAGCAGCGCAAATGTGGCGCCAACTACTATGGTGGACAAACTCCAGCTAGAAACGTGTCCCCATCCAAAGCCATACACCATCCAGTGGCTCACTCAGGGAGAAGATTTACAAGTGACTCAACGGTTTTTGGTAAGCTTTTCCATTGGCAAATTTTATAAAGATTCTCTATGGAATGACGGTTTGCCTATGGATGCTTGTCATATTCTACTTGGAAGACCGTTGTTATTTGACAGGAGTGTGATGCAAAATGGAATATCTAATACATACAACTTCTTGTTCCAAAACAAGAAGATAACCCTAGTCCCATTAAAAGCATCCAAACCATCCCGAATCCAAGGAGAGATCCAAATCTCACCACTATGACCACTGAACGTTCTGAGTGTGATATTCATCACGAGGTTGGTCCTGTTCCTAAATCTATTGTGCATAACAAGTCTACATGTCACATGAACCCTAGGTACACTCAAGAGGTTCAGAAGCAAATCAATGACCTTCAAACAAAGGGTATGATCAGGGAGGCCCTCAATCCATGTGCCATCCCTACCCACAGTGATGAGCGAAGAAAGTTGGGAACCAACGCCTGTGCATCAACAAAAATCCCATCAAGTACAGGTTTCCTAGAAAGGAAGATCTAATGGATGAATAAGGTGGTACCCATGTCCTTTCAGAGACTAGTCCAAGAAGTGGTTACCTTGATCCAATTCAAATTCAAGAAAGGGACACTGCTATCAAAACTAACGAAGATCTCTATGAATGGTTAGTCAAGCTTTTTCGTCTAACTAATGCTATGAGATTGATGACTCAGGTTTTAAAGCCCCTTATTGGCAAGTGTTTTGTCTACTTTGGTGACATACTTGAGCATAACAAGAGTGAGAAAGATCATATTTTTCACCTCCGGGTTGTTTTGGAGATTGTAGCTCACAAAAAGTTATATGGGAATCTGTCCAAGAGCAACCTCTTCATCAACGAAACAGTCTCCCTTGGCTATCCACTTTCGACTGAAGTGATCAATTTTGATAAATAAAAGATCAAAGCTATCAAGGAGAGGACTACTCCAACTAGTATTCATGATGTTCGAAGCTACCCCGGCTTGGCCTCTTTCTGTATGAGGTTTGTGAAGAATTTTAGTACTATTCTATCTCCTATGACCAAGCTATTGAAATCCATAGAGTTCTCATGGACTCTATCTGCCCAACAAGCGCTCGACATAATAAAGGATAAACTCTGCACAGCACCTGTCCTAGCCGTACCAAACTTTGACAAGATGTTAAAGGTTGTGTGTGATGGTCCTCGAGTTAGTATTAGAGTTGTTCTATCTCAAGAAGGCCATCCCTTAGCTTCAGAAAATTCACCTAGCCTCAGTTCTACTTTTGGGGATCCTAGATTTATAGAAGATAATGGAGACCAATCCTGCCCAATCAATAAGAAGATCCCTTTCCTCCAATCAAGTTTGTGGACAAACTTTTTTCAACAAGGGGGGAATGATGTATTTCAGCACACGCCTGATGTAACGCTACTTAGACTAGGTCTCACTTTTGGGGACCCTAGGTTCATGTAAGGAAATGGAGATATACAAAGCCTTGGGCTCGCATTTCGAGACCCTAGATTCATTGAAGAAGATGGAAATCCATCATCATTCCTCACGCCAAGCCCAATAAGAAAGGAGGCCCAATTCAACAACAAGGAGGTAGGACGGGCCAAAGGACAAGAATTTATTGTGGAGGCCCAAAGGGCAATCCATATCTTGTGCTCCTTGTTCCAAGAAGACGTCCAAACGTCCTAGGGAGAGTTCAAGTTCACGACCAAGGGCCAAGTACAAAGCCGAAGTTTAACTTCACAGTTTTGACCATTTCAAGATGAATTTCACATTTCTGACCATTTCAATTTGAAGTTCACAGCTTTGGCCTTTTGGATTTAAACTTCACATTTTTGGCTTTTAGTTATGATTAGTGAGTTTCATATTGTATTTTTATTATTTCTGGTTGTGTGACATGCCAATTAATATATATAAACTTGGACATCAAGTCATAGGAGTCTAGAATAGTCTAGAGTGATCTAGTATGTTCTAGGAGTAGAAGTGTGGTTGATAGATTTGGTGCCAAGCTTGATAATCCTAGATTAGGCTTGCTTAATTTGTAACTAATCCATCTTGGATTAGGAAAGCCAAGTCCTAGAAAGATTAATATTGTTGTGAACAACCCAACGTCTGAAAGCACAATCCCCATGTACGTTTTCCTCATCCACCCAAAACCCTTTCATGGCTCACGAGATGTTCCTTATGAGAAGAGTTCTTAGAAACTCAATTGTTTTTGAAGATCAACAACAACGAGAGGCAAACTCTTGTTCAACGAGAGTTCTTGGAAGACCGTGGTTATTTGACAGGAGTGTGATCCACAATGGAAGAGCTAATACACATACCTTCTTGTTCCAAAACAAGAAGATAACCCTAGTCCCATTAAAAGCATCCAAACTATCCCAACCCAAAGAGAGTGATCCAAATCTCACCACTATGACCACTGAACGTTTTGAGATTAGTGAGCTTGAGGAGATCATTCCCTCAGACCTAAACACAAAACCTAGCCACAAAGAGCCAGTTCACGAAAATCCTACCCACGAAAACCCTAGCCACAAGAATGCCACAAACGTCCGCCGACTCGTCACCGGCCCCTCAGTTGGAACCACCCTCTCATGTGTTCCAAGAAGAGCTTCCACCTGGATTTCCCTCCAAACGTGATATTCATCACGAGTTTGGTCCTGTTCCTAGATCTGTTGTGCATAACGAGTCTACATGTCACATGAACCCTAGTGACACTCAATAGGTTCAGAAGCAAATCAATGATCTTGAAACAAAGGGTATGATCAGGGAGGCCTTCAATCCATGCGCCATCCCTACCCGTGTGGTGACAAAGAAAGTTGGGAACCAACGTCTCTGCATCAACAAGAGTCCTATCAAGTACAGGTTTCCTAGAATTGAAAATCTAATAGACGAACAAGGTGGTACCCAAGTCGTTTTAGAGACTGGTCCAAGAAGTGGGTACCTTGGTCTGGTTCAAATCCAAGAACGGGACACCGCTATCAAAACTAAAGGAGATCTCTATGAATGGTTAGTCAAGCTTTTTGGTCTTACTAATGCTCCCTCAATTTTTATGAGATTGATGACTTAGGTTTTAAAGCCCCTTATTGGCAAGTGTGTTGTCTACTTTGGTGACATACTTGAGTATAACAAGAGTGAGAAAGATCATATTTTTCACCTCCGGGTTGTTTTGGAGATCGTAGCTCACAAAAAGTTATATGGGAATCTGTCCAAGAGCAACCTCTTCATCAACGAAACAGTCTCCCTTGGCTATCCACTTTCGACTGAAGTGATCAATTTTGATAAATAAAAGATCAAAGCTATCAAGGAGAGGCCTACTCCAACTAGTATTCATGATGTTCGAAGCTACCCCGGCTTGGCCTCTTTCTGTATGAGGTTTGTGAAGAATTTTAGTACTATTCTATCTCCTATGACCAAGCTATTGAAATCCATAGAGTTCTCATGGACTCTATCTGCCCAACAAGCGCTCGACATAATAAAGGATAAACTCTGCACAGCACCTGTCCTAGCCGTACCAAACTTTGACAAGATGTTAAAGGTTGTGTGTGATGGTCCTCGAGTTAGTATTAGAGTTGTTCTATCTCAAGAAGGCCATCCCTTAGCTTCAGAAAATTCACCTAGCCTCAGTTCTACTTTTGGGGATCCTAGATTTATAGAAGATAATGGAGACCAACCCTGCCCAATCAATAAGAAGATCCCTTTCCTCCAATCAAGTTTGTGGACAAACTTTTTTCAACAAGGGGGGAACGATGTATTTCAGCACACGCCTGATGTAACGCTACTTAGACTAGGTCTCACTTTTGGGGACCCTAGGTTCATGTAAGGAAATGGAGATATACAAAGCCTTGGGCTCGCATTTCGAGACCCTAGATTCATTGAAGAAGATGGAAATCCATCATCATTCCTCACGCCAAGCCCAATAAGAAAGGAGGCCCAATTCAACAACAAGGAGGTAGGACGGGCCAAAGGACAAGAATTTATTGTGGAGGCCCAAAGGCCAATCCATATCTTGTGCTCCTTGTTCCAAGAAGACGTCCAAACGTCCTAGGGAGAGTTCAAGTTCACGACCAAGGGCCAAGTACAAAGCCGAAGTTTAACTTCACAGTTTTGACCATTTCAAAATGAATTTCACATTTCTGACCATTTCAATTTGAAGTTCACAGCTTTGGCCTTTTGGATTTAAACTTCACATTTTTGGCTTTTAGTTATGATTAGTGAGTTTCATATTGTATTTTTATTATTTCTGGTTGTGTGACATGCCAATTAATATATATAAACTTGGACATCAAGTCATAGGAGTCTAGAATAGTCTAGAGTGATCTAGTATGTTCTAGGAGTAGAAGTGTGGTTGATAGATTTGGTGCCAAGCTTGATAATCCTAGATTAGGCTTGCTTAATTTGTAACTAATCCATCTTGGATTAGGAAAGCCAAGTCCTAGAAAGATTAATATTGTTGTGAACAACCCAACGTCTGAAAGCACAATCCCCATGTACGTTTTCCTCATCCACCCAAAACCCTTTCATGGCTCACGAGATGTTCCTTATGAGAAGAGTTCTTAGAAACTCAATTGTTTCTGAAGATCAACAACAACGAGAGGCAAACTCTTGTTCAACGAGAGTTCTTGGAAGACCGTGGTTATTTGACAGGAGTGTGATCCACAATGGAAGAGCTAATACACATACCTTCTTGTTCCAAAACAAGAAGATAACCCTAGTCCCATTAAAAGCATCCAAACTATCCCAACCCAAAGAGAGTGATCCAAATCTCACCACTATGACCACTGAACGTTTTGAGATTAGTGAGCTTGAGGAGATCATTCCCTCAGACCTAAACACAAAACCTAGCCACAAAGAGCCAGTTCACGAAAATCCTACCCACGAAAACCCTAGCCACAAGAATGCCACAAACGTCCGCCGACTCGTCACCGGCCCCTCAGTTGGAACCACCCTCTCATGTGTTCCAAGAAGAGCTTCCACCTGGATTGCCCTCCAAACGTGATATTCATCACGAGTTTGGTCCTGTTCCTAGATCTGTTGTGCATAACGAGTCTACATGTCACATGAACCCTAGTGACACTCAATAGGTTCAGAAGCAAATCAATGATCTTGAAACAAAGGGTATGATCAGGGAGGCCTTCAATCCATGCGCCATCCCTACCCGTGTGGTGACAAAGAAAGTTGGGAACCAACGTCTCTGCATCAACAAGAGTCCTATCAAGTACAGGTTTCCTAGAATTGAAAATCTAATAGACGAACAAGGTGGTACCCAAGTCGTTTTAGAGACTGGTCCAAGAAGTGGGTACCTTGGTCTGGTTCAAATCCAAGAACGGGACACCGCTATCAAAACTAAAGGAGATCTCTATGAATGGTTAGTCAAGCTTTTTGGTCTTACTAATGCTCCCTCAATTTTTATGAGATTGATGACTTAGGTTTTAAAGCCCCTTATTGGCAAGTGTGTTGTCTACTTTGGTGACATACTTGAGTATAACAAGAGTGAGAAAGATCATATTTTTCACCTCCGGGTTGTTTTGGAGATCGTAGCTCACAAAAAGTTATATGGGAATCTGTCCAAGAGCAACCTCTTCATCAACGAAACAGTCTCCCTTGGCTATCCACTTTCGACTGAAGTGATCAATTTTGATAAATAAAAGATCAAAGCTATCAAGGAGAGGCCTACTCCAACTAGTATTCATGATGTTCGAAGCTACCCCGGCTTGGCCTCTTTCTGTATGAGGTTTGTGAAGAATTTTAGTACTATTCTATCTCCTATGACCAAGCTATTGAAATCCATAGAGTTCTCATGGACTCTATCTGCCCAACAAGCGCTCGACATAATAAAGGATAAACTCTGCACAGCACCTGTCCTAGCCGTACCAAACTTTGACAAGATGTTAAAGGTTGTGTGTGATGGTCCTCGAGTTAGTATTAGAGTTGTTCTATCTCAAGGCCATCCCTTAGCTTCAGAAAATTCACCTAGCCTCAGTTCTACTTTTGGGGATCCTAGATTTATAGAAGATAATGGAGACCAACCCTGCCCAATCAATAAGAAGATCCCTTTCCTCCAATCAAGTTTGTGGACAAACTTTTTTCAACAAGGGGGGAACGATGTATTTCAGCACACGCCTGATGTAACGCTACTTAGACTAGGTCTCACTTTTGGGGACCCTAGGTTCATGTAAGGAAATGGAGATATACAAAGCCTTGGGCTCGCATTTCGAGACCCTAGATTCATTGAAGAAGATGGAAATCCATCATCATTCCTCACGCCAAGCCCAATAAGAAAGGAGGCCCAATTCAACAACAAGGAGGTAGGACGGGCCAAAGAAGAAGAATTTATTGTGGAGGCCCAAAGGCCAATCCATATCTTGTGCTCCTTGTTTCAAGAAGACGTCCAAACGTCCTAGGGAGAGTTCAAGTTCACGACCAAGGGCCAAGTACAAAGCCGAAGTTTAACTTCACAGTTTTGACCATTTCAAGATGAATTTCACATTTCTGACCATTTCAATTTGAAGTTCACAGCTTTGGCCTTTTGGATTTAAACTTCACATTTTTGGCTTTTAGTTATGATTTGTGAGTTTCATATTGTATTTTTATTATTTCTGGTTGTGTGACATGCCAATTAATATATATAAACTTGGACATCAAGTCATAGGAGTCTAGAATAGTCTAGAGTGATCTAGTATGTTCTAGAAGGAGTGTGATATGGAATTTTTATTATTTATTATTTCATATTGTATTTTTATTATTTATTATTTCTGGTTGTGTGACATGCCAATTATTTTGTAACTAATCCATCTTGGATTAGGAAAGCCAAGTCCTAGAAGGATTAATATTGTTGTGACCAACCCAACGTCCCAAAGCACAATCCCCATGTACGTTTTCCTCATCCACCCAAAACCCTTTCATGGCTCACGAGATGTTCCTTTTGAGAAGAGTTCTTAGTAACTCAATTGATTCTTGAAGATCAACAACAACGAGAGGCCATCTTTCACTCTCGTTGTACTATCAAGGGAAAGGTTTCTTCTTTAATTATAGATGTACTATGGTGGACAAACTCCAGCTAGAAACGAGTCCCCATCCAAAGCCATACACAATCCAGTGGCTCAATCAGTGCGAAGATTTACAAGTGACTCAACGGTGTTTTGTAAGCTTTTCCATTGCCAAATTTTATAAAGATTCTTTATGGTGTGACGTTTTGCCTATGGACGCTTGTCATATTCTACTTGGAAGACCGTTGTTATTTGCTAGGAGTGTGATGCACTATGGAAGAGCTAATACATACACCTTCTTGTTCCAAAACAAGATTATAACCCTAGTCCCATTAAAAGCATCCAAACCATCCCAACCCAACGAGAGTGATCCGCATCTCACCACTATGACCACTGAACGTCCTGAGTTTAGTCAGCATAAGGAGATCATTCCCTCAGACCTAAACAAAAAACCTAGCCACAAAGAGCCACTTCACAAAAATCCTACCCACGAAAACCCTAGCCACAAGAATGCCACAAACGTCCACCCTCTCGTCACCAGCCCCTCAATTGGAACCACCCTCTCATGTGTTCCAAGAAGAGTTACCACCATGATTGCCCCCCCCCCCAGCGTGATATTCATCACGAGGTTGGTCCTGTTCTTAGATCTATTGTGCATAACAAGTCTACATGTCACATGAACCCTAGTGACGCTCAAGAGGTTCAGAAGCAAATAAATGACCTTCAAACAAAGGGTATGATCAGGGAGGCCCTCAATCCATGCGCCATCCCTACCCACTGTGATGAGCAAAGAAAGTTGGGAACCAACGCCTGTGCATCAACAAGAGTCCCATGAAGTACAGGTTTCCTAGAATTGAAGATCTAATGGACGAACAAGGTGGTACCCAAGTCGTTTCAGAGACTGGTCCAAGAAGTGGGTACCTTGATCCAGTTCAAATTCAAGAAGGGGACACTACTATCAAAACTAACGGAGATCTCTATGAATGGTTAGTCAAGCTTTTCGGTCTAACTAATGCTCCCTCAATTTTTATGAGATTGATGACTCAGGTTTTGAAGCCCTTATTGGCAAGTGTGTTGTCTACTTTGGTGACATACTTGAAAATAACAAGAGTGAGAAAGATCATATTTTTCATCTCCCGATTGTTTTGGAGATCGTAACTCACGAAAAGTTATATGGGAATCTGCCCAAGAGCAAGCTCTTCATCAACGACAAAGTCTCCCTTGGCTATACACTTTCGACTGAAGTGATCAAGGTTGATGATGAAAAGGTCAAAGCTATCAAGGAGAGGCCTACTCCAACTAGTATTCATGATGTTTGAAGCTACCCTGGCTTGGCCTCTTTCAGTAGGAGGTTTGTGAAGAATTTCAGTACAATTCTATCTCCTATGACCAAGCTATTGAAATCCAAGGAGTTCTCATGGACTCTAGCTACCTAACAAGTGCTCGTCATCATCAAGGATAAACTCTGCACTGCACTTGTCCTAGCCCTACCAAGCTTTGACAAGAAGTTTGAGGGTGTGTATGATGCTTCTAGTGTTAGTATTGGAGTTGTTCTATCTCAAGAGGGTCGTCCCTTAGCTTATGAAAATTCACCTAGCCTCAGTTCTACTTTTGGGGATCCTAGATTCATAGATGATAATGGAGACCAGCCCCGCCCAATTAATAAGAAGATCCATTTCCGCCAATCAAGTTTGTGGACAAACTTTTTCCAACAAGGGGGGAATGATGTATTTCAGGTCACGCCTGTTGTAACCTTGCCTAGACTAGGTTTCACTTTTGGGGACCCTAGGTTCATAGAAGGAAATGGAGATTTACAAAGCCTTGGGCTCGCCTTTGGAGACCCCAGATTCATGGAAGAAGATAGAAATCCATCATCATTCCTCACGCCAAGCCCAATAAGAAAGGAGGCCCAATTCAACTAGAAGGAGGAAGGACGGGCCAAAGCAGAAGAGTTCCTTGTGGAGGCCCAAAGACCAATCCATATCTTGTGCTCCTTGTTCCAAGAGGACGTCCAAACGTCCTAGGGAGAGTTCAAGTTCACGTCCGTGGCCCAAGTACAAAGCCGAAGTTGAACTTCACAGTTTTGACCATTTCAAGATGAATTTCACTTTTCTAACTATTTCAGTTTAAAGTTCACAGTTTTGGCCTTTTGGATTTAAACATCACATTTTTTGCATTTAGTTATCATTCGTGAGTTTTATATTGTATTTTTTTTATTTCTATTTGTGTGAGATGCCAAGTAATATATATAAACTTGGACATCAAGTCATAGGAGTCTAGAATAGTCTAGAATGATCTAGTATGTTCTAGAAGGAGTGTGATAGGCGTGTGGTTGATAGATTTGGCGCCAAGCTTAATAATCCTATATTAGGTTGGCTTATTTTGTAACTAATCCATCTTGGATTAGGAAAGTGATGTATACTTGATATCCATATACATCAAGGTCATGAAGAAAGACATCAAATACACATCATGGGAACCAAATACAAGCTTATATGGGAGAAGAGCTTCAATCACTCTCATCACTCTCAATAATGAATGACTTCATCAAGTGTAATTCGATACTTTGCTCTATAACTCAAGATCTATGAAGCTATTGGGAAAGTCATCTTGGAGCCAAAGATAGATCATTCAAAGAGCTTTCAAATGGTTTTTGAATCTTGAAGATTGGAGAAGAATTGAGCAAGATATCAATGTTTCTTTCTAACTATGTACATTTTGATTCTTTATTATGTAATATTTGTAATAGATGATGTAAGCTAGAAAACCATTGTATTCTTGATATAGTGCACGTTCAAAGGGCTTAGGAACACTATAAATAGACCCTTTGGGAGGCCTTTGTATTCATTCAATCATTCACAAAAATAATACAAAGTAAAGGCATCATGCTTTTGTGTTCTCTCAAGCATTTGCTAGAATTGATTCTTCTTGAGGGAAGAATCGTCCAAATCTCTTCTTCTATTCCATGCTTGGCTAGCTTGGTTGGTGATAGGAAGAATTTAGACATCATTGTCGGTCTACCAAGAACTCAGAGAAGTAAAGATTCAATCATGGTAGTCGTTGATTGGTTTTCGAAGATGGCACACTTCATTCCATGCCATACAACCTATGATGCTACTAAGGTTGCAAATCTATACTTTGAAGAAGTAGTGATGTTGCTTGGTATTCCAAAGACTATAGTGAGTGATAGAGATTCGACGTTCCTTAGTCATTTTTGGCTAACATTGTGGAAGAAGCTAGCCAAGCAAGGAATAGAAGAAGAGATTTGGACGATTCTTCCCTCAAGAAGAAACGAATCTAGCAAACGCTAGAGATAACTCAAAAGCATGTAGCCTTTAGAAGTTTAGTTTGTATTATTTTGTGAATGATTGAATGTGTTTACACAAGGCCTCCCAAAGGGTCTATTTATAGTACTAGAGGACCCTTTAGGCGTGCACTTACATCAAGAATACAAGGGTTTCTAGCTTACATCATCTATTACAAATATGACATCATAAAGAATCAAAATGTACATAGCTAGAAAGAAACATTGATATCTTGCTCAATTCTTCTCCAATCTTCAAGATTCAAAATCCATTTGAAAGCTCTTTGAATGATCTATCTTTGCCTCCAGGATGACTTTCCCAATAGCTTTATGGATCTTGAGTTATAGAGCAAAGTATTGAATTGCACTTGATGCAGTCATTCGTTAGTGACAAAGATGAGAGTGATTGTAGCTCTTCGTCCATGTAAGCTTGTATTTGGTTCCCTTGATGTGTATTTGGGACCAAATATACATCATTCCCCCATAGTTGAGAAGAGTTTGTCCTCAAACTAGGAAGTTCTTCTCCTCCTTCAAAGTATGGCTTAAGATCACTCACATTAAAGGTACAACTACCTTTATAATCTTCACCAAGTGGGAGTTTGTATGCATTATCACCAATCCTTTCTAGAACTTCATAAGGACCATCACCTCTTGGTGCTAATTTCCTTTTCCTTTTCGTAGGAAATCTTTCTTTCTTCAAGTGAATCCAAACAAGATCTCCCGGTTCAAATACAACCTTCTTCATTGTTCTATTCACTTTACTTGCCACATCTTGTGTATACTTCAATATTTTCTCACGAACTTCTTGATGTAGCTTCTTAATTTCTTCCACCCTTTTGTTAGCTTCAAAGTCAAACTTTGTTGATGTAGAAATAGGTGTAAGATCCATCGCTTGGAGAGGATTCCTTCCATTAAGAACTTGAAATGGTGATAAACCCGTGGCTTTGCTTGGACTTCTATTAAAAGCAAACTCAGCATGACATAGAAGAGTATCCCACCCTTTCTTGTCTTTACTAACCAATGCTCGAAGTAAAGCTCCAAAAGTACGATTTATAACTTTGGTTTGTCCATCCGTTTGTGGATGACATGCGGTGCTAAACTTCAACTTTGTACCAAGCTTCTTCCACAATGTTAGCCAAAAATGACTAAGGAACTTCGAATCTCTATCACTCACCATAGTCTTTGGAATACCATGCAACCTCACTACTTCTTCAAAGTATAGATTTGCAACCTTAGTAGCATCATAGGTTGTATGGCATGGAATGAAGTGTGCCATCTTCGAAAACCTATCAACGACTACCATGATTGAATCCTTGCTTCTTTGAGTTCTTGGTAGACCCACAATGAAGTCTAAACTCACATCTTCCCAAGGACTATGTGGAATAGGCAATAGAGTGTACAAGCCTTGTGGTAATGCATGAGCTTTTGAGATATTACACATATTACACCTCTTGACCATATGCTCAACATCCTTGATCATGCTAGGCCAAAAATAATGCTCTTTCATCATCAAATAAGTCTTCTCAATGCCAAAATGACCAGCCAATGACCGTCCATGGACTTCCATAATAAACAACTCACGAATACTACTTCTTGGAATGCATAGTTGATTTCCCTTAAAAAGAAATCCATGCTCAATATGAAAGAGTTGGTGGGGATGCTTCTTGCATAGCTCATATATCTCCTTGAAATCTTTGTAATATTTGATACCATATGATGTATATTTGATAGCCATATACATCAAGGTCATCAAGGATGACATCAAATACACATCATGGGAACCAAATACAAGCTTATATGGGAGAAGAGCTTCAATCACTCTCATCACTCTCAATAATGAATGCCTTCATCAAGTGCAATTCGATACTTTGCTCTATAACTCAAGATCTATGAAGCTATTGGGAAAGTCATCTTGGAGCCAAAGATAGATCATTCAAAGATCTTTCTAATGGTTTTTGAATCTTGAAGATTGGAGAAGAATTGAGCAAGATATCAATGTTTCTTTCTAGCTTTGTACATTTTGATTCTTTATGATGTAATATTTGTAATAGATGATGTAAGCTAGAAATCCTTGTTATCTTGATATAGTGAGCGTCCAAAGGGCCTAGGAGTACTATAAATAGACTCTTTGGGAGGCCTTTGTATTCATTCAATCATTCACAAAATAATACAAAGTAAAGGCATCATGCTTTTGTGTTCTCTCTATCATTTGCTTGAATCGATTCTCTTGAGGGAAGAATCGTCCAAATCTCTTCTTCTATTCCTTGCTTGGCTAGCTTGGTTGGTGATAGGAAGAGTTGAAGATCTTCTTGAAGTGGTGTGTCTATATCTTCAAGAGTTTCTCAAGCCATATCAAATCAATCTGTACATTCCATTGAATCCTTTTGATTTCTGTCTTGTTTCATTCATTCGTTTGATCCTTAATTATTTAGAGAGGAAGATTCTTATCTTTGTTCATAAAGATCCTGATTTTTGTGTGTAATGAGATCTCTTTGATCCCATTATATATGAAAAGTGGTATCAGAGCTTAGGAGATTGATTCTCTTAGTTCTTGCACCATCTTTCTACAATCTTTCCATCACAAATCCATCCCCCACAATCCTCCATTACACGTCCCCCACGAAACTCCACAAAGAACCCCTAAACCCAAACACAATCTAGCCTAAACACATCCCATCTCTTGTCCCTACACCCTAGCCCCAAACCGTGAGTTTCTTTTTGATCTTTTGCTATCAAGATTGATGGAAAGTGTAAGTACTCCAACAAATCAGTCCACGACGTCCCAAGAGGATGTAGAATTGATGAAGCAAAAGATCACCTATCTCACCGACCAATTGAAGAGATACATACATCTCCAACATAGGGTGATCCGTGAAGATAATGAATCTCATGATGAAGAAGAGGACATATGAAGTAGACGTCCAAGAAGGGAGGAAAGATTTGATTTCAAGGTGGAGATTCCGGAGTTTGATGGTAATCTTGATCCTGAAAACTTTTTAGATTGGATGCAAACTATTGAAAGAGTTTTTGATCTTAAAGAAGTACATGATGAAAAGAAAGTGAAGTATGTGGCACTAACGTTGCGCAAGCATGCGTCCGTTTGGTTGACAAATTTACAAAAGAAGAGGCAAGCTAAGGGCAAGGACAAGATTCGGACATGGAGTAAGATGAAAAGCAAGTTGCAAGGAAAGTTTCTACCACCAAGTTATCTCCAAGATAACTACTACAAGTTGTAACGATTGGTTCAAGGAAGTAGAACCGTGGAGGAGTATACAAAAGAGTTTGAGCACCTACTTTGGCGTTGTGATCTCCAAGAAAATGAACCCTCAAACTTTGGTACGTTACTTGTTTGGTCTTAATGATTGGATTCGTAATATTGTTGAATTACTTTCCTATGAATCTTTGGATATTGAGTTCTTTGGCCTCGAAAGTTGAAAGGCAAAGAAAAGAAAGAGGAAAAGAGACCATGACAAAGTACCAGACATCCTACAAACAATCCCAACCTACACGTCCATACACTCCCTCAATACCTACAAAACAACCCTATAACAAAGCACCACAAAATCAGCCCCCATCCATCCCTAAACCCCACGTCCAAAAAACCCTTTTCCAAAGAGATGTTGTCATTGCCAAAGTTTAGGTCACATTGATTTGGAGTGTCCTAACAAGAAAGAAGTGTCTTCGGTTGAGTACCAAACGTATGATAATGAATTATTTGAGGAGGAAAATGTAGTAGAAGAGGAGTATGTAGAAGAGTGGCTTATGGCAAGGAGAGCCTTGAAAGAAGTATGTGTGCCGAATGAACATCAACAAAGAGAGTGCAAGATCTCTCATTGTACCAACAAAGGAGAAGTATGTTCATTGATCAAAGAAGGAGAAAGTTGTGCCTTCTATGGTTACATTGACGCCCCTACAACAATGATCCACACGTTAAACTTGGAGAGCTATTCACGCCCTACACAATGGCTAAGCCATGACAAAGACATTCATGAGGATCCAAGAAGTTTAGTAAGTCTTTCTATTGGCAAGAATTATAAAGATTCATTATGGTGTGATATTATTCCTATGGATGCTTGTCATATTTTGTTGGGAAGACCATGGTTGTTTGATAGGAGTGTCATACATGATGGGAGAGCCAACACTTATACTCTCACCCTCAATCGAAAGAAGATCACTTTGACACCTCTAGCACCATCTTCTATCTCTCGGCCTAAGGAGAATGAAAGCAACATCATGACATTTATGAAGGTGGAATATCATGAGTATGAAGAGCATAAGAGTCTTATTCTTGCAAACTTGGAGGAAAGCAAAACGCCACCAAGCAACCATCCATTCTTGAATTCTCTTTTGGAGCGATTCTCTCATATGTTCCCTAAGAAGATGCCTCATGGGTTACCACCAAAATGAGAGATTCAACACAAAATAGATCATAAAGGAGCCGATGCTTTATGAAGGAGGTATATGTTGGTTCATATACTTGAATCTAGAGTGCTTGGACTTGAGCTGATGGAGACCATCCAGCAAGTCCAGCAACAGCACAAGTGTCACCCGCAAGTTTAGACCAGGGAGAGGAGGATGATCTAGCAACAGCAATAGCTCAAGCAACTTCTTCATCATCTTCATCACCCAAGGAGGATCAAGCGGCTTGACCAGCCAAAGACCACAAGCTTTGCTAAACCACACTCAAGAATCATTGGAACATTTCCAGAAATGAAGCTTCCATCCAATTTCAACAATGCGGAGTTCTACAGCAACCATCAGCCCACCAACTTCATCCATCCAGACTTGCTACACCTTGGTAAGGCAAGTCCCGCCAAGACCACTCATCCCACCAAAGATCGCCATCCAGTCAATTTCGGTTCCCAAAGATAAATACCCAAGCAGGCCTCTTTCTCAATTATGTATCTATGAATTGAGTGAGATTCAGTACAAGTTCCCCAGAAGTTTTTTGTTCCTTGAGATGCATTCTCCCAGGGACAAGTCAAGTCCCAGCATGTTCAAGTAAGAAAGCATCAAGTTACAGGCACCAGAACAAGCAACCCTGCGAGGCTGTTTGTTATCAGTTTTTCCAAAATCCCAGTCCTATGGCTAACTTATTTTGATGCAGCTACAATGAGGGTTAACTAAGTCCTTTCCAGCCTTCCTTAAGCTATTGAGGTTATATCTAGCTTAAGAAAGCCCGGGAAAGTTACTGTGATAACTTAGTTTTACCCCTCAGCTAGGAAAGGTTCTGATTGGCTAAAATTGCCAACCCTTGGGAGTTTGGTCCAATCAGAAGCAAGCTTTGTTTTTATTTTCATTTTCAATTGTATTCGGGTGATATTAGCTAGACTAAGATGTAATATAATGTATTTGATTTAGTTCTGCAGCTAGCTTAGAATGGAGATTAGCAGGTTGCTTAAATTAAGTGCCTCTAATCAAACTGCTTTAGATTAGTTATATATAGTAATGTATTCAGCTGCTTAAGAACACAAAAAGTGATATTTCAATAGCATTCTAAGTGCCATAGTTGAGCCTCTCGTTTGTGAGTGTCAGTAAACTCTCAAAATTGGTTAAATCTACTTCAGTTCCAGTAGCTGGCAAGCCTGGTGGTGTGTGTAGAGCTTGATTACTTCAATGGTGGTGTGTCTGTAGCTGTTGAGATAACTAAGTCCCTGCCCTTGTGATCATTATGTTGTGTGTCTGTATCAGATTGAGCATAAGTCTATCCTTTTAATTCCTTATTGGGTTGTCATCCATTCCAGCTAATTGCATCCAATTAGCTGTGTTTTAAAGCCTCGGCTGCAAGTGTGTTTCTGTGTGGTATACTGTAAGTTCCATAATCTGATCTTTCGGAGCTTGCATACATCATGAGCATATCAAAGCATTATATGAGGAGGATGAAGATTTCAAAGAAGTTTATGACGTATGTAAGAAGCATCCCCACCAACTCTTTCATATTGAGCATGGATTTCTTTTTAAGGGAAATCAATTATGCATTCCCAAGAGTAGTATTCGAGAGCTAGTGATATTGGAAATGCATGGAGGATCTCTATTTGATCATTTGGGTATTAAGAAGACGCATTTCAAGATGAAAGAGTATTATTTTTGGCCTTGTATGATCAAGGATATTGAGTATGTAATCAAACGTTGCAATGCTTGTGATCTTTCTAAAGCTCATGAAGATATCAACTTGAATCTCATTGTTGAAATTCAAAGAAGTCAAGAGGCTATAGTCGTTGATGATCATTCAAAGATGGATCGTTTCATACTATGTCATATTACTTATGATGAAGGCAAAATTGTGAAACTATACGTTGAAGTTCTGAAGTTACATGGAATTTCTACATCCATGGTGAATAATCGAGAATCAAAGTCCTATAATGTCAATGGGTTATTTTGGAAGAAGTTGAAGAAGTTTAGTAAAGGAGTCTATGATGACTTCAAAGCCTTTAAGAAGAGAGCTTGTAATCTCTTGGGAAGAAGCAAGGCGAACATAAGAGTTGATGCTCACAACACTTATGGAAAGGTCTCTTACAAGAAGAAAGTGAAGCTTATAAGAGAAGGGCCATATGATCACTTACAAGTGATTTGAAGTCATATTCATGGAGAAGAAATGCTCAAAGTTTGAGGACAAACTTCTTCAACCGGGGGAGTATGATGTATATTTGATAGCCATATACATCAAGGTCATCAAGGAAGACATCAAATACACATCATGGGAACCAAATACAAGCTTATATGAGAGAAGAGCTTCAATCACTCTCATCACTCTCAATAATGAATGACTTCATCAAGTGCAATTCGATACTTTGCTCTATAACTCAAGATCTATGAAGCTATTGGGAAAGTCATCTTGGAGCCAAAGATAGATCATTCAAAGAGCTTTCTAATGGTTTTTGAATCCTGAAGATTGGAGAAGAATTGAGCAAGATATCAATGTTTCTTTCTAGCTTTGTACATTTTGATTCTTTATGATGTAATATTTGTAATAGATGATGTAAGCTAGAAATCCTTGTTATCTTAATATAGTGCACGTCCAAAGGGCCTAGGACTACTATAAATAGACCCTTTGGGAGGCCTTTGTATTCATTCAATCATTCACAAAATAATACAAAGTAAAGGCATCATGCTTCTATGTTCTCTCTAGCATTTGCTAGAATCGATTCTCTTGAGGGAAGAATCGTCCAAATCTCTTCTTCTATTCCTTGCTTGGCTAGCTTGGTTGGTGATAGGAAGTGTTGAAGATCTTCTTGAAGTGGTGTGTCTATATCTTCAAGAGTTTCTCAAGCCATATCAAATCTATCATTCGTTCATCAATTGGTACATTCCATTGAATCCTTTTGATTTCTATCTTATTTCATTCATTCGTTTGATCCTTAAGAACTTAGAGAGGAAGATTCTTATCTTTGTTCATAAAGATCCTGATTTTCGTGTGTAATGAGATCTCTTTGATCCCATTATACATCAGAAAGCCAAGTCCTAGAAGGATTAATATTCTTGTAACCAACTCCCCTTAGGATAAGGAGTTCTAATCCAAGGAGGATAAGGTTGTTATAGGCGTCTAGTAGTAGGTGTCCTTGGCTTGCACGCAAAGTTAGGAGTCCTAGGCTGTCCAGGACTGAGTCAACTATAAATGGCTAGGCTTGTAATCGTTTCAAAAAACCCCATTTTGAATTATGAATACAATCAAGCTTTTAGCTTTCCCCTCGAGTGTATCGTGAGAACCTCGTTAATCTCTTCTATTGTATCTTGGTTTGGCAACCAAGTGGTGAGGAAGAGCTTGTCTCTGAAACCTAGAAGGTGTTTCTGTAACTAGGTGGAGGAACAAGTAGCCCTAGGGTTTCTTCTTATGGTGTTTCTATATCAAGATAGATCCCTTGAACTATCCTGGTTACTTTTATCTATATATCTTAGTTAGATAAACCCTAAGGCTTTCAACACTCTCAAAATCTCCCTCCCGACGTCAACCCTCTCTCTCTCAATCCCTAATTCACGTCAACTCTCTCCTTTCTCTTGCAATCAACGTCCCTCCCTCTTTTTCTCTCAAACCTCTCTCAAATCATCCTTCCATCCACAAAGACCTCACGTCATTCCCAAATAGCCTTCCCTAATTCTCATCAATCTCCCTCTCTCAAACTCCACAAAGCTTCCATCTTTCTCAACCTTAACCCATAATCCCTCATAAATCATTCAAATCTCTCAAAGACCCCATCTTTCTCATGTGATTCACCCCCACTTTTGTCGTAGTTCACGTGAAGCATCCCATATTCAGATTGGTTGCACGTCAACCTTGATGTGTCATTTATGAAGATCAAATCTTTGATCCCATTATACATCATAATTTTGGTATCAGAGCTTAGGTTTTCTTCTGTGCAACCCTAAACCCCACAAAACGCCACAAACACATTCCCATCCATCCAAGCCCCAACCCAACGTCCCAAATCACAATCCCCATGTACATTTTCCTCATCCACCCAAAACCCTTTCATGACTCACGAGATGTTCCTTATGAGAAGAGTTCTTAGTAACTCAATTGTTTCTGAAGATCAACAACAACGAGAGGCCATCTTTCACTTCGTTGTACTATCAAGGGAAAGGTTTGTTCTTTAATTTTATATGGAGGAAGCAGCACCTATGTGGAGTCAACTACTATGGTGGAAAAACTCCAGCTAGAAACGAGTCCCCATTCAAAGCCATACACCATCCAGTGGCTCAATCAGGGTGAAGATTTACAAGTGACTTAATGATGTTTAGTAAGCTTTTCCATTGGCAAATTTTATAAAGATTCTCTATGGTGTCACGTTTTGCCTATCGATGCTTGTCATATTCTGCTTGGAAGATCATGGTTATTTGACAGGAGTGTGATGCACAATGGAAGAGCTAATACATACACCTTCTAGTTCCAAAACAAGAAAATAACCCTAGTCCCATTAAAAGCATCTAAACCATCCCAACCCAAGGGGTGTGATCCAAATCTCACCACTATGACCACTGAACGTCCTGAGTTTAGTGAGTATAAGGAGATCATTCCCTCAAACCTAAACACAAAACCTAGCCACAAAGAGCCACTTCACGAAAATCATACCCACGAAAACCCTAGCCACAAGAATGCCACTAACGTCCACCCTCTCGCCACCCCTCAGTTAGAACCACCCTCTCATGTGTTCTAAGAAGAGATACCACCAGGATTGCCCCCCACCCCCAGCGTTATATTCATCATGAGGTTGGTCCTGTTCCTAGATCTGTAGTGCATAACGAGTCTACATGTCACATGAACCCTAGTCAAACTCAAGAGGTTCATAAGCAAATCAATGATCTTCAAACAAAGGGTATGATCAGGGAGGCCCTCAGTCCATGCGTCATCCTTACCCCTGTGGTTACAAAGAAAGTTGGGAACCAACGTTTGTGCATCAGCAAGAGTCCTATCATGTACAGGTTTCCTAGAATTGAACAACTAATAGACGAACAAGATGGTACCCAAGTCATTTCAGAGATAGGTCCAAGAAGTGGGTACCTTGATCTAGTTCAAATTCAAGAAGGGGACACTGCTATCAAAACTAACGGAGATCTCTATGAATGGTTAGTCAAGCTTTTTGGTCATACTAATGCTCCCACAATTTTTATGAAATTGATGACTCGGGTTTTGAAGCCCGTTGTTGGCAAGTGTGTTGTCTACTTTGGTGACATACTTGAGCACAACAAGAGTGAGAAAGATCATATTTTTCACCTCTCGAATTTTTTAGAGATCGTAGCTCACGAAAAGTTATATGGGAATCTGCCCAAGAGCGACCTCTTCATCAACGACATAGTCTCCTTTGGCTATGCACTTTCTGTTAGGTGTTAGGTTATCTATTTGCTAAACAGATACAGATTATTTGGCAGAATATTCATAACGATTATAAAACAATGAATCACAACAATTGCAGAGGCTTTAGTAATTATACCTGATTGCTAATCCGGCTGATGAAGAGGTTGACCTTTGAGATTCCAATGCTGAAATCCTCTACTGAAAGTCCACGCATCACTCCGGGACCCCGATTGCTAGATCGACCCGATATAGACGAATCACAATCTAAGATGTATGTATTTAGAATATGAGAATGTTTCAGGAAACAATAACTACAAACTAAAAGAGAGACGAACTCATAAAATCACCCTGGTATCCCTCTAAGAGTCTCAGGCAGTTGGTGTGGAATAATCTCTCACAGAGACCCCTTTATATAGTGTTTAGAAAACCTAGGGAGAGGGTTCAAAACCCTAAAGGGTCGACTTAACGCAACGGCGCGCTTCAAAACCCTAAAGAGTCTCAGGCAGTTGGACTCCAAAAGGTCCATTAACTCGGCCCATGGATACCACAGACCATGGTGTCCCAACACGGATCGGGTTGGGTCAACACGGTCCGTGTTGAACCCAGTTCGGTCCGTGTTGGGCTGATTTTTTACAGAAATCATTTCCCAACTTTTCTAAACGTAATACAATATAACTTAGGTTACATACATTATTCCAGGGCACTGACTTGTGTGACCCAGTAGGACCAAATAATATAGTTGTAATTAAGCATATTCAATTACGAATTATGAAGGACTCTAGCAAGACATATAATTACTATATTACTTTGGTTTCATCTCCGTGTATATCGAACATTGTCGGGACATTCCCAACCATCTCCCACTTGTCCCACAAGTGTTCGATTCCTTGAATTCCCTTGTCACTTACTGTCTCTAGTTCGAATAAGGTAAGCTAAAGTCATCCTTATGTAAGACCCGAACGTTCCTCGATCTTCGAGTTTAGACTTTGAAAAAACAGACGGTCAACTATTGATTCAACTGAGCTCGGCCAAGCATTTTCAATCCAATCTCACCGAGTGGCCAATGAGACAGCTGTCCCTAATAGGGAGGACAATGCCATCTTGTTCAGACACTCATTCTCACATGATCCAACTGTAACCCAGAGACAGTCTTTATAGCCTATTGTTACGAAAGGCGTTTAACGCGCTCCAAAGTCACATAGACCATGTAGTCTGATGGAGACCATCAAGGAGAACAATCAGCAACAGCAACTTCATCAGCAAAGGAGGCATCCAAGGGATCTTCACTAGCAACTGCAGTAGCAGCACAAGGAAAAGTTCTTGTTGATTCACACAACTCAGCAGCTAGGGAAGCCTTTCCAGCAGAAACAGCATGCTTCCGAATCCCAGCACAGACAATAGGTTACTCAGCAGGCTTCTCAGCAGTCCAAACACCCAGCAGGAGGTTTTCAGTATCACCAGCAGCCACCAGTCCACCAACAGCACCCATCCAGGCTTGCTACACCCTTGTAAAGCAAGGCCTGGCATCCACAGCCACTCAGCCCACCAGAATTGGTCATCCAGACCAATTCCAGTTCCCAGCAACAACAGTCCAAGCAGCTAACTTTCTCAATGTCATATCTATTGATTGAGGAAGATTCAGCTAAGGTTTCCTAGGAGTTTTTTGTTCTTTGCCATGCCATTTTCAAGTCCAAGTCAAGTCCCAGCATGATCGAGCATGGCATAGTAAGATTCAGAAGTCAGAAACAAACAATCCCAGCAGGGTTGTTTTATCAGTTTTTCCAGAACCCCAGTTCTGGGGCCATATGTCCTGATTTCTGTTCAAAGGGATTATTTTAGTCTTTCCAGAATGATATTAACCTGTTGAGTTTACTTCCAGGTTAGCATTGGCGCGGGAGTTACCTCAGTAAACTTATTTTTTACCCCTTAGGAGAGGAAAGCCTCTCATTGGTTCATTTTGCCACTCTTTTGGCATTTGGTCCAATCAGAGCAAAGTTTAGTCTTTTCTTTTATTTTTCTTACAAAATGTACTCGAGATAGTTAGTATGTAATCAGCTGTATTAGTTTAAAGCTTTGTAGCTTAGACCAGATCAGGGAGATTAGACAGAATACTTATGTTTAAGCACCTGTTAATCAAACTGTTAGTCTCCTTTATATTATGAAGTTTTCTATCAATGAAAGGCATCTCAGTGTTCATTCAATAGTATTCTCGAGTGTCTTAGTACCTCTGAAAGCTTGTGAGTGTCCTATAACGCTCAACCTTGGTTCAATCAGTTCCTGTCACTAGATATTGGCAAAATCCAGCAAGTGTAAGCTGAGCTTGATCATCCATGCTTTGGTGTGTCTGTAGAGGCATGTGTGTGAGAGTCCATTGCCCTTGATTGCAGCTGAAGGTGTATCTGTAACAGTTGTAAGCAAGCCTATCTTTTATGTTTTATCTTGGGTTGTCTTCTATTCCAGCTAAGTGCTTTCAATCAGCTCTTATGTTTTAAGCATTCAGCTGTGTATGTGGAGTTGTATGGTGTATTCTAGTTCAATACTCAGATCTTTGTGAGCTAGCATACATCATCTTGGTATCAGAGCATTCCGTTCTTTCTTGGAGAGTGTTTGCTTGTTTTAGTTAAAATGGCCAGAACTAGTAAAACACCACAGGAAGTCTTAGGACAAACTCTGAAAGAGAAGAAAGAAGTAGAACAGAAAATGAAGTTCTTGTGTGAGCAGTTGAATTATTACATGAGATTGCATAAACATGAGTTGAATAAGGAGACTGATGATGAGATGGAGGAAGGAGAAGGTGAGAATCCTTTCAGTAGGACAGGGAGAGGAGGTCGATGTCCTAGACCTACACATAGGAGAAGGAGAAGGATAATCAGATCACATAGAATCAGTGAGCCTGAGGAAAATTGTGAAAGTGAAAGAGAAGTAAGAAGGGAAGATAGGAGGGTTGAGAAACTTGATTTCAAGATTGATATACCTAAGTATGCAGGAGAACTAGATCCTGATGTTTTCCTAGATTGGTTACAGACAGTGAAAAGGGTTTTTGATTTGAAAGAGGTTTCAGAAGAAAACAAGGTGAAATTAGTAGCCTTAAATTTAAAAAAATATGCTTCTACTTGGTGGACTAATCTGCAGAGAAGGAGAATGGAGATTGGGGAAGCTAGGGTGAGCACCTGGATTGAGATGAGACAGAAGCTGAAGGAGAAGTTCCTTCTAGATAACTACATGAAGAAGAACTACAACAAGTTGCAGCATTTTGTGCAGGAAAGCAAGTCAGTGGAAGAATATACCAAGGAGTTTGAGCATTTGCTTTGGAAGTGCAATATGCAGGAGAATGAGGTACAAACCTATATTAGGTACCTTGTAGGCTTGAATGAAGGTATCAAGAATGTTGTAGAGTTGCAGGTCTATGATTCCCTTGATGAGCTAAGCTCTTTGGCTCACAAATTAAAGTGGAACAGCAGAAGAAATCTAGAGCAAAGGACTACATCAGCAACAGGTATCCTGCCAAACCCTATGCACCAGCCAAACCAAACCCCTACAAACCTTATAATCCCCCACAAAGAGCCTATCAACCCCCATCCCCACCTCAAGCCAGAAATCCAATCCCAAGACCCCCACAAAATCAGCCACAAAATCCCCCACAAAGAACCCCAGCCCCTATCAGCAGACCTTATTCAGAAAGAAGATTTTTCCGGTGTCAAGGACTAGGGCACATTGCCTCAGAATGTCCAAACAAGAGAATGGTTACTCTTGCTGAGTACCAGGCAGCTTTATTTGTTGATCCTGAACATGTGTAGGGAGAAGATTAGGAGTATGAAGAGCGTGAACATGACCCTATCTATGATGATGAGGTTTTAGAAGAAGGTCCAGATGAGGGAGAAATGCTTGTTATCAGAAGAGTTTTGAGCAGCTGAGCAGTAGAGGAAGCAGAAGAGCAGAGGGAGAATATCTTTCATACAAGGTGCACTGTTGGAGGGAAGGTATGCTCAGTGATAGTAGACAGTGGAAGTTGTACCAATGCAGCCTCCAGCACCATGGTGAAGAAACTAAGCCTGGCAACCAAGCCTCACTCAGCTCCATACACCATCCAGTGGCTCAGTTCAGGCAAAGGTATCAAAGTTTCTACTAGGTGCCTTGTTGCTTTTTCAATTGGTCAGTCATACAAAGATGAGGTCTGGTGTGATGTCTTACCGATGGATGCATGTCATTTGCTTTTGGGTCGACCTTGGTTGTATGATAGATCAGTAAACCACTGTGGAAGAGCTATTACCTACACCCTGACCCTAAACCACAGAAAGATTGTCCTTACCCCCATGAAACCATCACAGTTAACCAAAAAAGCCAAAACCCTGTGTCTTGAACCTAATCTTGATGTGTTGCTTTTATCTGATCATCATGAGTTTAGCACACAGAAGGACTTGATCCTTTTAGACCTTGAAGAACCCTCAGCACCACAAAATGACCACCCCTTATTCCTACCTTTACTCCAGCAGTTTCAGCATGTATTTCCTGATTAAATGCCACCTGGTTTGCCACCTAGAAGAGATATCCAACACATAATTGACTTAGTGCCTGGATCAGTGTTACCTAATAAGCCAGCTTATAGGAAGACACCAGCAGATACCAATGAGATACAGAGACAGGTGGATGAATTACTGGAGAAGGGAATGGTTAGGGAGAGTTCGAGTCCATATGCAGTCCCAGCCTTGTTAGTGCCTAAGAAAGATGGAAGTCAGAGAATGTGTATTGATTGTAGGCTCATTAACAAGATCACTATCAAGTATAGGTACCCTATACCTAGGCTTGAAGATATGTTGGATGAGTTACATGGATCAGCAGTCTTTTCTAAGATTGATTTAAGGAGTGGATACTACTAGATAAGGATCTATAAGGGAGATTAGTGGAAAACAGCCTTCAAGACCAAGGGAGGTCTGTTTGAATGGTTGGTCATGCCTTTTGGCCTGACTAATGCCCCATCCACATTCATGAGACTTATGAACCAGGTCCTTAAGCCACTCATAGGCAAGAGTGTTGTGGTATACTTTGATGATATTCTTGTCTATAAAAGGACTGAGCAAGAACATGTCAAGCATTTGTAGGAGGTTTTAACTATTCTGAGCAGGGAGGAGTTGTTTGGAAATCTCAAGAAGTGTCACTTCTTTACATCCCAAGTGAACTTCTTGGGGTACATAGTTACAGCAGCAGGTATTCAGGTTGATGAGGAGAAGATTCAAGCAACTAGGGAGTGGCATGTGCCCACTTATATTCATCAAGTCAGGAGCTTCTATGGCCTGGCTTCATTTTACAGAAGATTTGTTAAGAATTTCAGCACCATTCTTGCACCAATGATTGAAGTGGTGAAAGCAAAGTCCTTTATTTGGACAACAGCAGCCCAAAAGGCCTTTGAAGAAGTCAAGGAGAGGCTCACTTCAGCACTAGTCTTAGCACTACCCAGCTTCAGCAAAGTTTTTGAGGTGGAATGTGATGCTTCAGGAGTTGGCATAAGAGCAGTATTAACCTAGGAGGTCAAGCCAGTTTCCTATTTTAGTGAGAAGTTGAATGATGCCAAGAAGAAATACAGCACCTATGACAAAGAGTTCTATGCCATCATTAGAGCTCTTCAGCACTGGAGGCACTACCTCATTGGAGCAGAGTTCATTCTCCACAGTGACCATGAAGCCTTTAAGTTCATTCAAGCGGCGACAAGCTCAACACTGTGCATCTTTGCTTGGGTCGAGTACATGCAGCAGTTCCACTTCATGATCCACCACAAATCAGGAGTGCTAAACAAGGGAGCAGATGCATTAAGTAGAAGGTATATGTTGCTTCATATGCTTGATTCTAGAATTGTTGATTTTGAGCATTTGAAAGCTTTGTATCAGGAAGATGGAGACTTTAAACAGGTATACCAGAAATGTAAGCATCTTCAGAGAACTATTGACAGGTATCACATAGACCAGGGTTACTTATTCAAAGGGAGCAGATTGTGTGTCCCTAAGAGCAACTTCAGAGAACTACTGATCTCAGAAGTCCATGAAGGGAGTCTAGCAGGGCAGTTTGGAATTGAAAAGACATTGTTGATGTTGAAAGAGCACTACAGTTGGCCAAAGATGAGGAAAGATGTGGAGCATCTACTGAGGAGGTGCAATGTCTGTTAATTGGCAAAGTCACATAGCCTACCTCAAGGCTTGTACACCCCATTGCCAGTTCCCAGCAGTCTTTGGGAAGATGTCAGCCTTGATTTCATTGTAGGTTTGCCAAGAACTCAGAGAGGGAAGGATTCAATCATGGTGGTGGTTGATAGATTCTCAAAGATGGCACATTTTATCCCATGCCACACAACCTTTGATGCCACAAGAGTAGCTGAGTTATTCTTCCAAGAGATTGTCAAATTACATGGAGTCCCAAAAACAATGGTGTCTGACAGGGATACCAAGTTCTTGAGCCATTTTTGGATCACTCTATGGAAGAAATTGGGCACTCAACTCAAGTACAGCACCACTTGCCACCCACAAACTGATGGCCAGACAGAGGTTACTAATAGAACACTTGGAGTCTTATTGAGAGCACTGATCCACAAAAATAAAGCAGGATGGGATTCTCTATTGCCGCATACTGAATTTGCTTACAACAAAGCACCATCCAAGGCCACAGGCTACTCTCCATTCCAAGTAGTCTATGGTAAAAATCCAATTTCCCCTTTGGATTTAGTTCCACCTTCTGTCAAATTTAGTTTTGAAGGGGGTAAAAGAGCAGATCAAATTAAGGAGCTTCATCAGCAAGTGAAGGAGAAAATTCAGAAATATACTGAACAGGTGACTACTGCAGCAAACAAGCATAGGAAGAAGGTGACTTTCCAACTAGGAGATCTAGTTTGGATCCACCTAAGGAAGGACAGGTTCCCCAGCAAGAGAAAAGGCAAGCTACTACCAAGAGCAGATGGCCCCTTTGAAGTACTTGAGAAAATTGGAGACAATGCCTATAGGTTGGATCTATCTAAACAGTTTGGAGGCTCAGCAACATTCAATGTAGCAGATCTTCGACCGTATTATCCAGCAAATGAAGACCTTCCAAGTTTGAGGACAAACTTTCCTCAACCTGGGGAGGATGATGGAGACCATCTAGGAGAACAATCAGCAACAGCAACTTCATCAGCAAAGGAGGCATCCAAGGGATCTTCACCAGCCATTGCAGTAGCAGCACAAGGAAAAGTTCTTGTTGATTCACACAACTCAGCAGCTAGGGAAGCCTTTCCAGCAAACAAGAGCTTCCAAATCCCAAAGACAGATTCTAGTTACACAAAGGCTTCTGTGATCCAAACACCCAGCAGGAGGTTTTCAGTATCACCAACAGCCACCACTCCACCAACAGCACCCATCCAGGCTTGCTACACCCTTGTAAAGCAAGTCCTGGCATCCACAGCCACTCAGCCCACCAGCATTGGTCATCCAGATCAATTCCAGTTCCCAGCAACAACAGTCAGAGCAGCTAACTTTCTCAATGTCATATCTATTAATTGAGGAAGATTCAGCTAAGGTCTCCTAGGAGTTTTTTGTTCTTTTCCATGCCATTTTCAAGTCCAAGTCAAGTCCCAGCATGATCGAACATGGCATAATGAGATTTAGAAGTCAGAAACAAACAATCCCAGCAGGGTTGTTTTATCAGTTTTTCCAGAACCCTAGTTCTGGGGCCATATGTCCTGATTTCTGTTCACAGGGGTTATTTTGGTCTTTCCAGCATGATATTAACCAGTTGAGTTTACTTCCAGGTTAGCATTGGCGCAGGAATTACCTCAGTAAACTTATTTTTTACCCCTTAGGAGAAGAAAACCTCTCATTGGCATTTTGCCACTCTTTTGGCATTTGGTCCAATCAGAGCAAAGTTTAGTCTTTTTTTTTATTTTTCTTACAAAATGTACTCGAGATAGTTAGTATATAATCAGTTGTATTAGTTTAAAGCTTTGTAGCTTAGACCAGATCAGGGAGATTAGACAGAATGCTTAAGCTTAAGCACCTGTTAATCAAACTGTTAGTCTCCTTTATATTCTGAAGTTTTCTATCAATGAAAGGCATCTCAGTGTTCATTCAATAGTATTCTCGAGTGTCTTAGTACCTCTGAATGTTTGTGACTGTCCTATAACGCTCAACCTTGGTTCAATCAGTTCCTGCCACTAGATATTGACAAAATCCAGCAAGTGTAAGCTGAGCTTGATCATCCATGCTTTGGTGTGTCTGTAGAGGCATGTATGTGAGAGTCCATTGCCCTTGATTGCAACTGAAGGTGTATCTATAACAGTTGTAAGCAAGCCTATCTTTTATGTATTATCTTGGGTTGTCTTCTATTCCAGCTAAGTGCTTTCAATCAGCTCTTATGTTTTAAGCATTCAGCTGTGTATGTGGAGTTGTATGGTGTATTCTGGTTCAATACTCTGATCTTTGTGAGCTAGCATACATCATAGTCTATGTACTGAACTCAGGATTTAGGAATTTTGAGTAGTGAGAGGTCTTATGACATTCCCAACTTAAAGAGCTCCCAGTACGGGTCAGTTCGGTAGTTGTTCTCAACAATACCCATGTGATTGACTTATGATGTCATCACATCACTATGATCATGAAACTTGATCATCACCTCAAACCTACATGCTAATTGTGTTGATATTATCACTATTCCTACGTGATAAAACAATTAGGAACCAGGTCGAGTGTCGACCAAGGCTAGCGCCATCAAGTTCACTAATGGGGTTTCGGAAATCGGACCTCATCCAATTTCCCATTTTGAATGCGCTAACGTTTTTGGACATTTATATAATTCTAAACCCACAATTAATGTAAATTTTGGAATCTTATTCTTAATTATGAATCAACAAGGTCATAATTCATGAACAATTCATGTATGTTTGACTTGTTAATATTCGGGAATGTGTTCAATACCTATTGCCCATGCATGACTATCATGTTATAACTACAACAGGGGTTCATAATATTTGCTATGAACCTCGCTTATATACCATCTCACTAATGACCTTTCATACAGGGAGATATTTCCGGAACTTATGTTTGAATTCATAGTGAGCTTCAGTTCCTTTACTTGAGTGATGGCTCCTATCATCAAGGCTCTATTTCTCTCGCAAGGCTAGAAACATCACTCAGTTCTGAAACGAACTTCACAATCCTAACAATTTCTGCCACAGCTTCTAAAGTCGTGCCATGCTTGTCTTATTTTGTAGAATTAAACACATGTCATGTTAGGAACTTCTTCCAGCTCACCTCAATACCACTCAAACAGATCGTATAATATTCTCTGACCTTTCAGATAATCATATTTCTCAGTAGCATCAATGCAACTCTTCATACTTAGCTTTTATCAACCACTTTAGACTTAGGACACATCCTTAGTTTTGCTTATACATATACAATGTATATGTTATGTAGGGCATTGAACATCTCATGCCATACATTAATCTCACGCCTGAAGCATGAGTTATATGTCTCATCCTTTTAGATCTTCTTATTGTTTTGAGACAATCAGATTCCCTAAGGATATGCCATGATTTATGGAAATTAATCCATTCTCAAAGTGGGTTGAACAATTCAACACCTAGTCAACTTTGATTCAAACAATCAAAATCCTTAATCTAGATCTTGTCTCCAAGAAAATTCTTAGTCCCACCAATCCTTCACTTTGAAAATTATTCTCAAGTCAACCTGAGTAGACGCAACATGGGAATCTTCCTCTCAGTAGGCAGTATAGTATGTCAATCACATACAATATCAGAAAACACATTGCTCCCACTGAACTTCTTGTAAACACAATATTGTCTTTGCCACTTCCCAGTATATCAAACTTTTTGATGTCCTGGTCAAGAAGGTCAATGATTCCAACTCCTAGAAGCTTCCTTAGGACCACAGATGGTCTCTTGAAGTTTACAAGTATTCCAACAAAAGACCATTCAGTTGTGTCAAGCACACACCCTTCTTCCAAATCTAATTTTGAAGTCAGTCTTGATGTTTATCTTAATGAACCCATATTTTGCCTTAAAACCCTCCTATGACTGATGGCTCACACCATCAAACAAATCAATCGAGTTCCAAACTTTGCATACATGGAGTCCACTTTAGACTTGGTTGCATGGAATCTTGAATGGCTAAAGCTTCTTTGATATAGGTAGAGTCATTACATTCTAAAAGTAACATCTCACACTCATCCAAAGAAGATCGATGTCTTTATGGCTGATGGAGTTGTTTACCTGACCTTGCTTGGATTAATGTTCATGGCACCTCCTCCTCAACGTTTTGAGGAACTTCTACTGCCTCAACCTCGTTCTTAATTTCCCGACCAATAGGAAAACTTGAACTAGGGTCAAGTAGCAGAGTTTAGGTGATGATTATAGTGTATTGTGTCTCTTGAACTTCGGTAAGTTCAAAAACTCTCCCACTCTTTCTTTTAGAGAATAGCATATTCTCTAAGAAGAAAGCATTTTGAGACACAAACACTTTCCTCTACAACAGTTTGTAGAAGTGATACCCCTTTATTTCAAAAAACAGTTCAAGAACCTCTCTTTTCCATATCATATATGGTGTCTTCTCTAGTGCTCCAGATAATCTTTGTTCAGTAATTAGAGCTATGGTTAACTACGTGTATCCCCAAAAAGGTAACTGACAATGTTGACTCAACCATAGTTGATCTCACCATATCTAATAAGGTGTGATTCCTCTTAAATACGCCAATGAGATTTCGTATTCCTAGAAGAGAGAGCTATGAAACAATTCCACATTCACTGGGATGGTCAGTGAAATCATGGCTCAAATACTCACCTCATCAACCTTGTTGAAGGATTTTGATTTTCTTGCCAAGTTGGTTTTGTACTTTACTTTGAAAATCTTTGAACATTTTAAAGGATTTGGTGGCGTATTAAGTAGATATACCCATATCTACTGAAATCGTCACTAAAAGTGATGAAATAGTACAGTAAACCTTCTTCTAGCACTAGTGCTCATAGGCCCACATACATCAATATGTTTGCATCCTAATAAGTCATTAGCTTGTTCACCAATTCAAATAAGAGATGATTTTAGTCATCTTACCCATCAGACATGCTTTACAAACATTGAACTTTTCAAAGTTCAGGTTTTCCAAAATCTTACACTATGTTGTTTCTGAATGCATTTCTGCTTAATATGACTTAAGCTTATAGTGCCAGACTTATGTTTCAATTGAGTCATTTGTTCAAACTCTTGGCTCAACCATGAGCATCCTTTCGATCTTATCTAGGTGCTCTCATTGTTTCGCCAAGACTACTTCATTTTGGAAATCTTTAAACTATTTTAACATTCCAGCTTCAGATGAATCTCATAGACATGAATCACCATGCCTTATTTTGTTCATCTTTGAAGAATTGAATTAATTCATCCCTTGTACTTGTGCTCAATTGGACTACATACATCCATATGCATGAGTGTTTGTTGGCATGTTCACCCTTTCTTGTAAAAGGTACAATCATGCTTTGCAGGCATCACATGTTTCAAAGTCTTATCATTCAAAAATATATCACTGTGACGCTTTTGAATGCGCTCTGATTTGCATGACTTAATAGATAGTTACAAGTTTTATGTTTGAACATTTATTCCTTTTAAACCTTTAGGTTTTGATGTGTTGGGTGTGTTTATTCGAGATCATCTTTCTCTCTCTAATTGAGAGTAAGAAATCAAATTTCTGCTTATAAGTCTTGAGGAAATGGATAAACAACCAACTCTTCATTAGGAACTACAACTAATTGCATGTTTCTATTTGTAGGCTGACTCTCATCCTTCAAAGCACATCTACTTTGCTGTAGATCATGCACATTTGCATAAATGCGAGTTTCACAGCTGGTATCTTATACTCAAAGTTGGTTTAATAAGGGTAGTGTGTATCATATACGCATTTGCCTAGAATTGAAATCATATCTCAAGTCTTTCTTATAGTTATTCACGCTCCTAGTGTCATACATGATCTGGTTGTTAACCGGTTGCTGTCATTGGTTAGGTATGTACAACTGTTTTGTCCTTACCTTTCCTTTGACTTCTTGTCTTTGATAGATTTCTTAAATCCTATTTTCCCTTTCATTAAAAGACTATCTTTAGTCGCCAACCTTTTGGCTAAAGGGGGATCTGAGGTTTCTCATGTTTTAAAATAGTCAAATTATTTCAAAACATGAGTGCCATCAATTGGCCTTTATCTAGCTTAACCGAGACTATCTGGTTGTTGGTTTCATATTTATCAACTCTAACTAGTTCGATGAACTTGGTTTTGAGTTGATATAAAGAAAGCCAAAGTGAATTATTTTTCCATCATTAATAAGTAGGGTGGGAGCTAGGAAGAGAAATATTGTATTCGATAATAATTTCTTGCCAAGAGTCTTTTTGAATGATCGATCATAAGATGATCCACCAAAGGTAACATGGGCTCTAGTTTTGTTGGGCCAAAGTCCACTTGAGCCCATGGGTCTTGTGGGTCTTGGTTAAAATTAAAACACTAAGTGAGAGTTAATAAAATGTTTTGATTTGAGGTTAAAATTAGTTTAATTTCTTTCGATGGATAATAACAAAAATGAACCAATTTTGTCTCGTAGAATTATTTATGTCTTTTCACTCAAACATCCACCACTAATTCAATTTTGAGAGTAGGTTTTATTATCCTAAGCATGCAATTCTAGGTGAACTCCTTTTGAAAAGCATAAAAGGCATAATAAAACATGCAATAACGAATTTAAAGCATAAATAAAACCTCTACTATGGCCACCTAGAATTAATCAAACTAATTTTAACTAAGTCTTGATAGTCTTTAAGAAACTCTTCTTGGATTTTGCAACTTCCTTGGGTAGACTCCCACTCAAATCAACACATCCATTGTTGTTGGGCTTCCACTCGATTTGATGTCTCCAATCACAATAAATTTACAAAGTGGACCTCTTAAAGAGACCTTAGATGAATTAAATAAACTCAACAGAAAATTTAAATTTAAAATTAATTCAAGGACGGTACGCAGACCGTATTTCACCCAACCTTGTACGCAGACCGGTAAAACTGACTATCTATGGTCATACTAGAAGCACATGCAAACAGGTAATATTGCAATAATTATATCAAATGTAACACATGCTTAAATAACAAATTATAAAGGCATATTTAATTGCAGCACACATATAAGGAAACAAATATTAAATAAGGGTTTCCTAGACAGTTTGCATGATTAAACAAAATAAACAAAATTTCAAATTTTATCTTAGTTACCTAAACCAATTTAGGATTTTATACCTTTACACACAAAATACTCGATTTTCCTAAAATCAAGAAGTCCAAAAGATACTATATCTTTTAAAGATATTGTAAGTTTCCTAAACTTTACAATTTTATTAATAGATCTTATGCCCATCAACTGATTTAGTTGTAATAAGATTTAATAATTAATTTATAAAATTAATTTAAACCCTAAAACACACGAATTCACCAAAAGTACTGGCAACATGGTCCGTGTTGGACCAACACGGTCCGTGTTGCTTCTCAATATTGGTTAATTTCGTGTTTGAAAATTTAAATAAAATTATCAATACTTATCGAATTTAAGAGTCTCATATCACAGTGTTATCTAATAGCCCAATATGAAAATTTTCCAGAATTTTAACAATTTTCAAAAGATTGCAAAATTTTAGGGAATTAAACATTTTAATTCGCCGTTTAATAGGAAAATAAATTAGAATAGTCTGATAAGTTTAAAAATCAAATTTTATAATTTTCCCATACAATAAGTTCATCCAATATGCTACTGTAAAATTTTCAGATTTTTATCATATTTCGAAAATTAGAATAAAAATCAGAGAAGTAAACAATTTTACTTCGCTGTTAATCTGAAAGTTAAAGGAAAATTAGTTAACAATTTTGCAAATTCACGAAAATTTTATCCATAACAAAATGGTTACCCAGTAACCTACTGTAAAATTTTCAAAAAATTTGCAAATTTCTATAAATTTACAAAATTCAGAGAAGCAACAAATTAATTTCTCTCACATCTGAAAATCTAAATTAAAAAATATAATTTAATCGGATGAATTAACCGAAAAATTTTCCCTAAAAGTATGGTTTTCCAGTAACCTATTGTCAAATTTTCATAAGTTTTACAAATTCCTACAATTTATGAAACTCAGAGAATTAAACGAGTTTTATTTCTCTTCAGATCTGAAAACTCAATTAAAAATCCATTTTAATTGGGAAAAATCTACAAAAATTATGGAAAGTCCAGAATACTACCAGATACCTCCAGTAAAATTTCAGAAATTTTCGAATTCGTTTGATATTTTATTTCAATTTTTCATTAAAATACCATAAATAAACTAAATCAGAAAATAATTCTACAAAACCCTATTTTGCGAATTTAGACCTATTTCATATATTGCCTATTGTTTAACAACATTAAACAAGATTGTTTCTAAAACATTCAAAATTAAATCAAGTTCATGCTATATTTAACATTTAAACAAACATAAAATTGATTATTTAAAGGTAATAAGAAATAAACAATAAAGTTTCATAAAGTTTCAAAATTTCATAAAGTTTCAAAATTTTAGGCATAAATCTACTCTAGCTGAAATCCTCTACTGAAACTCCACGCAGCACTCCGGGAACCCGATTGCTAGATCGAGACGAATCTCAATCTAAGATGTATGTATTTAGTATATGAGAATGTTTCATGAAACAGACAATGTTTAAGGAAACAATAACTGCAAACTAAAAGAGAGAGGAACTCACGAAATCACCCTGGTATCTCTCTAAGAGTCTCAGGCAGTTGGTGTGGAATAATCTCTCACAGAGACCCCTTTATATAGTGTTTAGAAAACCTAGGGAGAGGGTTCAAAACCCTAAAGGGCCGACTGAACGCAACGGCACGCTTCTCAAGCCCAACACGGTCCGTGTTGAATCAACACGGTCCGTGTTGGACTCCAGTAGGTCCATTAACTCGACCCTTGGACACCACGGACCGTGGTGTCCCAATACGGGTCGTATTGGGTCAACACGGTCCGTGTTGGGTTGATTTCTCATAGAAATCAGTTCCCAACATTTCTAAACATAATACAATATCACTTAGGTTACATACATTATTCCAGGGCACTGACTTGGGTGACCCAGTAGGACCAAATAATATAGTTGTAATTAAGCATATTCAATTACTAATTATAGAGGTCTCTAGCAAGACATATAATTACTATATTACTTTGGTTTAATCTCCGTGTATATCGAACATTGTCGGGACATTCCCAACACTTTCGACTGAAGTGATCAAGGTTGAAGAAGAAAAGGTCAAAGCTATCAAGGAGAGGCCTACTCCAAAGTATTCATGATGTTCAAAGCTACCCCGGCTTGGCCTCTTTCTGTAGGAGGTTTGTGAAGAATTTTAGTACTATTCTATCTCCTATGACCAAGCTATTTAAATCCAAGCAGTTCTCATGGACTCTAGCTACCCAACAAGCGCTCGACATCATTAAGGACAAACTCTGCACTGCACCTGTCCTAGCCCTACCAAGCTTTGACAAGAAGTTTGAGGGTGTGTGTGATGCTTCTGGAGTTGATATTGGAGTTGTTCTATCTCAAGAGGGCCATCCCTTTACTTATGAAAATTCACCTAGCCTCAATTCTACTTTTGGAGATCCTAGATTCGTAGAAGATAATGGAGACCAGCCCCACCCAATCAATAAGAATATCCCTTTCCTCCAATCAAGTTTGAGGACAAACGTTTTCCAACAAGGGGGGAATGATGTATTTCAGCTCACGCCTGATGTAACCCTGCTTAGACTAGGTCTCACTTTTGGGGACCTTAGGTTCATGGAAGGAAATGGAGATTTACAAAGCCTTGGGCGCACATTTGGAGACCCCAGATTCATTGAAGAAGATGGAAATCCATCATCATTCCTCACACCAAGCCCAATAAGAAAGAAGGCCCAATTCAACTACAGGGAGGTAAGACGGGCTAAAGGAGAAGAATTCATTATGGAGGCCCAAAGACCAATCCATATCTTATGCTCCTTCTTCCTAGAGGACTTCCAAATGTCCTAGGGAGAGTTCAAGTTCACGTCCAAGGCCAAAGTACAATGTAGAAGATGAACTTCACATTTCAAGATGAATTTCACATTTCTGACCATTTCAGTTTGAAGTTCACAGTTTTGGCCCTTTGAATTTAAACTTCACATTTTTCGCATTTAGTTATCATTAGTGAGTTTTATATTGTATTTTTATTATTTCTAGTTGTGTGAGATGCCATGTAATATATATAAACTTGGACATCAAGTCATAAGAGTCTAGAATAGTCTAGAATGATCTAGTATATTCTAGAAGGAGTGTGATAGGCATGTGGTTGATAGATTTGGCGCCAAGCTTGATAATCCAAGATTAGGTTGGCTTATTTTATAATTAATCCATCTTGGATTAGGAAAGTGATGTATATTTGATAGCCATATACATCAAGGTCCTGAAGAAAGACATCAAATACACATCATGGGAAAGCCAAGTCCTACAAGGATTAATATTATTGTAACCAACTCCCCTTGGGATAAGGAGTCCTAATCCAAGGAGGATAAGGTTGTTATAGGCGTCTAGTAGTAAGAGTCCTTGGCTTGCACGCCAAGTTAGGAGTCCTAGGTTGTCTAAGACTGAGTCAATTATAAATAGCTAGGCTTGTAACCGTTTCAAAAAATCCCGTTATGAATTATGAATACAATCAAGCTTTTAGTTTTCCCCTTGAGTGTTTCGTGAAAATCTCGTTGATCTCTTCAATTTTATCTTGGTTTGGTAACCAAGTGGTGAGGAAGAGCTTGTCTCTGAAACCTAGAAGGTGTTTCTGTAACTAGGTGGAGGAACAAGTAGCCCTAGGACTTCTTCTTATGGTATATCAAGATAGATCCCTTGAACTATCCTGGTTACTTTTATCTATATATCTTAGTTAGATAAACCCTAACGTTTTCAACTCTATCAAAATCTCCCTCCCAACGTCAACCCTCTCTGTCTCTCAATCCCTAATTCACGTCAACTTATGTATACTAGCTCACAAGATCAAAGTATTGAACTAGAATGCACCATACAATCACACATACACAGCTGAATGATTGAAACACAATAACTGTTTGAAAGCATTTAGCTGGAATAGAAGACAACCCAATACATAATATAAAAGATAAGCTTGCTTATAGTCGATACAGACACACCACAACTGCATTCAAGGGCAAAGGACTCTCACATTCATGCCTCTACAGACACACCAAAGCATGGATAATCAAGCACAGCTGATACTTGCTGGACGTTTGCTAGAATCCAGTGACAGGAGCTCATTTAACCAAGGATTGAGAGTTGTACGACACTCACAAACACTTAGAGGTTCTAAGACACTTGATAATACTATTGAATAAACACTGATTGATGCCTTCCATTGCTTAGAAACTCAGAATATAAAGGCTACATACAGTTTGATTAGTAGCTACTTAACATAAGCTAATCTGCCTAATCTCCCTGACTTGATCTAATCTACAAAGCTTTAAAACTAATACAGTTGATTACATACTAGTGTTCTCGAGTACAATTTATAGGAAAATAAAAGGAAAATGCTAGTTAAGTTTTGATTGGACCAAATGCCAAAAGAGAAGTAAAATGAACCAATGAGAGGCTTTCCTACCTAAGGGGGTAAAAATAATGTTACTGAGGTAATTCCCACGCCAATGCTAACCTGGAAGTAATCTCAACGGTTAATATTATGCTGGAAAGACCAAAACAACCACTATGGACAGATAACAAAACACTTAGCCTCAGAACTGAGGTTCTGGAAAAACTGATAACAAACAACCCTGCTGGGATTGTTTGTTCTGGCACTTGAATCTTGCAGATGTCATGCTCGAACATATTGGGACTTGACATGGACTTGAAAATGGCATGACATAGAACAAAAAACTCCTAGGGAACCTTGGCTGTATCTTCCTTAATCAAGAGATATGATATTGAGAAATTTGCTTGGGTATTCTTTGTTGAGAAGCGAAGTGCTTTGAGTGACCAATCTTGATGGGCCGAGTTCTTTGAAGTTGCCAAGACTTGTTTCACAAGTGTGCAACAAGCTTAAATGGATGTTGTGGGTGGCTTGGTGGATGCTGAAGGTGCTGTGAATCTTCTACTGGGTAACTGAACTGCTGTGTGACAGGCTGCTTCTGCTGGGATTTGGAAGCCTGCCATTTCTGCTGGAGTTGCTTCCCTTGCTGCTGTGTTGTGTAAATCAACAGGATCTCCTCCTTGTGCTGCTGCTGCAAGTGGTGGTGAAGTCCTTTTGACTGCCTCCTTTGCTAATGAATCTGCTTCTGCTGGTTGTTCTTGATGATGGTCTCCATCATCAACTCTCTCCTCTCTCTTGCAATCAACGTCCCTCCCTCTTTTTCACTCAAACCTCTCTCAAATCATCATTTCCTCCACAAAGACCTTACGTCATTCCAAAATAGCCTTCCCTAATTCTCGTCCATCTCCCTCTCTCAAATTCCACAAAGCTTCCATCTTTCTCAACCCTAAGTCATAATCCCTCACAAATCATTCAAACCTCTCGAAGACCCAGTCTTTCTCACGTGAATCACCCCCACTTTTGTCCTAGTTCACGTGAAGCATCCCATATTAAGATTAGTTGCACGTCACCCTTGATGTGTAATTTATTAAGATCCAATCTTTGATCCCATTATACATTATAATTTTGGTAAGAGCTTAGGTTTTCTTCTGTAGAACCCTAAACCCCAAAAACGCCACAAACACATTCCCATCCATCCAAGCCCCAACCCAACGTCCCAAAGCACAATCCCCATGTACGTTTTCCTCATCCATGCAAAACCCATTCATGGCTCACGAAATGTTCCTTATGAGAAGAGTTCTTAATAACTCAATTGTTTCTGAAGATCAACAACAACGAGAGGCCATCTTTCACTCTCGTTGTACAATCAAGGGAAAGGTTTGTTATTTAATTATAGATGGAGGAAGCAGCGCCAGTGTGGCGTTAACTACTATGGTGGACAAAATCTAGCTAGAAATGAGTCCCCATCCAAAGCCATACACCATCTAGTGGCTCAATCAGGGTGAAGATTTAGAAGTGACTCAACGGTGTTTGGTAAGCTTTTCCATTGGCAAATTTTATAAAGATTCTCTATGGTGTGATGTTTTGCCTATGGATGCTTGTCATATTCTACATGGAAGACATTGGTTATTTGACAGGAGTGTGATGCACAAAGGAAGAGCTAATACATACACCTTATTGTTCCAAAGTAAGAAGATAACACTAGTCCCATTGAAAGCATCCAAACCATCCCAACCCAAGGAGAGTGATCCAAATCCCACCATTATGACCACTAAACATCCTGAGTTTAGTGAGCATAAGGAGATCATTCCCTCGGACCTAAGCACAAAACCTAGCCACAAAGAGCCACTTCACGAAAACCCTAACGACAAGAATGCCACAAACGTCCACCCTCTCGTCACCCCTCAGGCCCAAAGGCCAATCCATATCGTGTGCTCCTTGTTCCTAGAGGACGTCCAAACGTCCTAGGGAGAGTTCAAGTTCAGATCCAAGGCCTAAGCACAAAGCAAAAGTTGAACTTCACAGTTTGACAATTTCAAGATGAACTTCACATTTCTGACCATTTAAGTTTGAAGTTCACAGTTTTGGCCTTTTGGATTTAAACTTCACATTTTTGGCATTTAGTTATCAATAGTGAGTTTTATATTGTAGTTTTATTATTCCTAGTTGTGTGAGATGCCAAGTAATATATACAAACTTCGACATCAAGTTATAGGAGTCTAGACTAGTCTAGAATATTCTAGAATGATCTAGTATGTTCTAGAAGGAGTGTGATAGGCGTGTGGTTGATAGATTTGGCGCCAAGCTTGAAAATCCTAGATTAGGTTGGCTTATTTTGTAACTAATCCATCTTGGATTAGGGTAGCCAAGTCCTAGAATGATTAATATTGTTGTAACCAACTCCTCTTAGGATAAGGAGTCCTAATCCAAGGAGGATAAGGTTGTTATAGGCGTCTAGTAGTAGGAGTCATTGGCTTGCACGCCAAGTTAGGAGTCCAAGGTTGTCTACGACTGAGTCAATTATAAATAGCTAGGATTGTAATCATTTCAAAAAAAACTCGTTTTGAATTATGAATACAATCAAGCTTTTTGTTTTCCCCTTGAGTGGTTCGTGAGAACCTCGATCGTTGATCTCTCAAATTGTATCTTGGTTTGGCAACCAAGTGGTGAGGAAGACCTTGTCTCTGAAATTTAGAAGGTGTTTCTGTAACTAGGTGGAGGAACAAGTAGCCCTAGGGTTTCTTCTTATGGTGTTTCTGTATCAAGATAGATCCCTTGAACTATCCTAGTTACTTTTATCTATATATCTTAGTTAGATAAATCCTAAGGCTTTCAACTCTTTCAAAATCTCCCTCCCAACGTCAACCCTCTCTCTCTTTCTCTCAATCCCTAATTCACGTCAACTCTCTCATCTCTCTTGCAATCAACGTCCCTCCCTCTTTTTCTCTCAAACTTCTCTCAAATCATCCTTCCCTCCACAAAGACCTCACTTCATTCCAAAATAGCTTTCCCTAATTCTCGTCCATCTCCCTCTCTCAAAATCCACAAATCTTCCATCTTTCTCAACCCTAAGCCATAATGCCTCACAAATCATTCAAACCTCTCGAAGACCCCATCTTTCTGACGTGAATCACCCCCACTTTTGCCCTAGTTCACGTAAAGCATCCCTTATTCAAATTGGTTGCACATCACCATTGATGTGTAATTGATCAAGATCCAATCTTTGATCCCATTATACATCATAATTTTGGTATCAGAGCTTAGGTTTTCTTCTGTGCAACCCTAAACCCCACAAAACGCCACAAACACATTCCCATCCATCCAAGCCCCAACCCAACGTCCCAAAGCACAATCCCCATGTACGTTTTCCTCATCCACCCAAAACCCATTCATGGCTCACGAGATGTTCCTTATGAGAAGAGTTCTTAGTAACTCAATTGTTTCTAAAGATCAACAACAACGAGAGGCAATCTTTTACTCTCGTTGTACTATCAAGGGAAAGGTTTGTTCTCTAATTATAGATGGAGGAAGCAGTACCAATGTGGCGTCAACTACTATGGTGGACAAACAGTAGCTAGAAATGAGTCCCCATCCAAAGCCATACACCATCCAGTGGCTCAAAGGGTGAAGATTTAACAATGACTCAACGGTGTTTTGTAAGCTTTTCCATTGGCAAATTTTATAAAGATTCTCTATGGTGTGACGTTTTGCCTATGGATGCTTGTCATATTCTGCTTGGAAGACAATTGTCATTTGACAGGAGTGTGATGCACAATGGAAGAGCTAATACATACACCTTCTAGTTCCAAAATAAGAAGATAACCCTAGTCCCATTAAAAGCATCCAAACCATCCCATCCCAAGGAGAGTGATCCAAATCTCACCACTATGACCACTGAACGTCGTGAGTTTAGTGAGCATAAGGAGATCATTCCCTCATACCTAAACACAAAACCTAGCCACAAAGAGCCACTTCACGAAAACCCTAACCACAAAAATACAACAAACATCCACCCTCTCGTCACCCCTCAGGCCCAAAGGCCAATCCATATCGTGTGCTCCTTGTTCCTAGAGGACGTCCAAACGTCCTAGGGAGAGTTCAACTTCAGATCCAAGGCCTAAGCACAAAGCAAAAGTTGAACTTCACAGTTTGACAATTTAAAGATGAACTTCACATTTCTGACCATTTAAGTTTGAAGTTCACAGTTTTGGCCTTTTGGATTTAAACTTCACAGTTTTGGCATTTAGTTATCAATAGTGAGTTTTATATTGTAGTTTTATTATTCCTAGTTGTGTGAGATGCCAAGTAATATATACAAACTTGGACATCAAGTCATAGGAGTCTAGACTAGTCTAGAATAGTCTAGAATGATCTAGTATGTTCTAGAAGGAGTGTGATAGGCGTGTGGTTGATAGATTTGGCGCCAAGCTTGAAAATCCTAGATTAGGTTGGCTTATTTTGTAACTAATCCATCTTGGATTAGGATAGCCAAGTCCTAGGATGATTAATATTGTTGTAACCAACTCCTCTTAAGATAAGGAGTCCTAATCCAAGGAGGATAAGGTTGTCATAGGCGTCTAAGACTGAGTCAATTATAAATAGCTAGGCTTGTAACCGTTTCAAAAAACCCCGTTTTGAATTACGAATACAATCAAGCTTTTAGTTTTCCCTTTGAGTGTTTCGTGAGAACCTCGTTGATCTCTCCAATTGTATCTTGGTTTTGCAACCAAGTGGTGAGGAAGAGCTTGTCTCTGAAATTTAGAATGTGTTTCTGTAACTAGGTGGAGGAACAAGTAGCCCTAGGGTTTCTTCTTATGGTGTTTCTGTATCAAGATAGATCCCTTGAACTATCCTGTTTGCATTTATCTATAAATCTTAGTTAGATCAACCCTAAGGCTTTCAACTCTCTCAAAATCTCCCTCCCAACGTCAACCCTCTCTCTCTCAATCCCTAATTCACGTCAACTCTCTCCTCTCTCTTGCAATCAACGTCCCTCCCTCATTTTCCCTCAAACTTCTCTCAAATCGTCCTTCCCTCCACAAAGACCTCACGTCATTCCAAAATAACCTTCCCTGATTCTCGTCCATCTCCCTCTCTCAATCCACAAAGCTTCCATCTATCTCAACCCTAAGCCATAATGCCTTACAAATCATTCAAACCTCTCGAAGACCCCATCTTTCTCACATGAATCACCCCCACTTTTGCCCTAGTTCACGTAAAGCATCCCATATTCAGATTGGTTGCACATCGCCCTTGATGTGTAATTGATCAAGATCCAATCATCGATCCCATTATACATCATAATTTTAGTATCAGAGTTTAGGTTTTCTTCTGTGCAACCCTAAACCCTACAAAACACTACAAACACATTCTCATCCATCCAAGCCCCAACCCAACGTCCCAAAGCACAATCCCCATGTACGTTTTCCTCATCCACCCAAAACCCATTCATGGCTCATAAGATGTTCCTTATGAGATGAGTTCTTAGTAACTCAATTGTTTCTGAAGATCAACAACAACGAGAGGCCATCTTTCACTCTCGTTGTACTATCAAGGGAAAGGTTTGTTCTTTAGTTATAGATGGAGGAAGCAGCACCAATGTGGCGTCAACTACTATGGTGGACAAACAGTAGCTAGAAATGAGTCCCCATCCAAAGCCATACACCATCCAGTGGCTCAAAGGGTGAAGATTTACAAGTGACTCAACGATGTTTTGTAAGCTTTTCCATTGGCAAATTTTATAAAGATTCTCTATGGTGTGACGTTTTGCCTATGGATGCTTGTCATATATTGCTTGGAAGACAATTGTTATTTGACAGGAGTGTGATGCACAATGGAAGAGCTAATACATACACCTTCTTGTTCCAAAATAAGAAGATAACCAGAGTCCCATTAAAAGCATCCAAACCATCCCATCCCAAGGAGTGTGATCCAAATCTCACCACTATGACCACTGAACATCCTGAGTTTAGTGAGCATAAGGAGATCATTCCCTCAGACCTAAACACAAAACCTAGCCACAAAGAGCCACTTCACGAAAACCCTAGCCACAAGAATACAACAAACATCCACCCTCTCGTCACCCCTCAGGCCCAAAGGCCAATCCATATCTTGTGCTCCTTGTTCCTAGAGGACTTCCAACCGTCCTAGGGAGAGTTCAAGTTCACGTCCAAGGCCCAAGTACAAAGCCGAAGTTGAACTTCACAGTTTTTACCATTTCAAGATGAATTTCACATTTCTGACCATTTCAGTTTGAAGTTCACAGTTTTGGCCTTTTGGATTTAAACTTCACATTTTTGGCATTTAGTTATCAATAGTGAGTTTTATATTGTATTTTTATTATTTCTAGTTGTGTGAGATGTCAAGTAATATATATAAACTTGAACATCAAGTCATAAGAGTCTAGAATAGTCTAGAATAGTCTAGAATGATCTAGTATGTTCTAGAAGGAGTGTGATAGGCGTGTGGTTGATAGATTTGGCGCCAAGCTTGATAATCCTAGATTAGGTAGGCTTATTTTGTAACTAATCCATCTTGGATTAGGAAAGCCAAGTCGTGTAAGGATTAATATTGTTGTAACCAACTCCTTTTAGGATAAGGAGTCCTGATCCAAGGAGGATAATGTTGTAATAGGCGTCTAGTAGTAGGAGTCCTTGGCTTGCACACCAAGTTAGGAGTCCTAGGCTGTCTAAGATTGAGTCAATTATAAATAGCTAGGCTTGTAATCGTTTCAAAAAACTCCGTTTTGAATTATGTATACAATCAAGCTTTTAGTTTTCCCCTTTAATGTTTCGTGAGAACCTCGTTGATCTCTCCAATTGTATCTTGGTTTTGCAACCAAGTGGTGAGGAAGAGCTTGTCTCTGAAATTTAGAATGTGTTTCTGTAACTAGGTAGAGGAACAAGTAGCCCTAGGGTTTCTTCTTATGGTGTTTCTGTATCAAGATAGATCCCTTGAACTATCCTTTTTACTTTTATCTATATATCTTAGTTAGATAAATCCTAAGGCGCCTTTCAACTCTTTCAAAATCTCCCTCCCAACGTCAACCCTCTCTTTCTCTCAATCCCTAATTCACGTCAACTCTCTCATCTCTCTTGCAATCAACGTCCCTCCCTCTTTTTCTCTCAAACTTCTCTCAAATCATCCTTCCCTCCACAAAGACCTCACTTCATTCCAAAATAGCGTTCCCTAATTCTCGTCCATCTCCCTCTCTCAAAATCCACAAAGCTTCCATCTTTCTCAACCCTAAGCCATAATGCCTCACAAATCATTCAAACCTCTCGAAGACCCCATCTTTCTGACGTGAATCACCCCCACTTTTGCCCTAGTTCACGTAAAGCATCCCATATTCAAATTGGTTGCACATCACCATTGATGTGTAATTGATCAAGATCTAATCTTTGATCCCATTATACATCATAATTTTGGTATCAGAGTTTAGGTTTTCTTCTGTGCAACCCTAAACCCCACAAAACGCCACAAACACATTCCCATCCATCCAAGCCCCAACCCAACGTCCCAAAGCACAATCCCCATGTAAGTTTTCCTCATCCACCCAAAACCCATTCATGGCTCACGAGATGTTCCTTATGAGAAGAGTTCTTAGTAACTCAATTGTTTCTGAAGATCAACAACAACGAGAGGCCTTCTTTTACTCTCGTTGTACTATCAAGGGAAAGGTTTGTTCTTTAATTATAGATGGAGGAAGCAGCACCAATGTGGCGTCAACTACTATGGTGGACAAACAGTAGCTAGAAATGAGTCCCCATCCAAAGCCATACACCATCCAGTGGCGCAAAGGGTGAAGATTTACAAGTGACTCAACGGTGTTTTGTAAGCTTTTCCATTGGCAAATTTTATAAAGATTCTCTATGGTGTGACGTTTTGCCTATGGATGCTTGTCATATATTACTTGGAAGACAATTGTTATTTGACAGGAGTGTGATGCACAATGGAAGAGCTAATACATACACCTTCTTGTTCCAAAATAAGAAGATAACCCAAGTCCCATTAAAAGCATCCAAACCATCCCATCCCAAGGAGAGTGATCCAAATCTCACCACTATGACCACTGAACGTCCTGAGTTTAGTGAGCATAAGGAGATCATTCCCTCATACCTAAACACAAAACCTAGCCACAAAGAGCCACTTCACGAAAACCCTAGCCACAAGAATACAACAAACATCCACCCTCTCGTCACCCCTCAGGCCCAAAGGCCAATCCATATCTTGTGCTCCTTGTTCCTAGAGGACGTCCAACCGTCCTAGGGAGAGTTCAAGTTCACGTCCAAGGCCCAAGTACAAAGCCGAAGTTGAACTTCACAGTTTTTACCATTTCAAGATGAATTTCACATTTCTGACCATTTCAGTTTGAAGTTCACAGTTTTGGCCTTTTAGATTTAAACTTCATATTTTTTGCATTTAGTTATCAATAGTGAGTTTTATATTGTATTTTTATTATTTCTAGTTGTGTGAGATGCCAAGTAATATATATAAACTTGAACATCAAGTCATAAGAGTCTAGAATAGTCTAGAATAGTCTAGAATGATCTAGTATGTTCTAGAAGGAGTGTGATATGCGTGTGGTTGATTAGATTTGGCGCCAAGCTTGATAATCCTAGATTAGGTTGACTTATTTTGTAACTAATCCATCTTGGATTAGGAAAGCCAAGTCGTGTAAGGATTAATATTGTTGTAACCAACTCCTTTTAGGATAAGGAGTCCTGATCCAAGGAGGATAATGTTGTAATAGGCGTCTAGTAGTAGGAGTCCTTGGCTTGCACACCAAGTTAGGAGTCCTAGGCTGTCTAAGATTGCTTCAATTATAAATAGCTAGGCTTGTAATCGTTTCAAAAAACTCCGTTTTGAATTATGTATACAATCAAGCTTTTAGTTTTCCCCTTTAATGTTTCGTGAGAACCTCGTTGATCTCTCCAATTGTATCTTGGTTTTGCAACCAAGTGGTGAGGAAGAGCTTGTCTCTGAAATTTAGAATGTGTTTCTGTAACTAGGTAGAGGAACAAGTAGCCCTAGGGTTTCTTCTTATGGTGTTTCTGTATCAAGATAGATCCCTTGAACTATCCTTTTTACTTTTATCTATATATCTTAGTTAGATAAATCCTAAGGCGCCTTTCAACTCTTTCAAAATCTCCCTCCCAACGTCAACCCTCTCTTTCTCTCAATCCCTAATTCACGTCAACTCTCTCATCTCTCTTGCAATCAACGTCCCTCCCTCTTTTTCTCTCAAACTTCTCTCAAATCATCCTTCCCTCCACAAAGACCTCACTTCATTCCAAAATAGCGTTCCCTAATTCTCGTCCATCTCCCTCTCTCAAAATCCACAAAGCTTCCATCTTTCTCAACCCTAAGCCATAATGCCTCACAAATCATTCAAACCTCTCGAAGACCCCATCTTTCTGACGTGAATCACCCCCACTTTTGCCCTAGTTCACGTAAAGCATCCCATATTCAAATTGGTTGCACATCACCATTGATGTGTAATTGATCAAGATCTAATCTTTGATCCCATTATACATCATAATTTTGGTATCAGAGTTTAGGTTTTCTGCTGTGCAACCCTAAACCCCACAAAACGCCACAAACACATTCCCATCCATCCAAGCCCCAACCCAACGTCCCAAAGCACAATCCCCATGTAAGTTTTCCTCATCCACCCAAAACCCATTCATGGCTCACGAGATGTTCCTTATGAGAAGAGTTCTTAGTAACTCAATTGTTTCTGAAGATCAACAACAACGAGAGGCCTTCTTTTACTCTCGTTGTACTATCAAGGGAAAGGTTTGTTCTTTAATTATAGATGGAGGAAGCAGCACCAATGTGGCGTCAACTACTATGGTGGACAAACAGTAGCTAGAAATGAGTCCCCATCCAAAGCCATACACCATCCAGTGGCGCAAAGGGTGAAGATTTACAAGTGACTCAACGGTGTTTTGTAAGCTTTTCCATTGGCAAATTTTATAAAGATTCTCTATGGTGTGACGTTTTGCCTATGGATGCTTGTCATATATTACTTGGAAGACAATTGTTATTTGACAGGAGTGTGATGCACAATGGAAGAGCTAATACATACACCTTCTTGTTCCAAAATAAGAAGATAACCCAAGTCCCATTAAAAGCATCCAAACCATCCCATCCCAAGGAGAGTGATCCAAATCTCACCACTATGACCACTGAACGTCCTGAGTTTAGTGAGCATAAGGAGATCATTCCCTCATACCTAAACACAAAACCTAGCCACAAAGAGCCACTTCACGAAAACCCTAGCCACAAGAATACAACAAACATCCACCCTCTCGTCACCCCTCAGGCCCAAAGGCCAATCCATATCTTGTGCTCCTTGTTCCTAGAGGACGTCCAAACGTCCTAGGGAGAGTTCAAGTTCACGTCCAAGGCCCAAGTACAAAGCCGAAGTTGAACTTCACAGTTTTTACCATTTCAAGATGAATTTCACATTTCGACCATTTCGTTTGAAGTTCATGATTTTGGCCTTTTAGATTTAAACTTCATATTTTTTGCATTTAGTTATCAATAGTGAGTTTTATATTGTATTTTTATTATTTCTAGTTGTGTGAGATGCCAAGTAATATATATAAACTTGAACATCAAGTCATAAGAGTCTAGAATAGTCTAGAATAGTCTAGAATGATCTAGTATGTTCTAGAAGGAGTGTGATATGCGTGTGGTTGATTAGATTTGGCGCCAAGCTTGATAATCCTAGATTAGGTTGACTTATTTTGTAACTAATCCATCTTGGATTAGGAAAGCCAAGTCGTGTAAGGATTAATATTGTTGTAACCAACTCCTTTTAGGATAAGGAGTCCTGATCCAAGGAGGATAATGTTGTAATAGGCGTCTAGTAGTAGGAGTCCTTGGCTTGCACACCAAGTTAGGAGTCCTAGGCTGTCTAAGATTGAGTCAATTATAAATAGCTAGGCTTGTAATCGTTTCAAAAAACTCCGTTTTGAATTATGTATACAATCAAGCTTTTAGTTTTCCCCTTTAATGTTTCGTGAGAACCTCGTTGATCTCTCCAATTGTATCTTGGTTTTGCAACCAAGTGGTGAGGAAGAGCTTGTCTCTGAAATTTAGAATGTGTTTCTGTAACTAGGTAGAGGAACAAGTAGCCCTAGGGTTTCTTCTTATGGTGTTTCTGTATCAAGATAGATCCCTTGAACTATCCTTTTTACTTTTATCTATATATCTTAGTTAGATAAATCCTAAGGCGCCTTTCAACTCTTTCAAAATCTCCCTCCCAACGTCAACCCCCTCTCTCTCTCAATCCCTAATTCACGTCAACTCTCTCATCTCTCTTGCAATCAACGTCCCTCCCTCTTTTTCTCTCAAACTTCTCTCAAATCATCCTTCCCTCCACAAAGACCTCACTTCATTCCAAAATAGCGTTCCCTAATTCTCGTCCATCTCCCTCTCTCAAAATCCACAAAGCTTCCATCTTTCTCAACCCTAAGCCATAATGCCTCACAAATCATTCAAACCTCTCGAAGACCCCATCTTTCTGACGTGAATCACCCCCACTTTTGCCCTAGTTCACGTAAAGCATCCCATATTCAAATTGGTTGCACATCACCATTGATGTGTAATTGATCAAGATCTAATCTTTGATCCCATTATACATCATAATTTTGGTATCAGAGTTTAGGTTTTCTTCTGTGCAACCCTAAACCCCACAAAACGCCACAAACACATTCCCATCCATCCAAGCCCCAACCCAACGTCCCAAAGCACAATCCCCATGTAAGTTTTCCTCATCCACCCAAAACCCATTCATGGCTCACGAGATGTTCCTTATGAGAAGAGTTCTTAGTAACTCAATTGTTTCTGAAGATCAACAACAACGAGAGGCCATCTTTTACTCTCGTTGTACTATCAAGGGAAAGGTTTGTTCTTTAATTATAGATGGAGGAAGCAGCACCAATGTGGCGTCAACTACTATGGTGGACAAACAGTAGCTAAAATGAGTCCCCATCCAAAGCCATACACCATCCAGTGGCGCAAAGGGTGAAGATTTACAAGTGACTCAACGGTGTTTTGTAAGCTTTTCCATTGGCAAATTTTATAAAGATTCTCTATGGTGTGACGTTTTGCCTATGGATGCTTGTCATATATTACTTGGAAGACAATTGTTATTTGACAGGAGTGTGATGCACAATGGAAGAGCTAATACATACACCTTCTTGTTCCAAAATAAGAAGATAACCCAAGTCCCATTAAAAGCATCCAAACCATCCCATCCCAAGGAGAGTGATCCAAATCTCACCACTATGACCACTGAACATCCTGAGTTTAGTGAGCATAAGGAGATCATTCCCTCATACCTAAACACAAAACCTAGCCACAAAGAGCCACTTCACGAAAACCCTAGCCACAAGAATACAACAAACATCCACCCTCTCGTCACCCCTCAGGCCCAAAGGCCAATTCATATCTTGTGCTCCTTGTTCCTAGAGGACGTCCAACCGTCTAGGAGAGTTCAAGTTCACGCCCAAGGCCCAAGTACAAAGCCGAAGTTGAACTTCAGTTTTACCATTTGAAGATGAATTTCACATTTCTGACCATTTCAGTTTGAAGTTCACAGTTTTGGCCTTTTAGATTTAAACTTCATATTTTTTGTATTTAGTTATCAATAGTGAGTTTTATATTGTATTTTTATTATTTCTAGTTGTGTGAGATGCCAAGTAATATATATAAACTTGAACATCAAGTCATAAGAGTCTAGAATAGTCTAGAATAGTCTAGAATGATCTAGTATGTTCTAGAAGGAGTGTGATATGCGTGTGGTTGATTAGATTTGGCGCCAAGCTTGATAATCCTAGATTAGGTTGACTTATTTTGTAACTAATCCATCTTGGATTAGGAAAGCCAAGTCGTGTAAGGATTAATATTGTTGTAACCAACTCCTTTTAGGATAAGGAGTCCTGATCCAAGGAGGATAATGTTGTAATAGGCGTCTAGTAGTAGGAGTCCTTGGTTTGCACACCAAGTTAGTAGTCCTAGGCTGTCTAAGATTGAGTCAATTATAAAAAGCTAGGCTTGTAATCGTTTCAAAAAACTCCGTTTTGAATTATGTATACAATCAAGCTTTTAGTTTTCCCCTTTAATGTTTCATGAGAACCTCGTTGATCTCTTCAATTGTAGCTTAGTTTGGCAACCAAGTGGTGAGGAAGAGCTTGTCTCTGAAATTTAGAAGGTGTTTCTGTAACTAAGTGGAGGAACAAGTAGCCCTAGGGTTTCTTCTTATGGTGTTTCTGTATCAAGATAGATCCCTTGAACTATCCTTTTTAGTTTTATCTATATATCTTAGTTAGATAAATCCAAAGGCTTTCAACTCTTTCAAAATCTCCCTCCCAACGTCAACCCTCTCTCTCTCTCTCAATCCCTAATTCACGTCAACTCTCTCATCTCTATTGCAATCAACGTCCCTCCCTCTTTTTCTCTCAAACTTCTCTCAAATCATCCTTCCCTCCACAAAGACCTCACTTCATTCCAAAATAGCGTTCCCTAATTCTCGTCCATCTCCCTCTCTTAAAATCCACAAAGCTTCCATCTTTCTCAACCCTAAGCCATAATGCCTCACAAATCATTCAAACCTCTCGAAGACCCCATCTTTCTGACGTGAATCACCCCCACTTTTGCCCTAGTTCACGTAAAGCATCCCATATTCAAATTGGTTGCACATCACCATTGATGTGTAATTGATCAAGATCCAATCTTTGATCCCATTATACATCATAATTTTGGTATCAGAGCTTAGGTTTTCTTCTGTGCAACCCTAAACCCCACAAAACGCCACAAACACATTCCCATCCATCCAAGCCCCAACCCAACGTCCCAAAGCACAATCCCCATGTACCTTTTCCTCATCCACCCAAAACCCATTTATGGCTCACGAGATGTTCCTTATGAGAAGAGTTCTTAGTAACTCAATTGTTTCTGAAGATCAACAACAACGAGAGGCCTTCTTTTACTCTCGTTGTACTATCAAGGGAAAGGTTTGTTCTTTAATTATAGATGGAGGAAGCAGCACCAATGTGGTGTCAACTACTATGGTGGACAAACAGTAGCTAGAAATGAGTCCCCATCCAAAGTCATACACCATCCAGTGGCTCAAATGGTGAAGATTTAACAGTGACTCAACGGTGTTTTGTAAGCTTTTCCATTGGCAAATTTTATAAGGATTCTCTATGGTGTGACGTTTTGCCTATGGATGCTTGTCATATTCTGCTTGGAAGACAATTGTTATTTGACAGGAGTGTGATGCACAATGGAAGAGCTAATACATACACCTTCTTGTTCCAAAATAAGAAGATAACGCAAGTCCCATTAAAAGCATCCAAACCATCCCATCCCATCCCAAGGAGAGTGATCCAAATCTCACCACTATGACCACTGAACGTCCTGAGTTTAGTGAGCATGAGGAGATCATTCCCTCAGACCTAAACACAAAACCTAGCCACAATGAGCCACTTCACGAAAACCCTAGCCACAAGAATACAACAAATATCCACCCTCTCGTCACCCCTCAGGCCCAAAGGCCAATCCATATCTTGTGCTCCTTGTTCCTAGAGGACGTCCAACCGTCCTAGGGAGAGTTCAAGTTCACGTCCAAGGCCCAAGTACAAAGCCGAAGTTGAACTTCACAGTTTTTACCATTTGAAGATGAATTTCACATTTCTGACCATTTCAGTTTGAAGTTCACAGTTTTGGCCTTTTGGATTTAAACTTCACATTTTTGGCATTTAGTTATCAATAGTGAGTTTTATATTGTATTTTTATTATTTCTAGTTGTGTGAGATGCCAAGTAATATACCTAAACTTGGACATCAAGTCATAAGAGTCTAGAATAGTTCAAAATAGTCTAGAATGATCTTGTATGTTCTAGAAGGAGTGTAATAGGCGTGTGGTTGATAGATTTGGTGCCAAGCTTAATAATCCTAGATTAGGTTGGCTTATTTTGTAACTTATCCATCTTGGATTAGGAAAGCCAAGTCCTGTAAGGATTAATATTGTTGTAACCAACTCCTTTTAGGATAAGGAGTCCTGATCCAAGGAGGATAATGTTGTAATAGGCGTCTAGTAGTAGGAGTCCTTGGCTTGCACGCCAAGTTAGGAGTCCTAGGCTGTCTAAGACTAAGTCAATTATAAATAGCTAGGCTTGTAATCGTTTCAAAAAACCTCGTTTTTAATTATGAATACAATCAAGCTTTTAGTTTTCCCCTTGAGTGTTTCGTGAGAACCTCGTTGATATCTCTACTTGCATCTTGGTTTGGCAACCAAGTGGTGAGGAAGAGCTTGTCTCCGAAATTTAGAAGGTGTTTCTGTAACTAAGTGGAGGAACAAGTAGCCCTAGGGTTTCTTCTTATGGTGTTTCTGTATCAAGATAGATCCCTTGAACTATCCTTTTTACTTTTATCTATATATCTTATTTAGATAAACCCTAAGGCTTTTAACTCTCTCAAAATCTCCCTCCCAACGTCAACCCTCTCTCTCTCAATCTCTAATTCACGTCAACTCTCTCCTCTCTCTTGCAATCAACGTCCCTCCCACTTTTTCTCTCAAACCTCTCTTAAATCATCCTTCCCTCCACAAAGACCTCACGTCATTCCAAAATAGCCTTCCCTAATTCTCGTCCATCTCCCTCTCTCAAACTCCACAGAGCTTCCATCTTTCTCAACCCTAAACCATAATCCCTCACAAATATTTCAAACCTCTCAAAGACCCCATCTTTCTCACGTGAATCACCCTCACTTTTGTCCTAGTTCACGTAAAGCATCCCTTATTCAGATTGGTTGCACGTCACCCTTGATGTGTAATTGATCAAGATCCAATCTTTGATCCCATTATACAACATAATTTTGATATCAGAGCTTAGGTTTTCTTCTTGCAACCCTAAACCCCACAAAACGCCACAAACACATTCCCATCCATCCAAGCCCCAACCCAACATCCTAAAGCACAATCCCCATGTACGTTTTCCTCATCCTCCCAAAACCCATTCATGGCTCACAAGATGTTCCTTATGAGAAGAGTTCTTAGTAACTCAATTGTTTCTGAAGATGAACAACAACGAGAGGCCATCTTTCACTCTCGTTGTAGAATCAAGGGAAAGGTTTGTTCTTTAATTATAGATGGAGGAAGCAGCACCAATGTGGCGTCAACTACTGTGGTGGACAAACTCTAGCTAGAAATGAGTCCCCATCCAAAGCCATACACCATCCAGTGGCGCAAAGGGTGAAGATTTACAAGTGACTCAACGGTGTTTTGTAAGATTTTCCATTGGCAAATTTTATAAAGATTCTCTATGGTGTGAAGTTTTGCCTATGGATGCTTGTCATATTCTGCTTGGAAGACAATGGTTATTTGACAGGAGTGTGATGCACAATGGAAGAGCTAATACATACACCTTCTTGTTCCAAAATAAGATGGTAACCCTGGTCCCATTAAAAGCATCCAAACCATCCCATCCCTAGGAGAGTGATCCAAATCTCACCACTATGATCACTGAACGTCCTGAGTTTAGTGAGCATAAGGAGATCATTCCCTCATACCTAAACACAAAACCTAGCCACAAAGAGCAACTTCATGAAAACCCTAGCCACAAGAATACCACAAACATCCACCCTCTCGTCACCCCTCAGGCCCAAAGGCCAATCCATATCTTATGCTCCTTGTTCCTAGAGGACGTCCAAACGTCCTAGGAAGAGTTCAAGTTCACGTCCAAGGCCCAAGTACAAAGCCGAGTTGAACTTCACAGTTTTTACCATTTCAACATGAATTTCACATTTCTGACCATTTCAGTTTGAAGTTCACAGTTTTGGCCTTTTGGATTTAAACTTCACATTTTTGGCATTTAGTTATCAATAGTGAGTTTTATATTGTATTTTTATTATTTCTAGTTGTGTGAGATGCCAAGTAATATATATAAACTTGGACATCAAGTCATAGGAGTCTAGACTAGTCTAGAATAGTCTAGAATAATCTAGTATGTTCTAGAAGGAGTGTGATAGGCGTGTGGTTGATAGACTTGGCGCCAAGCTTGATAATCCTAGATTAGGTTGGCTTATTTAGTAACTAATCCATCTTAGATTAGGAATGCCAAGTCCTAGAAGAATTAATATTGTTGTAACCAACTCCTCTTAGGATAAGGAATCCTAATCCAATGAGAATAATGTTGTTATAGGCGTCTAGTAGTAGGAGTCCTTGGCTTGCACGCCAAGTTAGGAGTCCTAAGCTGTCTAAGACTGAGTCAATTATAAATAGCTAGGCTTCTAACCGTTTCAAAAAACCCCGTTTTGAATTACGAATACAATCAAGCTTTTAGTTTTCCCATTGAGTGTTTCGTGAGAACCTCGTTGATCTCTCCAATTGTATCTTGGTTTGGCAACCAAGTGCTGAGGAAGAGCTTGTCTCTGAAATTTAGAATGTGTTTCTGAAACTAGGTAGAAGAACAAGTAGCCCTAGGGTTTCTTCTGATGGTGTTTCTGTATCAAGATAGATCCCTTGAACTATCCTGTTTGCTTTTATCTATATATCTTAGTTAGATAAACCCTAAGGCTTTCAACTCTCTCAAAATCTCCCTTCCACCGTCAACCCTCTCTCTCTCAATCCCTAATTCACGTCAACTCTCTCCTCTCTCTTGCAATCAACGTCCCTCCCTCTTTTTTCTCAAACTTCTCTCAAATCATCCTTCCCTCCACAAAGACCTCACTTCATTCCAAAATAGCGTTCCCTAATTCTCGTCCATCTCCCTCTCTCAAAATCCACAAAGCTTCCATCTTTCTCAACCCTAAGCCATAATGCCCCACAAATCATTCAAACCTCTGGAAGACCCCATCTTTCTCACGTAAATCACCCCCACTTTTGCCCTAGTTACGTAAAGCATCCCATATTCAGATTGGTTGCACATCACCCTTGATGTGTAATTGATCAAGATCCAATCTTTGATCCCATTATACATCATAATTTTGGTATCAGAGCTTAGGTTTTCTTCTGTGCAACCCTAAACCCCACAAAACGCCACAAACACATTCCCATCCATCCAAGCCCCAACCCAACGTCCCAAAGCACAATCCCCATGTACGTTTTTCTCATCCACCCAAAACCCATTCATGGCTCACAAGATGTTTCTTATGAGAATTTGTTCTTAGTAACTCAATTGTTTCAGAAGATCAACAACAACGAGAGGCAATCTTACACTCTCGTTATACTATCATGGGAAAGGTTTGTTCTTTAATTATAGATGGAGGAAGCAGCACCAATATGGCGTCAACTACTATGGTGGACAAACTCTAGCTAGAAATGAGTCCCCATCCAAAGCCATACACCATTCAGTGGCTCAAAGGGTGAATATTTACAAGTGACTCAACGGTGTTTTGTAAGCTTTTCCATTGGCAAATTTTATAAAGATTCTCTATCGTGTGACGTTTTGCCTATAGATGCTTGTCATATTCTGCTTGGAAGACAATGGTTATTTGACAGGAGTGTGATGCACAATGGAAGAGCTAATACATACACCTTCTTGTTCCAAAATAAGAAGATGATCCTAGTCCCATTAAAAGCTTCCAAACCATCCAATCCAATCCCAAGGAGAGTGATCCAAATCTCACCACTATGACCACTGAACGTCCTGAGTTTAGTGAGCATAAGGAAATCATTCCCTCAGACCTAAACACAAAACCTAGCCACAAAGAGCCACTTCACGAAAACCCTAACCACAAAAATACAACAAACATCCACCCTCTCGTCACCCCTCAGGCCCAAAGGCCAATCCATATATTGTGCTCCTTGTTCCTAGAGGACGTCCAAACGTCCTAGGGAGAGTTCAAGTTCATGTCCAAGGCCCAAGTACAAAGCCGAAGTTGAACTTCACAGTTTTTACCAATTCAAGATGAATTTCAAATTTCTGACCATTTCAGTTTGAAGCTCACAGTTTTGGCATTTTGGATTTAAACTTCACATTTTTGGCATTTAGTTATCAATAGTGAGTTTTATATTGTATTTTTATTATTTGTAGTTGTGTGAGATGCCAACTAATATATATAAACTTGGACATCAAGTCATAGGAGTCTAGAATAGTCTAGAATGATCTAGTATGTTCTAGAAGGAGTGTGATAGGCGTGTGGTTGATAGATTTGGCGCCAAGCTTGATAATCCTAGATTAGGTTGGCTTATTTTGTAACTAATCCATCTTGGATTTGGAAAGCCAAGTCCTAGAAGGATTAATATTGCTGTAACCAACTCCACTTAGGATAAGGAGTCCTGATCCAAGGAGGATAAGGTTGTTATAGTCGTCTAGTAGTAGGAGTCCTTGGATTGCACGCCAAGTTAGGAGTCCTGGCTTGCACGCGAAGTTAGGAGTCCTAGGCTGTCTAAGACTAAGTCAATTATAAATAGCTAGGCTTGTAATCGTTTCAAAAAACCTCGTTTTTAATTATGAATACAATCAAGCTGTTAGTTTTCCCCTTGAGTGTTTCGTGAGTACCTCGTTGATCTCTCTACTTGCATCTTGGTTTGGCAACCAAGTGGTGAGGAAGAGCTTGTCTCCGAAATTTAGAAGGTGTTTCTGTAACTAGGTGTAGGAACAAGCAGCCCTACGGTTTCTTTTTATGGTGTTTATGTATCAAGATAGATCCCTTAAACTATCCTGGTTACTTTTATCTATATATCTTAGTTAGATAAAACCTTAGGCTTTCAACTCTCCCAAAATATCCCTCCCAACGTCAACCCTCTCCCTCTCTCAATCCCTAATTTACGTCAACTCTCTCCTCTCTCTTGCAATCAACGTCCCTCCCTATTTTTCTCTCAAATCTCTCTCAAATCATCCTTCCCACCACAAAGACCTCACGTCATTACCAAATAGCCTTCCCTAATTCTTGTCCAACTTCCTCTCTCAAACTCCACAAAGCTTCCATCTTTCTCAACCTTAAGCCATAATCCCTCACAAATCATTCAAACCTTTCGAAGACCCCATCTTTCTCACGTGAATCACCCCCACTTTTGCCCTAGTTAACGTGAATCATCCCATAATCAGATTGGTTGCACGTTACCCTTGATGTGTAATTGATCAAGATCCAATCTTTGACCCCATTATACATCATAATTTTGGTATCAGAGCTTAGGTTATCTTCTGTGCAACCCTAAACCCCACAAAACTCCACAAACACATTCCCATCCATCCAAGCCCCAACCCAACGTCCCAAAGCACAATCCCCAAGTACGTTTTCCTCATCCATCCAAAACCCTTTCATGGCTCACGAGATTTTCCTTATGAGAGGAGTTCTTAGTAACTCAATTATTTCTGAAGATCAACAACAACGAGAGGCCATCTTTCACTCTCGTTGTACTATCAAGGGAAAGGTTTGTTCTTTAATTGTGGATGGAGGAAGCAGAACCAATATGGCGTCAACTACTATGGTGGATAAACTCCAGCTAGAAACGAGTCCCCATCCAAAGCCATACACCATCCAGTGGCTCAATCAGGGTGAAGATTTACAAGTGACTCAATGGTGTTTAGTAAGCTTTTCCATTGGCAAAATTTATAAAGATTCTCTATGGTGTGACGTTTTGCCTATGGATGCTTGTCATATTCTACTTAGAAGACATTGGTTATTTGACAGGATTGTGATGTACAATGGAAGAGCTAATACATATACCTTCTTGTTCCAAAATAAGAAGATAACCCTAGTCCCATTAAAAGCATCAAGACTATCCTAACCCAAGGAGAGTGATCCAAATCCTACCATTATGACCACTGAACGTCCTAAGCTTAGTGAGCATAAGGAGGATATTCCCTAGACCTAAATACAAAACCTAGCCACAAAGAGTCACTTCACGAAAATCCTATCCATGAAAACCCTAGCCACAAGAATGCCACAAACGCCCTCTCGTCACCCCTCAATTGGAACCACCCTCTCATGTGTTCCAAGAAAAGATACCTCCAGGATTGCCCCCCCAACATGATATTCATCACGAGGTTTGTCCTTTTCCTAGATCTATTGTGCATAAGGATTCTACATGTCACATGAACCCTAATGACACTCAAGAGGTTCAGAAGCAAATCAATGATTTTCAAAGAAAGGGTATGATCAGGGAGGCCCTCAATCCATGCGCCATCCCTACTCATGTGGTTACAAAGAAAGTTGGGAGCCAACGTCTGTGCATCAACAAGAGTCATATCAAGTACAGGTTTCCTTGAATTGAAGATCTAATGGACGAATATGGTGGTACCCAAGTCTTTTCAGAGACTGGTCCAAGAAGTTGGTACCTTGATCCAGTTTAAATTCAAGAAGGGGACACTTCTATCAAAACTAAAGGAGATCTCAATTAATGGTTAGTCAAGCTTTTTGGTCTAACTAATGTTCCCTCAATTTTTATGAGATTGATGACTCAGGTTATGAAGCCCCTTATTGGCAAGTGTGTCGTCTACTTTGATGACATACTTGAGCATAACAAGAGTGAGAAAGATCATATTTTTCACCTCCATATTGTTTTGGAGATCGTAGCTCACGAAAAGTTATATGGGAATCTGCCCAAGAGCCACCTCTTAATCAATGACAAAGTCTCCCTTGGCTATGCACTTTCGACTGAAGTGATCAAGGTTGATGAAGAAAATGTCAAAGCTATCAAGGAGAGGCCTACTCCAACTATACTATTCATGATGTTCGAAGTTATCCCGACTTGGCCTCTTTCTAAAGGAGGTTTGTGAAGAATTTCAGTACTATTCTATCTCCTATGACCAAGCTATTGAAATCCACGGAGTTCTCATGGACTTTAGCTACCCAACAAGCGCTCGACATCATCAAGGATAAACATTGTACTGCACCTGTCGTCCTAGCCCAACCAAGCTTTGACAAGAAGTTTGAGGATGTGTGGGATGCTTCTAGAGTTGGTATTGGAGTTGTTCTATCTCAACAAGGCCATCCCTTAGCTTATGAAAATTCACCTAGCCTCAGTTCTACTTTTGGGGATCCTAGATTCATAGAAGATAATGGAGACCAACCCCCCCCCCCCAATCAATAAGAAGATCCCTTTCCTCCAATCAAGTTTGAGGACGAACTTTTTCCAACAAGAGGGGAATGATGTATTTCAGCTCACGCCTGATGTAACCCTGCCTAGACTAGGTCTCACTTTTAGGGACCCTAGATTCATGGAAGGAAATGGAGATTTACAAAGGCTTGGGATCGTATTTGGAGACCCCAGATTCATTGAAGAAGATGGAAATCCATTATCATTCCTCACGCCAAGCCCAATAAGAAAGGAGGCCCAATTCAAGTACAACGAGGTAGGACGGGCCAAAGGAGAAGAATTCAATATGGAGGCCCAAAGGCCAATCCATATCTTGTGCACCTTGTTCCAAGAAGACGTCCAAATGTCCTAGGGAGAGTTCAAGTTCACCTCCAAGGCCCAAGTACAAAGCCGAAGATGAACTTCACAGTTTTGACCGTTTCAAGATGAATTTCACATTTCTGACCATTTTAGTTTGAAGTTCACAGTTTTGGCCTTTTGGATTTAAACTTCACATTTTTGGCATTTACTTATCATTTGTGAGTTTTATATTGTAATTTTATTATTTCTAGTTGTGTGAGATGCCAAGTAATATATATAAACTTGGACATCAAGTCATAAGAGTCTAGAATAGTCTAGAATAGTCTAGAATGATCTATTATATTCTAGAAGGAGTGTGATAGGCGTGTGGTTGATAGATTTGGCGCCAAGCTTGATAATCCTATATTAGGTTGGCTTATTTTGTAACTAATCCATCTTGGATTAGGAAAGTCAAGTCCTAGAAGGATTAGTATTGTTGTAACGAACTCCCCTTAGGATAAGGAGTCCTAATCCAACGAGGATAAGGTTGTTATAGGCGTCTAGTAGTAGGAGTCCTTGGCTTGCACGCCAAGTTAGGAGTCCTAGGCTGTCTAAGAATGAGTCAATTATAAATAGTTAGGCTTGTAATCGTTTCAAAAAACCCTGTTTTGAATTATGAATACAATCAAGCTTTTAGTTTACCCCTTGAGTGTTTTGTGAGAACCTTGTTGATCTCTTCAATTGTATCTTGGTTTGGCAACCAAGTGGTGAGGAAGAGCTTGTCTCTGAAACTAGAAGGTGTTTCTGTAACAAGGTGGAGGAACAAGTAAACCTAGGGTTTCTTCTTATGGTGTTTATGTATCAAGATAGGTCCCTTGAACCATCATGGTTACTTTTTATCTATATATCTTAGTTAGATAAACCCTAAGGCTTTCAACTCTCTCAAAATCTCCCTCCCAACGTCAACCCTCTCTCTCTCTCAATCCCTAATTCACGTCAACTTTCTCCTCTCTCTTGCAATCAACCTCCCTCCCTCTTTTTCTCTCAAACCTCTCAAATCCTCCTTCCCTCCCCAAAGGCCTCACGTCATTCCCAAATAGCCTTCCCTAATTCTCGTCCATCTCCCTCTCTCAAACTCCACAAAGCTTCCATCTTTCTCAACCCTAAGCCATAATCCCTCACAAATCATTCAAACCTCTCAAAGACCCCATCTTTTTCTGAAGAGTCCCGGGTTCCGTTCTCGTCCCTCATAACATTTGCCAAGCGTGCCGCCTCAACCACGGTGAATCTCGAAGTGCAATTCCCGGTGAAGCTCGGAAACGCAAGGGTAGTCTCGGCCATCCATTGGATGGGAACCGAGACCTTTTAAGGAGGTCGCTTGTGCCCCGACCCCCGGAGGCCCGAGGCTGTACCATCCCGAGATGGTGAACAATGCCTTGACGGGTCCGAGTTACTTTTGGATCATAGGAGTGGAGCCTACTTTGGGCCTTTAAACGGGTTCGAAGTCCTTCGACAAGAATAAGCGCAAACGGGTCAATGTGGGTTGTCGAAATGGACACGCCTTCACTCTTTAGGTCATAACTCCTTCTATTTAACTTCGATGGGTCTCAAATTTTGGGAGCATAAAGTACACACCAAGAGCTTTCCATCAATATCTTACGGACCTAAAACGGAGTCCAAATGAAGAAGTTATGTGCGTTTGAAGTCGGTAGGGAAAAGCTGCCCAGAAGCAAGGCTCGCCCGAGCCAAGCAAGGCTCCCTTGAGCCAAGCAAGGCTCGCCCGAGCCAAGCAAGGTCGCCCGAGCCAAGCAATGGCTCGCCCGAGCCTTCCGTCTGGTCAAGATGGTCGCGCCCGCGACAAGCACGTTCGTGCCCGCGACATCAGTGGCAGGCTAACGGCTCGCCCGAGCCATGCTCGCCCGCGCCCTGTTTCTGATCGACACCGTCGCGCCCGCGACGATGCAGGTCGCGCCCGCGACCCCCACCGAAGCTGTTGTTTCTGCTGTTGCATGTGATTAAGCTCGCCCGAGCCAGATGCCTGCTCGCCCGAGCCGACCTCCTTTTCTGCCGATTTTGCCTGCCAAAACAACTATGTTTTGGGCTTTACTCATTTTTGTATATATACTCGTTGGCCCTCATTTTCTGGGAAGATTTGAATGATATTGAATGCCTTGCTTGAGAACTCTCTCTAGCATCTCCTCCCAAAATCTTGTTTACTTTATCCAATCTTTATTTGGTGGTGTTCAAGTCATTTCTTTAATGATTAATAGTGGTTTAGCCTAATTAATCATGGTGGAATGTTAGGCCAAGGTTGTGGACTCTCCTAGCCAAGGTCATATGCAAACCCTACGATGACCAAGCTTCGTTTTCTTTGATTTTCTCTCGAAAACTCAAGCATCATTCTTCCCACCACGATGGTAACGCTCCATTTTCACGTGAAACACCCCCACTTTTGCCCTAGTTCATGTGAAGCATCGCATATTCAGATTGGTTGCACGTCGCCCTTGATGTGTAATTGATCAAGATCCAATCTTTGATCCCATTATACATCACCTTAAGTACCTTGTTACGTACGGAGCGAAACCACATTGGGAGAGTAGCCCCTTCACGGGCCGCGTTCAATCTCGAAACATGCCAACTAGAAAAAAATATAGAAATAGTCGAAAGAAAAGAAAAATAAAAGCTTAGAAAGTGAATAAAGAGTGGAATTTTTCCATACGTCTCCTGCGGCCCTCACCAAGCTAAGGGCAACACAAGCAAGGGAGGACAGCACGCTTAAATAACCTTCTTGCTTCAATATGAGCTTGGGACGTGTTTTTGCTACGGGTAACTGGAATCAATTAGAATACACATGCACTTGTGCACATAGGATCTTGTTTTGTAAGAAACGTTTGGAAGTTGAAAACCCTTAAGATTGGCAATGCTTCGGATTAGGTGTTCTTGATGTGCTCATTTCTGTTCCTTTTGGTTAATTAGCATTGTTTTCTCTACGATTGATTGTGTGTTTCTTTTGAGAGTTCTTTCTTTCTTTCTTTTTCAGATTTTGTTTTGTTTTTCACCTTTCCTCTCTCCTTTTTCCTTGGCTTTTGTGGGTATAGCCGCTACAAACCCTCACGAGACCACCTCGTCCACCTGGGCTACTAGGGGGTTTAAAGGCTTGGTGCATACGCTAAATGCACTCGTTTCCACCCACAACAGAGGAGTTGGTTTTTAGTTTTAGGCAGTTTTTGTTTTTGTTTTGCTCAGGATGAGCAAAAGTTCAAGTGTGGGGGGTGTTTAGGCCCGATTTTTGGCCTAAATAACGTCTTTCGGCTTGCTATTTTTGTTTGATTCCAAGTCTTTTTCATAGTTTTTAATAGCTTTTTAGTTGTTTTGCACGTTTTCGCACTTTTGGAGCAAATGCAAGGAATATGGACTAAATTGAGGCTTTTTAGGGAATCCCGAGTGATTTCCCGAGCCAAGCCGAGCCGAGGAGTAAAGCGATGTTGACCCGGGAACTCTTCCCCTCATATTTGAAGCAAAGCAGAAGTGTAACACCCGCGACAACCCTTGTAGCGGGCGTTACAACCATGGAATGAAGCAGAAGGGAAGAAAGAAGGGAGGTGTCGCGCCTGCTACACCCTAGGTGACACCCGCTACACATCTATAGACTGTAGCGCCCACAACATACAGTGTGTCGCCCGTTACTCCAGAGCCAAACGCAGATCACCCAACTGGCCAGCAAGCCTTCGCCCCCGCAACTGAGGAGGTCGCACCCGCGACCTTGCGCACATTGAAATCGCCTCGCCTGTTTTCTCACTGTCGCCCTCACTACCAAGGAGGCCGCGCCCGCGACCTACTAGATTTCAGCGCGTTTTCTCGGCCGAAACGGCAATGTTTTATGTAACAACCATGCCTTGTATTTGTACTCCAAGTGACGATTTTATGATTATGGAGTCTTAGGCTAGTCTTTTATTCAGCTTTCATCTTAATTAGAGAGAGATTAAGATTTGATTAGAGTATTTTAGCTTGGATTAATCTAGGGTTTAGTGGATTTTGGTTTGTACTCAAGATTTGAGGATTCAATCAATTGAGAGATTGTTGGATCATCATTTCCATTGCTTCTCCTTGTTCATTTCCAGCATTTGATAAGTATTCTCTTCCCTTGAAACTCCTCTTTACTTGCCTCTTTAATTGCTTAGCTTTTGGTTGTTTGTTGTTAGAAATCATGCTTAGGGTTGACTTTGATGTTGTTAGTGTAGTTAGTATCATGATTAGTGGCTAGAAACCCCATGGGTTAGGGGGTAATTAAGGGTGTGAATGAGTGATTAGGTATGGGTTAGCAATTTTAGTGAGTAATTGGGTGGTAAATCAATTTCCCACTCCAATCCTTCCCTCAAGTGGGGTGTATTTTGGTCCGAAAGCTCCCGAATAAATCCAACACTTGTTCTGGAAGGTTAGAGTTGGGATAGTTAATGCTTACCCACGAAAGTGGAAGGAGGCTAACTAGGAAATTCCGTTTCATTAACCCTCCTGGTCCATGGTGGACTTTGAGGTAGTTAATCCGGACTATCCTCGAGAGAGGAAGGTGTAGACACCGGAATTTGTATCGGTATAACCCCGACTCATCGAAAATATGCAAGTCAGATGGGCCAAGTAATAAACGGGTCGTTGGGCCCAAAGGATCAATAAACCAAGCCCAAGAAAAATAAAACAGGCCGCATATAATTGTTAAAACCCCTCTGGGTTTTAACTCTTAATGAACAAGCCCACACAGAAGATGGCCCAAGCGCACGCTCCGGCCCAGAAAAGATTATAACCCGCCTAGGTTATAAGTGGAGCTCAGCACGATGTCGTTTCACTCCACGTCATTAATCCGTGTGCTGGAAATACATATAAACCGCCTAGGTTATAATTGTTCTGGCGCCAAAATTTGCATGGATGCAATTGGATCCCTTGATCTTTGCCCCACGTGTTTGACCTCCCCTTGACCACCCAAAACCCGCCTAGGTTTTGATCTTTGATGGCATGATTTGTGGGGTATGTCCCCCACCATTTCCCTCCAAATCCCACACTCCTTCACCTATAAATACCCCCTCCATTCCACCTTCATAATCATCAACTACTATCATCCAATACACTTACTCTACTCTCATTTCCATTATATTATACTTCCATTCTCTCAAAATCTCATCCACATACTACTTTTTCTACACCACCCACATCATCCACATCCACCTCTAATCCTCTCATAATCACCTTCATCACCACTACATAACCATCCACATACTACTTTTTCTACACCACCCACATCATCTCATCCGGGCTTCAAGTCAAGGGGCAACTCAAGGGATCAAATTCATCAATTCTACCACCTTAAGCAAGGTTCGATTTCTTCATTTACGTTATTGTAATTAATCATGTAATTCATTCTTTTATTCCATTACTTGTACATATTTATAACCTTATAAATGCACAAATGACCACCTTCCTGTAGATTGCTACAGTTACTTGTGAGGGGTATTTTAGTCAATATTGCTTCACTTTTCTGCAAAATCTCGAGCCCTTCAATTGTCACGGTGCAGACACACTGCCCATTACCCATCTTCTTCTTTCTCTCTCTTCCCTATCAAAATCGGAGATTGCTGCGGCGGAATTTCTGGAACAAACTTTTGCAGATGAGGTAGATGTGGATGGCGAAGGATCAACGGAGTTCAGCAGGCTCTCCATTACCGCAACATCTTTTCTGTCTCGGTGCCTCATCGGCTCATCACCGTCAATGGCGTTATGAAATTGGGAAAAAGAAACCCTAGAGGAGGGGACTCCATCAATGACTCCAATCTCAGTAGAAGGTACGTATAAGAACAATTTTCTCAATTTTCTGCATTTGCTATTAACATTATCAAAAATAACTGAAGAATTTAATGTATGGTGTCGAAATATGCGGTAATCAACATGAACAGTCAGCAATTATATTATCCAATCTTATTATGGGCAACGATTAGTGATAAAGTGAGATATGGGTTTGCTATGTATGGTGTCGAAATCTCCAGGTTATATTAGGAGAATTTAATTTAAATAACTGAAGAATTGTTATGTATGATAAGTTTCTGTAGTATGTTTATTTCATACTCTCCAATACGCGTTGTGGTTTGATTGTCTTTATGGTTGTATTCATGAGAACAGCTAATTTTGTTTATGTTCAGGACGCCGCAAACAGTTCCACAGGGGAGGAACAAGGCCAGGGTAATGTAAATGTGATGTGTCGATTATGCTTCTCTGGTGAAAATGAAGGTAGTGAAAGGGCAAAGAGGATACTTTCGTGCAAAAGTTGTGGAAAGAAGTATCAAAGGAATTGCTTACAATTTTGGTCTCAACATAGAGGTTTGGCAAGTGCACACAAGGTTTCTTCAGTATGCTACTTTCCGTATCTGGCTTAGTTTTCAAATCTTCGCATATTTGTTTCATTGGAGTTTATGGACTTGTCCCTCCCGTCGTATTTGTGAGGCAATTATCTTTGGCAGCCTTTCACTCCCCACTCTTCAGATTATGCTATATTGTAATCCTCCAAAGACTTCTGTTTTGAGGTTCCTTCTCTTTCAGTTTCTAATGCTTATTTTTGTTAATTTTTTCTGAATGATTTTCAAGCGTTTGGGCTATTTTTGAATTGGAGTTTCATCTGTGCATGAACTTCCTAAAAGTGGGCACTGTGGAAAAGTTTTCTAGATTTTATGATTCATAAGTAGCTCCCATTCTACGTATCATAAGTTTTTCAACATTTGCAAAGACTGAGACATGGCAGTTGGCACTCTTCTCCCAACCTTCATTTGACGATGTCTTACATTTGTAATATTCTTTGCTATGATATTTCGAATATAATTTTCCGTTTAAAAATTTCCAGTTGTAGTTGTGGGTACTTAATTTAGATAGCTCGTCAGCCTCTGTATCCTAGAATATTAAGTTGCTACTTTACGTTATATATGTGTGTTTTTGTGTGTTGGATATTCAATTTGATGTTATGTGTGTTTATGTCAAATTTGAGGGTATGTTTGGCACCTAACTCTTGGTGGCCTTGTGTTTATAATCTACATGTACAAAAATTCAAGCATGTATAGTGGGCGACGCTTAATATTATACTGCTTGGCTCAGGCCATGAAGTTGATGTTAGAACTCACTTTCTTGGTTCCATTGCCATAGTGTTACAATAGAGTAATTCAACACCTTTTACGAGGAGCTTCGGATTGGAGCAATTCTCACCTATACCTTGTTCCCTTGTGGTTTAGAATTCCTTATGATTGAGATTGCTTGTCGCCAGGTATGCCGTCGGACTGGGGAACCAAGCAAGTTCAAATTCTGCAAACGGTGTGATGGTGCAATCCATTGTTACTGTATGCAGCCTCCACACAAGGTTCTTGTTTTCTTATGCATTGGTTTTCTGTCTCTTTTTTTGGTTCTTTTCTAGGGTATTAGTGATGTATTGGTTTTTGGAATGCTAATGCTTGACTTCATTTTCACGTTGCAGAATGTTAGTTCTAGACCTTATTTGTGCCCTAAGCATACAAGATGCCACAGTTGCAGGTCAAATGTTCCTGGAAATGGTGTGAGTTTGAGGTATCCAACATGAACTTACATATTTAGACTTATGGGACTTGCATTGTGTATTAGTGACCTTTTCATCACTTGTCTAGAGGCTCTACAAGGGTTACTTTTTCCATCATTATCACTGGAGTAGCTTTTAGTTAATCTTGTGATACATTCATATTGTTGTATTCCTGTTGGTATGGACCATAATATCCATGGTATTGCCTGTCTGGAGGGGTGGTGTTTCTTCCCCTTTAATTCATTTTGTTTTTTTAAAGTTTTCATTTTTCAGCATTCTTCTGACTTTGTTGTTGATCTTTTTGTCACTTTATTATTTATGTTGTCTGTCTCATGTGTATTTCTTTTGATATTGCAGGTGGTTCTTAGGGTATACTTGTTGTGATGCATGTGAAAGATTGTTCACTAAAGGCAATTATTGTCATGTTTGTTTGAAGGTACGAGGGCTGTTTTCAACAAGAATATCTATTAGCATTCATTTAATACTTTAAGAACTCATGCTTCATGAAGGGGTGTTGTGGTAAGCATGTTAGCTTTGACCCTTGAATTAAGCCTATGTTTGACCTAGATTTTAGAAGTGTTGAGATTTTAAAAAACAGAAGTTGGTCCAAACATGAGTTTTTATAGGAGCTTAAAAATGTTTCCCAAAAGCAGTTTTGGCAAAAATCAGCCCCAAAAGCAGTTTTGGCAAAAATCAGCCCCAAAAGCAGAAAGCATCAAATTCCTGCTTTTGTTTCCAGTCTAAAATCATGGAGATTCCTAACATGATAATTTTTTATCGATCTAATGCATATGAGTTATTGATTTTCTTGGGTATAAGAGGTTTTTGAATGTATTTTAGTGAATTATTTGTAATCTAGATTGATAGACCAAATATACATGAATCTTTTTTCACTTAAATTTTTTTATAAACTATCCTACTTTCATTAGCGTGGCTCAAAAATACCATGGATATGTCTACTTGGTTAGGTAGATAGATCTCTTGGGAAATGGGACTATTTGATAAGTAAACTGCTCGACATTTTTGGTATTCCTCTATGAATATAGGATTTGGTTGGTTAATGAGACTGCTGACAAAATTAACTCCACTTTTGAGATTAACAAATCTGGGGATTTAATTATTTTAAGAAGGGTTGATTGTACTTCCCTTCGCGTGGAGTTCAATAATGGTGGATTTGGCCCCAAACTGGTAATTAATGTGAGATGTGTCTCTATTTGAATTCAATTTGACTGTTATGGTTGATTTCAATTTGTAGTAATAGGTATTTGAAGGTAGTGTCAAGTGTAACCTCTTATTTGGAAGTTATTTTTTTCTTTGGATATGAGGAGAGGGGGAGGGGGTTATGTGTTTGTTTAAATTAACATCAATTTAGGACGTAAAACTAGACAGGGTCTTGGTGAAAGTTTAGTATAATTCCCTATCCAAATCCACTACTCCTTAAGGCCAACTACAAATAGGGTGTGGGGGTTCGTTATAGCATGTTTCAAAACCTAGAGAGAGTGATTCCATTGACCCAAGATATAATTCCATATGCATACAGGTTTGCCCAAATTTGTAGTGAATTTCTCTTTTTTTAACAATAATTTGAGTTATGCTTGTTGACCCCTGTTATAGACGGGTTTCAAATTCGGGTTATAGGGTTCTTGTCATTCTTTAGTTTTTGAGAAGTGGTTTTCTTGTTGTTTATCTCTTGAACCTATACTTCAATCCCTGTAGATGTGTCATCAACCTCTTCTTCCCTGACCTTTGCGAATGAGTTTCTAATTTGATTCAACTTATTTTTTTGAGACATTTAGTTTCAATTAATTAGTATGATTCTGTCACCAACAATGTTGTAAACGGAAGTCTTTGACTTATTATTGCTCTTAATCAGTAGCTTGGTGGTGACGCTCTTTTAAATGTGCGATTGGCTAGGAAATATACTTCTTGGTTTTTCAATTTGGCTTGTGGAATAGCTCATCATTAGACCAATTTTTGACTGGTACCTATAGGCTGATGTCTCAAAATGCTTTGGCCAAGATATTTTACCCACAGTGACTATGTTAGAGTTATTTATTGGGTTTTCAATTTGGCTTGTGATTTGAGCTTCTGTTTTTTTTTAAAAAAAAAAAAAAAATTGTAGTGTATCTCTTGACCTTTTAATGTGAAAACCTGTCCAACAAGTTTTTTGAATTAAGTTTCTGCAGGATCTTAATTCTATTTTAGGTATATATGGTGATCCTTTATCATCGACTCATCGTCAATCTAAAACTTACTTGGAAAATGTCATTATTGTTGTTTGTTTGTTGTCCATTTCTCTATTGTTTTTTGGTTATTTAGTTTCAGGTTACTGTTTTTTGTTATTTTTTAGTATTTTGTTTTATCTCAATTTTTTTCGAATTCTCATTCGCATTATTTGGTTAAGCTCCTTTCATTAAAGTTTCTCATTTTTGCTGGTGTCTTCGCTCAAAACTGTATATTCTCAGTACAGAATTCTTGCACTTTTCATAAAAATACTGGGATTTTATTTTGGGCATCCAGAGTATAAAATCTTGTGAAAATGTTGTCATCTTTGAGCAAATTTTATGTAAAATTTGTGAAATGATTTCTGGGAACTATGTTATTTTCCATGCAACTAGATGCTACCTAATACGTAGTAGCTATTCTAGCTCCATTTGTTTGATGAAAGGGAATATAAAGAGCTCCCAGCATGAATGTATGTACGTCCCTCACACATCAATTCTTGCAGGACAGTGGAGATTGTCTATCAATATTTTGTTATTCATATCCCTTGTTTTCATTCTTGTTTTTTCATGGTGCATAGTCATTAGTTGGTTATTATAAGCCTACCTCGTTTGTTGTGAGTTGTTCGCCCTTATTGTTGCACATAGGTACAGATTTTGATATATTGCTTTTGATTCTCCCCCGTTAGTTTTAATTGTGATGTTATGTTGGTTCAATTTCTATTTTATTTTGAACTTTATAATTACTCAATTTGATCAAAAAATGGGTGTTTACTTGTTTGATGTTTATATATATTTTACTAGTTGCCTTTGATGTAGTTGCTCACAAGGATATATAAGGTATACTTTACCATGAGGTCTACCAACTTGTAATTGCCTCTGCCTTCATGGGACAGCGAGAACGTCAAAAATATGTGGTTGTTGTTTCAAGGTGTATGCTGTCAAATAGTTGGGGCGTAGTCCAACACAAGAGAATGAAGAGGGCACATAAAGACGATAAATTCATATTAGTTCACTGACCATGCCATTTATTTTTTGGTAAATATATTTAGGTCATGTTCTTTTATGCGGTGCGGTTGGTTGCGGTGTGATGGAATTTGAAAAAGTGTGGTGACATGTGGTGGGTTGTGGTTGGAGTTGTGGTATGTGAGGTAGGTGAGGTGAGAGAATGTAAATCGTAGAGAAGAAAAGTGAGGAGAGAGAAAAGTAAGACATATTTTGGTAATTTGTTGTAAAGTGTGGTGGAGTGTGGTAGAATATTGAGTAATGTGGTGTGGTGTCGTACTGCATGAAAGAACGGGGCCTTAAGTCCATATTTTCCCCGTGTTGGGGAATTTTGGAGTATTGTTTTTGGTTTTCGATTATATTTAACTCCATATATAGAAGAGATGTTATATTTAACAATCAATATGATGTGTATTCGATTGTCCTACTATTAGGAATGCTCTATCAAACTTGACTCATACTTAATATAATGCGCATGTCGACTTATTATGTGATGTTCACCTTTGCATCCACACTCCATAGCGCACAACATGAGCGGATTTATTGCATCTATCATTTTTTTTTTACCTTTTTGCCTTCTACATTTATTGCATCTATTTCCTCTTGTTTCCCTCACTCTATACCTTTTCACCTTCATTTAATTTCTTTTATTTTGACATCATTAGTGGAATGTTTATTAGGGATTTTATTTTTAGATTAACTTCAAAAATATAAAATTTTTCATAACTCTCTCTCCACCCTTTTTTTTTGTCTAAGTTAACAATTACATACTACAGTTTTTGTTTGTGTCATTAGTTACTACAATAATTTACAATAATTAATTTCCTTTCTTGGTAGTTTTGAATGGAAAAGGGAAAATTAAACGTAATAAATAAATAAAATAAAAATAATAAAAATATTTTGTATTATGAATTTCAAAAGTTGGAAATAAAAAAAAATCCACTTTTGAGCTATTCAACAAAATCTAACAATATTTTTCTGGTGCATAAATAATCTACGTGTTAATATATTTACAAAATTTACTTGTTTCTTTTAAAGTATTAATCACTAAAAAACTAGCTAGAATGAAAAATGCGAAATTTTATTTTTAGCAGTTTTGGTTGGAAAATAAAATTTAGTGAAAAGAAAATACATTAAGAAAAAATGTAGTACCTTATGAATTTTATTGCATTATAAAGTTTAAAATAAATAACCTAGCTTTTCAATTTTAATTTAATTTTTGGGGCTATTTTTACTGGATTAGATAAAATTATAATGTAATTTTAATTTATGAATCAATCTCAAAAAGAACATTGGAAATAATCTAATTTTTGGGGCTATTAAATGAAATTCTAACATTATTTGTCTTGTACATAAATAATCTATAGGTTGTTAATTTTTTTACAAACTTTTACTTATTTCTTTTAAATTTTCAATCACTAAAGACTGGATTAAACAATAAGGTGAGTTCATATTCACATGAAAAATATTTATTATCTAGGAGTACTTTTCTTTTAAAAAAAAATCAATAAAAGTGTTTAAAATACTATTTGAAAAAAAAAAACTAAACAATATAGGATTTCCTTTCCTTGAAAACAACAAGGTGGTCCATATTCATATGAAAATTTTTCGGGTGGAGTGAATCATTGATTATAATGTAATGTAAAGATCGAGATGAACAACCATTCATTAAATGTAACCCAATTAAGTAGAGTGCTTCAACTTGGCAATTTTGAAAAACTATTGTTAGAAAATTTCTTTAGGATTACTATTAAATTACTCTAAATAAAAATAGTTCATAACACGCTTAAACTACATTTTAGTGTATATAATCTCGTATACCTTCAAGTCTACCGCACGCAACGCGTGCATTTTATGGCTAGTTTTGTAAAAAAACAAACATCATGTTTTTATATTGCATGATTTGAATAATAATTTCGTGAAATTAATCAAACTTCTCCCCGCTCTCTTTCTTTTCAATGTTGATTTTAGTAGAGTTTGTTTTATAACAGGCAGATTCGAGAGTTCTTATAACTCTCGAATTCGTAACCTTACCCCCGAATCTAGAAATTGGGTTCGTAGACCGGAGTCTTTCTTTTCTTATTTTATGGTTTGTCGATTTCCTTAAATCGGCTGGCGACTCTTTAAACAATTTTACAAATGCGTTTAATTATTTAAAATATTTGATTTCTTACACAAAATTAATTTAAGAAAATAATTTAATTCATATCCAATATTTATCCAAGGATGGTCCCGAGAGAAATGGGCCAGAAAATGATAAAACCTAGGCGGGTTTTATCATTTTCAACCCAATTTCTCTTTGGGCCGAGGAGATCAGTGGCCCAACCTGGAATCTGCTAAAACCTAGGCGGGTTTTAGCTGATTCCAGTGGCCCACTGGTTCTCTCTTGGGCTTGGATTTATTAAGTGGGCCGGGATTAAATTATTGTTAAATTAATTTGTGTAATTACGGATAATTTAAATAATGAAAAAATGGGTTTATAAATAAGTAAAGTTTCATCACCCCGAAAATGAATGTCGAAAAATAAAAATATCCTTATTTAAGGATTAAGAAACCTTAGTCGGCTCCCGATCATAAACGTCGTGCGTCGCGGGAAAAAGGGACACCTTTTCCCGGGTTCCTACAGATTGGCGACTCCACTGGGGACTTAAGCTTTCAAAAGAGGGTAAAAGTTGAAAAAATCAAATTGATTTGAAAGTGTAAAAAGGAGAAGTTAATTTATTTCGGGCTTTTATTATTCTTTTATGCATCCCTTGCATAACGGGCCACTAATCGGGTCTTTTGACACGTTAGCACAAAGGCGACGGTTTAAGTTACCTAGGATTTCCCTTGAGAGCGGGAGGCCACTACTATGGGGATGAACTCTACATCTCTAAGCTTTTGGTAGTTCCTCTCCCTGTGTCACACTCCGAGAGCTTCCTTGAAGTTCTTTGAGAAATACCCCAACTACTTACCTTATGGTATGAAGAACCGGGGCGAACGCATGCGGTAGGCTATATACCCAACCATAAAAGTCCATGAATTTTGGAGCCTTGGTTTAGGGTACCCTTTCCATGTGTATGCTATGTGCTATGTATATCCCTCCCCTTTTCTTGTCTTTTTTGTAAAGAGTCGAACCTAGTTTTGAGGTTTTGTTCTAGTCCATATAAAATTCATTGGGTTGAGAAAATGTTTATTTATTAATTAATATAATTAACTCAAAGGCATTTTGGTTAGACCAAGTGGAAGGGCCCATTTATGTTTGAAAGTTGATTATCTTAATTAATAGATAAAAATTGACTCACCTTTCATGATATTATATGGCCCTTTATGAAATTCTCCTAACAAATGTTCAAAATTTTTTTATTTAAAAGTCTAACAAAGTTAATGGATAGCGTCTTAGACTGCATAATAGTCGCTAGGCTTGAGTAAGTTAATTTATTGATTTAAATTTGTCACATTTATGGTTGGCCCGTTGTTAGGCCCAACCATATTGGATTTGTCAATTAAGCCCGTAAATTAATTATGACTCGCTTATTGTTGATTTTATCCAGTCCTTTACAATATCCATTTTCCTCGAGTAAAAAAAAAGGGAGCGTAAAAAAAAGAGGTCGTCGGTCTCATCGAGTATTATTCTAGCCCGCATAATAGCCAATATGGTTTGAGCTTTCTGAGTTGTTGGGCCAAGTCACGGATTCTCCTTAAAACGATTGGTTTGTGGATTGGGCCCAATCCGAATTGAGAAACATTGACTTGTGCCCTCTAATTTATGACCTGCTCGCTATGTTTGACTTTATTTGGCCCTTTATAATACTCTGTTTGTAGGTCTATATAGAGTTAGGTCATGCACTCCCAAAAGTGGGTGATTCCTATGTGTCAGCATATATGTGTCGAGTTGGTTAGGATCATATAGGTCATCTAGGTCATACATGCATCGGGTAGAACGTGTCGGAGTATGCCATCGAGTGTCTTAACTTTGAATTTCCATGCAGGCATCATTGGTGATCGACTCCGAGCCCGCATTCGAGATCCACGAATCGGTCGTTTGATTCTGAACCCTTGCTACGATCTGTCTGCAACTAGTGACTGCATCATGTCTGAAGAGCAATTCCAAGAGATCCCGGTCCAAAGCACCGAAGCCAATGTCACGAAGCATTTGGATGACCTTTGCACCAAAATGCAAGGTCTGGAATTTGCCAATACATTAGAAAAGGAGCAGAAGATGGGCAAAAGACTGAATGAACAGCAACAGGTGATGGACGGTATGATGCAAGCCATCACTAAGATCAATACCAAATTGGGGTTGAATGTTGAGGAGGACGATGAAGAAATGCAAGGATATGAGTTCGAACCTGAAATCATCAAGACATCCTCAGATTCTGGAGGAATTGGGATATCCAAGACAAAGGTCACTACCTCTAAGGCATCTAAATTCATAAAGGACCCCGCTGTTAAGGCCTTCGAACAGAAATTAGTAAGCCTTACCAAAGCAATGAGCATTGTGCCGACCTTTGCTGACAAATATCTGGAAGTGCTATTGTCTGTTCAGCCAATTCTTAAGGTAGCTGATAAAGTAGAAGTACCAAACATCAGGTTCAAACCCTCTGAGAACCCAATTCATCACATCGAAGAGTTCATGAGGCTAGCACCATTAAACCGGATTGATGTCGGTTTATACTCTACCATTTTCCCATCCACTCTAGATGGCGAAGCCAAAGTGTTCAATGCCTCAAACTGTTCAAAGCCTTCATTAATCACTACAGTCGCATCCAGAGGAAGCAAGCTACGGTGGATGACTTGACCACCATGAAGCAACGAGATGACGAATCCTTCCTGGATTACTTTGAGCGATGGCATACCAAACTATCTCACATCAATGAGACAATTGCTCCCCGCCTACAGCTGTCTACTTTCAAGCAAGGGCTAAAAGGCAGCTTATCCAAGCACTTGGGATACCACGTCATCAAAGACTTTGACTACTTGAAGGACATCTGTGTCCAACTAGAGGCGATGCATAATGATAAGACCACTTCGCCTGGATGGAAGGGGTCTAGTTCTTACAGGAGGGCCACTAGTGCGCCTAGCAACCCTCCTAAGGTCATGGAAACTAACTCTATCCAGCGCAAGGGGCCTATCATACCAAAATATGAGACTTACACACCACTGGATGTCTCTTACTCACAAGCTCTTGATCGGTTGGTCAAGAAGGGGTTTTTGGTCCTACCTTTGCCAAGAGAAGAGCCAACGATAAAAGGGAAAAATTGGGATGCTAATCAATTATGTCGCTATCATCGTTGTCGAAGACATGATACTGAGAAATGTTGGTCTCTCGAGAACAAGATAGAAGACATGATAAGGGATGGGACGCTACCCATGCCAAAAGCTGCTCAGAAGCCTAACAATCAAAGCAACCCGATGCCCGAGCATACAAATGCTATCTTTCATGGAGTCTGTAGCTTTGATCCTTTCACTTTGATTGTTGAAACGGGTCAACCTGTCCCCTAGGTGTTTGTCTTTCATGAAGACCTATCCATTCATGGTATCTGGGATAGTGATGACGATGAGCAACATAAATACTCCAAGATGGAATGGATGGAGACGGATGAGCCAGCATCAGATGATGTAGCATTTCTCACTCGATCAGGTCGCCATAACAACAGGAACACCACCACCTCAGTGGCTGTTTCTAATCCTACACCAATGGCTACCGATGACAATCATGTTCCGCCTGAAGATCCTCTCCTTACACAACTCAAGAAGACCAGAGCTGAAGTTACTATCTGGCAGCTGATTTGCACCTCGCAAGCACATAGACAAAAGATGATGGATGCTCTTACTACATTAACAGTGTCTCCCACGACAACTCCTGAATCTTTAGTTGCTCATATGACTACCCAGCAAGAGGCTATCACCTTTGGGATTGAAGATCTGCCTCAGGGAGGGGCATTCCACAACAAGGCACTCTACCTTACAATGCAATGTTCCAACAAGACTATGCCACAAGTTTTAGTCGACAATGGTTCAGTTGTGAATGTGTGCCCTTGGAGGACGGCACAGAAGTTGGGAGTTCAACAACAACACTTGGCTCAAAATGGTGTACAGCTTAGGGCTTATGACAATTCTCCTTGAAAGTCGGTTGGGTCCATAATATTGCCCATTACTACAGGCAAAATCACTCGGAATGTGGAGTTCGTAGTGCTAGTGTAAAACCCCGAAAAATCCAAAGATGTTGACCGTGATGTCGTTAGTATATTATGTTTGACTTCGTTATTTATTATTATTCGTTGTGTTTATTTTTGCTAACACTTGAGCTCGTAGGATCGTGAGGGACTAACAAGGGTATATCGGTAATTTTTTGTGGGTCTAGTATTATTAGTTTTACTCTTTTTATTATTGGTATTACCATTAATATTATTGTGTTATATGAATAATATGTGAATATTATTTGTTATGTGATTATTATTAATGCTATTATTATTAGTGTTATTATTATTATTATTACTATTATTATTATTATTAGTTTGTTTTTAGAAAAATCAGATTTTAGTGTTGGGTTGGGTTAAGACTAAGAATAGACTAATTGGGCCTAATTATGTGTTTAGTATAAAAATCTCCCTCCTCTCAAAAACCCTAAACCTAGCAATCAAACCCTAGCCTCTCATCCTCTCCTCTCCCCCCCTCTCTCTCTCTCTGCCACTGTATGCGCCACCACTGCGCCGCATCACCGATCACCTAAACCACCGCAACCACTTTTCTTTCTCTTTTTATTTATTTTCTGTTATTATTATTATTGTATTATTATTATTTCTTGTTTTAAATCTTGTAGTTGGGTAAATAAGGGTGTAATTTTATTAAGTGTTATTTGTAATTATTTGTTCTTGTGTTGTATTATTTATGTGTAATTTGTTTAAATTATTTTATGTAATCTTTATGTTCTAAATTGGTGTATTAGGTTTGTAATAGTTGTAGTAAAAATTATTAATGTTCAATTGGTTGATATACTTTGTTTTCAAGTGAATAATGTTAGGGCTTTAGATAACAATATTATTGTATGCACGAATTCTTAAAGTTTAACTATTTAGATTAATTCTCGAATCGTTATGTTCTTTATTTCAATCATGCTTAAGGTTAATCTTGTTAATAAGTTAGGTTGAGATTCTTGTTTATTAATTCTTGGTTCTTTATTGAATCTTTGTTTAAAAGAAATTAGTTTTTTTTAGGATTTTTGATTGGTAGTTTAAATGTTTATATGTTCTTTATAGTTTATTCATATGTTCTTTAAGTTCTTTCTTGAATCTTGATTAAGAAATTTATATTTTATAATTACCCATGTTGTAATTCATATAGGTCAAGCATGATTAGGGTGTTTAGTTATCAAAGTTCTATCCTTGTTTTATTAAGCAAATAATTACATGTTTCTTTGGGTTGTGATATGTTATATCATGATTAATGTTGTGTGTAATCAAGTTAAATTGATTAAAGTTGGTTCTAGTGAGTTTTAATTATAGAAATTATGAAGTATGGACATTGGGTTGGGTTAGGTTGAAGACTTTTAACCTTAGTCACTGTTTTAAGCCCAAATTAGAATCCCAAGATCAATTGGTAAAAGTTAGAACCGAAATTACAAATTTATTAAGAACCGGTAACGGGACAGTTTTGTTAGTGTCTAAAGATCGGGTTTCCACGATTAGTACAGTTACTCTTTGACAGAACCCTTTTAACTTGAGGCTCCCTTAGATGTTAGGAACCATAGGAATTTTACGGATCGAACGTTTGATTTATATAATCCGAGTTATAATCTTTTTACAAGAACCTGTCAGATCTGGACCAATTGGGAAGATGGGTATTTTTAGAGTCTTTCGGGACTGATATGGGCTTGGTCATCAACATAGAAGTTTTAGTAGACATTCCGATGTTTCCGAAAAGTCCAGAACCAGACCCATAGGATGTCGGGAAGTTGAGTTGTGACCCGTTTTATGTGAACGTTGCAATTTGTCCTCTGCTTGCTTTTATTTATGAAAATTGTTGAGTAAATTTTATGTATGAACTTGTTATATAATTCCTTGAGGGTGTTAAGTGTAAATCATAAATGATAGGAACCTAAGTGTTCCTAGGGGATGGGTTAGGTAGTTGATAGTTAATACTAACTTCGTTAGAACGCGTTTTGATTAGATAATTATTTTTATTCTAGGCCCGAGTTAGTGCGTGACGATAGTGAGCTCAAGTGTGTTCTCCTTATTCTTTGCATCGTGACGTTATTCAGGTAATGTCTATGCTCTAATCCCCACTGGGATGCTCTTTAAATGTGTTTTAATGTTTTCTAATCTGTTTTGAGAATTGCATCCCGAAAGGGGACTTTTGTGGAAAACGTGACCATCTGTTTTGGATAACTGTGCGTTTTTATTTGTGATTATTGATTTATGAGTTGAGAAATTGTGATGGTCTTTTATAAGTAGTTTTGATACTCGTTTTGATAACCTGGGTTGGGTTTGACTTGAGAGTTGTGAGTTGAGTTTTTGCATAAGATACTAATAATTCAAGTGAAACATTAAGCGGGTCTATTTGGTCGTAGCCTGTGGTAGGCAAAGGGTCAGGGACCCTGGTCGTAGCCTGTGGTAGGCAAAGGGTCATGGACCCTGGTCGTAGCCTGTGGTAGGCAAAAGGGTCTGGGACCCTGGTCGTAGCCTGTGGTAGGTGGAAATGTGAACTCTTGATTTTCTGGTCGTAGCCTGTGGTAGGCAAAGGGTCTGGGACCACAGTCGTGGTAGGCAAAGGGTGCAGGACCACAGTCGTAGCCTGTGGTAGGTGGAAATGTGAACTCTTGATATTCTGGTCGTAGCCTGTGGTAGGCAAAGGGTCTGGGACCCTGGTCGTAGTCTGTGGTAGGCAGAGGATCTGGGTTCCGGTATGATATTTGTTACTTTAAGGGATGTGGTATCCCGCCCGCACAATAAAATATGGATTGGTTGGGTTGAGGAAAACAGTTAAGGGATTAAAGGTTTGTGAAATGGTTTGACTTATTTCCCTCTCCCTCAAATGAATTGAAATGAACTTAACTTGTTTTTAACGTTAGGGGTAGACATTATTGAGTTTTCCCCCTCATTTTTGAAATGTTTTGTTTTCAGGTGATGATCAATATGCTGGGGACGGGAATTAGAAGTGAGGACGACATGTCTAGAAGTCATTAAATATGTTATGCTTCTTTTTGAAAGACTTGAAGTTAGTTTGAGGTTTATTTCTGAGTATGAGTTGTTAGTTGGTTTGCCGTTGACAGACAGTTGTAGTTTTCCTTCTCGCCTTGTATTCCATCGGGGATACGGCAGTGACGCCCAATAAGAGTTTTTAGTCTTCCGCTAAAATTTGTCTGTTAACGTTAGATTGACTTTGACTTTCCTATAATTGAATTTCTGGGGCGTTACAGAATGGTATCAGAGCCGACCCGCGACCGTGAGCTGCGCCAGTGGACGGGAGAGCCATGGGCAGTCACCTAGCGGGGCAAAGATTCTGGAGTGTATTGTGTGGCACAACGAGGACGTTGTGCGCTTAAGTGGGGGTGATTGTAACACCCCGGGAATATGGATAAAGTGTGGCTTAAGAGGATTGAAATGACTACTTATATCACCAAGGTGCACCTTCTTTTATGGTAGCTCATCCGTTGGGAACTCCTCAGTTAAGCGTGCTTGGCTGGGAGTAGTACTAGGATGGGTGACCTCCTGGGAAGTTTTCCCAGGCAGTGTGTGAGCAAGGACGAAGCATGCTGGAAAGACTCGTGGTGATTTGTGGGGCCAGTCAGCCATCTTTGAAGCAGTTATCGGTAATGTCCGCGGCCCAGGAGGGGTCGGGGCGTTACAGCTAGACATTCTAGCCTCCTTCAATCTGTTACTAGGGAGGCCATGGCTCCATGAATGCAATGCTATATCATCTACCTTACACCAGAAGGTAAAGATGTTGGTCCAAGGACAAGTTATCACCATCTCGGGAGAATCCATTAATGTTGTCTTTACTCCCAAGCAAGCAACCCTTGAAGTAGAACACGGGTTTTTTGCATTTTGGACCCCGAACTTTAGGGGTATTTACATTCTGAACCCATTTGTTTTCAACTTTAACTTTTTGGACCCTAAAGTTTGTAGGCTGAAAAAAAAAGGACCCTAAAGTTTGTGAGGTGAAAAAAAAGCTCGTTTCTCGTTCTTCTTTTTCTTTCCATGTTTGAATTTCTCTCCCGATTGGTATCAAACTTCAAGACTAAGGTTAAAATCGATATTAAAGTTATAATAAACCTCTTTTATTCATGTTGAAGTTACTTAAAACCATGTACTCAGGGGTCTAAGTAGCCCCAACATGAATTAGAGAGGTGTATTGTAGCTTCAATATTAGTTCTAAGCATAGTCCTGAAGTTTGACGTCAATCGGGAGATAAATTCAAACATGGGAGGAAAATAAAGAATGAGACAGGGGCCTTTTTCTTCAGCCCACAAACTTTAAGGTCCTTTTTTATTCAGCCTACAAACTTTAGGGTCTAAAATGTTAATGTTGAAAACCAAGGGTTCATAATATAAATACCCCTAAAGTTCGGGGTCCAAAATGCAAAAAACCTAGTAGAACACAGTTCTATGGACGAAGAACTTCACAACTTTGAACTTGTGGCGACTTTGAGCCTGAAGCTTCCTTTGACTTCGATACCTACTCAAATCCCAAAGTGCATGCTATACTCAAGAGACAAGGACACTTCCCTGGGATGCTGAAAGAACCCGAAAAACAAGATTCCTCCTGTGTTCAAGACATTTAAGCAAAAGGGAAGGTTCGGCTTAGGGTACAAACCAACTAAGAAGGAAGTTAGGCTTGCCAAGATAGCCATAGCTGAGTAGAAAATGATGGACAATCCACATACTTTGTTCCAAATAAAGCCCTATCTACTCACTCTGAATGGACATTTGTTAGGGAAGGTGATGATTTCCCTTACTATGGGATCCTTGAACCATACTACCTGAAGAACAAGGGAGTTCAAGTTGCTCGATTAGAAGTTTTTAATGACTGCACCATTTATATGGCTACTGTTTTTATCCCCGCTCGGGACAAACAGCCACCATTGGAATGGACTCATCTAGCTAGAAGCAACATATTTGGCATCGTTCGCATAAGAAGTCATCGAGGAAGAGTCCGTCGACGCATTATTGCGATTATCCAACCCAAGCTTTGATCCAAGTCTCATGATCACTAAAGAAGAAGAAGTCAAAGCAGTCTCGTGGGTCGATACTGAGAAGAATAGCTTTGTTTTATCTGTAGGAGAGTCTGTTCCTATGGACATAGAGTCTGGTCCTAAGGGTATAGAGTCAAGTGAGTCTGGTCTTGAGTCTGCTGGCGATGTACTCATTTCTGCATTCAATGAAATGAACCTTTCTGCTTACTCTGATTCTTCTTTCCCCTCTTCCCTGAAATGTTGCACTAATAATAATCTGGAATTTAATGAACCCTTAAAAGAATTTTCTAATGAACATGAGCATAAAATGGGGGTGTTGGAAGACACCATCACCATAAATGTGGGCACGGAAGAACAACCTCGGGAGTTGAAATTAGGTAGTTCACTCACAGCAGAAGAACGTGTAGCATTTACAGAGCTTCTCAAGGAGGTTGTGGATGTATTCGCATGGTCCTATGAGGACATGCCGGGGATTGACAGGGAAATTGCAGAGCACACCATACCTTTGCTCCCCGATGCAAAACCGGTTCGACAAAAGGCTAGGAGGATCAAGCCTGAATAGGCTAAGAAAATTGAAGAAGAGGTGATCAAGCAGCTTAACGCCAAGTTCATCAAAGCAGTCCAATACCCTGAATGGATTGCTAACATTGTCCCAGTACCCAAGAAAGATGGGAAAGTGCGCATGTGTGTGGACTTCCGAGACCTTAACAAAGCCAGTCCCAAGGATAGTTTCCCACTACCTCACATCGATGTATTGGTGGATAACACTTGCGGACATGAGCTTTTATCTTTTATGAACGGATATGCGGGTTACAATCAGATAAAAATGGCAGAAGAAGACATGGAGAAGACTTCCTTTACCACACCATGGGGAACGTACTGTTATGTTGTCATGCCTTTCGGTCTTAAAAATGACGGAGCAACGTACCAAAGAACTGCCAGTACCCTACTTCATGACATGATGCACGTCGAAGTAGAAGTTTATGTGGATGACATGATTGTTAAGTCCAAGACAAGGGAGGATCATATTCAAGTTCTTTCTGCGACTTCGCAAATACAAGATGCGGCTCAACCCAGCAAAGTGCACCTTCGGTGTTACCTCTGGGAAGCTACTAGGCTATGTGGTTAGCCAACGGGGCATTGAAGTTGATCCTTCAAAGATAAAGGCTATCCAAGAGTTACAACCACCTAAGACAGAAAATGAGATAAGAGGCTTCTTGGAACGAGTCCAGTACATCAGTAGGTTCATCTCAAAGCTCACCATGACTTGTGAACCTTTGTTCAAGAAACTAAAGAAAGGAAGCAAAGTAGAATGGGACGATCAATGTCAAGCTGCATTTGATAAAATCAAGGAATATTTGCAACATCCTCCAGTTCTCACGCCGCTAGTACCAGATGAGCCTCTACTCCTTTACCTTACCGTGACTAGCTCAGCAATGGGGGCTATGCTAGCTCAGAAGGTAAAAGGTCAAGAGAGCGCCATCTACTACTTGAGCAAAAAGTTCCTAGATTACGAAAGTCGATACGCAGACATAGAGAAAATGGCTCTCGCATTAGTTTGGGCTACCAAGAAGTTAAGGTACTACATGCTCTCACACACAGTGTATGTGATAGCTGAGAACAATCCCATAAAATTCATCATGGAGCAACCAACCATCAACAACCGCATCGCTCGATGGGTAGTCATGCTTTCTGAGTTCAATCTTCAATACCTACCCCAGAAATCTATTAAAGGGCGAGTTGTTTCAGACTTTCTGGCTGCTTTACCATCACAGGAACCTCCAAGCACTCACTTGGAATTCCCAGACGAAGATGTATTCTTCACTGATGAAATTACTTGGGAAATGTATTTTGATGGAGCTTCTAACCAAATGGGTTGCGGAGTAGGTGTCCTGTTGATATCTCTAGAAGGGGCACACGTCCCTGTATCTGTAAAATTGGATTTTGATGCCATTAACAACGCTGCGGAGTATGAAGCATGCATTAAGGGCCTACAAGCTGCCTTAGCTTTAGGCATGCGCCACATAAAGGTCTTTGGAGACTCTAGCCTCATCATCAACCAGGCTAAGAGTGCGTGGAAGGTTCGAAGTGAGTATCTCTTGGCTTATCAGCAAAAGCTTTTGGGACTCGCTGACCATTTTGAGCAAATCAGCTTCCAATACCTTTCTAGGGATCACAATGAACTGGATGATGCCTTGGCCAAGTTATCTTCAATGATATCAATCCCATCAGGCACGCTCCAGCTACCAGTAATTGTAGAGCGACAATCTGAATCCGCATATGTCTGCGCCATGGAAACACAAAAAGAGGAGACGGAGGAATGATTTCTTGACATATACAATTTTCTTCCGAAGGGAGAATATCCGGCTGAGTTAGATGCTCGAAGACAGCGAGCGATCAGGTCTCTAGCAGCACAATACTGCTTGATCCAAGATCGTTTGTACAAGAAGTCACCTACAGGCATCAATTTGTTGTGTATTGATGCCAAAAGTGTAAAGGAAGTTATGACTATGATACACGGAGGAGAGTGTGGGCCTCACATGAATGGACGCATGCTAGCGAAGAAGATTCAAAGAGTTGGTTATTATTAGACTACTATGGAGGCAGACTGCTTGAATTTCGTTCGATGATGCCACAAATGTCAGGAGTATGCCAATTTGCAGCATCAACCTCCTTCATATCTGACTACGCTGACCTCTCCATGGCCATTCTCAGTATGGAGTATTGACATCATTGGCAAGATACACCCAACCGGAACAGGAGGGCACAAATACATCTTGGTCGCTATTGATTACTTCACCAAGCGGGTAGAGGCAACCTCTTTTGCCAAACTCACATCCAAGCAAGTGGCCAAATTCGTCCTTCAAAACACTATATGCCGATATGGAGTGCCTTATGAGATCATCAGTGATAACAAGAGTCACTTTCGAAAGGAAGTGGAAGTTTTGCTCACCAATTACAAAATTCAGCATCATCGGTCTTCATCTTACCGACCTCAAGCCAACGAAGCTGTAGAAGCGGCCAATAAAACGGTGGCGGGAATCATTAAGAAGATGGTTGTCACTTACAAAGATTGGCCAGACAAGTTAGCATTTGCCTTATGGGGATACCGGACCTCAATTCGAACTGCCACAGGAGCAACACCATATTCATTAGTGTATGGGATGGAAGCAATCCTGCCGATTGAGTTAGCAATCCCTTCATTACGAATAGAGGCAGAAAGCCAATTGCCAGAAGCAGAATGGGCTAGGGCAAGGTTCAATGAGCTAATGTTGATGGATGAAAGGCGATTAAGGGCGTTGCATAATGTGCAAGTGTACCAAAGTAGGATCACCCGTGCTTTCAATAAGAAGGTGAAAGGTCGTTCACTTCAAGAGGGTGATTTAGTGCTTAAGGAAATGAGGGCACCCATACAAGACCCAAGGGGAAAGTTTACACCTAATTGGAGACGTCCTTATATGATTAAGGAAATTTTACCGGGAGGAGCGGCTCAGCTTGCTACTATGGATGGAGAAGATATGATTCAACCCACAAATTTGGATCAGCTCAAGTGATATTATACTTAATATAGCCAAGCAACTGGAAAACCAATTTTCAGACACTTGGTTAATATTCAAACTTATGCTCATAAGGAAAAGATAAAGTTTGCAAGAACCCAATGATTGTAAACAATAATTCTTCTTTTATTAATGATTAAAATGCAAGTACACTGCTTGTAATATAAGAAAATTCAGAAGGCGTAGTTAAATAAAAGTTTATTCTGGCAAAGCAGTTTAGTTCCTTCACTTCCATCCATCTTCTAGTCTTGTTTTACTTTCTCTACTTCGCCAATGGTCTCATGGTCAATCTCCATGTCTTTAGGCTCATTTGGGTCCGTCTCTTTGTTTTTAGGCTTATAGGCTCGCTTATGTGATTTCCGTGTCTCCATCCTCGGACCAAGTTGATCTTTTGCCGTCACCTTCGCACTGAGACGATCCTTTATCATTGAACGAGGACCCAGTCTCTCCTTTATGGATGTTTCACTTCTTAACGCCTCTCCAGCACGACGAGAATCGATAGCCGCAATTAGCCATCAGTGATATCCAGCGTCAGCAATCTCTCATACATGTGCCTTTGATGGAGCCTTAAGGGTCGGCCTTCTCGCCCAGTACTTCAGCCAAGACTCTATCACCGAGCCACGAAGCTTCAATTGCTCGGGGGCTTCACATAGCAGCTCAGGGATGGTCTGTTTGCGGCCCATCTGTCGTCACACCCGCTCCGAAAAGAAGAAAGTCATGTGTGTCAGGCCGGCGATACACACATAGGCGTTGCGATAGTCACTGGTCACATATTTAGGAACATGCCACCACTCGATCCACCATGTGATGTCACAAGGTTCCTTCAGAAAGGCGGTCCATTCAGTTACCGATTGACGCTCGGTATACTTGCGCCTCCTTTGACAATAATTTGCAAGTGCCGAAGAATTACGAGGATCGTCGATAAGGCCCAAATGCTCCATCAGCCAGATCTGCCCATAAAGTTAGCACAGGTTACAATTGCATGCCAATTATTCCCAAACTAACGAAAAAATGCCTAAAACTCGCCTAGGTTATACAGACAGTAGGTGGATTTGACAAATTGAGAACAAAAAATGAGGGAGGAAATGTACCTGAAGAAGTAGGGGGCTCCTACGAAGCTCATATTTTGGATCCGGATTATCCAAGCTCATCATAGTTTCTGCTAGCATCAACGGCACTGGGTTAAAGCCTCGAGCCATGTCTTCAACAATCTGGATTAGGCCCGCCGGCCCAATTCTTCGCCCACCATGATAGAAGCAGAATTCCCCAAGAAGACATAATACGAGTGCTCGTACTCGTTTCACAGGACCATATTCTAATGTGTCAGGAGATTGAAAGTATTCGGCGATGGTTTGGAAATGTACCTTATCACCGAATAGTGCGCTTCCTATGACTCGGTTCGGAAGGCATAGCAACTCCTTGTATTGTTTGGTGTTGTCGGTAGCAGTTGGAGGTGATGTCGGCCATGCGAAATGATTCGTCCCGAGAATAGACGACCACTCTTCGGGAAGTGGACATAGCTCCTTCATGGAAAAGCGGAAAACATGCATCTTCGGATCCCAAAAAGCTCATGCCGCTCGAATGAAGTCATGGTTGACTCTCGCTTGCCGGAGACTCAGTAATCTCGTCAGGCTATATCTCTCGAGCTCTTTCTTCTCGTCTCTGGAGAAGGTGTTCATCCAAGTAGCCAGCTTCTTCTAGAAAGCCATGTTAGGAGGATTTTTGTGATTTTGGAGGCTCTTTAGATGGAAGATGCAATTGAAGATGATTAGTGATAACCATATGCATAGGATGAGGTATTTATACACCTTTATCCATGATCAAAATGGAACAAATCGGCCAGCAAGTAATCAAATAGCCGTTGCCATCACATCCCATGATTCAAGCCTTTCTTCAACGGCTAGCAAAAATAAAAAATAAAAAAAAAGTTAAAACCCACCTAGGTTTTAACTTTGGCAGACTCCACGCGCGCGCGCTCGCCTGCCCAGGCCCAGCTCTTCAGCCGCTTAAAACCCGCCTTGGTTTTAAGCGGTCCAGGCCCAGCTTCCCAGTTTCCGTGGCCCATTTGTGTGAAGTCCTCTCTTGGGCCTTTCTGTTTTGGTTTCAATGGCCCATTCGTGTATTTTTTATGTTCCGGTTTCTGTTATCGACCCAATAATGTCCGGTTATGAAATTTTCGCTCGAGTTATCTCCGACACTTAAGTTTTTGTTCTTTTTTATTTTCTTTTCTTTTTGGGGAAGCGAGATTAATTAGGATTAATCCCATCATGTAGAAAATCATTCGAAATTGCATTAATAAAAGCGTCAAAATTGTGCATACATCAAGTTCTGAGTCTTGCATAAAATAAAAAAATATATTACAAAGAGTCTTGCATAAAAAGTAAATAAAAGAAAAAGAGTCTTGTATTGCATAAGTGTGATCACCACAGGGAACCAGAATCGCCGCTGTCCTCCGCCAAGTTGCCCCCTGCATTTGAAGCTCCCACGTTGGAAGTACCGGCTGTGCCAAAATAGGTATCCCAGGAGTAATAATCAGGTCCAGGAGCAGTCTGCACGGGAGGCGATGACCCGGTCAAGGGCATTTCCGAAGGATGTACGCTCGACGTTGAAGACACAGAATGCTCCTGCGAAGCAGCCAGCCACGAATGATCAAGAACCTGCCATTTAACAGATGGAGTAGGCCATACAGGACCAGTTCCATAATCGGGGAATAGCCAACCAGAAGAAGCAAATCCCCCCAGCCAAGAGTGTTGAGGCACAGACCACTCTTGGGAACTCATGGGCCATGTCGGACCCATTTCAGGAGCAGGGATAGGCCATCCTGCAGAACCGGAACCAAAAGACGAAGCATCATAGGGTGCAGGACGTGAAGTAGCGTCATCCGCTAGGGCTTGACTGCCAGGATACCCTATGGATGCACCTGAGTCACGGTCCCTCACCACTATCTTCCGACCGCGATGAGCAGAGCTTACCGGGTTATATCGAGAATGAGGAGGTCGGTAAGTGGCGCTCGACTCGGAAGCATTCTCCACCCAGTATGAATGGGGCTGGGTATCACCACCATATCCAGTACTGTGATATGACCCTCCATAACCTAGTGGCTCCTCCCAGGACATCTGAACCATGTCCTCTTCTATACTCGGAGGGCGCCGACCTTTGCTACCGGACTTGCTACGATGGGATCTAGTGGAGTGTTGACCCTTGATCAAAATGCCTTTTCCCCGACCCTCTGGTACAGCTGCTAGAGGAGGACGAGAAGAACCACCAATTTCCTCCCGAGATCGACCTCGAGAAGAATATTCCCCTACCGAAGAACAACGTGGGGGCTCCATGCGAGGAGCGCCTGCAGTAGAACGTCGAGGTGGTTCTCTGGGAACAGACTCCACATCGGCCTCCATATCGGCCCTTCCAGCAGCACCACCTTGATATCTCCCCGAACTGGTGAATCCCCGATCAATGAACTTCTTCATGGTGCTCCACTCTTTAGTCAGTTGCCGGAGAAAAGCCCATCTCGGCTGGGAAATAACAAGACAAGGGTCATTCATAAGTGGTATATGTGATAAAAGGAAGCAGCATAAAACCAAGACTTACCGGTTTGCGATCAAATGCTTGAAGTGCAGAGCACTCACTATTGTTCTCCACATCCAAGAAGCCACCGATCTTTCACCTCTCTTGTGAGATCTCCACTTCAGCAGCCTTAGCATAGGACCCCAGCTGTAGACTTTCTGGTTAGAAGTTATCCGAAACATGATAAGGACAAAGAAGGAAGATACATACCACTCGAGGAGCCAAACGGCTGAGATAGCGCTGGAACTCTTCATCAAATTGCTCCTACGGAACATTATGCACAAAGTTGTCAAATTCTTGACCTCGAACTAGATCTCCCAAAAGACCCGAGTCGACCCACTATGGCTCAAACATGTGTGTTGGAGGATCCAAGGGAATGAGACCAAGGTAGCCTCCCAAAATTTGCCTCGAGGCTCTCTCCCCCAAGTACCACACGTAACAGTAAGGCCCCTTAACCAGGAGACGAAGACGGGTGTCGTGCTCCACCAGATCCAGAGGTTGTGGTAACCCTCTGACGTCAAAGTCGGCCCAAGGATGCCAGTTCACCTGGTCCTGCATGAGGAAGGGTGCATTTAAGTATGACATGTAAAGGAAAGTGGGAGAAAGATGCCGGGAATAGGGAAATATCGGCTGCAAGTTATCCAAGAAGCTGCGAATGAGGTCAAGGCACCCTGACTTATACTTCTTGTCATGGATGCCTTCGGTGGTCAAGCGTTAAGCAGCCGGCGCCGTCTTGTTCTTCTTTGAACGAATTCCCAAGGCCAAGATGTAGTCATATGCCCACGACTACATGAACAAAATGTCAAAAAAGGAACGAAGGATGAACAGCACATTGAAAAGAGAAGGTTCGAGCACGTACCTCGAGTACCTTCCACAAGGAAGGACCATATTGGTAGCGAGTCTGGGCCGCATGAAGGTAAATCGGATCCGCATCCAGCCAAAGACAGACGCCATGGCGGAGCCAATGGATGAAGTTGGCATAGGACGCCTTGCCCTAGTTCAGGTTTCGGATATTATCAAAGTTGAGGAGATTCCGAAACCATGTCAGGGAAATATTTCCCCCATGGTTGGCAAAGAGGGTGGCAAAAATGATGTACGCCAAGAAAATGAAGCGGCGTTGCTCTAAAGGCAAGTTTTGAAAACTCGCATCGCGAATGGTCATCTCGAAGTGCTTATAGGCAAGGTTGGGGAGACCTTGTCATTGTCCCAAACGCGCGGACACTGGAGCCAACAAATCCAGAACTACGGGAGGGATGTCTACATCAAAGACCACGTCCTGCCCACCCCAAGGAAGGCCAGTAATCATGACGAAATCTTTGGGCGTGATCGTCATCTCACCCACGGGGAAGTGAAATGTGTTAGTGGAATCCAACAACCTCTCGGCCATCGCCCGACCAATATGCGAAACATCCTCTTTTGCCAAGCCTCTAAGCATTTCCCAAAAGGGATGAAGCCCGCCGTGGTCAAAGTCTCCCGAACAAAATTTCCCGGGATTGATTTCGCCGCCTCAAGTGGCTCTTTTAGGGCGCCGGGAGTTTTCAATTATCCTCCTAATGGCAGAATTCCAGCACATCATTTAAAATGGGGGCTCGAAGCATAATTTCATGGACCCAAGCTGGACCCAGCACAAACACTGAGCTCACAGCCACGGCCCATGAAGCAAACGAACAAGCCCAAATGCCATAGCCCAAGCCGGATCAGCAACAAAAATGGGGGAAATTCAAGTCAAAACCCGCCTAGGTTTTGACTTCGCCAAGCCCACGGTCACGGCCCAAGAAGCAGGCCCAGCAGAAAACAACAAAACAAAAAAAAAGGGGAATGCGCGAGTCAAAACCCACCTAGGTTTTGACTTCCCCAAGCCTAGCTGACCGGCCCAGAATACGCAACGACCCAGTAGATCTGGAGCGTGGCGCGATGGGAGTATTGATGAGATTAGCTTGAGTTGTAATCTTGATGCAACAATCGAACAAAAGCTTGAACAATAAGGGAAGGATATGACCTTGAGCTAGGCAATCCACCACTCTAGGTCTAACACTCCACCTTGACTATCATAGGTAATCCACTAGATAATCAATAAAGGAATGACTTGCTAACACCACCATTAACAAATGGATAAAGTAACAACAAGATTTTGAGAGAAAAGGGAGAAAACCCCAACTTTGCATTAGCAAATCATTCATAAACATAAGCTACCTGGAAAAACGTGCTAAATAAGCTATTTATACTAAACTAGAAATTAGGTTAAAACAGAACAAAAAATAACGAAACAGCGCGTCGTCGCAGAAGGATGGCTCGGCGTAATGGCGGCTCGGCGAGTCGAGTCATCATCCATCGCCACCATGGCCTGTCGCTGGCCAGGAGGGGTCGTGGGCGCGACCTATCACGTCGCGGGCACGACACAAAGCTGGCTCGGGCGAGTCAGTCTTCTGGGCAGCTTTTCCTTACCGACTTTCGACGCGCATAACTTCTTCATCCGGACTCCGTTTTAGGCCTGTAAGATATCGTTGGAAAGCACTCAGTGTGTACTATAAGCTCCCAAAATTTGAGACCCATCGAAGTTCTATTAAAGGAGTTATGACCCAAAGCGTGAAGGCACGTCCATTCCAACAAACCCACGCTGACCCGTTTGCGCTTATTCTTGCCGAAGGACTCTGGACCCTTTTAAAGGCCCGAATTAGGTCTCGATGTGGACCCGTAGCTCTACACCCATGGTTCGGGGTCCCATTTGAAGTGGATGCCACACCCGATGTCGTTCAGCTCATGATTCCAGGGTCCCGGGTCCACCTTAAAGTGTACTCCGCACCCGACCCCGACGTCGTTTTCCTCGTGTTTCATGGAGGGGTTGCGGGAAAACTTGGTGACCATGAGAATCGATACTAGGGCCTCAGCCCGATACGCTCCGGTTGGATATAAAACCCGCCTAGGTTTTATTCCGCCTAGTGGGCTGCTACTCGGATACACTGGCCCAGAACGCATGCAAGTGTTGAAAAAGTTCTTGGTCCATTTTGCAAGGCGATTTGCAAATAAAATTTTTCGGTCAAAATGCAAAAAATAAATAAATGGGTCACTCTACATCCTAACATGCATACTTAAAATAGCTAAAATCGACAAGGTATGGAAAATAAATTCATGCTTGCTCATTTTTCTGCTAAACTAAGTACAAGAGGAAAGTTTAACGGTTACCTTGCCATGAGAACAGTAAAACCAAGCATGGTTCCAAGATTCAACAATGAGATTAGAGGGAGCCGCTTCCATGTCGGGAACAAAGTTGCGTCGCGAAGACCGCTCATGAGGCCAAGTCGCCGCATGAGGAAGAGGTGGATTTCTATGACCTCGGGGTTGCATCTTTTCAAACCCAAGAATTACTTCAAAAGAACAAGGCTTCTTTTCTAGAGAGACAAGGAGTGAGCTAGAGAGATGAAGGAGATGAGGATGTGAAGAAGATGAAAGAAATGCTTTGAATTTATAGAAAGGTCGGGTGAACGTGAGCCGTTCATTTTTAGGACCCACCTCGAGATGCCAAATGCGTTTCATTGGCCGAAAGTCCAAAGGTTATCCTTTTGCTCCCCAATGAGAGGCAAAGTGATGTGGCTCAATTCAATCCACACACGAAGTGGGTCCCACCTTGATACCCTTCACGAGGCAAAAAAAAAAAAGAAAAAGAAAAAGAAAATCACAAAACCCGCCTAGGTTTTGTTTGGCTCAGAAGGAGCGGTCTAGAAGGCACGATCTAGGCGCGGACACAGCCCAAGGAAGGTTGTCAAAACCCGCCTAGGTTTTATGACGCCTACAGCCCAAATACACGGCCCAACTTCTCACAGCCTGGGCCCACACTTTGGCTTTACGGCCCGCAGGTAAAAATTGAACCTCTTTCGTTTTTTTTAATAAAACTAACACTCGATTTTTTTTCATGATTTTCAGGTCGCCGACAATGGGACCACCATCACTCAGCTACCGCACACGAGGTCGCTGTCACCATCATCATCACCCATGGCCATCGGCAGAGTTTCGATGTAGTCCCGAGCCATCGGCATCGCGCTCGATGAAGTCTCGACCCTCAAGACCATCAGCAACACGCCTGGTGAAGTCCTTCGGCATCAAAAATGCCAACCATCATCATCATTCCGGACCATCGGCAAAGTTTCGATGCAGTCCCGAGCCATCGGCATCGCGCCCGATGAAGTCTCGACCCTCAAGGCCATCAGCAACGCGCCTGGTGAAGTCCTTCGGCATCAAAAATGCCAACCATCATCATCATTCCGGACCATCGGCAGAGTTTCGATGTAGTCCCGAGCCATCGGCATCGCGCCCGGTGAAGTCTCAATCCCCGAGCCATCGGCATCGCGCCCGATGAAGTCTCGACCCCCAAGGCCATCAGCAACGCGCCTGATGAAGTCCTTCGGCATCAAAAATGCCAACCATCACCAACATCGACATCGGGAAAGACTGGGATCGACACTAGGAAAGACTAGAAAACTCCATGAACCATCGGCATCATGCCCGATAACAAGTAAGGCGTCAATCTCGCCCGAGATCAACATCGACTCATCAACGGTCAGGTAGAGCATCATTCTTGCTCGAGATCATCCCCGAAGAGGCGCATGTCGCCCGCAATAGTGACACAGGACGAAGCTTCCAAGTGTCTACCCACACCTTCAAGTAAGGCATCATTCTCGCCCGAGATCAACATCGACTCATCAACGGTCAGGTAGAGCATCATTCTTGCTCGAGATCACCGAAGAGGCGCGCGCCGCAACGCGATGCAGGACTCAGCTTCCAAGCGTCAACCCAGGCTTTGCAACCCAAAGTCATATCCTCAGGCTACTTTGACCTTCGTCCTACTCGGACTCGATCAAGGGGGGGCTCTCTGTAGACACCGAAATTTGTACCGGTATAATCCCGACTCATCAAAAATATGCAAGTCAGATGGGCCAAGTAATAAACGGGTCGTTGGGCCCAAAGGATCAATAACCCAAGCCCAAGCAAAATAAAACAGGCCGCATATAATTGTTAAAACCCCTCTGGGTTTTAACTCTTAATGAACAAGCCCACACAGAAGATAGCCCAAACGCACGCTCCGGCCCAGAAAAGATTATAACCCGCCTAGGTTATAAGTGGAGCTCAGCACGACGTTGTTTCACTCCACGTCATCGATCAGTGTGCTGATAATTGTTATAACCCGCCTAGGTTATAAGCAGATCACAGCACGACGCCGTTTCACTCCACGTCATCAATCTGTGTGCTGGAAATACATATAACCCGCCTAGGTTTTGATCTCTGATGGCATGATTTGTGGGGTATGTCCCCCACCATTTCCCTCCAAATCCCACACTTCTTCACCTATAAATACCCCCTCCATTCCACCTTCATGATCATCAACTACTATCATCCAATACACTTACTCTACTCTCATTTCCATCATATTATACTTCCATTCTCTCAAAATCTCATCATCCACATCCACCTCTAATCCTCTCATAATCACCTTTATCACCACTACATAACCATCCACATACTACTTTTTCTACACCACCCACATCATCTCATCCGGGCTTCAAGTCAAGGGGCAACTCAAGGGATCAAATTCATCAATTCTACCACCTTAAGCAAGGTTCGATTTCTTCATTTACGTTATTGTAATTAATCATGTAATTCATTCTTTTATTCCATTACTTGTACATATTTTGTAAAAAAGCAAACATCATGTTTTTATATTGCATGATTTGAATAATAATTCCGCGAAATTAATCAAATTTCTCCCCCTTCTCTTTCTTTTCAATGTTGATTTTGGTAGAGTCTGTTTTATAACAGGCGGATTCGAGAGTTCTTATAACTCTCGAATTTGTAACCTTACCCCCGAATCTAGAAATCGGGTTCGTAGCCTGGAGTCTTTCTTTTCTTATTTTATGGTTTGTCGATTTCCTTAAATCGGCTGGCGAATCTTTAAACAATTTTACAAATGCGTTTAATTATTTAAAATATTCGATTTCTTACACAAAATTAATATAAGAAAATAATTTAATTCATGTCCAATATTTATCCAAGGAAGGTCCCAAGAGAAATGGGCCAGAAAATGATAAAACCTAGGCGGGTTTTATCATTTTCAACCCAATTTCTCTTTGGGCGGAGGAGATCAGTGGCCCAACCTGGAATCTGTTAAAACCTAGGCGGGTTTTAGCTGATTCCAGTAGCCCACCGGTTCTCTCTTGGGCCTGGATTTATTAATTGGGCCGGGATTAAATTATTGTTAAATTAATTTGTGTAATTACGGATAATTTAAATAATGAAAAAACAGGGTTGTAAATAAATAAAGTTTCATCACCCCGAAAATGAATTCCGAAAAATAAAAATATCCTTATTTAAAGATTAAGAAACCTTAGTCGGCTCCCGATCACAAATTTAGTGCGTCGCGGGAAAAAGGGACACCTTTTCCCGGGGTCCTACAGAAGGTCGGTGGGTATTTTCTAACGAGATTACCACTTGATTTCCCCCTTGTTGCTCTCTTGTTGCAAAACTCATGTCCTTGTTCCTCGTTTGCATCCCGAAAAGCCTCCGAAGCCCATTGTTTCATATTGACCGACCTTAGTTTTATTTGCTGCGTTGTGATCCCCTTTTCATCCCATTTCCATACCCTAGCAATCTTAGACCTGACCTCGACCTAGATTTTATGACCAAGGCCCCTCGCTGCCCGAGAAGAACGATAAAAACAGGTTAATATAAACCACGTGTACACTAGCCACGAAATCTTCACAGGCTATGGCGGCCCATATATCTTCTTTTTGGCTCGGATTTGGGAATGGATCGGTAACAAGTTATTGATAAATTAGTTTTGTGCAATTTCGAGTATTTTTATAATATAAATAGGTTCGTAAATAAATAAATTTCATCACCTCGAAAACGAATTTCGAAAATTAAAAATATCCTTATTTAAGGATTAAGCAACCTTAGTCGGCTCCTGATCATTAAGTAGCGCATCCGAAACGATCTCCCCGAACGGGAATTTTTGTGTTCGCGACCGATTCTCGAAGGGGGCATCTGTAGGAGGCAAAAAATTGTCGCCAATTATTATCCGCCACGCGTTAAATTAATTACGACGGTCCATTTAATTGAATTTAAATGGAAATGCATCCTGGCCAATAATATCATGACACGTATTAAAGATAATGCAAAAAATATTAATTATTTATTTATTTAGAGTTAAAGGAATAATTAATTAACTTGGGCCCAAACCCAAAGCCCAACTCAAACCCTAGGGGTTAGGCCTCCAAAGCCTATAAATAGGGGTCCTCCCCCTTCATTTTGAACCCCCGGAGATTCAGCAGTCAGCATCCAAAGGCTCCATGAGATCGAACTGCAAGCGGCCTTCAACTACCAAGCGTCAAGGATCAAGGTCTGCAAAAGCTTCAAGCGTCTACCGCGTCAGGATCAAGAACTGCTGCAGAGTTCTTTGGCAAGACCTACAAAGCCTTCAGAAGATCGAACTACAGACGCTCTCCAGCGACAAGCACCAAGGACTACGTCGGCCAGTTCAACAACTTCTGTTCTTCACATCAAAGACGACAATCGTCTTCCTCGTCTGGTTCATCGATCGATAACAAGCACTAAGCTCTCGCATCTAAGAACTTGAAGAACTACAACCAACAGTCAACCTACAAACGATCAACCTTCAAGTAGCCTCCAACTACCAAGCACTAAGGAGACTCTCGAGACCTTTAGCTTGCTCAAGAACTACTGCAAGGATTCTTCAGCTAAACCTGCGTTCGAGATCGAGATCAAGCGCTCGCGCCCTCGATCGGCTCTCCCAAGTTTTAGGAGATCGAATCAGAGGACTACTTTATTGTATTTAATATAGTGATTGTACCTGCATGCATTTGAATATTAATACAAATTAATTTGTTTCTCAATTTCTTGTCTTTATTTATTTTAGACTTGAAATTTGTGTTTACAGATGCAATGGACATGATTGAAGGGATGAAATTAGCAAATGCAGCAAATAAAAAGTTTCAATATGCCTACACCATGGATAAAAAAAAAAAAGTAGACTTGAGCACTTGTTTGGTGTCCTGATCAGTGTTTTAAGTAATATAGCAAATATGGTGATGCAGTTGTCTTTGACACTACTTACAAAGTTAATGCATATGATATGCCTTGTGCAATATTTGCTGGCATGGACAACCAAATGCAGACTTTCATTGAAGTAATGAGAAAACCTCCTAATGCTATTATAACATATCAAGACCCATGGATGTCTAAAGCAATTGCAATCGAATTGTCAACTACAAAAACATAACTTTTGTCTATGGCATATCATATCGAAGTTAAGTGTTCATTTTTCCGAAGTTAACTTTTGTCTATGGCATATCATATCTTCGTGATCATTTTTTCGCAAGGATGACAACAACATGCAGGTCAGAAAGTACAAACACTTTCATCAAAAGGTTTATTTCTTCTTACACAAGTTTGACAGATTTTGTTAAACAAGTTTATACCATTTCTTTCTTTCATATTATATGTACTCTTCTTTAATTTTCCCTAAAAGATCAAGTTTGTAACACTTATATATATTCTTCTTTAATATTTTCATATTGATGTTGCAATTAAAGAGATCGAGAATAAGCGTACACACAACAACATGACTTCTACAATTAGACCTACTTCTTTGAAACAAGGTCCTCACTTGAAGAATAAGTTTCTCAAGAATTCACACCATTTGCTTTCAAAAAGTTTCAAGAAGAACTTGAAAGAGCAAGCCAATATTCATTTGTCTATGCCGAAAGAAATAAATTGGTCTTATGGCACTACAAGTCAGATATAGAATGCATAAGGTCTTCTGGATAGAAACAATGCATTATGTAACTGCAAGAATTTTGAATTTTGGGTTATAATTTGTCGCCATATATTAGTGTGTTCATTCAGAAGGATTGTTTCCAAATTCCAACATCTTATCTACCTTGTCGTTGGCATTCAAATGTGTCTAAAAGTAGTGTCAAAGCACAAGAATTCTTAGGGGAGGAAGTTCGACAGGAAGAGTCTACTCAGATTAATGTGGAAGATGTGAGAGATAGAAATAACATTTTGTTCCCAACTAAATAAAAAAACAAAAGGGCGTCCAAGGAAAGTACGTTTTAAATATGGAAAATAATTCGTTAACAAGCAAACCAAAAAGTGCTCAATATGCAGCAACCTGAATGCACACATTTTTCAGAAGATGAATAAGGTTTCAACAAGAGACATAGGTTTAAATCCTATCTTTTGTTGAAGGATTAGGTAGCTCAGGACTACTTTATATTTCTTTCTAAAATGTACTTTGAGATTGTCATTTAATTTTTTGGTTTGTACAAAACTCAATCATGTCTTTGTGATTGAAGAAGTGCCGCTTGTTTTGAGTTTTAGTAGAGCACTTCCTATCTTCCTTTTCTCAACTAGAGTATATCTTGTGTTTGTGAATGCGGTAAAGTCGACCATACTAAGCCTTTCATGTGTTAGAAACGACCTTGTGTTTGTGAAGTCAACCTTTTAAGTGCTAGCATTTGGTGTTTAAAATTACCATTTCTTAAGCAAAGCATAAAGCCATGAAGAAAGAGAAGTCACTAGCAAAAGGCCCATGGCACATCAATATAATAGAATCAACCTTCTCTTGTGCGTATGAATGGATACTTAAATCCACAAGTTTTTGGGCTTGTTTGTTTTGCCAATATAAGTAAAAGACACGGAAGCAACATCTACTATCCCAATTCAATGTAGTTGGAGAAAACTGTGCACAACTACCAAAATACGATACACATTGTATGATCCAAAAAGCTAAGTTGCATAATATACTACGGGCATGGCTTCAAAATCTGACTGTATTTTGCAGCCATGAGCAAAAGTACAATTCCTACAGTAATTTGGTACAGATTTACCTCATTCAGTATCATTAGAGCGCATACTAAGAGGACTAGAAGGTGAAACGACCACCTCCATTCGACCATCAAAATCATAGAATTCTACTAATCATAGACTCATAAAATTCCACCATCATAATCATGACACCATCAATCAAACCGAGTAACAGACCAATCGACAAAATTCGCGAAATTAGAAGATTGAGAAGACGAATACATACCCAAAGATGATGAATGATACAAGGATTCGATGAAGAAGAGCTTTGGAAACCCTAACTCGAAAACTGATCGGAAAAGAAGCTAAACGTAGTTGAAATAGTCTCTTTCAAGGAGTCTTTGGCTGAATTAGAGATATCATAGTCTGATGTGATTGCGATGTATTGAGCTTTCGGTGATAGCGGAGGCCACAAGAGTTTCGTCGATGATGGAGGCGGAAGTAAAAACACCGCTTGTGAAATCAACATCGTCGGTGATGGCTCTGGCGACATATTTGATGGAGGCATCGGCGAAACCTTGGAATTCAATTTAGTGCTGCTCAGGAATATCAACCACAACGCTCTTAGTGTCAGATCCATCATCGACAGTCTCCACAGCCTCCGGCGGCGGCTAGGATGGCGGCGGAGTTGAAACTTCCTGCGAGTTATCAACGTTGGTATCAACGGAGCTACCGAAGAGAGGATTAAAATCATGGGTGTCTTCGATCTGGGTATGGAGCTGCAGGAGAGGACATTGTTGCATGCAATACTGATTGGGATGAATAGACAAAAAAGATTAGAAAACTTTGAATGGGGAGTGGCTGAGAAGCCATGGATGCATGTGATACATGGTTGAAATGAAGAGTAGAAAGAAAATATGTTACGGGTGTAAAACAGGATCATTTGTATTTTTTAGAAAAAGAAAATGGGGGATTTGGGCAGGGGAGAGAGACGTTGGGTTTTTACAATTGAGGGGGACTAGAAATACGAATTTTGAATTTTTGGGGCAGAGGGAAAAGGAAAATGAGGGATTTGGGTAGTGGAGAGAGAAGCTACGTTGGAATTTGAAAGGATAATTGGAAGATTACTTCATATTTTTCAATATTTGATACATATCTAAAATTTATTGTATGTGAATTAAAAATAATGTAAAGTGGATAAGATTCTTTCTTAATCATCGCCCCTAGGGCGACGATTAGTAAAATCGATATATATACATATATATATAATCTTATCCACTTTACATTCATCTTTAATCCAATGGCTGAGAGCAAAACCACTCTTTAGCATCTAAAAACCACCATACGTGTGAGATTTTGGGAAGAAATTTATTTTTTTTAATTGTTCTGAGATTTTGGATTGACTTGGACAGAATATTTGAGGGATTTGGGGAGAGATATTGGAAGAGGGAGAATGTCTAAAATTAGACGATTATTTGAATTAATGGCATGGTTTATGGGATATTATGGGGATTTGTTGATTTTTACTTTTTTTAAAAGAAAAAATATCTAAGTGCAAACAAGGAAACTACTTAAATTTTGGGTTTCTGTGATTTGGAGAGAGAAAGAACTTGTTGTAATGTAGATTTTGATCACACTCTTTACCTTTGATGACCACACTGACTGGTCATTTGATGACCACATTCTTCGTCTTTGATGATCACACTGATTGGTATTAAAGTTTGACCACACTATGTGACGTTGATGACCACACTGATGGTATTTTATGACCACACTATTTACATTTCATGACCACACTGACTGGTATTAGATTTTGATCACACTATTTGACTTTGATGACCACACTATTTGCCTTTGATGACCACAATGACTGGTATTTGATTGCGACCACACTCTTTGTCTTTTGATGTCCCCATTGACTCGTATTTAATAACTAAACTCTTTGTCGTCATGACCGCACCGATTGGTATTTGATGCCACACTCTTTGCATTTGATGACCACACTATACTTGTGATTCTCCATTGACAAACGACATATCTGTTGTAATTGATGCATAATTCTTGGCAATCATATCTTTAAAATTGATTTTATTTTTTAGGCAAGAATGGTCAAATTTTTATTCTATTGAATACTTTTTCTTAATTGCCTCTAACTAGCTAGTCCTCTTTTTTTTTAAAAAAAAAATAGAAAACCACCAGTTGTTTTTTAAGGGGTGGAAAGTCAATATATGTTGCATGCACCCGGAGCACGTGCTCCAGATATTTATAAGTGAACAATCATTGTGATCGGTCATAGGAGTGAACAATCTAATATCCGTGGTGAACAATCTAATATATATGGGTGAACAATTATGCCATACGAAGCCCATGGTCCGGGTGCACCTAATAAATTGCAGTGGAAAGTGTTTTTTCATTAAAATACCACATGTGTGACAATTTTAATCTCATCCATCGGATCCGGATTGAACGCTCCAGATTGCTTCTTCCTACCTTCCTACCTAAATTCTCTTCCTACTGTATATATATATATATATATATATATATATATATATATATATATATATATATATATATATATATGTATGTATGTATGTTTGTATGTATGTATGGGAACTGATCATATGAGCATGACTCTTTGGTGAGCATGTGAGCATGACTGGATATTTCGCAGACATCAAGTGGTATTTTTGTGGACATCAATTATTGTTTCTATGGACATCAAGAATGCAAAGGGAAATAAAGATTTTGTTTGGCGGGGATCAAATGTTGATATCTAACCTTCATACTCAATGTCCACAAAAATAATACGTGATGTCCACCTTTCCTAATTGATGTCCACGGCAATAATACTTGATGTCCACCAGAAATTCAATCATGCTCACATGCTCACAAAAGACTCATGCTCATATGATCAGTTCCCTATATATATATATATATATATATATATATATATATATATATATATATATATATATATATATATATATATATATATATATATAGTCGAATCTTTCATGACCCAGCCGATGACACAATGCATTCAACATTGTTGCCTCCATGAGCCATCATATTCTGGGACGTACTACACCTGGACCAATGGCCATGTCCGCTCCAGGATTGATCGCCTTCTTGTGAATGCTCATTGGTACCTAATTACAAACTTGATGCATGTTAACTTCAAGGCTTGTGGCCTGTCAGACCATTCCGTCATCACTATCAACTTCATGGAGATGACGAAATAGAAACAACCCTTTATGTTCTGCGACATGTGGACTAAAGACGAGCAGTTCAACAATCTGATTAAGGACACGCTAATGGACATTCCGGAGGGTCACAAAATGTTTCAATTAACACAATACCTCTATAAGCTTCACCCGAAGCTGCAAGCTTTACATAGAGATCGCTTCCACGATATTTACACACAAGAAATTGCAGCAAGAGATAAGCTAATCAATCTCCAGGATAGGCTCAACCAAACTCCGATAGACACAACGCTTCAACAAGAGGAGAAACAGCAGAGACGCATCTACTACGATATTTTACACTCGTCCCTGCTTCTGAAGCGACAGCAAAGTAAACTGGCTTGGGATGATATGGGTGATAGCTGCTCAAAATTATTCTTTGCCAAGATGAGGCAGAAACGATCCCAACAGTACGTTCGTGAAATCGAGACCATCAACGGAACTAAATTCACAGGACTACAGGCGGTCAACGATCAACTCAGTTTGTTCTATAAAAACTTGCTTGGCAACACAGACCTTCAGCAAACAGCTTTGCAGGAAGACATAATCACCATGGGCCCTCGGCTTACTGGTATGCAACAAGGCTCAGTAGGCCAATCACGGACAAGGACATAAAGGATGTCATCTTCTCCATTCCCAACGACAAAACGCCCGGCCCAGACGGGTATTCCAGTGGTTTTTACAAAAGTAGCTGGAATCAAATAGGAGCGCTTGTCTCAGCTGGTGCTCAAGAATTTTTTCTCACAGGGAAGCTCCTACGACAAATAAATGCAACTAATTTGGTACTTATCCCGAAGGTGCCAAACCCCAGCAAAGTCACTGAGTCTCGGCCAATAGCCTGCTGTAACACCTTTTATAAGGGAATCACAAAAACCATCGCATCAAGGATACGAGAGATCCTTCCTGCCCTAATCAACCCAAGCCAAGGGGCTTTTGTACCCGGCCGACAGCTCCTTCACAATGTTCTACTTTGCCAAGAGATCGTAAGGGGTTACAATCGATCGACCATCGCTCCTAGATGCTTGATGAAAATAGATCTTCTAAAAGCCTTTGACTCGGTGCATTGGAGTTTCATTGAAGAAGCACTTCACGCGTACCGATTCCCAAGATGGCTTATCAGTTGCATAATGGCTTGTGTCACATCCCCCACCTTCTCCATTTGCTCGAATGGCGTCTCTTCTCCCACCTTCAGCGGGAAAAGAGGACTACGACAAGGTGACCCGATGTCACCACTCCTTTTTGTGCTGACAATGGAATACCTGTCAAGATCTATCCAGTACTTTGTCAGCAAGCAAGAGGGTTTTAAATACCATCCAAACTGCAGACGTCTGCAACTCACTCATCTTGTTTTTGCGGATGACCTGATCTTGTTCTCCTCAGCTAATAGAGTCTCTATTCAAACCCTTAAGAAGGCTTTTGACCACTTCTCAGCAGCCACGGGTCTTATTGCTAATAATGGGAAATCTGAAGTGGTCATAGGGGGCGTTCCCAATGATGTTACAACTACTCTTATTGAAGAAATATGATTCCGAGAAGGTACGCTTCCCTTCAAATACCTAGGAATCCCAATCTCCTCCAGTAATCTCACAAAAAACGACGCCAATATTCTTGTGGAGAAGATTCTCTCACGAATCAAAACATGGGAAAGCAGGCATATATCGTATGCTGGAAGAGTCACACTAATTAACTCTGTCCTGATGGGGATATATAGCTTCTGGGCTAGAATTATCGTCATTCCTAAGCACGCCATTGAAGAAATTACTCGTTTTTGTCGTAATTTTCTCTGGGGCTCTTCCTCCCATTATAGGAAAGCCCCTATGGTGGCCTGGGGGATTGTTTGTAGACCAAAGCAATCGGGCGGCCTGGGTCTCCGAGACCTTGCATCCTGGAACAATGCCAATGTTGCCCGACTGGTTTGGGCAATTCAGAGAAAAGAGGATAACTTATGGGTCAAATGGATTCATGCCAAATACATTCGAGGGTCATCCTGGTGGGACTATCAACCCCCTTATGACGTCTACACCTACTTCAAGCATCTTTGCCTTGTAAAAGAATACTTCAAATGTGGTTGTGATCCTGGGTACCGATGGCGCTGGAAAGGAATAGGGGCTACAGCTAATGGGGATTACAATGCGACAAAGGGATACATATGGAGCCTCGGAATTATGAATGAGGTAGGATGGGCCTCAATCATTTGGAATCCACTTTCAATCCCACGCCAATCCTTCGTCACTTGGGTTCTTCTACACGGAAAACTACATGTAAGAGCTAGAACAATGCGTTGGCAACCTAGTGGTAATCCGCTTTGCCCCTACTGTGATTTAGAGACTGAAACTATCGACCACCTTTTTCTTGGGTGCGCTTTTGGGAAGGAGGTGAGGCAAGCTATGAGACATTGGGAACTTGGTAATTTGTCAACCACCCAGTAATGGAAACACCATCTGAGTGAACTCCGAAAATCCAGTAAAGAAACTCATCTGAATTGCGCTCTCCTCACAGCATATGTCTACCATATCTGGACTGAAAGAAACAACCGAGTCCATAAAACTCGCAATGCTACTCCTCAGGTGATAGTAAATTTAGTGAAAAATGATGTAATGAACAAGGTCCTTCTGGCGGCAAAGGAAAAAGTACAGAAGTCTTGTAGACACAGTACTTAGTATGTGATTGCGAGGGATCCCGCCCTCACTCTTGTAAACTACATTGTTATTGTTATGTATAACCTGTTTTCTTGTGCAAAAAATAAATAAATAAATAAATAAATAAATAAATAAATAAATAAATAAATATATATATATATATATATATATATATTATAGGGGTTTTGGCTCCAAATAATTCGTACTGAGGGTCTTGTGACTGGAAATAATTCAAAGTGATTTTTCGGTCAATGACAATCTATACTTTTATCTTATTCTCTCATAACATAATATTAACGTCTATTGACAACGAAAAAATGACATGACTAATGGAAAAAGTGACTTTTCGGCCAATGAGAGTATATTTTTCAGCCAACAACACCTAGTCCAATAGCCACATCATTTTTTCGTTGCCGGAAAATGCAATATTATGTTGTGAGAAAATAAGATAGAAATATAAAATGTCATTGACAGAAAAGTCACTTTAGATTATTCTCAGTCACAAGCTCTCAGTACAAATTATTTGGAGCCAAAAACCCTATATTCTATGCGTATAAATTAGACCTGGGCATAGAGAGGGTCGAAAATTTGTGACCCGCCGACCCGAGCCCGGCCCGCCCCGTCCTTCTGGTCAAGCAGTGTCGGCCCGAGCCCTGACTCGACGGGCCGGGTCAGCAATTGTGCAACCTGGATTTTTTTATTGAATTCTCTATACATTTTAGACCTAATCATTGAGCGGGCTGGGCCGGGTCAGGCCGACCCGATTTATGGATTTCTTTTTTTTTTCTCATTTATATTAACGGGTCGGCGGACCAGGCCGGGTCACAGACCCTTGGTTCGAGCCCGGCCCGTCCATTCTTCTGGGCCCCGATCTTTTCGGGCCGGGTCGGGTCGCCTTCAAAAAACGTGGCCTTGACCCGCAATTTTTCGGGCCGGGCGGGTCCTCGGCCCATTGCCCAGGATTAGTATAAATGGAATCTAACCCACGTATAATTTTATGAATAACTAATTTTACCAAACACTTTTCCTACAAATAACAAAGTCAAACAATTAATACAAACAGTCAATAACTGATTGTCCAACAAGACCAAAATAATTTTTAAACTTGAGAGCAAAATAATTGATCACACATAGCCCTCAAGTTGAATAAATATTTTTCCAAAGACACCACTAGTGTATCACTGCCTTTTGGTTCTAACAAGTTGCAAGCCACTCGTAAGCAAGTGAAAATGACAAGGGAAACTAGAGTGAACAAAAAGAATCCCACTTAATTAGAAAAAAAAAAGGTTATGAGAGAATAATTCAATCGTATTAAAAAAAAAGGCGTAAAAAACAAAAGAGGGAGGGAATATAATAAGGTTGGGAGAAAACGACATACGAGAGAAAAAGAGATGAGTAAAAGGAAGCATCCCCCTAAAAACTGAAAATGCATTTGTTCATTTTGTTGTTCGGCCTTCATTTTTATTTATTTTGTTATTTGTAATATGTATAAATATTTTCTATTGTGCTTAATTTCTCCATTTTGGGCTATCAAAAAATAATAAAAAAATTGCATTTTGATCCGAAAAATCCCGTTTCTATCCTCTGAGATAGAAAGAGACGAGAAGAGAAGAGAAGAGAAGAGAGGGAGGGAGGAGAGAGAAAAGAAAAGGAGAAAAAGAGGAGGAGAGAGAAATCAAAATCTGATTGATGTTCGAATGAATGAATGAATGAAGAAGGATCAAAAAGCTTGACATTTTTCTTTTTTTTTTCTTTTTGGTGTTTCATACATACATATCAAAAATCAAAGTCTTGTGAGCCTTTGTTTCTCAGATCTTCCCAGAATCTAAACGAAATACCTACGACCAATCGATCCATTCTCTGTGATTTACCTTTTAGCCTTAGTTGAAGGAACTTTGATTTTGATTTTGACCTGTCTTCTTCATTCTCGATTGGTTTTTCTGGTGCTATCATCAGTATTAGTCATTTAGGAAGGATTGGAAAAAACCTAGTGAGTCTCATAAAGGGGTGTGACACAATCGAGCAATGAACGGTGGCGATGGAGGCGGAGGAGACGGCGCTCTTGCCGCCGTCGTACCACCACCACCGCCGCTCGACTGGAAGTTCTCCCAAGTTTTCGGTGAACGTGCTGCCGGTGAGGAAGTTCAAGAAGGTGAGATCTATACTGTTCTTTTCAATTTAGGGTTTCGATCTCATTTCCTGCCTTTTATTCAATCTAGAATTAGTGATTGGGACTGTGCTGCTTTTTTTTGGCTTTACTGGGTATATTCTTTTTTCTGCCCCAATTATAGCAGTACTGGAGTTGATTGGGTGAGTGCGACTGGAAAATTTTCTGTTTCTTTTGGTGTTTCATTGCACGATAGTTGTTCCTGCTATTAGATTGCATTGGATCAGGAATGCTTATCAATTGATTGTCTAGAGCTTTAGCGTACTTATATTCATTGTGACAAGTGTATATTTTCTGGTGTGCTTCTGAAAGTGACAAGTCTTATATATGTTGGTTAGGAATATTAGTATGGAGTAGACCCAAAGGTTATGCTGAATGAGTAGCTTTGCAAGTAGAGTAAACAATGTGATGTACCTTAAAGATGGTAAAAATGCTTGAGATTGTTCTGCAGCATAAAGCATTTTGCAAGACTGGAGGGAGCAAGGTTGCCCGTTTCTATTCTCTTGGCCACCTCTTAGGTTGGGGTCTTTGCAGTGTTTAATTAGTGAACATGCTGGCGTTCCGTCTTTCTCGCACAGATATGCTGTCCTATCCATAGGAAATTAAATTCAAATTCTTAGAGCAGTTCAGCTTAACAAGTAGTTTTATGATTCTTCATACTTGGTAATTGTTGGGGAGCTCTACCTAGACTTGGGAGAGCTATTTGGTATTAGTGTTCAAATATGCAAGGTTCTGTTGGTGGGCACCAATTTTGCTACTGTGTGCAGTGATTAGAATGCGGTTTTGTTTCGATTTCAGCTTTGGACTCGGTATGGATAATTTGCTAAATGTGCAATTGCGTTCTAGATTGCACTTGGTTCGCCAAATTCCAGAACCTTTCTGCTATGGCTGTTTTGGCGCCAATGAGTCACATTTTGAATCCATGACTTGTGTACTATGATGCTGTACTGAATGAGTTTTTTTTTTTTTTTTTTTGGGGGGGGGGGGGGGGGGGTTATATATAATGGGAAATAAATAAAAGCTAAAGATACGAATTCAACATCCCCGTGTTGAATTCAAGAGGAGAATTCAGCATCCCCGTGCTGAATTCAGGAAAAGATTAGCATCCCCGTGCATAATCAGTAAGAATTGTATGTATTCAATATTCAATATCAATGTAATGTCCTTCATAAAAGCTAGCAAAGCCCTTATTTATAGGTAAATAACCCGCCTAATACTAAACCTAATAGAAATAGGAAACTAGAATTATATTCCTAATCAAACTAGGAAACTATAATATTCCTAACAAGAATAGGAAACTAAAAGATATAAAATATCTAATTATTATTCCTAAATATATTAATATGTATCTCTATCATTCTCCCTGACTTGAAAAAAGCTCGCCTCCGGAGAGTTTGCAAGAAAGTACATGGTCAGCAAATCAACGCAGGGAATCTCCCAGTTGCAAAACACACGCCCTCGAATTTTGTAGAGTCGTATAAAGATGACAATCCTGCAGAAGAAGAGCATACCCACTTCATCATAAAGATGATAGATTTGCACAACTCTCAATTTCTCCCGAGAAAGTACTAAGTCGAGGAGGGGGTGTCGCTTCTTGCAAGTGTACAATTCATCAGGGACAAATAAATCCACATAGTCGAATTTTTGTCTTGACATCTCTACATTTTTACTCGGATGCCAAAATAGGAAATTTTGAAAAGTAGCCAAGATCATGTAGTCATAAGTAGTGTCTGAGTACTCGTCTTCAAGAACTGCTTCAACATCTTCACCATGAACAATAGAGGGCATAATAGGAGGCAAACTAGGTACCATAACCTCTGAAGTTGTAGAACAACCTAGGGCACAAACCGAAAACATAGGAGGTTCAAAAGTACCTTCGGACAATATCAAATCCTCAATATTGGATATAGGATGAATAGATAAATCAGGAGGTAGATCAAGTAAGTCCGCATTGGAATGACTTTGTTCACCCTCGGTATGAGTTGAAGATTGAACACAACTTATATTAGATAGAGGACTCACTTCCTTTCCTTCTTCCTGACTAGAACTTTCATGACTCATGAGTTCACTCACGATCCCATGAATCGTTTCCTTAAGTGACCCCCGAAAATTATCTAGCCAAGAGGTAATTCTTTTGTCAAGTTCGAAGCGATCTTCCTCACTCTCTTTCTTCAAAGTGTCCATCTTTTCACCGATTCTTTTCTCACAGTCTTCCCTGTTTGCTTCACGTGCCTCGATTCTGTCCAAGAGCATCCTTGTTTTAGGAAACATTCTGAAGCCCATTGTCACAGTCGTCCCTGGTGACCTTCTTTGGGAGTTCTCGGCAGGAGAGAATACCTCCAAACAGCAGGTACAGCACGACAGTGTGCCCCACTTTCGCGAACTAGGGTTTCACAAACTCAGGGCGGATCAATTGGAAGCAATCTGGGGCTGTTTTAGCACAATTGGTTGAGGGGTTTTGGGTGAAATTGAGTAGGAAGTTGATGAGTGAATGGAATTTGGAAGAGAAAGACGAATTGTGGATGAATTTGTGGGATTAGGGTTCGAAAATTGAGAATTTCGCAGATTAGGGTTTGCGAAATTGGGGGATTTTAGGGTTTTCTGGGCGGAAGGCGGCGGTTGTGGTGGCGCGAGGGTCGCCAGACCAGGCTGGTCGTCGGGCGGTGGTCGGCCGCCGGTGATCGGTGGTGGTTTCAGGTTGGGGGGCAGCGGCTAGGTTTTTTTTTTCTGGGCAGATGTGTTTTTTTTTTTTTTTTCCGAAGGTTTGGCAACGGAAAAGGAAAAGAAAAAAATTTTAGGTGAGGGCTTGGAATCGAGAACTTGCTCTGATACCAATTTGATAGAGAACGGGAAATAAATAAAAGCTAAAGATACGAATTCAGCATCCCCGTGTTGAATTCAAGAGGAGAATTCAGCATCCCCGTGCTGAACTCAGGAAAAGATTAGCATCCCCGTGCATATTCAGTAAGAATTGTATGTATTCAATATTCAATATCAATGTAATGTCCTTCATAAAAGCTAGCAAAGCCCTTATTTATAGGTAAATAACTCGTCTGATACTAAACCTAATAGAAATAGGAAACTAAAATTATATTCCTAATCAAACTAGGAAACTATAATATTCCTAACAAGAATAGGAAACTAAAACATATAAAATATCTAATTATTATTCCTAAATATATTAATATGTATCTTTATCAGAGGGTTAGACTGTTTGAGCAGAATGAATTTATTATTCACGCACGGATATCAAAAGTTAAGTGGTGTGGTGCGTAACATAATGAAATGATATTCATGCTGGTTTAGATAGTATTAGAGATATTCTAGATAGTTGCCGATTCCATCTCTCCCACATTTTGGGCTCGTTAGAGCGTTTTTGTCTGTGATTTGTACACGCGTTCTGTTGCGGGGAATTTCTGTTGATGGTTGCTGGTTGATGAAAATTTAGAACGACCAGGCTGGTTTTCAACTAAATTATTGGACTGTGTCCTAGTGATGATGATAGTGCTAACTACTAACATATAGCTACATATTTAAAGAAATTGGTAATCTTAAGCACTTTCACCATTAAGAACACTTGAGCATAAAATCCTATAAAAAATAATAATAAATTAGTTGCATCAATATAAATGCAAAAATGTTAATGAATAACCATTAGAAAACATGTAATACTTAAGAGCTTAAGAATGGGCGTCTTTGAATATTTAGCTGTATCTGTATGCTAATCAGTTTACATTTCTTGGGCAGTTGATATCATTTCAGCTATTGAGTTTGATAGAACTGGAGACCATCTAGCCACCGGTGACCGGGGGGGCCGTGTGGTCTTATTTGAGCGGACAGACACGAAGGATGTAAGCCCTTCGATCCCTTTGTCTTTGCATCTTAATGGCTGTAATCATGATTTATGCTTGTTTATTTTATGCGACACTTTACAGCATGGTTTTAGTAGAAGGGATCTGGAGAGGATGGATTACCAACTAACTAGGCATCCTGAGTTCCGTTACAAAACTGAGTTTCAGAGCCATGAGCCTGAGGTAATATCAATCCGGTTTTTGTCATTCTTTTCCATTTATATACGAAAATTGATGAAAGGTTTGGTTATTTTTGCTCAGTTTGACTACCTCAAGAGTTTGGAAATAGAGGAGAAAATCAACAAAATCAGATGGTGCCAAACCGCTAATGGTGCATTATTTCTTTTATCGACTAATGATAAGACGATAAAGTTCTGGAAGGTAGGAATGATGACCGATCCCTTTCCAGGTTGTGAGTTATGCTACTAGGATACTCCCAACATTCTTTATTTCAGCTTGATCCCCTCTATTACTGTTGCTTTTTAAGTATGCGAGGTTAAAACAGCCCTTCTTTTTTCTTTGTTCTGTGGCAAGTTTCCGTGTGCTAGATGTGTGTGTGTGTGTGTTTTCCCCTTTCTTTTGGTGCTTTGATGCTGTTATACCTCCATAATTGGAGAACTTCTTGCTGGATATCTTTTGCTGTTTTCGTCCATGAGCTTGGCAGCAGTTGAGCGAACATGGATAATTGAAAGTTTTCTGCAGATTTCTGGGCTGATCAGGTTTCATAATCTCTTGACATGTGTGGATGTATGGATGTGTTGGCCGTTACTCAGTCCAATACAAGCTTTGCTAATTAGCTAGAAACCGCTGAATGTTGCTAATGAACTAGATTGGCTAATAATATACTATCTCTTCTCTGTACTTCATGTTGGTCATTGTTGTGCCCTGTGTGAACTTTGATCAGACTATTTATACAGCATAGAAGCTTCTCGTCTTCCTTGTTTCCTTTTCTTATTTCTCCCCCAATACAATTCATGTATCTTTTCCTCATGTTATGTGAGAGTGCACATATGGCGACATGAATGCTAAACCTAAATGTGTGACATAACTTTTGTTGCAATGACTAGCCGTTTTAAATTTTCTGAAACATAATAGTTGGTGTATGTATAGTTATTCTATACCATTCGTTGAGATCCTGGTTTGCTTGATGGGTTATGCTCTTCTGTATATTACTACCCAAGCTTATCTGTTTCCCTCTTGCAGATTGTTGCCTTTTATGTATCCTTTTCTTGATGTCTTTGCTTGGTTGAAATTTTTTACAGGTCCAAGAAAAGAAGGTCAAGAAGATCTCTGAAATGAATGTTGATCCTTCTAAAGCTGCGGCAAACGGCTGCGTTCCAGGGTCAAGTGTTTCTGGCAGCTCTAAACCTAATCTTGCAAATGGAGCATACTCAGACAAGTCCAATTCCTTGATCAATGACTTGTCATTTCCACCAGGAGGAATCCCCTCGCTGCATTTACCAGTGGTAGTTGTAACATATTTAATATACTGCTTTCTAGTTAGATAGTTGCTATTCTCTAGACCCGATTCTCTCCCCTAATAATTGAGAAGATTCTCTTGCAGTTTTCGCTGTAGTCTGTACCTTTGAGAACTTGCAATTTTCTCTAACTGGAGATTTGCAATAAATGATATACCTTCACTAGTGTGCAGAATGCATGCTGATGCATTCAATCCAGGAAAAAAGGCCTTCACTGAGATTTTATCTGGAGTATGAAAAGTTATGAAGTTTGGATGGTATTGCTAGCAAATTATGGAGTTTGAGTGGCGTGGCTTTAATATAGTTGTCTGTGCTTAAACCTGTGGAAACTGACTGAAAATTTTCATGTGATATATTTTAGCCAACTAATGGTACATGGCATAAAATGGGTTCACTTTTACTTTTTCCCCATTGTTGTGGTCCATAATTTATCGATATCAATTCTTCACTGCAAAGCTTCATCAACAATGTTACAGTGCAGTTTAGCATCACCATAAAACGAGATGTGTTTGATAGCATAAATTTTCAACTTCCACTTGTGTGCTTTTCTTCTGCTCCGGAAAGGTTTTCCCAGTTGCGTTAATGTTAACATTGAGTGGTTGGAACTTTTGCAGGTCACTACCCATGAGAGTAGTCTTGTTGCTAGATGTCGAAGAGTATATGCTCATGCACATGACTATCACATTAATTCCATTTCGAATAACAGGTGAATGTACTTCTGGTATGCATGGTTCAGTAGTATTTGGCTCTCTAACATTTAAAGTTCAGCTATCCTGCCATCACTGAGCTCTTTTTCATTTCAATGAGTTTTTTTGAACTTGGTGGTACAAACAAGTATCTTGTTAGGAGTGTCTTTATGTGAAATGCAGATGGTTAATTTTACTTTGTGCTCATGGTCATGCTCATGATTTCTGGGTGATTCGGTTTGGTTTTGGAGGTTATAGTGCTCAAATGTAGATGTTTAGTTTTACTTTGTCAATATTTGTATGGTTTTTGATGTTGCCTCTGTTCATATTGCAAATAAATACTATTTGGTTGAATTTCTTGTGAGCCTAGTTTTTTTTTTTTTTTTTTCTTTTGCCTGCAACTTATAGGTTACTAGTGATTATCCTTTGTAACTATGGTCCAGCTTACTCAGGTGCTGTATGCGTAGGCAGGGGTCTGGGACCCTGCTTGAAAAAAAAGAAAGAAAGCAAAAAAAAAAAAAAAAAAAGTCAGTTTACTAATTAATAATAACAAGTGTGAGAGATTACTAGATTAGAAGTAGAAATCGTAACGGCTCAATGACGTGGATGCATCTTTAAGTTGCGTTTGGAACAGTGGATACTGGTTCATTTCCTAGCTAATGCATTTTCTATTCATTCTTTTTTTTTAAAAAATAAATTCCATAACCCTTAATTTGACGCAACTAGTGACCCAGCCTCTTCCATTTGTGTCTGTTACCTTATCCATTCAAGGTATTTGGTTGTTTCTGCACTCTAACCTTGATTTTAGTTATCTGGTTAATTAACTCAAATTAGTGGTTCAATTTTGACAAGTTGTCAAAAGATAATATGGACACTTTTAATTAAACAGTGAAGCCTCATTGAGGAGAACTGCCTTGATTGTCTTAAGGGAAATTGGAATCTAACCTTCGCGGATCCTTTGAAATAACGAACCAACCTTGAACATTAATTTACAACGAACCAACCTTGTCATGTTAATTTTTCCAGCGAACCGCCACCGAGTTTGACTCGTCGGAAATGTGACATGGAGGTGGTGGATGCTTATGTGGCAATTTTTTAAGCAAAAAAAAAAAAAAGAAAAAAATTAGCCACATTTTTTTGCTGAGTTGGACTAAAATAATCAACAATTTTCAATTTTTTAAAATTCCAACTCAACACCCCTCCATCTCTCCCACTCTCTCTCTACCTCTCCCCCTTTCTCTCCAGCCGACCCCCACCCTCCCCACCCACCCTTTCACTTTCTCTCTCAAACTCCACCCCACCATCAACTATTCACCCTCTTCTCCGCCACCACCACTGCCGCCGCCGCCACCTGCGCCGCCACCACCTGCGCCGCCACAACCCGCCTCAACCACCGCCTGTATTTAGTTGTAACTCCCCTTTCTAAAACCCTGCAAAACCCCTCCCATTCTTCACTTCCATGGCGCCAATCTTCCTCCATTAAACACTCAAAGCAACACTGTAGCTCCTTCTTCATTCTTGTTCAGCCATGGAGCTCTCTTCTCCATTCAAACCCACCCCCAAATGCGACCTTTCCTTGTCATCCTCCTCCTCATTCTCCTCTTTGTCCCTCCAAATTCTCCATTTCACAGACACCCCACCTCTCCATGTCCCCGAATCTTCGCCCTAGCATCAGTCGACCCTCAGGAATTACCCCAAACAAGTTTAGATCTCTATCAAATGGAAGAAAAATGTGCAAGTGCTTTGGTAATTGCTTAAAGTATGGGCAAGGAGTGTTGTAATCGAAAAAGAAAACAAGTGAGAAAGACTGTAAGTTGTAACTTGAGAAGCATGGAAGTGTAGTAAAGATGAGTTCTGTTCCAGAGAGTTGAGAGTCAACTATGGTTACTTTGTGAAGACCCATCAAATTGAGGATCTTATGGTAAGAATTCTGCTGCCATTTGAGGTTATCAGTCTGCTGTTTCGAAAGCTTCTGTTCGGAAGCCGGTAATCGGGGCTACTTGAAGGAGAAAGGCAGGATCGATTTGCATATGGAGGTGATTGAATCTTGGAATGAGGAGTAGTATGTGGGTGTGTATGTATACCCCATTTTTGAAGGAAAAAAACTGGGAAAACTAAGGGGTTTAGAGAGGGCTTCGATTGATTGTGTCGAATATCGTATGAATATCGAATGAGTGTTTGAAGATTGGGATCTGGGTTTGAAAATTTGAGAGTCAACTATGGTTACTTTAGTAGTGCATCCTTCATTAGTGCGTCATATAATGTAAACATGTAATCAGTAGTACACAAGTAACCAATACCCATCTAATCACGCCCTCTATAAATAACCTTAACCCCCCCCCCCCCCCCAATTTATACCTCCACCACCATCCATATATACAGAGAGATTAAGAAACTCAGATTAAATCATAGAGAGAGAAACTCCCCAAAAAAAATGCCCAAATCGGAAACCACCAAAGCCACCGCCAAAACCACCGCAGCTCCGCCCATTTCAACACCACCAAATAATCAGACAATAATCCCGTATTTATGTGGCTAATTTTTTTCTTTTTGTTTTTGAGGCAGTTGTGGCGGCGCAGGTGGCGGCGGCGGCGGCAGTGGTGGTGGCGGAGAAGAGGGTGAATGGGTGATGGTGGGGTGGAGTTTGAGAGAGAAAGTGAGAGGGTGGGGGTCGGCTGGAGAGAGGGGGAGAGGTAGAGAGAGAGTGGGAGAGAGGGAGGGGTGTTGAGTTGGAATTTTAAAAAATTGAAAATTGTTGATTTTTTTAGTCCAACTCAGCAAAAAAATGTGGCTAATTTTTTTTCTTTTTTTTTTTTTTTGCTTAAAAAATTTCCACATAAGCATCCGCCACCGCCATGTCACATTTCCGATGAGTCAAACTCGGTGGCGGTTCGCTGGAAAAATTAACATGACAAGGTTGGTTCGTTGTAAATTAATGTTCAAAGTTGGTTCGTTATTTCAAAGGATCCTCAAAGGTTGGTTTATTAGATTCCAATTTCCCTTGTCTTAACTTGTTAATTTCATATCATGACTTTTTTTTATTTGAGGAATATTGCCTTGATTGTATGAGTTTCATATTTTATAGTTTCGACTTTTGTTAATTATGTGTGTGTATCTAGACTTTGACCCTGCTTGAAAAAGTTTCTTTCGTCCCTGGCTGTATGTAGGGTTTAATCAGATAATGAAGCGAATATAGATCACTATTAAGCTATGGCTGTTGGGCTTAAGTTTTGTATTTGTTTTTGCCGAAAAATTGTCTTGTTGCTTGTAGCGGTAAGGCTTTGTATATTGGACCTGCCCACCCCCAATCTGCACAGACAGGATTCAGATTGGGAGGCGACTGTAATTTCTATGCCGATTACAGGTCTTTGGCTTTTAAAAGCACACATTACCATATTGCTGCACATTTGTGGGTTCAAGCCACAAGCCTTCAATGGAGCTTTAAAAGTACACAAATGTCTTTCGTGTCTGACGGCTCAAACTATCTCATTAAGGCCCTGTGCCTTGGGTTATTACTCACTTCACCTGACCAACCCAGCCCAACCCAACCCAACCCAACCCAACCCAACCCAACCCAAATTTATCCATTCTTCTTTCAACACTTAACTTTTCAACTTTTACTTAACCTTACTCATCCATACTTTATCCAACTTTACCTTATCTCGTAAAGAACAAGCCCTAACTCCACATCACAGCCTGATAGCCCTCTCCAGGCCTCAACTAATGTTCATGCCCCCACCAAATGGTTCCTTTGAGTTCCATAGACTGGTAAACAAGCAAAGCTGATCAGTGGGAGGTGACTGGATTATCTGTGCTAACTAGTCTGCTAATAGTAATATTGGAGGCTAGATGGTCAAGTGTTGGGCATATTAGTGCTTACTGTTGACAGGGATGGGTAGCCCATGTTTGCCACTGGTGCTTAGTGACAACCATCCGGGGAGCACTCAATGGCTAAGAGATATGGTAGAACGGTAGAAGTGGGGCTGGTTGAAGGTGAAGGGTGGGTTAATAGCGTAGAAAAATTTGGTTAGTTCTAAATTCTAATGTTCAAAAGATTTCTGTATTTTTATTCCAAAAATTTTCAAACTTGAAAGAATGCAAAGGTTGTTTTCATTTTGCTATCTTTTCTGGGCATATGTTCTAATCTTATTAAATTGTTTGTCTTTTTTTCCATTTTCCATTCTGTTTTTGGAAATTTACCTTTTAAATCTTTCGGGTTTGTTTTATGTTTCTATAAGGGTTATTGGATTTAAATAATTTGAACTTTGACGCGTGAACGTCTTAATAAAATATTACTGAATAATATGAACTTTAACCCTCTAGGATTCCTGTAGCACGCCATCGAGTTAACTTGGTGGTGCGATGACGTAGCGGTGGGGGAGTGTGTGTTAGCTATTATTATTTGCCAAGTCAGATTTGACTTGTCCACCTCACCATCCCCCTTTTTTATTCTCTCTCCTCCACCCCTTTCTCTCTCCTTCATCTCCTCTTGTTCGATCCAACATGGCTTCTCCCTTTCCTCTCTCCTTTTCTCTCTCTAAAACATCCCCCCTCTTTGCTCTTTCTCTCATCCTGAAATATAATCTCCACCCTCCATCTTCCATCCCGTCCTTCCGCTCCCATTTTTCTTCCTGATTAGCCCTCAATTGGCTGGCCCAAAACAAGTCGTTTTGCTCCGTCGGTTGGAGATTCGGGCTCACCGTCTGTAAACTGATCTGCAAACATTCGGATTCTATCTAGGTCGATTCGGATTTGAAATGGGTAAAATTCCATCCGGTTTTGAACGATTTTCGCTGCTGAATTGTTGCAGGGTTGTAGGGTTGCAGAAATTTGGAGTTTTCGGCAACATTTAGGGGAGAACGGGTTCATAATGGTTCAAGATTTGGTCGATTTGGATGGGAGATTCCCCGATGTATCTGTGGGTTGGCCTTCCATGATTTCCCTCAATTCAATCCCCCAAACACGACTCTTCTCCAGCGTGGAGCAATCTAAAGAGCTTCTAGTTAATGGGTCTACATATGAGTTCAATGATGCTACTGTTTTTCAAAAATAAATAATTTTAATAATTTTAATCTAAATGGGTCTTCATATATCCCTGGGCAACTGGTCTTTTCTTCCTTCATCCAAATTAAATTGAAACTCTTTACTCTCCACATAACAAAGATTTATGCATTATCTTGTTTTTAAAAGCTTTTTTTTAGTTGTGCATATGGAGATTATATTTAGGGATGAGAGAGAGAGAGAGAGAGAGAGAGAGCGAAGCGCAAATTATGATATAACACCGAGTGTACCGTGCTAGGAGTGTACGACATGATAATTTCCCAACTTGGATGCATATTTTCCTTTACGCAATGCAGTTTTTCCCACCTTGGATGCAGAATTATTATGATATGAGTGTATCATGATAATTTCCCAACTTGGATGCATATTTTCCCTTACGCAATGCAGTTTTTCCCACCTTGGATGTATATTTTCCCTTACACAATGCACAGTTGGTGATAAATTTTCTATCATGTAATGCATGTTTTCAAGACTTAGGTGCAGTATTCAAGCACTGCAATGTATATTTATTGCAACATCATATATTTCCCCTTACACAATGTACAGTTGGATGCAGAATTATTATGATATGAGTGTATCATGATAATTTACCAACTTGGATATTTGCCTAACTTGGATGCATATTTTCCCTTACGCAATGCAGTTTTTCCCACCTTGAATGCATATTTTTACCGTGTGTACCGTATAATTGCTGAGAGTGAACAGGGGGGATGTTTTAGAGAGAGAAAAGGAGAGAGGGGAGGGAGAAGCCATGGCTGGATAGAAGAAGAGGAGATGAAGGAGAGAGAAAGGGCTAGAGGAGAGAGAATAGAAAGGAGGATGGTGAGGTGGACAAGTCAAATATGACTAGGCATATAATTAAAGTCAACAAATACTCCTCCACCGCCACGTCATCGCGCCATTGAGCTCTTCAATGCTTAACTTGGTGGCGTGTAGGAAAACAAAAGGGTTAAAATTCAGATTATTCAGTGATATTATTAAGGTTCAGATTGTTAAGACTTTCATGCATCAAAGTTCAAATAATTCCAATAACCCTTTCTATAAAGAGCTCCTTTAATGTTTAATGTTTTTTCCTCATTAGCAAGGTTATATATTATCTTCTTCTTTTTCTCTAGTAATTCTTTTTTGCTCCCCCTCCCTTCTGTTTCCTGATGGGCATATGGATCTTGTGGTTTTTATCGGACAAGGTCATCAATACATTGGTATGTGGATCTAAATGCTTCGATTCTGATATTCTAGCAGAACTTTATGTGTGCTGTAATCTCTATTAATAGTTGAAACTTGTGAATACTGTACCAGTATTGGAAATACTTACTCCAATGTATTTGCTGCATTTACTTTGGAAGACCATGGCTTGAAGTTCCTCGAGCCAACACTTAACCTTAAATATATCAATGTCACATGTTTTCAATGGGAATGAAATTGGAGCCTGTCAGCAAGAATTTTATATGTACTTAGTGTTACTGTACTTCCTTGGGCATGGTCTTCCATGATATTTTCTGAAGTAGCAATATAGTGAGACTCAGGAAATGAGCACAATTTCCAGGTTAGCATGACATGTGTTAAAGTCTGCATGTGCTGGAATCCTTAATGTGATAAGTACAATGCCCATGGCTGGTATGACTTGTATAAAAAGTCTAGGTATTGGCATATGACTTCATGCACACTAAATTTGACTATTAAAAACTGACTTCCCTTGTACTTTTTTTTTTTTTTGGCGTGTAGCACCTGATGATAATTTATCTATTAAAATTTAAAAACTAACTTCAGGCACACTAAATTTGACATGCTGGTTTTGAATCTCCCCATGGGGGATGCCCCATGGATGTGATATGTCAGTGTTAGATTAGGTGATGCTATCCAGGCATTGGCATATGACTTGCATTCATAGGCATTGTTACCTTTTATCATGGGAGTTGGTTTTGATGGATATAATGTTGTAGAGCTTCTGTTCTCCCGCAAGGAAGGCTTTACAAGCTGTTCGATTGTTTTATTCATGTATTGTGGCAAACTGTATTGAATTACTTGAAATAATAAGTTTGCTTCTTCTTACTGACAATTTTATGAGGGTTTCATCTTGCCGCTAAATAACCTTTGCATAGCCTTGTGAATAGTTGTTAACATACCCATCAAAAAATAAAGCTATTAAGTTTTTGTAAAATGTTATTGAACAATTATGTTGATACATAAAAAAGGGGAAACCTAAAAGAGTAGCAGCATTACAAACTTACAATAGGTGTGATCCTGGTTGTAGTCTGCATAGTGAAATCTTTTAATTTGGTACTAGTAGAAGCTTGTCACTTTTTATGCTTGCTTTAAGTATCTGTGCTGTGGCCTGTGTATAATATTATGGTTCTTGTGGCATTTAATCTTTTGCAGTGATGGAGAAACTTTTATATCAGCAGATGATTTGCGTATAAACCTTTGGAACTTGGAGATTAGCAGTCAGAGCTTCAATATTGTTGATGTAAAGCCACAAAATATGGAAGATCTAACTGGTATGTGTAATTTTTGTGGGTTGCTCTCCGACAGTGTTACGCAACTGCAAACATGTTGGGATTTGTTCAACTGAATGCATAATATTTTTCCATCTTATTTTTATGGATGTTGGAGATCTTGTGCATAAAGTATCTATAAATGTGTGCTTTCTTTTCTTGAACATGATTAGAAGGCGATGAGGGAAATGTTCAGTGATTTGCATTTTAGGTGAGTGAAAGCATTTGTGGTGATATGTTGCATTGAGAATATTCAAATATGTAATAACCCCTTATCTTCTGTGCTAATGGTATGTGACTAGAATAATGTTGGATTGAAATCAATAAATGTGCTATGTTTGTTCTTTTTAAAGATCTGGATATTCATGCTGTTTCCATTTCTCCTTCATGTATAATCTTTTGGTTATACTCTTGAACCCATCATGGAGTTTGTCATTTTTTGTGCCTCAACATAGCCGTTCTTTGTTTTTCTTTTCATTTCATTATTTTTTTGCCAGAGGTTATCACATCAGCTGAGTTTCATCCAAGCCATTGCAACATGTTGGCATACAGTAGTTCCAAGGGATCAATTCGCCTCATTGATCTGCGGCAATCTGCATTATGTGATGGTCATGCGAAATTGTAAGTGCTCATTATTTTGTTTCCTTTTCTCTTGTCTTCCTCAAAAACAACAATGAATGTGGCTTAACAGGCTCTTCTACTAACGGCTCTTATTTGTGCTTGAGTGTGCATTTCCATGTGTAGGGGTGTGGGTGGATGTGGAGTATTAAAGGGATGGATGTGCATATATTTTACAGTTGAGGCGCTGGTAGCATGTTGTATTCTGCCTAAATTCATCTTATCAAATTTGCAGGTTTGAGGAGCAGGAAGCACCTGGTTCAAGATCCTTTTTCACAGAAATTATTGCCTCGATTTCAGATATTAAATTTGCAAAAGATGGTAGACATATACTCAGTCGTGATTACATGACTCTTAAGGTCAGAATCTCTTCTTTTGTAGCGCTGGGCCATTCTCTATTTCTGCTTTTTCTTGACAGTGACCTCAGTTCATTTCTTCTTTAATTCATAAAGCATTTTTCATTGTGGAGAAAAGTTGCTTGTGACACTTAAATGTGCATGACATCTAGAATTATCTATGCTGAATGGCTTGTTCTGATTCAGGAGGATTAAAAGCCTTGAGCTTAGTCCCTGTTACCGATCAACCCCACAATCTTTCTTCAGTGCCAATAGAAAGTGTCAACCATGTTGGATGCATGCCTGTTTTGGTGTATTTAGCATCTCTCACAAAGCCATAGCTATTGAAGTGGTAATGTATCTGCTTGTTAATGGTGAAGTGTCTGGTTTTTGTAAGAGAGACCCTCTTTTTCCTCTTCTTTTCGTCCTAGTGATGGAGACTTTCAGTAATCTCATGAGATCTTCTCATTTCAACTTCCCAAAATGTGTTGATTCTTGTTTACCTTATGCTCATGACACCTTGGTTTTTTGCAAACCTCGTGAAAGTAATTTGGGATAGTTAGATGCATTCCCTTTCTTTTCCTTTTTTTTTTTGCGACTCTTTCTGGCCTTAGAGTTAATTTTGTCAAAATGTGTTCTCAGTCCTATTGGAGAAGTGAGTGGGGTGCATTATTTAGTGTGTTTTTTGAGTGTGGGGTTGTGCATTGCCCCCCTTCCTACCTTGGCTTTTAGGCGCTTCTCTTAAGTGTAAAGTAGTGTGGGTTCCTATTGTGGAAAGCTTCCACAGTAGATTAGCCGGTTAAGCTTCTCTCCAAAGGCGATAAACTCACTATATTGTAAAGTACTTTACGAATTCTCTCTTCATGTCTCTTTTCACTATACTGGCTCATGCACATAGTAGAGAAAATCATGAGCGATTTTCTTTGGTCTAATAGGCACTACAGTAAGGGCCTTTATTAGGTAAAATGGGATGATGTGCGTCATCCTAAATTTGAGGGTGGCCTTGGTAGTAGACATCTTCTCGAAATAAATGAGGTTCTTAAAGGTAAATTGGCTATGGGGATTTGCTGAAGAAGGGGGTGCTTTGCGGAGAAAGGCGATTGTGACTTGGTATGGAACTTAAGGGCATGGTTGGTGGAGTAGCTTACTTTTGCCCATGGGTTTGATTGTTGAAGGCCTATTATTGGTGATTTGATAAGTTTCAGTCTATGGTGTACTTTAAAGTGTAGAATGGGTTTAGGGTTTTGTTTGGGCATGGTGTGGGGTGTGGACATCAACCTCTAAAATCTCAATTTCTGGATCTTTTAAGGATGGCATGATGGAATGACACATCATGTGGTATTCTGGAATGGTAATCAAACCATTGGAACTTAACTTTCTTAAGAAGCCTAAATGATTGAGAAGAGGAAAGCGTGTTCAATCTGTTGGCTTTGTTATCTAATATTGAGGTAGCCCTTGAAAGTAATGACGAGATCATTTGGTCCCCTAATACTAGTGAATAGTTTTTGCTAGACCTGTCAATTCGGGAGACAGTTTAAATACGGGTTGGGTGTTTCGGGTAAATGTAGATTAGGTATATTTTGGGTTCAGATAAATATGGGACGGACGTATTTCGATTTTGAGCAGTTTGGGTCAGGTTAACAGGTCGTGATCGACATTTATTTATAATTATCCTTTTATGCAAGTAAATTTTATTCTAACACATTAAAGTCATAAGTGTATAATATTAAGTTGCCTTTTTGTTAAAACAACTATTCTATATAAAGTAGACTAACTTATTTTATAACAAACTAATATTAAAATAAGAATTTTATGTAATTTATCTAAAAATCCAAAAGTAGTAATGAGTTAGAGCCATGCTTCATGCCTAACAATGGCGCGATCGAAGATTGACACTCAAATGCAATGAATCTAGCACATCTAATATTCAAGATATGTGTGAGTGAGTGAGTAAGTGAGTGAGTGAGTGTGTGTATGTGTGTGTAATTCTATATTTACTTAATCATGTACATGTAATTAGCCATTAGATGCAATTTCAATACTTTTGGGCTTTATCTAATAAGCAATTGGGGGTTTTGTATCCTTTTCATAAGGGTCTCATAGTTTAACTTTTGCTTGCATAGGAATGTGCGACTTCTCATTCTTCCTGTTATCAATAGTGGCAACTAGCCAACATTATCACTAAAACTCAACCACCGTCTACAATTATTTTATGGATGAAAATTACCTCTAGATTATTCATTATACTTCTTCCTACAACTCCACGTGATTGGTTTTTGTAGATAAGAAGTCAACTATCTAATGAAAGCTCGAAAAGTTGGCAACTAACTGAACTCACTATGTAAGTGAAACTATGACATTGAGTTGAGTTCTATATTGGTACTTGACCATCTACAACCAGCTTCACCTATATTGTATTCCCCACAACTTAGAATACAATACCACATGGTTAGTTTATCCATGCAAAAGGTTAATCGTCTGATATAAACTGACAAAGATGTATGCACCAATCTATAACTATCCTGAAGGTCAAAATACCAAAACATCGTACTCCTCATACTTCATATTGCTATAGTACAATCCCTTGTGCTTGGTCTACTCTCATAAGAGGATAGCCATCATATATAAATCCACAAAATTGTCATATTCACCAATTTGTATGGATATACTCTCTAAATCTGTTAATAATCCCAATCATGACCTAATTCTGACACCTTTGAGCCAACACTTTGGGAATGCGATTTTACGTTTCAACCTCATGATATGCGACATGCGTCCATGCATAACTTCTTTATACATATGACACTTTAGTGTAGCCAACAAGCAACAAAAGTTATGATCTTAGGGTCCTAAACGGGATCCACTCGAGTGGATATAGTGTATTTTGATTGTGGAATCGTACGATTGTAAGATTCTAATTAGTTATGATATATAGTTTTTACTTAAATATTTACAAAAAGTTACATTGTAAACACCATGCCATACTGTGCATTGATTTTAAAGTAGAATGGTGCACCTCTTATCATATCATGTATTTCGTTCCAAATTGTATATCAGAAAATCAAACAATGAATTCAATCTCTAAATATTAGCTTTCAAAATGAATTATGTATATTTGTTACTAATAAAGAAAATAATGGTATATTTGATGATAAAGATGTAATGCCCCGGCCTCTCCGGGGTCGCGGATATTACCTATAACTGCATTAGGAATCAACGATTGGGTCTACAAATCATCACGGGTACTTTCAACATATTTTATCCTTATTTACGCGTTGCATGGGGAAACTTTTCGGGAGGTCCCCCATTATGAGACTACTTCCAGACAAGCACGCTTAAGTGGCGAGTTCTCAAATGATGAGCTTTCTAAAAGGAAGGTGCACCAGGGTGATATAATTAATCATTTCAATCCTTTTAAGCCACATTTTAACGATTATCTACAGTCAAGTCCAGTCAAGTGCACAATGTCCTTGTTGTGCCTCCATGCCGATCGACTTAGGTGTCCCCTTTACCCCCGCAGTCCAATTCAGAATCTTTGTTGTGTTGGATGATTGCCTATGGATGTCCTATCCATAGGCATAGCTTACGGTCGTGGGTCGGATTTGATACCATCTGTAACGTCTCGACCTCTCCCCGGCCACGGACATTACCTATAATTGCTTTGGGGATTGACGAATGGCACCGTAAATCACCATGGGTCCTTTTAGAGTGTTTTACCCTCACTTACACGCTGAAATTCTTAGGAAGTTACCCATCCTGAGACTACTCTTGGCCAAACATGCTTAACTGGGGAGTTCTCAAAGGATGAGCTTTCTAAAAGGTGTACCTTGGTGATATAAGTAGTCATTTCAATCCCTTTAAGCCACACATTAACCATTATCTAGGGTGTTATAGAAGTTTGTGTTTTTCTTGAGGAGAAATTGTTTTTAGTTTTAATGATTACATGTTGGATACATATATTATTATTAAATAGTATATGGTATAGTATTTAATGGAGCTTATTTGAAAAGGAAATAAAATAAAACACAATATAGCATATGTCTTCATCGTCCCACATCACCAAAAAACACATGTGAATTCACCTAGTGCTAGTGGAATTCCCATATCGGCTGTTGAAGAATCAAAGGAGCTTGATTTTTCAATAAGTAATCCTTTTGTACTTTCGTACTACTGAGGCACAATGTTTGGGTTTCTATCAAGGAGCCTAGTGGGAGTTGTGAACATGTGGCCCACTAAGAAAAGCCCAATTCTGCACTTCAATTAGCAGTCCAACTTTTATTTGGACAAAATTATCCAAGGTGGTTGAATGTAAATTAAGGCAAGCCTCTCACTTTAAGCCTGACCTGACGGGTCAACCCGAATCCAACCACCCAGACCCTTTTTTGTCGGGTTTTCCGGGCTCGGCTGCTTTTTGGGTCTTGAAATCATGTTTAGAGCCCGAAATATTCAGGTGGGTTCGGGTCGGGTCAATTTTGACAAGTATAGTTTCTGCAAAAAGATGTTCAAGGGGTTGTCTCATAGCGACTTTCCACACCAGACTATTTAGAAGTCTACAACTCCCACTAAAGCTTATTTTCTTGCTTGGGCAGTCACCAAAGGGAAGATACCTACTGGTGACATGTTTAAAAGGAGAAACCTTGTGTAGGCAAGTAGGTGCTTTGGGTGGGCAGGAGGAAGAGTCCATTAACCACCTCTTTAATCATTGTTGTTGGGTCTCTACCCATCCGCATTTGGGGTTTGCATTGATGGGAGCTAGTTGGGTGCAACCTCTAGGTCTTAAGAGATGTCTAACTTTCATGGAAAAGAAGATTGAAGAAGAGTTGGGTTGGTTTATGGAATTAGATTTCCTTTGACGGTGGTGCACTTGGAAATAAAGGATTTTTGAGGAGAAGGATAGTACGCTTAATGATTTCAAACTTTATTTTGAGTACATTGTGTAGGTTGTATCAAGGTTTTAATAATGGTAAAGTGTCGAGTATTTTGGATCTTGTGGATAAGATTACTGTTGAGATGTAAAGGGGTTGAGGCCTTTTGTTTTGTTTTGTCTTGTTTTTGTTTTTTGTTTTTTGTTTTTTGTTTTTTGTTTTTTTGGTTTAAGCATCCTTTTGTATATGGGTGACATCCCTTTGGTGTCCTTCAATACATATTTTGATTACTCATAAAAAAAAAGTGATCACGTGTCAGAGCTTTTTGTTGGAATGTATGCTTGTTTTTATTATGAATTGAAGGGCAGGAAATCCTTTTGTGACATGTAAAATCTATAATTTCTTATACTGTAGTGCTTCTTGTGAAGTCGTATGTGCTTCAAAGAGTATTGGTCTTTTGGTCTCTTAATTTTTAAATCCATCTTGGTCATGGTCAGTAGATTTTGAAATGAGAAAACATGGCAAATGTGTACTTGAGTCCCAGGCTCGGGTACTGGTGAATTATGTTCTAGGCATTTTGGAATATGACACCGGATGTGGGACATGCTCCTTCATGACCAATTGGGACCATTCTTGTTGAGGAAAATTTTGTAGGTGTTTTTTGGTCATGCAAAAATAAGGGGTTGTAAACAGTCGTCTGCAACTGAATTTTGTGTTTTCTTTGTTTGCACATGAATTAGATCTGTTAGTGGTTAACAAGTGGTAAAGTTTTGGTGTCTTTCACATGGTGTGTCCCATGTATAATAGAAAACCCAGGTAAACAATCATTGGTACTGCTACCATGCAGAAACAAGATCTGAAAGAACTTGTAACAAAGGGTGGCGTATGGAGAAACAGCAAGATGACAAGTGCAGATGAAAAGGATATTGTTCAAATATGATACTACAAGTGACACATGGCCATTGAATGTACTGGGCAGCCCAATCGTCTGGTCAACCCATGAGTTTTGAAATCATAATGTGTTATGTTGGATTTTTACTTAGTGACAATTGCCCAAGTATCATGGCAGTGTTTGTTTTTCGCGCTGATGCCCTACTCAAAACTTGGTACCGAACCTGTTCTGGATTGAATTAGCTGGCCTACAGTTCTTGTATATCATTGGCCGTAGTTGGACATGCGTAACTTCCATTTAATTTCATAAAAAAAGGCCTTTCCATTGGAAGGACAAGTGCATGTAGCATAGCTGCTTCCACTTCTCTTTGTCGTCTTTTTGAGGGTCATGGAAGACCAGTGAGGATGGGGGAAGGAACCCAGGCTGGTTTTCGGTCCCTTAACTGAGGACTATCCCACATCTTCTCACCAAGGGAGATAGCATGTACCCTGCCACATGAAGTTGTGATCTCCACCCTGTCAAGTTTCCTACATTCTATCAAGCTCATGGCTCTTTTGCATGTGCACATATTATGAATTTTGAATTTCTAGCTGCTGTAGAAGTCCTACTGTTTTTTGGAACTGTCTGTAATTGGTTCTTATAAAATGGAAGTGTTGTTGGGGGTCTAAAATGGAATTTTTATTTGGGTTGGGGGAGGGGGTGGGCTGAGATGCCCTAAACCCGAACTCTTGTAGTGCAATTGTTGAGGATTTTTGTTTTGGATCCGAAATTCTAAACTAATTGACATTCCTCCTACCACTCAAGGAAGGAAACAGTGCACTACTAAAATTATAATTCCACACTGAAAGAGTTGCCCCCATCACTGAAGGGGTTGTCTAAGATAGGCTTTTTGAACTGCCCTCAGAATGGTCGCTGACTCTGTGCACTCACAAATACCAGTTAATTTTTATTTTGATTTATTGTGACCAACCATGAAGAGACTTGGGTGTATAGGTGTATATGATCTGTTGCTTTGTTTCTTTTAATCTTCTTACCAACATTGTGCATGTTAATCTTTGGATTTCAGTTATGGGATATCAACATGGAGTCAGGTCCTGTCGCAACCTTTCAGGTCCATGAATATTTAAGGCCTAAGGTGAGATGTAAACCCTTCTGGATGCCATGCCTGTTCCTACTACTAACCTTCTATTTAATTATGACTTCCTTAATGATTTTTGGGGCTGCCTTAATGTTGTCTTTCAGCTGTGTGATTTATATGAAAATGATTCCATATTTGATAAATTTGAGTGCTGTCTGAGCGGTGATGGGAAGCGAGTTGCAACTGGCTCATACAGGTTTGTGCATTCAGTTGATTCATTTCGATTCATTATCATTATTATATCTCCCCCACTGATGGTATGGAATGTGTCCTCAGCAATCTATTTCGCGTGTTTGGTTGTGCTCCTGGAAGTACGGAGGCCACTACGTTGGAGGCCAGTAAAAACCCAATGAGGTATTGCTCATCATAGCAATGTTATGTATAGGCAAATTATCCCTTGTTTAATGAAAGTTACATTAATAATCTGATTCTGTGACTGCAGGAGACAAGTGCAAACCCCATCAAGACCCTCCAGAGGGTCTTTAAGCAGCATAACACGTGTTGTCAGACGAGGTCACTTCTATCCCTTCCTTGTTCATACTGCAAGCTTATGATCACCCCTTGTTCATTTGTTCTGCTTGGAATAAAATTTTCTAGCTGATTCTTTAGATTGTAAAGGATATAGATGGAGTGGCTTAGTGTCCCCCCAATACAAATTACATACACCTGTAGCATGTATTCCGGGTGGGTATGAGCGAACAATTATGCTATTAAGAGTGAACAACAGTGATGTATAATGGGATCAAAGATTAGATCTTGATCAATTACACATCAAGGGGGACGTGCAACCAATCTCAATATGGGAGGCTTCACATGAACTAGGCTAAAGGTAGGGGAGATTCACGTGAGAAAGAAGGGAGGTTTTGTGGAGTTTGGTAGATTTGTGAGAGAGTATGGATTAGGGTTTATGAAAGGAGGGATCTTTGTGGAGTGGAGAGAGGGATGGACGAATTGGATGAGGGGAGATTTAGGATTGACGTGAGGTCTTTTGTGGGGAGGGAGAGAGTATGGATGAGAGATTTGAGAGAGGGAGACGTTGACGGGATTGGGAGAGAGAGAGTTTGAGGAAGCTTTTGTGAGAGAGGGACGTTTGAGAGGGTTTGTAAGAGAGAGTTGACGTGAGAGAGAGAGAGGGATTGTTTGAGAGAGTATTGATTAGCCTTAGGGTTTATCTCACTAAAAGATAGAAAGATAAAAGTAACCGGATAAATCAAGGGATCTATCTTGATACAGAAACACCACAAGAAGAAATCCTAGGGCTATTTGACCTTCAACTTAGTTACAGAAACGCCTTCTAGGTTTAGGGTTCAAGCTCTTCTTCACCACTTGGTTGCCAAACCAAGATACAATATAAGAGATCAACGAGGTTCTCACGAAACACTCAAGGGGTAAGCTAAAAGCTCGGATATATTCATAATTCAAGGTTGGATGCCTTTGATTGATTACAAGCCTAGCTATTTATAATAGACTAGTTCTAATCCTACTAAAACTGTCCTACTTGGCGTGCAAGCCAACTATCTCCTACAAGTAGACACCAAACTATCCTTCTCCCCCTAGGATTTGTATTTCTAATCATAAGGGGAGTTGGTTACAACCATATTAATCCTTCTAGGACTTGGCTTTCCTAATCCAAGATGGATTAGTGACAAAATAAGCCATCCCTATCTAAGACTATAACAACTTGGCGCCAAAGCTATCACACCACACGCCTACACACGTGTTCTAGGATGTTCTAGAACATTCTAGACTCTTCTAGGCTCCTATGACTTGATGTCCAAGTTTATATATATTACTTGGCATCTCACACAACTGGAAATAATAAAAATACAATAAAAACTCACCAATAATAACTAAAACATCAGAAATGCGAACTTTAAATCCAAAAGGCCAAAACTGTGAACTTCATCTTGAAATGGTCAGAAATGTGAAATTCACTTTGGGCTTGGAACTTGGGCCTTGGCATGGACATGGACTCCTCCTTAGGATGTTTGGACGTCCTCTTGCCATAAGAAGCACACAATATGGATGGGCCTTTGGTCCTCTACACTCATTCTTTCCTCCATAGCTCGTTCTATCTCCTTCTAGATGTAATGGGCCTTTGTTGATTTTGGCGTGGGCCAAAATACATCATTCCCCTTTTGTTGGATCTTCTCCAACCTTTTCCACAACTTCAAGGGATCCATCGGTCCTTTCACGTGAGCTAGGGCCTCCATAACAGATGGGAGACGAAGAGTGTGATCCTTCACGTGAACTAAGGTCTCCTCAGTAGATCGGAGTTGGAAGGTTTGATCTTTCTCACTTTTGCTATGCATGAATGTGTCATCAACACACTTGCTAATGAGTGACTTCAAAACCTGATTCGTTAGTCTCATAACAGTAAAGAGAGCATTAGGTAGGCCACGAGGTGTGACTAACCATACATAGAGACTTCCTTTTGTTTTGATAGCAGTGTCCCCTTCTTGGATTCGAACCTTTGCCTTTGATACCTTTATACCCTTTACTTGAAGATCATCTTGCCTTTGAACCTTCGGAGTGTCACTAAGGTTCACGTTGGGAGGCAATCTTGGGTGGGTGACGAGAGTTTGGTGGTTTCCGTGGCTAGGGCTCTCGTTGGTAGGCCTTTTGTAGCTAGGGTTTGTGTTTAGGCCTAGGGGAGTGATTTTATGCTCACTAAACTCAGGGCGTTTAGTGGTCATAAAGATGATGATATTTTGATTACTCCTTAGGGACGATTGTGATGCTTTTAGGGGAGCTAGGGTTACCTTCTTGTTTTGCACCATCAGAGTGTAGGTATTAGCTCTTCCATCATGTGTAACACTCCTGTCAAATAATCACGGTCATCCAAGCAAAATATGACAGACATCCATAGGTAGTACATCACACCATATTGAATCTTGATAAGAATTTCCAATAGAAAAGCTTACCAAACAGTGTTGATTCATCTTTAAGCCTTTACCTTGGTTGAGCCATTGGATAGTATATGGCGATGGGTGGGGGCTTGTGGGGAGTTGAAGCTTGTTCACCACAGTAAGAGAAGATGCGTTAGTATAACTTCCACCATCAATGGTCAAGGAACAAACTTTCTCTTGCACAGTACAACGAGAATGGAAGATGGCTTCCCGTTGTTGTTGATCTTCAGGAACTGGAGAGCTACTAAGGACTCTCCTTATAACCAACATCTCTTCTTCATCTGGTTCTTCTACAACTTCTTCTGCAGATTCTCCATGATCAGCGCATGCTTCCTCCACATCTTCTGGTTCAGGTTCAAAGAGAGCGTTTTGAAACTCCATGAGGGTGATGGCTCTATTATTAAGACATTCAGAAGCTATATGACCGAGCCCTTGGCACCTAAAACACCTCCTCTTATCCATAAGCGTGGCTTGGATGGGTATGAGGACGGTTTGGGGAGTATTTTGTGGAGCTTTGGTGGACGGTGTGTGGGAGGATGTTTGGCTCTTTTGTGGAGTGTAGGTTTGGGGTGAGTATGAGGTTCTTTGTGAAGTAGGGTTTCTACTAGACGCCTCCTTTCCCTTTCGCTTTCTTTGCTATTCCACTTTGTTAGCCAAAGTACCTAATTCATCAAGTGTATCATAAGGTTGAAGCTCTACCACATACCTTATGCTTTCATTCAATCCGGCTAGATACCTCACAAGAGTTTGAGGTTCATCTTCTTTCAGATCACACCTCCACAGTAGATGTTCGAACTCCTTGGTGTACTCTTCGACACTTTTAGCTCCTTGGGTGAGTTGTTGAAGCTTAAAGTAGTTGTCTTTGAAGTAGCTCACAGGAAGAAACTTAGAGTGCAGTTTCTTCTTCATCTTCTCCCAAGTTCGAATCTTTTCTTTCCCAACATGTTGTCTCTTCTTCTGTAGATTAGTCCACCATACGCTAGCATGTTTTCGCAGTTTAAGAGCAATATATTTGACCTTCTTCTCATTAGGAACATCTTTTATGTCAAAGACTCTTTCAACAGTTTGGATCCAATCAAGAAAGACTTCAGGGTCAAGATTACCTTCGAATTTAGGAATATCCACCTTAAAGTCGAGCCTTTCTTCTCTTTGTTCACGCCTGGGACGACGTGATCTTCTAGTTGAACTTGCGGATTGTTCAGCTTCGCTAGGACTCTTGTAGGAGTCCTCCTCTTCAGGTTCTCTAGGCGTCCTGAATTACATGTTCATGTATCGTTTCAACTGATCGGCAAGATAAGCAACCCTTGCTTCCAATTCAGCTTTCTCCTGCAGTAGTTGCTCATTAGTAGCACTGTCATCGTTGCTTTTGCTGCCAGAAGCCATGAGGATGAATTTGGGACGTGTTGGAGAAGGTTTGGGTGGATGAGATGTGTTTGGCTGTTTGTGGGGTTTAGGGTTGCACAGAAGAAACCTAAGCTCTTATACCAAAATTATGATGTAAAATGGGATCAAAGATTAGATCTTGACCAATTACACATCAAGGGGGACATGCAACCAATCTAATATGGGAGGCGTAACGTGAACTAGGGCAAAGGTAGGGGAGATTCACGTGAGAAAGGAGGGAGGTTTTGTGGAGTTTGGTAGATTTGTGAGAGAGTATGGATTAGGGTTTATGAAAGGAGGGATCTTTGTGGAGTGGAGAGAGGGATGGACGGATTGGATGAGGGGAGATTTAGGATTGACGTGAGGTCTTTTGTGGGGAGGGAGAGAGTATGGATGAGAGATTTGAGAGAGGGAGACGTTGATGGGATTGGGGGAGAGAGTTTGAGGGAGCTTTTGTGAGAGAGGGACATTTGAGAGGGTTTGTGAGAGAGAGTTGATGTGAGAGAGAGAGGGATTGTTTGAGAGAGTATTGATTAGCCGTAGGGTTTATCTCACTAAAAGATAGAAAGATAAAAGTAACCGGATAAATCAAGGATCTATCTTGATACAGAAACACCACAAGAAGAAATCCTAGGGCTACTTGACCTTCAACCTAGTTACAAAAACGCCTTCTAGGTTTAGGGTTCAAGCTCTTTCTCACCACTTGGTTGCCAAACCAAGATACAATAGAAGAGATCAACGAGGTTTTCACGGAACCCTCAAGGGGTAAGCTAAAAACTTGGATATATTCATAATTCAAGGTTGGATGCCTTTGATTGATTACAAGCCTAGCTATTTATAATAGACTAGTTCTAATCCTACTAAAACTGTCCTACTTGGCGTGCAAGCCAACTATCTCCTACTAGTATACACCAAACTCTCTTTCTCCTCCTAGGATTTGTATTCCTAATCCTAAAGGGAGTTGGTTACAACCATATTAATCCTTCTAGGACTTGGCTTTCCTAATCCAAGATGGATTAATGACAAAATATGCCATCCCTATCTAAGACTATAACAACTTGGCGCCAAAGCTATCACACCACACGCCTACACATGTGTTCTAGGCTATTCTAGAACATTCTAGACTCTTCTAGACTCCTATGACTTGATGTCCAAGTTTAGATATATTACTTGGCATCTCATACAACTGGAAATAATAAAAATACAATAAAAAATCACTAATAATAACTAAAACATCAGAAATGTGAACTTTAAATCCAAAAGGCCAAAACTGTGAACTTCATCTTGAAATGGTCAGAAATGTAAAATTCACTTTGGGCTTGGAACTTGGGCCTTGGCGTGGACATGGACTCCTCCTTAGGACATTTGGACGTCCTCTTGTCATAAGGAGCACATAATATGGATGGGCCTTTGGGCCTCTACACTCATTCTTTCCTCCATAGCTCGTTCTATCTCCTTGTAGATGTAATGGGCCTTCTTTGTTGATTTTGGCGTGGGCCAAAATACATCAAAGGGTAGGTATGAGTGAACAATTATGCTATTAAGAGTGAACTATAACTACATTTGAAGCACGTGCGCTTGGAACATGTAATAAAACTTGCCTCCCCCCCCCCCCCCCCCGGGCGGACAGTCGTCAGTCTGAGTTTCTAGGAAGATAGATGGAACAAGAAGCTTGAAATACTAGAGCTAGAGCATCATCAAGGTTGGACCCATGAGCAAGCTCTATGCTGCCTTTGTAGGGACCTTGAAAAAAAAGGGGGGGGGGGGGGGGGAAGGTGTCAGCGGGACCTGGATCCCGGTTACTTTTTATTGTCCCGCTCCTGCTCCTAGCTGTGATTGGGAGCAAAATTTTGCTCCCGCTCTCGGTCCACTGGGACTGCGAAATTTTAGTCCAATGGCTTTCCAAAATAACATAAACTTTCTCAAATTTCACAAATGCTTTCCAAAATTATACAAATTAATACAATGTTTAATACATGGCAACTTTATATATATATATATATATATATTTTTTTTTAATTTTTTTTTCTTGCAAAGAATGCCAACGTAACTATATAGCCACACAAAGAAAGAGTTTGAATACAAGAGAAGGGGAGGCAGCGATGCGCAGGCCCAACTACATGTCCCCTATACCATCTATGATTTTGTGTATATATATATATATAGAGAGAGAGAGACAGATATATATATATATATATATATATATATATATATATATATATATATATAAGTCCCACTCCCGGTTTTGACGGGGACTTCATTTTTGGTCCCAGTCCCAGTCCCATTCCCATTGGACCAGGACTTGACCGGGAGCAGCGGGACCGGGGCTCCTGGCATTTTTGCTCACCCCTACCGGCTAGTGTGCTGCTGAAGCTTATGTGACTCCATGTGAGCATAGAAAAATATGAAATAGTAGTTTGTGAATTGATTTGAGTAGACCTGTGCAGTAATCTTGATTGAGTTCAACCATTTGGAACCTAATTTATCAATCTTCTATCGATTACATATCCAAAGTACCTCAAGTTGCCAAAGTTATCTGCTCTTATAATTAATGGTTCCCCTTGTCTGTATATTTCCCACCTCAAACCTCAATGCATTTAATCTTATATTTTCCCGAAAAAGGAAACCATTTTTAATGCTTTATCTTCATCCAGGAGTAGTGAAAAATGGTTGCCCATGGCTGGTAAAGACTCCCAAGGGCTAACAAGCTTGGGGTAGCAGAACTTCGACCCTAGAATAGATTTCTAGTAGAGTGTCAGAGTTTGGAGACCTGTGGGCTGAGGCACATTGGAGTGTGTAGTTAATGAGCCCAAGCACACTAGCACAGCCTACCTGGATGTCTTGGGTGCATTTCATGCTGTTTTTCACTACGAGAATGCTTTTTCTTCTTTCTGAATTTGGAATGTGTACTTAAAAACAGGAGCAGAGAGCCCCAGTGTCGATAGTAATGGACATTCTTTCGACTTTACGACAAAATTGCTTCATCTTGCTTGGCACCCATCAGAAAACTCGATTGCTTGTGCTGCGGCAAACAGCTTGTACATGTATTATGCATAAAAGATGACATGCAGAATTCTATTGTTATTTGTTTAACCTTTCGGGATTGATACCGAAGAAGAGCACAAGATCATCCTTTCCCCACACAGCACGAGTGGTGGAACTTGGTAACCTGTTATGACTCAAAAGTGCTCTTAAATCAGCAGCTGCCATGACAGATGGCATTGGAGAAGAAAATTTACAACTTTTTTCAAGTTGCAGCTCTGATTATTTCAAGTCACTTGCCCACAAAATCACTTTTTGTTTACCGAATATTCAGCCCTTGCTGCTGCTGAGAAGACAAATGCAGCCCTGTTTAGTATTTGTGTTGGCATGAACCCTGGCGCAAAATTGTGTAGTTGGCCTTCAACCTAAACCTGAAGAAATGTTTCATATTGCCACCAGAATTAAGATGAATGTAGCTTCTTCTCACCCCCTCCCTCGTTTTTTGACCTTAAAATTTAGCGGGAAAGTTATGTTTAAAAGATGTAGTACATTAATTTATTTATTTCTTTGAACCATTACAATTAGTAGACTATCCCTTCTTTCTTTCCCTTTTATTTTTTTTCATTTTCAGCTTTCACCTATACTTTCTTCCTTTTCCCGGCATGATTGTTATGATAATTGTTTTTAAGTACTTTTGTCCCAGTGCTGTTGTAATATTCAGACACAGTGATAGTTTAGTTTCAAGTTTCAAGCAGGGAAGAAATGTTTTTGAACGATGCGGGTCACATTCTTTGCACTTGAGGAATATATGATTGTTCTTGTAAAAGGATGCCCATATGATGCCAAATATTGTTCTTGTTGATCAATCCAGTATATGGGTATTTGTTATTTGATGTCGCTGCAACTAATTCGACTCACACTTGATTTTTTATGCCACATAGAGAGCTAATGTCGAGTCAGCAAATGGATATGTATTTGTACCCAGCAACACTCGGGTATTTTTAAATTAAAATCGTGGCAACACGTGGGTATTTGTGGGGTTTTAGGTTTGCCGGACTAACAAAGATTATTGGCTCTCATTCAGATATACATAGGGATGGAACTTTGAATTACAGTTGTATGTATGAGATCACTTACTTAGTTACTCACATATGACACCTATACATTTAAATTAATACTACCTCCCTCTCTAATTATGTCATAACAATTAACTCATCAAAATCAATAATCATAAGAAATAAGGTGAACAATTTATGAACTGTCAATATATTCACTACAGAAAATTAGATTTAAGAGTGCTCTACCATGGTAATGCCAAGGCATTACTCAAGCATGAAAAGTCGATCGCACATAACTGAGTTTCAAAACAAAACTATGTCTCACCATGTGAAAAAAGGTCTGATTAGAATTGTCACTTGATGAAAGAGGACTTAGAAATGATCATTCGGTTAGCTCCACTTTGAGTGTATCCATGTTGATCACTGTAAAAATAATTCTTCTGGATCTTAGAGGAATCACTATGAAGTGTGAACATCACTTGATGCTTACTTTGGTTAGTATCATATATGGTACGAGATCGAGTTGAGGACTTTGCAATCGTTGGACAGATTTATTTTTTACTATCAAATAAATTTTTTCCCCCCAAATTAATTGTTTTGAATTTCACGATGATAAATGGTTATATTTGTAACAAGCAACGCCCGAGTATTTTTTTTGAAAGGTGTTGCAACGTGCGAGTATTTGCTACTAAAATTAAAAGAAAATGAAATTAAACTAATTAAGCACTCACTCCTTAAATCCTTGAAATGTTAAAAACAACTAAAATGTCAATTTAGGGATGCTCAATTTGGGAGTAAATTATGGGTAGGTAGAAATTTAATTTTTATGAACTAGTAACTCTTACACCTATACAGCGGGCGAAAATAAATCACATATTCTTTTGAAAACATAGAGTTTTAATTCAAAATATGTAATTATAATTTTCTAATGTTATTACCAAAATATAGAGTTTTAATTCAAAATATGTACATAAAAATAGTTGTTACAATTGTTTTCACTATTATCATAATCTTGTCATTGAAGACAACATCCAAAAAATACAACATGGAGTTGTATATAACCATGATGTGATGGTGCCTTCTAAGTCTAATGTCTTGCATAAGAAAAGATGAACTAAGATATATCTTTTTTCAACTATTATATATGATATCTTTATATAATATCTTTTTCAAAGTTCTTTCCAAGATGCATAAACACTTAGTTTCTTTATGTTATAAAGAGAAGTGTTAGATAATCATAATGAAAATATTAGGTATATGACTATACTAATGTGAAAAAAATACTAGCCATATGTCTTTTAACTTAGCTTAAACCTTTTAGAATGCATATATAACATGATTAATAATGTTACCTTTGATTATTCAACACCAAAATATATTATGTTATATATTCAACAACCTATAACCACATTCAAATATGGCATTAGGATTTTTAATCAATAGGCCACCCACTCAACAAAAATTAGGGCCTCAACTGAAATTTAAAAAATATTGCAAGTGTCTCAAAGAGATAAATACATTCCTCAACAATTCTACATGACTACAATTTGCTGTGAATATGCCTGGTAATAATAATCCCAACTTTAGAAATATTTAGCAGCGGTCCCTTACATTTAACCCATTGGATATTTTTAGACCATTATTGAGTTATGTGAGAATGATTCTGTTTCCTTACATGGCATGTTGGAAAAAAATTTGACCAATTTTTTAATGGTTGAATTCCCATGTGGCATCCTAATCACAAAATAAGATGTGCCCTCAACTTCTCCTATTTCTCCTCACAGTAAATATGTCTCTAAATCCTCAGTTTCCCCTCTATCTCCACACAAAAGAAGATAAATAAAGAGTGATACTTAGAAAAAGAGAGAGATTTACTGCGGTGAGAGAGAGGAGAAACTGAGGATACATGCGTATTTGGTGATTAGGAATACACAAGAGAGGTCAACCATTAAAAAATTGGTCAAACTTTTTTTCGGCGTAACATGTAAGCAAATAACTAAGTCATTCTCACATAACTTCGTGGTGGTAAAAATAAATCATTTGGATTAAAAGTAAGGACCATAGGGCTTTTTTTTTATTTTATTTTTTTTAACAAGGTAAGTGATAGGGGTGGTTAAGGATTCCTTCTCACAAGAAACCCACCCACCCTATCTTCATACAAGATATTATTGAACTCTCTATAATCTATCTGACCCCAAATTTCAGCTGCCGGCAAATTGTGACCTTTTTTTTAAAGTCAGCCAGCTGCTCTATTCGCTTCTCTGTAAATATGGGAAATATTGCTCCAAGTGAACTTTGAGAGGAGGTAACGGATATCATCAACCAGGTGTCGAATCTGCCAGAGGATCGCAAAATTGCCCAAGATGGCTTGAGTTACCACCAGATTATCGCCTTCTATAAAGATGTTAGAGTAACATGAATTTGTCACTTCCTGTAACCCATCCCTTAACGCTCTTGCTTCCGCAACAATGATTGGGGAGTCTCCATAGCTCCCTGCACCAGCTTTGATCACTGCTACCCTCCAATCCCTGAGAAGAAATCCTCCAGCCGCCGAACTTTGAGTACGTGAACCATCAAAATTGAGTTTGATGCTTCCTCGAGGGGGTGCCCGCCACTTTACGAGTTTATTTGTAGGCAAACCCCTAAGTGTTTTGTACCTAGCCTCCACCCCATTTGATGTACATTTGGAGGCTAAAGTACATCAAGGAAGTAATCAAGAAGGAATTCAAGCTTCTATTGAAGAAGAGATTAGGTCGTTACTTTCAAATCATACTATGAATGACATCAACGGGCATATGGGATTACTTTGTTCAATATCTCAAGATCTATAATCCTATGGAAGACGAAGTCTGAGAGTCAAATGAAGATCTTTGGAATATCTTTCTTGTGGTTTTTGAATCGTAAGATTTGGAGTAGAATTGAGCAAATTATTATTGTTTCTTTATAGCTAAGTACATAGGTGTCTTATGTAATAGTTTGTGATGTCATCTATGTAGTGAATGATGTAAACTTGTAATCTTTGATTCTTGATGGAGGGTCACACCTAAGGGGTCCTAGAATCACTATAAATAGACCCTTTGGGAGCCTCGTGTCACACACATTATTCAATATTAATCAAATACAAATCAAAACACAATATGTTGTTTTCTCTCTAGTTTCAAACTAGAATTGTTGTTCTCTTGAGGGAGGATTACGAAAATCCCTACTTCTATTCTAGGGTTGGCATCCTTAGAAGGTGAAAGGTATAATTGGAGGAACCATTGGAGTGGTGTGCCTATATCTTCATTGAAGAATCCAAAAGCCAATATCAATCGTTCAATCTATCTTGTTAGTGAGTTTCAAAGCTTTGTTCGTTTGATCTTTTCTTTTACATCTACATTGTTTCATTCATAATATCATTCGTTCATAAGTCTAAACAACCAGAAACTTACGCTTCCATTCATCCATTCTTAGATCCAAACGTTTATTCATAAAGAACCACTTAAAGATCCTAGCCTTGTTGTGTGATTTGATCATTTTGATCCTATCATACATCAAAATTGGTATCAGATCCTAGGAGATTGATTCTTGTGGTTCTTGTTACCATCTTTATGCAATCTTTCCCCACATCTTCATCACACAAACAGCTCATAACACGTTCCACACAAAAACTCCACAAAGAACCCAAACCCAAACACATTCCCTCATCAAACCGTAGCCAAACACAAACCCCCATGTCACCTACACCCAAAACCCCAAAATCGTGAGTCTTGAAGGATCTTTCTCGCCAAGATTGATTCTAAATGACTAGTGCAAGTTCTCCAACGAAGTCACCCACGAATTCCCAAGAGGATGTAGAAGGAATGAAGCAAAGAATCGCTTATCTCACCGACCAATTGAAGAAGTATATGCATCTTCAACATAGAGAGATGCGTGATGATTCTTATGTTGGGAATCCCCATGATGACGAAGAGGACACAGAAAGTGAAAGGAGTAGACGTCCAAGAAGGGAGGATAGGTTCGATTTCAAGGTGGAAATACCAAACTTTGAAGGGAGTCTTAATCCGGAGGTTTTCTTGGATTGGATGCAAACCGTGGAAAGAGTCTTTGATCTCAAGGACGTGAATGATGATAAGAAGGTCAAGTATGTTGCCTTGAAATTACGAAAGCATGCAAGCATTTGGTGGACAAACTTGCAAAAGAAACGAGAAACCAAAGGAAAGGATAAGGTACGTTCATGGGATAAGATGAAGAAGAAGCTTCAAGATAAGTTCTTACCACCTAGCTACCTACGTGACAATTACTACAAGCTTCAAAAGTTGATCCAAGGAGGAAAAAGCGTAGAGGAGTACACTAAAGAATTCGAGCATTTACTTTGGAGGTGTGACCTTAAAGAGGATGAGCCACAAACTTTGGTATGTTATCTTATTGGTCTTGATGATTGGATTAGACAGATTGTTGAGTTGCAACCATATAAAACTTTGGATGAATTGAGTTCTTTATCGCTTAAAGTTGAACGACAAAGGAGAAATAAGGGTAAAGAAGTCTTGAACAAGTACCAAACTCCACAAAAATCAACATACCCTACACGCCCATTCCCTACACAACAAAGATCACCCATATCTTCCAAATCACCCTACGTCAAAAGCACAACAAATCAGCCCCAAACCATCCCCAAACCCGCTGTCCCAAAACCAAAAACCCTTGCCCCAAGGAGATGTTTTCGTTGCCAAGGTTTAGGTCACTATGCTTCGGAGTGTCCTAACAAGAGGGTAGTATCTTTGGTTAAGTACCAAACGTCGTTATATGTACAACCAGAAGGAGATAATGACGTATGTAAGGAAGAAAATGAGGAGAATAATGTAGAAGAAGAGGAGTATGTAGAAGAACTGGATGATGGAGAGTTACTTGTTGTAAGGAGAGCCTTGAATGTAGCTCATATGTCGAATGACCAAGTACAAAGGGAGGCTATCTTTCACTCTCGTTGTACCATCAAAGGAAAAGTATGCTCATTGATCATAGATAGAGGGAGTTGCACCAATGCCGCCTCTACAACAATGATCAAGAAGTTGCAATTGGAGGTTAGCCCTCATCCCACACCTTACACTATACAATGGCTAAGCCAAGGCCAAGGCATTCGTGTGGACCAAAGAGCCTTGGTAAGTCTTTCTATTGGCAAGAGTTATAAAGATTCATTATGGTGTGATATTATTCCTATGGATGCATGTCATATTTTGTTGGGAAGACCATGGTTATTTGATAGGAGTGTCATACATGATGGGAGAGCCAACACTTACACTCTCACCCTCAATCGAAAGAAGATCACTTTGACACCTCTAGCACCATCTTCTATATCTCGGCCTAAGGAGAATGAAAGCAATATTGTGACGTTTATGAAGGCAGAATATCATGAGTATGAAGAGCATAAGAGTCTTATTCTTGCAAACTTGGAGAAAAGCAAAACGCCACCAAGCAACCCTCCATTCTTGAATCCCCTTTTGGAGCGATTCTCTCATATGTTCCCTAAGGAGATGCCTCATGGGTTACCACCAAAACGAGAGATTCAACACAAAATAGATCTTGTCCCAGGATCTATGCTACCAAACAAGCCGGCCTATAGAATGAATCCAACGGATACAAATGAAGTGCAAGGACAAGTGGAAGAGCTATTAGCTAAGGGTTTGATTCGTGAGAGCCTTAGCCCTTGTGCTGTTCCCTCATTAGTACCAAACAAGGATGGGTCACAAAGAATGTGCATAGATTGCCGCGCCATCAACAAGATCACAATCAAATATAGGTTTCCAATACCTAGACTCGAAGATCTATTGGATGAACTACATGGAAGCACGATATTTTCCAAGATTGATCTTAGAAGTGGATATCATCAAATAAGGATTCATGAAGGAGACGAATGGAAAACGACGTTCAAAACTAAAGAAGGATTATATGAGTGGCTTGTGATGCCATTCGGTCTTACAAATGCACCATCAACATTTATGAGACTCATGAACCAAGTATTGAAACCTCTTATTGGTAAATATGTTGTTGTATACTTTGATGACATTCTTGTGTATAGTAGGAGTGAAAAGGAACATGTGAAGCATTTGGAGTCGGTCATGCTCAGTTTTGAACGTGAAAAGCTCTATGGAAACTTAGATAAGTGTCATTTTTTCACGTCCAAAGTTGTTTTCCTTGGATATGTGCTATCAAGTGAAGGAATCCAAGTAGACGAAGAGAAAGTGAAAGCTATCCAAGAATGGCCAACACCTACGACTATTCATGAGGTACGAAGTTTTCATAGCTTGACATCTTTTTATAGAAGATTCATCAAGAACTTTAGTACTCTTTTATCTCCTATGACTGAATTGATGAAGAATAAAGAGTTCTCTCGGAATGAAGCCGCCAATAAAGCTTTTGAGTTGCTTAAAGACAAGCTATGTAATGCCCCTATTCTTGCATTACCTAGTTTCTCTAAAGTGTTTGAAGTTAAATGTGACGCAAGTGGAGTTGGGATAGGTGTTGTCATATCTCAAGAAGGTCGCCCAATAGCTTATTTTAGTGAAAAGCTAAGTGACGCAAAGAGGAAGTATAGTACATATGACAAAGAGTTCTATGCCATCATAAGGGCATTGGAACATTGGAGACATTATTTGTTGAGTGGAGAATTCATACTTCATAGTGATCATGAAGCGTTGAAGTACATACAAGGACAACATAAGTTGAATCCTCGTCATGCCAAATGGGTAGAGTTCATGCAATCTTTTCATTTTATGATTCATCATAAAGCGGGTCACTTGAATAAAGGAGGCGATGCTTTATCAAGGAGGTATATGTTGGTTCATATACTTGAATATAGAGTGCTTGGACTTGAGCATATCAAAGCATTATATGAAGAGATTAAGAAGCTACTTAGTGAAGTAAGGGAGAAGATTACCAAGTATACTCGAGAAGTTGCAAGCAAAGTAACAAGGGAAGGAAACGAGTTATTATTGAACCTGGAGATCTAGTATGGATACATTTGAAGAAAGAGATGTTTCCTTTAAGAAGAAAGGGTAAACTTGTTCCTAGAGGAGATGAACCATATGAAGTATTGGAGAGGATTGGAGATAATGCTTATAAGTTGAAGTTAGGAGATAAATATGAAGGAAGTACTACTTTCAATGTAAGTGATTTGAAACCTTACTATGGTCAAGAAGATGAGTTACCTAGTTTGAGGAAAAACTCTTCTCAACTAGGGGGGAATGATGTACATTTGGAGGCTAAAGTACATCAAGGAAGTAATCAAGAAGGAATTCAAGCTTCTATTGAAGAAGAGATTAGGTCATTACTATCAAATCATACTATGAATGACATTAACGGGCATATGGGATTACTTTGTTCAATATCTCAAGATCTATAATCCTAAGGAAGACGAAGTCTGAGAGTCAAATGAAGATCTTTGGAATATCTTTCTTGTGGTTTTTGAATCGTAAGATTTGGAGTAGAATTGAGCAAGTTATCATTGTTTCTTTATAGCTAAGTACATTGGTGTCTTATGTAATAGTTTGTGATGTCATCTATGTAGTGAATAATGTAAACTTGTAATCTTTGATTCTTGATGGAGGGTCACACCTAAGGGGTCCTAGAATCACTATAAATAGACCCTTTGGGAGCCTCTTGTCACACACATTACTCAATATCAATCAAATACAAATCAAAACACAATATGTTGTTTTCTTTCTAGTTTCAAACTAGAATTGTTGTTCTCTTGAGGGAGGATTACGAAAATCCCTACTTCTATTCTAGGGTTGGCATCCTTAGTAGGTGAAAGGTATAATTGGAGGAACCATTGGAGTGGTGTGCCTATACCTCCATTGAAGAATCCAAAAGCCAATATCAATCGTTCAATCTATCTTGTTAGTGAGTTTCAAAGCTTTGTTCGTTTGATCTTTTCTTTTACATCTACATTGTTTCATTCATAATATCATTCGTTCATAAGTCTAAACAACCAGAAACTTACGCTTCCATTCATCCATTCTTACATCCAAACGTTTATTCATAAAGAACCACTTAAAGATCCTAGCCTTGTTGTGTGATTTGATCATTTTGATCCTATCATACATCACCATTCAACTCTAAAGAATTCCTTATTTGCCATTTCACTGTCTGCTTTTTTTCCTGGAATAGATTACCTAAAGGGTTATGAATAATGTTCCTAAAAACTGTATCATTCCTACTTTTCCACAAGATCCACAGAAGGAAAACTCCACGGATAATAGTTTTATTATCACTATCTTTCTTCCAATTTCCTATTAGTTGTTCTAAAGTTGGACTAGACTAGTCAATGTGGACTAAAGGAAGCCAGAGATGTTGGTGTGCTAAATTCCATACCCTCTTGGCGAAGGAGCACTCCCCAAAAGTATGATCATAAGATTCTAGGTCTTCTTGGCAAACGGGGCAGAGAGGGTCTAGATTAATTCCTCGACGGAAAAGATTCCCTCTAGTGGGAAGAGCATTTCGTAAACCTTGCCACCGAAAAAGATTTTTAATTTTGGTGGAAGATCAAGTCTCCAGATCCAATTAAACTCCCATTTCTCTAGCCTATCATTATTTTGCTGGGCCATAGAGGTTGCGGTTTTCGTAGAGAATTTCTCAGAACCTGTCAAACCCTAGCAGATTGCATCCTGAACTTCAACCAAGGGAATCCGTGTGCCTAAGATTTTCCGGATTACCTCTTCGTCATTAGTGAGTGTCCTAATCCTCGGCACATCCCAAGTCTTGTCTGGTCTAATAAATTTATCTACCGTGACTTCCCCATTTTGTATATTTCCTTGTTCTTGGTTAATCATCTCTAGGATTGTACAATCATCACACCACTTGTCTTTCCAGAATTTTATCTTCCTTCCATTACCTAGTGTTGATTCTGAATTGTTGACCGCAAGCGTACGGTGTTCACTTGTAGCGTAGTCCGGAAAATACGGGTCGATCCCACGAAGACGGTAGTATCAAATAAAAACCAACAAACATTTAGCAAACTTATAATTAACTAATTAATAATGTAAACTAATTTTATTATGAACTAAGGGGAAGAAAATTAAATAAAAATAAACTATATAAAACTTAAACTAGTTTATTTACGAGTTAGCATAAATATAAAGAAAATAACTAAATAAAAAGATTAGAATAAATAGACTACTAAATAATTGTGCACAGATTTTTCTAATACCACATAAAAAGTAGAATATAAATAAATAAATAAATAATAAAAATCAATATCCAACGAAATAAAGTGCTAAAGCAAGGCTAAGTTCCATAAAATATCATTTGGATAAAAAAAAAAAAAATTGACTAAGGAGTCTACCAATATCAACACATATAATAGTGCTAGTAGTCCTTGATAATACTGACACACACTAGACAAGATATGATTGATCAAATAGGGAAAAGACTACAAAGATAGACAATTTAAGCACTTTCTATGAAGATAAAGAAATAAAAAAAAAATTGAAACATTACTGCAACTAGACGCAAGAAAAGGAAGAAAAAATCATGAATTAAAAGTGTTTGCAATGGCCTAACACTGAAACTTAGCCCAGAAAACAGAGCTTGAAGCATGGAAACAGAGCAACAGTACCAGAACAATTCCCATCGGATGAAACTCATATTAACCAAAATAGCTTCAACTATTCTCAGATCGAACCGAATCAATTCTGTTGTATTGGTACTTGAATGGAAAAATTGCAACTTGAAATTTGGAGCTCAAAATTTTGAAGACAAGAATAAAATTTCACTATGCAAAACTAAAATCTGGATATACGAAGAGGTTGAAAGCTAGAGAAAAGAATTGATAGAAGGAAAACTTGATTGATTGTAAAAATTGATAGCCGAAAACTTGATATAACATCCCTCTTCCTACCACTCTATTTATACAACAAATTCAACTCTCAAACTACCAACTCCCATTAAATCTGGGAAATTTCCGATTCTTCCGCCGCACTCATTCTACGATCTGGTTTGTTGCAGTCCGATTTGTGAGGTTAACCGCAGCGCCACCTCCGGATAGTTAGGGACACTAGTTGGCGGTGGATAATCCAAGTGAGGCCGGGGTTGCTGCAGACTTGGACGAAAGAAAAGGGATTTGGTTGGAGCTTGCAGCGGAAACAATGGTTTCGGGGGTTGGGTTGTTGATGATGACGATTGATGAAGATGATATGATGAACGGTGGAGATAAAAAGAAGAGAGGCTTGTTGTTGATGATGATGTGATAAATTGGGGAAAAGGGTGGTCTTGTTGGTCACGTGACAGCCCACTTGACCCCCTTTTTATTATTTTTTTTCTTTTCTTTTCAACCTCATTTAAATCTTGATCAGTCCGTATCTGTCCAAATTGAGCTCAAAAATTTCCTTTTCAATCCATTTTTCCAACTTTTATCATCAACCTGCAAAATTTAAATAAACAACATAAAAATTCTAACTTAATATCTCTTTTTAGTCAAATTAAATATAAAGGTGCAGACAAAATATCGAAATTTTTTGCCTGAACAAACACTCTACACTTAAATTTTGCTCGTCCTCGAGTAAAAAGTTAGAAAAAGAAAAATAATAAACAAGGAAGTCAAAAAATTCCAACTCACTTTCGTAGGAATCACGGTTGCATTTATCTTATGCAACAAGCCCTTTTAAACCCCTAGGTTTCCCTAGTGGACGAGTAGGTCTCGTGAGGGTTTGCAGAAGATATACTCACAAAATCTTTTTTTTTAAAGAAAAGAAAATAAAAACAAAAGAAATAAAATAAAATAAAGGACTAAGAAAAGTAAAGGGAAAAAACTGAAGGAAAATATACACAGTTTAATCAACAATATTACCCAAGAAACTCAATTGTTAGCATGCGTATAGACAAAATGTACAAGTCAAGACAACGGTCTCACTGCTTACATCCACACATCAATTATCACCTGATCATTATGTAGATTAAGTGTTGACCGGTAGAACCTCACTTTAGAATTAGTGAACACTCACACTCATGTGTTTGCCTTGAATTTTGTAGAGGTTCTCTCAAATTCTCTTCGAATGACACAATCTACCATAAGCTTGGTCATACTCTCAATTCTCCACCATTAGTAGGCTAAAATGCAATTATAATCAAGAGGACTTTTAAAGGTTGTAATGGAGGCTTGGGTTAAAGGTGAGGGACGGAAATCATTTAGGAAATGTGGAGCGAAAGCCAAGATGCTAATGGAGCACAACTTATTTCTCCAACCATACATCGAACTTCCATAAACACTCTTCAAGCTACCATGTATCAATGAATTTCAGTGCCTTTGGATGAGCTTAAAAATAATTTGAAGTCCCTTCATGCCATTCTTTTATTCTCAAATTTTGTCTTTTTTTTTTTTTGAAATGAAACTGAGAATGGCATGGGGAAAAAAGATATCACAACTCAAACCAAAGTATTATCACCAACACTTTGAATTAAATAATGAGACAAAAATATCACCACTTATATATTCTCATATATCATCATACCTTTCCAACAAAGGTTGCTCCAATAGACTTGGCTTAGGGATATGGAATGTGTTTTGGCCAAGGGCTTAATAAATAGGTGCAACAATTCTGGGGTAAAGGCTCATTTGGGCTAATAAAAAGGGATTACAAATGTCACAAGGTGGCTTTTTGGCTCATGTAGTTTAAAAACAAATAATGCCTCTATCATGTTATAAATGCAAGTGCCATATATGGTCTCGAAGAGAGACTAACCAAGTTCTAGAGATATGTTACCATTGAAGAGTCACACTAAAAAATGAACAAAGAGACTAACATGTATGTATTAGTCATATAGGCTCGAAGTCTCACGGGTTCATCTACCACAGTCAAACACTCGCTCTAATATGAGAGGTTCAAAATTAAATATGAGATTTCACAATTTAACCAACGTCTATCATATACATTTTATTCATATACACGCTAACAAATTAGACACAAGGGGTCAAGAGTCAATCAAATTAGTAAATAACCTTCGAAAAACTATTTTTTCCTTTTTTTTTGGGGGGGGGGGACAAAAAAGGAAAAAAGAAAAAAAGAAAAAGGAGAGGGAAAAGAATTTAAGATGAAAATCACTCACCCCCACTCTACACTTAAATTTTGCAATGTCCCCATTGCATAAAAGTATAAGAATTGTGCACACGGAAAAATAAAATAAAATAAAAATAAGGAGAAAATGAAGAGAAAAACAAATAAAATAAATAAAAAATAAATAAGGTTATGTACAAAGGAACAATAGTACCGGGTTGAATGCTGGGTGCATCCAAGCAATCATCTCCATGTTATCAGTCTCCATATTGTGGTTTGTAGAGCATCAGCCACTCTACTTCTCTTTCCTCAACAGGTAACTCCAAAAATGGCTTCAACCTTTGACCATTGACTTTAAATTCCGAACCTGTTGTCGGGTCTTGTATTTCTATAGCACCATGGGGAAAAACATGAGAAACAATATAAGGACATTTCCAACGAAATCTCAACTTACCTGGAAATAGGTGTAGCTTGGAGTCATATAGCAGCACCTTCTGGCCTGGAAAAAACTCTTTTCTTCGGATGTGCCTGTCATGACACAATTTGGCTCTCTCCTTATGAATTCTAGAGTTCTCATAGGCCTCCATCCTTATTTCTTCCAACTCACTTTACTGCAATTTCCTCCCGACCCCAGCTGCTTCTAAGTCAAGGTTCAAAGTCTTTAGCGCCCACATAGCCTTATGTTCAAGCTCTACAGGAAGATGATGTGATTTACCATAGACAACTCTGAAAGGAGACATGCCTAAATGAGTCTTAAAGGCAGTCCTATAAGCCCAAAGAGCATCAACAAGCTTGTCTGACCAGCCTTTCTGCCTCGCTCACGCTTTTCCAAAATCTATTTGATCTGTCTGTTAGAAACCTCTACCTGGCCACTGGTTTGGGGATGATAAGGGGTGGCTAAGCGATGTGCAATGGAGTACTTTTTCAACAATGCATCAAAGGAGCGATTGTCAAAATGGGTACCTCGATCACTAATGATAACCCTAGGCATGCCATACCTTGCAAAAATGTTTTCCCGAAGGAATTTCAAAACTACTCTGGTCTCAGTCGACCTGGTTGGCACTGCCTCTATCCACTTGGACACATAATCCACAGCCAAAAGAATATACTCATTCCCAAAAGAAGAAGGAAACGGTTCCATAAAGTCAATCCCCCAAACATCAAATATCTCAACCCCAATAATTGGATTAAGGGGCATCATGTCTCTCCTACTGATTTTTCCAGTCTATTGACACCTAGGACAACTCTTGCAGTACAAATGGGCATCCTTAAACAAAGTAGGCCAGTATAAACCACATTGAAGGACTTTGGCTGCTGTTTTCTTCCCACTAAAATGTCCCCCACAAGCTTGGTCATGACAAAATGATAAGACACTTCTAATCTCATTATCAGGGATACATCTCCTAAAAATCTAGTCAGAACAATACTTGAACAAGTAAGGGTCATCCCAATAGAAAAACTTCACCAAAGAAAAGAACTTGTCCTTGTCATGCTTACTCCAACCTAAGGGTACCTCACCAGTCACTAAGTAATTGACAATATCGGCATACCATGGTTCAGATTGGACCATGAGTAGTTGCTCATCAGGGAAGCACTCAGAAATAGGGGACTCACTCTTATTTTCAACAACAATTCGTGATAAGTGGTCTGCGATCAGGTTCTCAGAACCTTTTCTATCCCGAATCTCACAATCAAATTCCTGCAAAAGCAAAATCCACCTAAGCAGTCTAGGCTTTGCATCCTTCTTGGAGAGAAGGTGCTTAAGTGCAGCATGGTCAGTATAAACAATCACATGAGAGCCAATCAAGTAAGGACGAAACTTTTCAAAGGCAAACACAACTGCCAAAAATTCTTTCTTAGTCACAGTATAGTTCAGTTGGGCCACATTCAGAGTATGGCTAGCATAGTATATGACATGGGGTTTCCTATCCATACGTTGTCCTAAAACAACCCCTACAGCAAAGTCAGAAGCATCACACATCAGCTCAAAGGGTTCTCCCCAGATGGGAGGCTGTAAGATAGGGGTAGAAGTTAGGGCTTCTTTCAGCCTAGTGAATGCCTTCAAACACTCTTCCGAGAAGTTAAAAGGCACATCCTTAGCTAAAAGATTGGTCAAGGGTCTAGCAATTTTACTAAAGTCCTAGATGAACCTTCTATAAAATCTTGCATGCCCTAAAAATGACCTAACGTCTTTCACACAAGTGGGAGGGGGAAGATTGGAAATCAAATCAACTTTAGCTTTATCAACTTCAATCCCTTCCTGTGAAATTACATGCCCTAGAACTATTCCCTTTTTCACCATAAAATGGCATTTCTCCCAGTTTAGAGTCAGATTTTTCTCCCTACATCTTCTAAAACCTTAGTTAGATTAGCGAAACAGTCATCAAATGAGGAACCAAACACAGAAAAATCATCCATGAACACTTCAATGCATTGCTCAATCATATGAGAGAATATAGAAATCATGCAACGCTGAAAAGTGGCAGGGGCATTACAAAGACCAAAGGGCATTCTCCTAAAGGCAAAAGTACCAAAAGGATAGGTGAATGTGGTCTTGTCTTGGTCCTCCAGTGCTATGGAAACTTGGGTGTAGCCAGAGTATCCATCCAGAAAGCAATAGTAACTATGTCCAGCTAACCTCTCAAGCATTTGGTCATTAAAGGTAGAGGGAAGTGGTCTTTCCTACTGGCGGCATTCAATTTCCTATAGTCAATACAAACCCGCCATCCAGACTGGACTCTAGTTGGAACTAACTCATTCTTGTCATTCCTAATTACGGTGACACCGGTCTTTTTAGGTACAACTTGAACAGGGCTGACCCACTCACTATCAGAAATGGGATAAATGATCTCATGGTCTAACCACTTAATCACCTCTTTTTTGACAACTTCTTGCATGGTCGGGTTCAAACACCTTTGGTGGTCTCTATGAGGTTTAGCACCATCCTCAAGATGAATTCTATGTTTGACAATGGAGGGGCTAAAGCCTTTAGTGTCACCTAAGGTCCACCCTATGGCCTCTTTATTCTCCTTAAGTATTTTCATCAGCTTACCCTCTAGGTCTGGGCTCAGGTCAGAGGCAATAATCATAGGAAAGGTCTAATTTGGACCCAAAAAGGCATACTTAAGGGAGTCAGGCAAAGGTTTAAGCTCTAACGAGGAAGCATCTTGTGTCACAGAGGGAGGGGAGTCAGAAGACTCAGGGGAGAGGGAATAAATCTCATCACAACAATCATTTTCAAGCTCATCATGATCATACACATCTAGCCAATTAGCAGTATCAGTCACATCATCAAACACAGCAGGTTGTCTTTGTAAACTAAACATATTCAGATTAATAGTCATGTTTCCAAAAGACAACTTCATCATACCATTCCTACAATGAATCACAGCATCAGATGTAGATAGGAACGGTCGACCCAAAATGACAGGTATTTGGGTCTCGGGGTTCACAACAGGCTCAGTCTCAAGAACAACAAAGTCCACAGGAAAAATGAACTCACCTACTTTAATCAAGACATCCTCTATAACACCCCTAGGGGTTCTAGTAGAACGATCAGCCAACTGAAGAATGGTCTTAGTGGGTTTCAACTGTCATAGCCCCAACTTCTCATACACGGTGTATGGAAGTAGGTTAACACTTGCACCTAAATCCAACAAGGCTCTATGGATGGTCTGGTCACCTATGACTATGGAAATAGTAAGGCAACTTGGGTCTTTAAACTTGGGAGGGATTTGGTGCGAGATAATGGAACTCACATTAGAAGCTAAGAAGGCTTTCTTTGGGACTTGGGTTGTTCTCTTGGTGATGCACAACTCTTTCAAGAACTTAGCATAAGGGGGCATCTGTTGGATCGCATCAAGAAGAGGAATATTGATTTTGACTTGTGAGAAAGTCTCTTTAATCTTATCAACATGGGTCTGGTCCTTCTTATTCTTTAGCTTGCTTGGGAAAGGGATAGAAAGTTTGTGAACCCGCTCAGCATTTGCAGGTACATCATCCCCCTTTTTAGTTTCATCTTGCTTATCCCCCTTAGGGTCATCTAAGTCAGGTTGTAGGGAAAGGGGAACATCAACTAGGGTGCCATCAGTAACACCCTTACTAACAGAATCAGTCACAGGAGATGAGGGAAGGGATAGAGAAAGTTCAATGGGCACATCCACAAGGTCTTGCACATCATGACCAGCTAAACGACCTGACCTAAGTGAGGTGATTGCATTGACCTTTTTCACATTATTATCATGGACTGGTGGGCGTGTGGACGATGAAGCTATATTCGGGTTGGTCTCGGGTTGACTCAGAAAGGTCCCTTTTTCCCTACTAACAACGACTAGCTGAGACAGTTGTTCAGCTATGGTCCTCATTGCCTTCTCTAAGCTATTCTGGGATCTTTCTAGATTGTTAAATCTTTTATTAATCTCATTGTAGCCCGGAGGTTGTTGCTTATGAGCAACTGGAACAAGAGGTGGTCTGGGTTGGCCTTGGTGAGGAGGTGGTTGGGCTGAGATGTTTCCATGAAACCCTCCAGTTTGTGTGCTAGGTCCTCCTAAGTTCTGACCCTGACTCCAAGAGAAGTTAGGGTGATTACTGTTAGGTTTTAGGCTATCTATTTCCTAAACAGATACAGATTAATTGGCGAAAAATTATAACAGTTATAAACAATTAATCAATAACAACTGCAGAGGCTTTAGTAATTATACCTGATCGCTAATTCCTGCTGAAGAAGAGGTTGACCTTCCGTTCCAATCTTTGAAATCCTCTCGAAAAGTCCACGACACTCAGGAACCCGATTGCTAGATCGACCCGATCGAGACGAATCTCAATCTAAGATGTATGTGAGATTGTTTCGGGAAACAGAGAATGTTTCCTGAAACTAGAACTGCAAACTAAAAGAGAGAGGAACTTAGGAAATCACCCTGATATCTCTCTAAGAGTCTTAGGCAGTTGGTGTAGAATAATCTCTCCAAGAGACCTTTTTATATAGTGTTTAGAAAACCTAGGGAAAGGGTTCAAAAACCCTAAAGGGCCGAATTAAAACAACGACGCCTTTCTGGGCCCAACACGGTTCGTGTTGGACTCCAGAAGGTCCAATTAATCGGCCCATGGACACCACGGACCGTGGTGTCTTCACACGTACCGTGTTGGGTCGACCCGTGTTGAACCCAATTCGGTCCGTGTTGGGCTGATTTCTCACAGAAATCAATTTCCAACTTTTCTAAACGTGATACAATATCATTTAGGTTACATACATTGTTCCAGGGCACTGACTTGTGTGACCCAGTAGGACCAAATAATATAGTTGTAATTAAATATATTTAATTACTAATTATAGAGGTCTCTAGCAAGACATATAATTACTATATTACTTTGGTTTAATCTCCATGTATATCGAACATTGTCGGGACATTCCCAACAATCTCCCACTTGTCCCACAAGTGTTCGATTCCTTGAATTCCCTTGTCACTTACTGTCTCTAGTTCGGATAAGGTAAGCTAAAGTCATCCTTATGTAAGACCCGAACGTTCCTCGATCTCCGAGTTTAGACTTTGGAAAACAGACGATCAACTATTGATTCAACTGAGCTCCGCCAAGCATTTTCAGTCCAATCTCACCGAGTGGCCAACGAGACAACTGTCCCTAATAGGGAGGACAATGCCATCTTGTTCAGACACACATTCTCACATGATCCAACTGTAACCCAGACACCGCCTTTATAGCCTACTGTTACGAAAGGCGTTTGATGCACTCCAAAGTCAGAACAGACCATGTAGTCTATGTACTGAACTCAGGATTTAGGAATTTTGAGTAGTGAGAGCTCCTATGACAATTCCCAACTTAAAGAGCTCCCACTACGGGTCAGTTCGGTTGTTGTTCTCAACAATACCCATGTGATTGATTTATAATGTCATCACATCACTATGATCACGAAACTTGATCATCACCTCAATCCTACATGCTAATTGTGTTGATATTATCACTGTTCCTACGTGATAATACAATTAGGAACCAGGTCGACTGTCGACCAAGACTAGCGTTATCAAGTTCACTAATGGGGTTTCAGAAATCGAACCTCATCCAATTTCGCATTTTGAATGCGCTAACCTTTTTGGACATTTACATAATTCTAAACCACAATTGATGTAAATTTGACTTGTTAATATTCTATAATGTATTTAATACCTATTACCCATGCATGACTATCATGCTGTAACTACAATAGGGGTTTAGTGCATAATACTTGCAATGAACCTCGTACATATACCATCTCACTAATGACCTTTCATACAGGAAGATATTTCCGGAACACATGTTTGGATTCATAGTGAGCTTCAGTTCCTTTGCTTGAGTGATGGCTCCTATAATCAAGGCTTCATTTCTCTCGCAAGGCTAGAAACATCACCCAGTTTTAAAAACGAACTTCGCAATCCTAACAGTTTCTGCCACAACTTCTAAAGTCGTGACATACTTGTCTTATTTGTAGAATTAACCGCATGTCATGTTAGTAACTTCTTCCAGTTCACCTCAATACCACTCAAAACAGATCGTATATTTTTCTCTGACTTCAGATAATCATATTTCTCTGGATGAGTGTAGCATCAATGCAACTCTTCATACTTAGCTTTTATCAACCACTTTAGACTTAGGACACATCCTTAGTTTTGTTTATACATATACAATATATATGTTATGTTGGACTTTGAACATCTCATGGCATACATTAATCTCATGCCTGAAGCATGAGTTATATGTCTCATCCTTCTTAGAACTTCTGATTGTTTTGAGACAATAAAATTTCGTAAGAATATGCCATGATTTATGGAAATTAATCCATTCTCGAAGTGAGTTGAACTATTCAACACCTAGTTAACTTTGATTCAAACAATCAAAATCTTTAATCTATCATTATAGATCTTGTCTCCAAGAAAATTCTTAGCCCCACCAATCCTTCACTTTGAAAATTATTTCCAAGTCAACCTCAGTAGAAGCAACATTGGAATATTCTTCTCAGTAGGTAGTATGTCAATCATATACAATATCAGAAAAACGTATTGCTCCCACTGAACTTCTTGTAAACACAATAATATCTTTGGCACTTCCCAGTATGTCAAAACTTTTTTTTTTTTTGATATCCTGGTCAAGAAGGTCAATGATTCCAACTCCTAGAAGCTTCCTTAAGACCACAGATGAACTCTTGAAGTTTACAAGTATTCCAACAAAAGACCACTCAGTTGTGTCTATCTTAATGAACCCATGTTTTGCTTTATAACACTCCTATGCTTGATGGCTTATACCTTCAGACAAATCAACCAAGTTCTAAACTTGGTTGAATACATGGAATCCATTTTAGACTTGGTTGCATGGAATCTTGATTTACTTAAAGCTTCTTTGATGTAGGTAGAGTCATTAATTTCTAAAAGTAACATCTCACGTTCATCCATAGAAGATCGATATCTTTGTGGCTGACGGAGTTGTTTACCTGACCTTGCTTGGAGTAATGTTCATGACACCTTCTCCTCAACGTTTTGAGAAACTTCAACTGCCTCAACCTTGTTCTTAATTTCCCGACCAATAGGAAAAAATTTGAACAAGGATCAAGTAGCGGAGTTTCAGGTGATGATTATAGTGTTTTGTTCTCTCGAACTTCGGTAAGTTCAAAAACTCTCCCACTCTTTCTTTTAGAGAATAACATATTCTCTAAGAAGAAAGCATTTTGAGACACAAACACTTTCCTCTACAACAGTTTGTAGAAGTGATACTCCTTTCTTTCAGAAAATGGTTCAAGAACCTCTTTTCTCTAGTGCTTTAGATAATCTTTATTCAGTAATTAGACGCGTGTATCCCAAAAAGGTAATCGGCAATGTTGACTCAACCGTCATTGATCGCACCATATCTAATAAGGTGTGATTCCTCTTGGATACGCCATTGAGATGTCGTATTCCTAGAAGATAGAGTTATGAAATAATTCCGGATTCTCTGGAATGGTCAGTGAAATCATGGCTCAAATACTTACCTCCTCAACCTTGTTGAAGGGTTTTGATTTTCTTGCCAAGTTGGTTTTGTACTTCACTTTGAAACTCTTTGAACATTTCGAAGGATTTGGACTTGTGGCGTTTTAAGTAGATATATCCATATCTACTAAAATCGTCACTGAAAGTGATGAAATAGTACCGTAAACCTTCTTCTAGCACTAGTGCTCATAGGCCCACATACATCAATATGTTTGCATCCTAATAAGTCATTAGCTTGTTCACCAATTCCAATAAGAGGTGATTTTAGTCATCTTACCCATCAGGCATGCTTTATAAACATTGAACTTTTCAAAGTTTAGGTTTTCCAAAATCCTGCACTATGCAGTTTCTGAATGCATTTCTGATTAATATGACTTAAGCTTATAGTGCCAGAATTATGTTTCAATTGAGTCATTTGTTCAAACTCTTGGCTCAACCATTAACATCCTTTCGATCTTATCTAGGTGCTCTCATTGTCTCGCCAAGACTACTTCATTTTGGAAATCTTCAAACTATTTTAACATTCCAGCTTCATATGAATCTCATAGACATGAATCACCATGTGTTATTTTATTCATCTTTGAAGTAATCCATCCCTTGTACTTGTGCTCAATTGGACTATATACATCCATATGCATGAGTGTTTTTTGGCACATTCGCCCTGTCTTGTAAAAGGTACAGTCATGCTTTGCAGGCATCACATGTTTTAAAGTCTTATCATTCAAAAGTCTATCACTGTGACGCTTCTGAATGTGCTCTGATTTGCATGACTTAATAGATAGTTACAAGTTTTATGTTTGAACATGAGTTATTCCTTTTAAACCTTTTGGTTTCGATGTGTTGTGTGTGTTTATCCGAGATCCTCTCTCTCTAATTTGAGAGCTCGAAATCAAATTTCTATTTAAAATGAGAACATAGAATCACCTATAAATTTCTCTTACAATTCTTGAGGATATGGATAAACAATCAACTCTTCATAAGGAGCTACAACTAATTGCATGTTCCTATTTGTAGGCTGACTCTCATCCTTCAAAGCACATCTACTTTGCTGTAGATCCTGCACATTTGCATAAATGCGAGTTTCACAGCTGGTATCTTATACTCAAAGTGGGTTTAATAAGGGTAGTGTGTATCATATACGCATTTGCCTAGAATTGAAATCATATCACAAGTCTTTCTTATAGTTATTCACGCTCCCAGTGTCATATATACATGATCAGTTGTTAGCAGTTCTTGTCATTGGTTGGGTATGTACAACTGTTTGTCCTAACCTTTCCATTGACTTCTTGTCTTTGATAGATTTCTTTCACTAAAAGACTATCTTTGTTCGCCAATCTTTTGGCTAAAGGGGATATGAGGTTTCTCATATTTTAAAATAGTCAAATTATTTCAGAACATGAGCGCCAACAATTGGCTCTTATCTAGCTCAACCGAGACTATCTGGTTATTGGTTTCATATTTATAGACTCTAACTAGTTCGATGAACTTGGTTTTGAGTTGGTAATATTGAAATTCTTCCTCTAATCTTCAAACAATTTTGAAGTTAAAATTTTATGAATACTATGACATTACATGTATTCATTTGGCTTGATTGACCTCTTAATATTGATGCCTAGCTCAATGTTATATCAAAGACATGTTCCTTCTATTCGCCTCCAAGACAATCTTGTGATGGCGATGCCAAATAAGGAATTGATGTTAATTGTTTTTCTCTTTCTCAAGGAGAAAACAATATTTTAATAGTGGTGGATGTTTGAGTGAAAAGAGATAAATAATTCTACAATACAAGTTGGTTCATTTTAGTTATTATTCATCAAAAGAAACTAAACTAATTTAATTTCAAATCAAAACACTTTATTAACTCTCACTTAGTGTTTTAATTTAACCAAGACCCACAAGACCCATGGGCTCAAGTGGACATTGGCCCAACAAAACTCGAGCCCATGTTACCTTTGGTGGATCATCTTATGACCGATCATTCAAAATGACTCTTGGCAAGAAATTTGTATCGAATACAATATTTCTCTTCCTCTGCTCTTGGCCCAAAACTATTTTGATAGCCAATTTTAATTGACCTAGCTCCCACCCTACTTATTAATGACGGACAAATAATTCGTTTTGGCTTTCTTTATTTATCCATCTAAGTGGTGTTTCGATAGGTTGAGCAATAATTCATTTTGAGAGTAGGTTTTATTATCCTAAAGCCTAAGCATGCAATTCTAGGTGAACTCTTTCGAAAAGCATAAAAGACATAATAAAACATGCAATAATGAATTTAAAGCATAAATAAAACCCCTAGTATGGCCACCTAGACTTAATCAAACTAATTTTAACTAAGCCTTGACAGTCTTCAAGAAACTCTTCTTGGATTTTGCAACTTCCTTGGATGGGCTCCCACTCGAATCACCACCTTCATTGCTGTTGGGCTCCCACTCAACTTGATGTCTCCAATTACAACAAATTTACAAAATTGGACCTCACAATTGAGTCCTTACATGAATTAAAATAAACTTAATTGAAATTTAAATTTAAAATTTAACTCAAAGATGGTACGCAGACCGTATTTCACCCAACCCGGTACGCAGACCGGTAAACCGACTATCTATGGCCATACTAGAAGCACATGCAAACATGTAATATTGCAATAATTATATCAAATATAACACATGTTTAAATAACAAATTATAAAGGCATATATATAATTGCAATATAACACATAAGGAAATAAATACTAAATACAATTTCCTAAAGGTTTGCATGATTAATATAATAAACAAAATCCAAATTTTATCTTAGATACCTAAACAGATTTAGGATTTTGTACCTATTCATACAAAATACTTGACTTTCCTAAAATCAAGGAGTCTAAAAGATACTATATATCTTTCAAAGATATTGTAAGTTTCCTAAACTTTACAAAATAATAGATTTTATGCCCATCATCTGATTTAGTAGTAATAGGATTTAATAATTAATTTCAAAACTTAATCACAAACCCTAAAATAAACGAATTCACCAAAAGTGCTGGCAACACGGTCCGTGTTGGATCAACATGGTCCGTGTTACTTCCCAGTTTTGGTTAATTTCGTGAATGAAAAACTTAAATAAAATTATCATAACTTATCGAATTAAAAGATTTCATATCATAGTGTTATCTAATAACCCAATATGAATATTTTCCAGAATTTTAACAATTTCTAAAAGATTGTAAAAATTTAGGGAATTAAACCTTTTAATTCTCTGTTTAAGAGGAAAATAAATAATAATAGTCCGATAAGTTTAAAAATCAAATTTTAAAATTTTCCCATACAGTAGGTTCACCCAATATGCTACTGTACAAATTTTAGATTTTTATCAAATTTCTTAAATTAGAATATAATTCAGAAAAGTAAACAATTATACTTTTCAGAAAATTAAAGAAAAATTAGTAAACGATTTCGAAAATTCACGAACAATTTATCCATAACAGAATGGTTACCCAGTAACCAACTGTAAAATTTTCAGAAAATTTGCAAATTTCTATAAATATACAAAATTCAGAGAAGCAACAAATTTATTTCTCTGAGATCTGAAAATCTAAATTAGAAAATATAATTTGACCAGATATATTAACGGAAAATTTTTTCTCTAAAAGTATGGTTACCCAGTAACCAACTGTAAAATTTTAAGAAAATTTGCAAATTTCTATAAATATACAAAATTCAGAGAAGCAACAAATTTATTTCTCTGAGATCTGAAAATCTAAATTAGAAAATATAATTTGACTAGATAAATTAACGAAAAGTTTTTTCCCTAAAAGTATGGTTACCTAGTAACCTACTGTAAAAATTTCAGAAGTTTTACAAATTTCTATAAATTTATAAAATTCAGAGAATTAAACGAATTTTAATTCACTTCAGATCTGAAAACTCAATTAAAAATCCATTTTAATTGGGAAAAAACTACAAAAATTATGGAAAGTCCAGAACACTTCCAGACACCTCCAGTAAAAATTTCAGAAATTTTCGAGTTCGTTTGATATTTTATTTCGATTTTTCATATTTACCGTAAATAAACTAAATCAGAAAATAATTCTACAAAACCCTATTTTGCGAATTTTGACCTATTTCATGTATTGCCTACTGTTTAACAATATTAAACAAGATTGTTTCTAAAACATTAAAAAATAAATCAAGTTCATGCTATATTTAACGATTATACAAACATAAAATCGATTTACTAAAGGCAATAAGAAATAAATAATAACAAAGCATGAAATTTTACAATAAAATCTCAGATTTATTATCATGAACATTAAAGTCTAAAACTTTCATAAAGATTCAAAATTTTAGGCATAAATCTACTCTAGCATATTCATAATATAATTCAACTATTGACAAAATTAATTATGAATACAAGTACAATACTTTAGCATGCAATTGGTGGCTCTGATACCACTGTTAGGTTTTAGGTTATCTATTTCCTAAACAGATACAGATTAATTGGTGGAAAATTATAACAGTTATAAACAATTAATCAATAACAACTGCAGAGGCTTTAGTAATTATACCTGATCACTAATTCCTGCTGAAGAAGAGGTTGACCTTCCAGATTCCAATGCTGAAACCCTCTACTGAAAAGTCCACGCAGCACTCCGGGAACCCGATTGCTAGATCGACCCGATCGAGACGAATCTCAATCTAAGATGTATGTGAGATTGTTTCGGAAAACAGAGAATGTTTCCTGAAACTAGAACTGCAAACTAAAAGAGAGAGGAACTCAGGAAATCACCCTGATATCTCTCTAAGAGTCTTAGGCAGTTGGTGTAGAATAATCTCTTCCAGAGACCCCTTTATATAGTGTTTAGAAAACCTAAGAAAAGGGTTCAAAAACCCTAAAGGGCCGAATTAAAACAACGGCGCCTTTCTGGGCCCAACACGGTCCGTGTTGAAACAACACGGTCTGTGTTGGACTCCAGAAGGTCCAATTAATCGGCCCATGGACACCACGAATTGTGGTGTCTCAACATGGACCGTGTTGGGTCAACACGACCCGTGTTGAACCTAATTCGGTCCGTGTTGGGCTCACAGAAATCAATTTCCAACTTTTCTAAACGTGATACAATATCATTTAGGTTACATACATTGTTCCAGGGCACTGACTTGTGTGACCCAGTAGGACCAAATAATATAGTTGTAATTAAACATATTTAATTACTAATTATAGAGGTCTCTAGCAAGACATATAATTACTATATTACTTTGGTTTAATCTCCGTGTATATCGAACATTGTCGGGACATTCCCAACAATTACGCCACCCTGGGTTGTAGGTCGGGGCAAAAGGATCATTTCTTGGTCTCTGGTAGGCCATGTTTACTTTCTCAGTTGCATTTGACAGCTGGTAAGCATGATGAGGGCAAGTACTCAAGGTGTGGTCTAAGGCTTGGCAACAAGAACATGTACTGCTTTTTGGTTGAGGAATAGTCAACTCCCTTAACTGGTTCTCTAAGGCTGCAAACCTAGACTCTATATGGCTCAAGTCAGACAGCACATGCATACCCCCCTTGGAACTGGCGATTCTAGAGCTTAAACTGTCATCCCTAGTGGTCTCCCATTGCATTGTTTTTTCAGCTAGGTCCTCTAGAAATTCCCATGCCGCTTTAGGATCCTTAGATAGGAATCCACCTTGACACATGGACTCTAGCATGGTTCTAGTCTGTTGGTCTAGACTCTCATAAATGATTTTACAAAGACGCCATTGTTCTAGACCATGGCGGGGACACCGGGCTAACAAGTTTTTGAATCTATCCATACAACGCCAAAATGGTTCCCTATCTAACTGAACAAACTGATTGATTTCATTCCTTAGTTTTACAGTTTTGCCATTAGGAAAATATTTACGCAAGAAGACTTTAACAAAATCATCCCATTTAGCAATAGACTTAGCAGGCAAACTATACATCCATTTCTTAGCATTATCTTTCAAAGCAAAAGGAATAAATCTCAGTCTAACCACATCAATACCAACATTATGGAAATGCATCATAGCACATACTTCTTCAAATTCACTCAAAAATAAATAAGCATCTTCAGTTCCACTGAATTTAGGAAGCATCTGAGTGTAATGTGGTTTCAGTTCAAGGCTTACATTATTTCCAAGACCAGGCACATTAAAACATGAAGGTATTGTCCAACGAGGAGGGTAAAAAATCTCATTAAGAGCTTTTTGGTTTCCTTGTTCTCCAGCCATTTTATCAGGTTCAGGTTCAACCCTAATAAGTCTTCTTCTTTTAGGATCTCTAACCCAAACACTCATGCAATGTCCAACACCTATAGTCAATTTTTTTTTTGGATTTTTTTTTATACTAGAAAGCAAATAAAAGTGGTCTAATCTAACTGGTGAATAAAATAAAATAAAGAAGACAAACAAAATTTAAAATAATAACAATAAAAAAAACTAAAGAAACAGACAGGTTAATAAGTTTGCTAAATAAAAGTTGGTAAATTGAAGACTAACCGTCCCCGGCAACGGCGCCAAGAACTTGTTGATTCTGAATTGTTGACCGCAAGCGTACGGTGTTCACTTGTAGCGTAGTGCGGAAAATACGGGTCGATCCCACGAAGACGGTAGTATCAAATAAAAACCAACAAACATTTAGCAAACTTATAATTAACTAATTAATAATGTAAACTAATTTTATTATGAACTAAGGGGAAGAAAATTAAATAAAAATAAACTATATAACACTTAAACCAGTTTATTTACGAGTTAGCATAAATATAAAGAAAATAACTAAATAAAAAGATTAGAATAAATAGACTACTAAATAACTGTGCACAGATTTTTCTAATACCACATAAAAAGTAGAATATAAATAAATAAATAAATAATAAAAATCAATATCCAACGAAATAAAGTGCTAAAGCAAGGCTAAGTTCCATAAAATATCATTTGGATAAAAAAAAAAAAAATTGACTAAGGAGTCTACCAATATCAACACATATAATAGTGCTAGTAGTCCTTGATAATACTGACACACACTAGACAAGATATGATTGATCAAATAGGGAAAAGACTACAAAGATAGACAATTTAAGCACTTTCTATGAAGATAAAGAAATAAAAAAAAAATTGAAACATTACTGCAACTAGACGCAAGAAAAGGAAGAAAAAATCATGAATTAAAAGTGTTTGCAATGGCCTAACACTGAAACTTAGCCCAGAAAACAGAGCTTGAAGCATGGAAACAGAGCAACAGTACCAGAACAATTCCCATCGGATGAAACTCATATTAACCAAAATAGCTTCAACTATTCTCAGATCGAACCGAATCAATTCTGTTGTATTGGTACTTGAATGGAAAAATTGCAACTTGAAATTTGGAGCTCAAAATTTTGAAGACAAGAATAAAATTTCACTATGCAAAACTAAAATCTGGATATACGAAGAGGTTGAAAGCTAGAGAAAAGAATTGATAGAAGGAAAACTTGATTGATTGTAAAAATTGATAGCCGAAAACTTGATATAACATCCCTCTTCCTACCACTCTATTTATACAACAAATTCAACTCTCAACTCTAACTACCAACTCCCATTAAATCTGGGAAATTTCCGATTCTTCCGCCGCACTCATTCTACGATCTGGTTAGTTGCAGTCCGATTTATGAGGTTAACCGTAGCGCCACCTTCGGACAGTTAGGGACACTATTCTGGGGGTGGATAATCCAATTGAGGCCGGGGTTGCTGCAGACTTGGACGAAAGAAAAGGGATTTGGTTGGAGCTGCAGCGGAAACAATGGTGTCGGGGGTTGGGTTGTTGATGATGACGATTGATGAAAATGATATGATGAACGGTGGAGATAAAAAGAAGTGAGGGTTGTTGATGTTGATGATGTGATAAATTGGGGAAAAGGGTGGTCTTGTTGGGTGCGTGACAGCCCACTTGACCCCCTTTTTATTATTTTTTTTTTCAACCTCATTTAAATCTTTATAGGTCTGTATCTGTCTAAATTGAGCCCAAAAACTTCCTTTTCAATTCATTTTTCCAACTTTTATCATCAACCTGCAAAATTTAAATAAACTACATAAAAATTCTAACTTAATATCTCTTTTTAGCCAAATTAAATATAAAGGTGCAGACAAAATATTGAAATTTTTGCCTGAACACCTAGAATCCATCTCATACCTTTTGATAGAATCGGTCTCGTTTTTAGAATAGCTTTCCAAACAGGGGAGTCTTGAGTTCTAGGCTTTATATCATGAAAGTCTCTACTCCGAATATATTTCTTTGTCATTAGTTGAGCCCATAGACCATCTCCGTTCAAAATTTTCCATGCTAATTCACATTCGAATGCTAGATTCATATCCTCGGTTCTCCTCAGCCTGAGACCTCCATATTCTTTGGGTCGGCAAATTTTATCCCAGGCCACCATTGGCATCCCTTTTTTCTCTTGATCTTTTTTCCAAAAAAAAAAATTCCTATTTACACTGTCCAGCGTATTACAAACACGATTGTTTAATTTAAAACATTGCATAGTGTGCGCAGGTAATGACTCTAAGTTAGCTTTAATAAGAACTAGTCTGCCCGCTTTAGATAGGGAATTTGCCTTCCAAGCTGACATTCGGGATGTGTCTTTCTGAACGATGTCAGCAAAATTGTTTCTACTTATTTGTCCTTGAAACATATGACACCCAAGATATTTACCAATAGAATCCGCCGTTGGGATATTGAAGATTCCTTTAATGTTGTCTTTAATTGACCTTGGCGTATTTTTGGAAAAAATTAAAGTGGACTTATGAAGTTAATTAGTTGCCCAGATTCTTCACAAAAATTATGGAGGATTTTTTAAGCTTGCGAGCTGTGTCTATAGATGTAAAACCCCGAAAAATCCAAAGATGTTGACCGTGACGTCGTTAGTAAATTTGGTTTGACTCCGTTAATTATTAAATATTCGTTTGTAATTATTTTACTAGCACTTGAGCTCGTAGGATCGTTGAGGGACTAATAAAGATATATTGGGAATATCATGTGTGGTTATTATTATTATTATTATTATTATTATTATTATTATTATTATTATGTTTAGTACTTGGTGATTATTAGTTATTATTGTATTATTATTATTGTTACTATGTGGTTATTATTTTATTACTGTATTTTATTACGTGAAGCTCAGGGGAGTAGTATGGTTATATGAGATTAGTAGTAGTTTTACATTAGTATTGGTAGTATTAGTATTAGGGATAGTATTATTAATGTTAATCTTTATTAGTATATTAGCAGTATGGTAATTCTTCTGTGACTAGAATCGTGGAGACCTAGGTATAGTTAGTTTTTTTTTTTTTTTTTTTAGTCAGTTAGATGTTTGTTAGTAGGGTTAGATCAGATTAGGGTTAATTAGAGAGGCAATTAGAAGTTAATTAAGCTATTAAACCTAGCAACACACAACACAAACACACGCACAACCTCTTTCTCTCTCCCGACTCCCTCGTTTCTCTCTGCCGTCGCTCGCCGCCACCACCACTGCCGGATCGTCGCCGGCCACCGCCCCGAACCCCAGCAACCACCACGCAACCCCCGCTGCCGTCGAAGGCCAACGCCCAGCCGCCTCGACTCGAAGTAGCTGTCGTCCCTGTTTGTCGCTGCTGCTACTGCCGTGAGTCTCGTCGGACCACCACTGCCGGGGAACGACTCGAAGTAGCTGTCGTCCCTATCGCCGGAAACCGCCCTAGCGCCACCCCTTGAGTAAATCCTTGTTAGTTTTGAGCACCTTCGATTCTTGATGTTTCTTTGCTCTCTGATTGTTTTATCATTATTGTTGCTATGTTTAATCATGTATTAGGGTTGCTAAGTGTGATAAATTATTCTTAATTAAGTGCTATAAGTGGGACTAATCATCAAGATTGGTTCTTGTGTGATAGTGGAGTAACTATATGTTCCTTTTGACCATTCTTGTTACTAATATGTGATGTACTTGGTGAATATTATCAAATCATGTTTAGGGTTCATTCATGTGTTTTATGTGATGAATTAAATTATGTATATCATGTTTAGGATTTTTCATGAGAGGAAATCCATGCAAATTAAAGCGTTTTCCTTGCAAATATTATGCTTAGGAATTCTAAAGTTATTATTGTGTAGTGTTAGTATAAATCTTTCACAAGTTATTTATATGGTATTGTATGCAAATTTATGTTAGGGTTGTTAGTAATATTCTAGGCATGAATTATGATTAGTATCGATGTTTATATATGTTATATATGCTATTGTTTAATTAGTATTTGGGATTTTTCATTAAATTCGTATTCTTGAATGAATCTTGGAAAAGGAATTAGTTGTGTGATTCTTGATTTTTAGTTTAAGTGTTTATATGATCTTTATATTTCATTCACATGTTCCCTTGTTCTTTCTTGCACCTTGATTAAGAAATTCATGTTTTATAAGCATCCATGTTATTATTATAGGATCTTGAAAGAGTATGTAGTAGAACTCATATTTAGGGTAATGTTATTTTTATTTCATGCATGCTTTTAGGGTTAGTAAAAATATTAAAGTGGATTTCATGTTCTACAATTTGGTTTTGGTGGTAGGAAGTTTGATGTTTGGACCTTAGTTGGATTAGATTAACTAATTTGACCTAAGTTACTGTTTTAAACCCAAATTAGGACCCCGGGATCGGATTGGTGGAAGTTAGAACCAAATTTGCAAATTAAATCGAAACCGGTAACGGGACAGTTTTGATGGGGTCTAAAGATCGGGTCACCACGGTTAGTGTAGTTGTCTTTTGATCGAACCCTTTGGACTAGAGTTTCCCTTAGATGTTAGCTTTCATAGGAATTTTACGGACCGGACTTTGGAATTTTATAAGTCGAGTTATACCCCAATTACCAGACCTAGGTCAGGTCTGGACAGTTTTGGAAGATGACAGTTTTTGAGGACTTTAACGCGTGTGTTGGGTCTCGAGTTCAACTTAAGAGTTTTAGTAGACATCCTGAGGTTTCCGAAAAGTTCAAGACCAGACCCATAGGATGTCGGGAAGTCAAGTTACGACCCTTTTCGTGTGGATGCTGAAATCTGTCTTGTTATACGAAATTGTTAATGAATGTGTTGTTGATTGAAAATGTTTACTTGGTATTATTATGCGATTACTTGGAATGTGTTAGGTTATTTAAAGTGTAAATTCATGATTAATAGGAACCTATAGGGTTCCTAGGGGAGGGTTAGTTAGAAGGTAGCTAATACTAACTTCGAAGGGCGCGTTTTGATTAGAATAATTATTCTATTTTAGGCCCAAGCTAACTCGCGTCGTTAGTGAGCTCAAGTGTATTCGTTTTGCTGTGAAGTGAAGTTAACCAGGTAATGTCTATGCTCTAATCCCCACTGGGATGCTCTTTAAATGTGTTTTAATGTTTTCTAATCTGTTTTGAGAATTGCATCCCGAAAGGGGACTTTTGTGGAAATGTGAACATCTGTTTTGGATAACTGTTTGTATTTGTTGTGCTTTGATTTTATTGAGTTGAGAAATTGGATGGTCTTTTATTAGTGGTTTTATTATTGGTTTTGATAACTTGGGTTGAGTTTGACTTGAGAGTTGTGAGCTGAGTTTGAATAATATACTAATAACTCAAGTGAAACATTAAGCGGGTTTGTTCTGTTGATGCCTTTGGTAGGCGGTTACTTTTATGCCTTTGGTAGGCGGTTATCTTTGATGCCTTTGGTAGGCGATTTTTGATGCCTTTGATAGGCGGTTACTTTAATGCATTTGGTAGGCGGTTACTTTGATGCCTTTGGTAGGCGATTTTTGATGCCTTTGGTAGGCGATTATTGATGCCTTTGGTAGGCGATTATTATATTTATACCTTTGGTAGGCGATTATCTTTGATGCCTTTGGTAGGCGAATGTTTTGATGCCTTTGGTAGGCGATGTTACTTTATGGGATTTGATATCCCGCCCGCATAATAAAATGAATGGGTTGGGTTGAGGAAAACAGTTAAGGGATTAAAGGTTTGTGAAATGGTTTGACTTGTTCCCTCTCCCTCAAATGAATTGAAATGAACTTAACTTGTTTTTAACGTTAGGGGTAGACATTATTGAGATTTCCCCCACATTTTTTGAAATGTTTTGTTTTCAGGTGATGATCAATATGCTGGGGACGGGAATTAGAAGTGAGGACGACATGTCTAGAAGTCGTTAAATATGTTATGCTTCTTTTTGAAAGACTTGAAGTTAGTTTTGAGGTTTATTTCTGAGTATGAGTTGTTAGTTGGTTTGCCGTTGACAGAAAGTTGTAGTTTTCCTTCTCGCCTTGTATTCCTTCGGGGATACGGCAGTGACGCCAATAAGAGTTTTAAGTCTTCCGCTAAAATTTGTCTGTTAACGTTAGTTTGACTTTGACTTTTCTATAATTGAATTTCCGGGGCGTTACAATAGAGGCTTCACAAAAAAGAAGACTATCATCTGCAAAAAACAGTCCGGGAATTTTTTCGGTATGAGGTGCAACCTGGATTCCAATACCAGTTTTTCGATTAGTAGCTTCTTGCTCCAGTTTATGCCCCAGAATATTCATGTAAAGGATAAAAAGGTACGACGATAAAGGGTCCCCTTGCCTTAGCCCCCTTCAAGGTTTGAAGAAGCCGCAAGGCACCCCATTTATAAGAAGCGAATATGAGACAGTTGAGACACATTGTTTTATGAGATTGATCCACTGTTGACCGAACCCAGTTTTCTGTAAAACCACTTCTAGAAAGTCCCACTCTATTCTATCGCAGGCTTTTTCCATGTCTAGCTTTAGCGCCAACCACGGAGTTTTTTTCCTTTTATCCTTGAACTTGTACATTATTTCATGAGTAATCAGGATATTATCATGGATTGATCTCTCTGGGATGAAGGCACTTTGGTTTGGTAAAACTAATTTCCCCAGCAGGGGTCTCAATCTGTTCACAAGAATTTTTGCTATAATTTTGTAGATCGCATTGCAAAGACTAATAAGCCTGTAATGACTTGTATCGACTGGATTGTCTCTTTTAGGAATTTGCGTAATGAACGTATTATTGAATTCTTTAAGAAGTTTTCCCGAATTAAAGAAATCCTGAATACCTTTTATGATGTCCTCTTTAACCACCAGCCAGGCTTTTTGAAAAAACCCCGCACCATACCCATCGGGGCCTAGGGTTTTGGTAGGATTTATTTCAAAAAGGGCCGGTTTTGTCTTTTCCTCCGAAGGAATAGCTATGAGTCTATTATTTTCATCTTCCGAGATTAACATCGTCAACTGTGGATTGAAAAGAATTTCTTCTTTGAGAAGTAAATCTCTGTTTATAATCCTCAACAAATTTTTGACCTATTTCATCCATATTTTCCAACGATGAACCTGCCTCATCTTTTATCTTTAAAATTTCTTGTTTCTTCTTTTGACCATTGACTAACCGTTGAAAGAAGGAAGAGTTGCAGTCCCCTTTGGTTAGCCAGTCTTTCCTTGCAAACTTTCCCCAATATTTAGCATTAAAAAGAAGCATTTTTTCTCGTTGTTTTATCAATCTTTTCCACCAGTGGTTTAGTCTTATACTATCTGGCTGATCAAGCAGTTTAGATTCAACTTCCTCTATTTTCCGTAAATTTTGTTCTAATTTATTATGGACATTCCCAAACTGAGATTTGGTAGTTCCTTTTTAACAATTTTAATTTTTGTGCAATCTGAAACATCTTGATCCCTCGAAGTGGCTTCTTCCAAATCTTTTTCGTAATATCTAACATTTGGTCATACTGACCCCAAAAATTTTGATACCGAAACGGACAAATTTTTGAGTTTATTCCTTCATGCTGTGTTGTCATAATTATTGGGCAGTGGTCTGAGAAAGTAAAGGTGCCATGAATAATGGTAAACTCAGGATAAAGTAAGGCAAAATCCTGTCGTACAATTGCTCGATCAAGTTTTTCCATAATCCATATACCATTCAAACGTTTTTTCCATGTATAAGGTCTTTCGTTAACTATTACTGATTCCCCATTAATCATCATTAAGAAGTCGTTTAGCCGACGGAATCTAGCAATATTAGGTATCGCCCCCTCTCTTATATTCTGATTTTTCTAATTCGTTCAAATCCCCAATAATACACCACAACAAATCGAACAATTGTTTTGATTAGAAAGGTTGTTCCAAAAACTCTCTTTATCCCTTTGTTGGGCTGGCCCATAAACACCTGACATCATGCAGTTTTTCTTTTTTATGGGGTCATGAGCTAACAAATGAATAGCCCTATCATCCTTTAATAGAGTTGCTGCATGAATGTGATTTATAATGGGATCAAAGATTGCATCTTGATCAATTACACATTAAGGGAGACGTGCAACCAATCTCAACATGGGAGGCTTCAAGTGAACTAGGGCAAAAGGTAGGGTGCTTTGTGAGAGAAAGATGGATTCTTTGAGAGAGTGGAGAGACTTGAGATGGAATATGAATCAGGGATAGAGAAAGATGAGATGTTTGTGGAGTTTGAGAGAAGAGAGAAGGACGAAAACAGGGAGGCTTTTGAAAGTGACGTGAGGTCTTTGTGGAGGGAGGGATTACTTGAGAAAGATTTGAGAGAAGAGAAGGGATGGACGTTGATTTGAGGAAGAGATGAGGGTGGCGTGAGCTAGATATGGGGGAGAGAATGATTGAATGAAAGAATGAGAGTATGAGAGAATATGGAAGAGATTTGGCTTGAGGCCTTTAGGAGATTTAGAAAGAAATTGATGATTTGAGAGAGTAGGGTTTGAGAGAGAGACGTTTGGATGATAGGGGGAGAGAGTAAATTAGGGTTTGGAATTTATCTCAACTATATTGATAGAGAGATGAAAGAAATAATTATCTTAACTGTATTGATAGAAAGATAAGAACGGATAATTCTAGGTTTCTTCTAACTTGAATCCACAAGAAAGACAACTTAGGGCTAACTTGATCTAGACCGCAATCTAGGATCAAGCTCTTCCTAACCACTTGGGTGCCATACCAAGATACAATAGAAGAAAGGGGTGAGGTTTATCCAAACTCTCGAGAGAAAGCTAAAAACTTAACTGATTTCATAATTCAAAGTTGGGTGCCTTTGAGAGGCTACATGCCTAGCTATTTATACTACTAAAGTCCTAAACCTCCTAGAACTCTCAAGATTGGCGTGCAAGCCATCTTCTCCTACTAGGACTCTATTACTTGGCATGTAAGCCAAGGACTCCTAATACTAGACGCCATCTACTCCATCTCCTCCTTGGATTAGGACTCCTTATCCTAACGGGGGGGGGGGGGGGGGGGGTTGGTTACAAGAGATAATAATCCTTTTAGGACTTGGCTTTCTTAATCCAAGATGGATTAGTTACAAAATAAGCCAGCCTTATCTAGGACTACATAGCTTGGCGCCTAATCTAGCACACCACACGCCTATCACACACACACCTTCTAGATCATTCTAGAACATTCTAGACTATTCTAGATTAATCTAGACTCCTACGACTTGCTGTCCAAGTTTATATATATTACTTGGCACCTCACACAACTGGAAATGTAAATAAAACCCTAGAAATGTAAAGAAATACATCAAAAGGCCAAAATTGTGAACTTCTTGAAATGGTAAGAAATGTGAAATTCATCTCAAAGTGATCCAAAATGTGAACTTCATCTTGAAATGGTCCAAATTGTGAAGTTCAACTTGGGCTTTGTATTTGGGCCTTTAGTTGTGGACTTGGACTTGCCATGGATAGGTTTCCATCATCTTCCATGAATCTTGGGTCTCCAAAAGCAAGCCCATGTCTATGTGAGCCTCCATCTCCTTCTATGAACCTATGGTCCCCAAAGGTGAGACCTAGGTTGAGCAGTTCTCCATCATGGGCCTCCTTTGATGTATTTGGCGTGGGCCAAAATACATCATAATGTTATCATTATTCCATAACGCCTTAATTCCCCCCGAATGATTCATGGGAAGGGTAAAATCAAAATGTTCAAAACCCAACTGATTAATAATTCAGAGGGAATTAGTTTCATTGGTCATTGTTTCAGTTATAAAAAGGATATCCGGATCACAATTTCTCTTGAGAGCTTTTAAATCCCCAAGGATTTGAGATCTTTTAGCACCTCCAACATTCCATGCTATAATTTTCATCTTATAAGGAGATTAATGTAAAGCAGTCCTAGTAACATTCTTTCTCCCCTTATAAGAGAAGACCCAAATAGACCTGTCATGAAAAAATTTTCCTGATAGCACAGTATTTTCACCCATGTCTGAGCATGGATTGTCGTTAATAGGCCTTGGTAGGGAACTTTGATAGTTACCCGAACTCTCGCCATTAGATAGTTGTCATACCATAGTATTAATCTGTGAAAACAACTCCAAAAAATTACAATTCTAATATAACTAAAACAATCATAAAAGTAAGTTGTCTGATTCCTTGCTCTAAAAACTAGTTCCCTGTTATTTCTCCACATGCCTATTTTGACCCATGCCAACTTTCAGTGGTGTGTTCCCTCCTGTAGTGAACCAACATACTGACATAACTGCAATTCAAAAAATACAATCTACTAGTTAGAGTCAACCAAAAACCCCAGAGGGGCACATTCTTCAAAGATTGTTTTGTAAAGTAACAACTCCCAGACTGTTTTTTTCCTTCACAAAGATGATAACCATCCTTACATTCTCTAGAAGGGTTCAAATAACTCACCATTTTCGCATTCTTCAGACTACAAGGATCGACATTCTTACCAGTATTTCCTAATGAAAACAAATCACTGATTTTATGCAAGAACCAAAACCCAAACAATAGAACTTTTAGCACACTACTGCAGTCTTTGCAACAAGGGACCTTGACAATACACCAACTTATATTACAGAGACTAGGATTACAACTAGCAGGAGAATATATTACAACAATTTGCTTTATTACAACAAGATCATGATTCGAAATATTGAGCTAGCCTATTATACTTGTTATCCAGCAATCATACATAAACACAATTATATGGAAATGCAGAAAAAATGCATTAGATTCGAAGTTGTTGTCACAAACGGAGGTACGAAATGCACACCATGAACAGAAAAGTAACAGATTGATAATACGAGTCCATTCTTTTGCATTAGTTTGCTTTAGCTTCTCCGGGGGGTGACCAGAGATAGAACGATATATCCTCAGACTCAACTCTCTTATTACAAACACGGTTAGGTACCAACTCAAACAATCAGCAAATCGGAAGATTTTATCATAATAAAATTTTTTTCCACAATCCCGATTTCTTCTCCACCTTCTCTCCCTCCCATCGTTCACTCCACACACAGTGTCCCTATTGATCAACAAAGGATTTAGCCATAGTTGTAGAGTTTTCTCACACAAGCTACCACCAACGGTATTGTTTACTCCAACTGGCAATCTGGACCAACAAATGCCATAATAACCCGCTGGACATAGTGTTGGAGGAAAGGGAGTGAACGGTTTATAAAATAATGGAACCTCGCTTGGATAACGCTAAGAGTTGTGGCCTTGAACTCACTTTCCTTAAGAACTATTTACGATACCGTAAATGTTCAAAGGGATAAAACTTAGCACTTGTAAACACTCAAGAATAATAGTTTCTCTCTTGAATCACTCGAGTATAGCTGCAGTCTAGACAGGAGTGAAGATGTGATAGCTTAGATTGGTGTGTTTCAAATAGCCTAGGGAGCCTCCTATTTATAGGAGAATGCCAACACACTTAGGATGCCCTAGTCAAAGAGCAATCAAATGTCTTTAATGGAGGATCACACACTTAATATGACCTTGACCAAGTCAAGTCATATAGCTGTTGGAATCTTATAATTATCATGCTTAATTATCATATCAAAAACTAATTACACGAAATCATATAGCCGTTAGCATTAAAAACCATTCCTGGCATCAACACGACCCGTGTTGAATTCAACACGGTCCGTGTTGGCTCAACACGACCCGCGTTGATCTAACACGACCCGTGTTGAGCCCAGAAACTGTTTTCTTGCTCTCTGGAAGTCAACACGACCCGTGTTGCTTCCTGTTTCACCCGTGTTGATCATATTCTTATTGTTTCACTTATATATGATCCTTATACTTGATATACTTTATTCTTTAGGCTATATAATTGACTTATACTCTTGAAATATTTCCAACACATAGTTGCAAAAGTGGTATTTTCAGCCAAAAAAGCATGTAGAAAACCCCTCCCCAGATAATCCCAGCATCAAGCGAGCGTAGTAAAGAAAAAGATAAAGAAGAGAGATGAAACAAGCACACCTCAAAAAGTCTCCGTCCAGTTATACCTCCCCCAACGGGTTTCTCCCAGATTTCATCCATCCTGACCATCAGATTTGGATGAGAGACGGTGATTGTATCCACTTCCTGAAAACTCTGCAGTTTCACTTCGTTGTCACGAGAAGTCTCCTAGATATACCGCTTAGATCGGGGGAGGATGGGAATTTGAGTCTTGAACTCAACCTTCCCAGATACACATGAGCAAGTAACTCTCCCACACAAATTCAACAAATTATAAATTGCGAATTTTTTCTTTATTTCAATTAGTAATCTAAGTCCGCAATTTTCAGCAGAAATCGATGAATAATGAAGCCAATATAAAACTTCCAGCCAAAGTAGCAAACCTTTGGCCACATTCCAATTAATTTCACAAGCAAACCGACATAAGAAATAAAAAGAGAAAAGAGAGGGATGGAACAAACACACCTCAAATGGTCTTTGATTATTTGCTTCTCTCCCATCGCACATCTCCCATAGCCCTTTCATCTTGACTATCCGATCCGGATGACAAATGATGATTGAAACTGGCTCCTTGACCCTCAACCATCCCGTAACTTTGCCCCGAATCAACTCCCTGAATAACTGATTACTTCGAGCTACTCTCAACAATCTAAGCCAAAAAACTATTGTTAGCCTATATTTATAAACACAACTGCTGAACGAGATCCAAAAATTTTGAGAATCGAAGAGAAAGGGGATGGGATTTTGAGTCCTTTGACTCTGGGCGCTCCATTCGTTACAGATAGTCCATCTCCATAGCCGATCTTCACGAATCTTCACCAAATTCAGCCAGGCTGGAAGATCTTTATCGAAAACATTCTGGTTACGAAGCTTATTCACCGGATCTGATGGTCGTACAAGCTAGTTTTCATGGGGAGGAAATCCCCAATTTTATCTAGGGTTTTCTGTAGTTTTCCGTTACTCAATTTCTAGAATCCTCCAAGTAAGGACCATAGGTGTATATTTATAAAGTTGAGATTATTAGACATACTAGGCATTATTAAAATCCAATTTTCTAAATAAAGTTAAGAGGGCAATATTTCCTCGACAAACTAATTCATGGGCAATATTAACTTGCCTCCACATAAGGTAATAAATAAGAAGATCAAAGTTGTTCATCTAATTGATTCATATAAGACCTCAATTTCAGTAATTATAGTGAAAATCCACTACAAAAGTCACACTGCACTTTGTAATAACACACAAACACATTATAACCACCATATATATTCATTGCAAACAATAATATCCTTGTTTATATCAATTAGAAATCAATAATACAAGTAGTAATCATGTCATTATTATGATTTTACTTTATTTTTGAAGATAAGCATTAGTTTAATAAAATAAAGTCAAAATGATAAAGTATCATATATATATATATATAAATATATATATATATATATATATACATATATGTGGGTTTTTGGCTCAAAATAATTCGAAGTCGGACGTCATTGGTTGAAAATAATCCAAACTCACCTTTTCGCTGAAAATAATCCAAATTTTTAACCTATTTACTCAGACTAAACCGAAATTGATTTCCAACGTCGGAATGCTGACTGGGTAGCCTGAGCACGTGTTTCTCTAGTTGATTTTTGTTTTGAAACTTTTTTTAAGCTTATGTAAACCCCAACTCACTTAAACATATAATGACATGACAATGGATTAAAAATAAAAACACTTTAACATAATAAATTTAGTCTTCCAACCCCAAGAATTTAAAATTTGACCGAACCCTAATTGTTTGTCTTTTTTCTAATTCCTCTCAGTCTTCTCTCTCCTGCTTCGTTATCTTTTGTAAACCCCAGTCATCATTCCGAAGTCTGAGATCGATTTCGGTTTAGTCCGAGTAAATGAATTTATTTCAATATTGGACCTTGGACATATAATAGTTCCGCCGTGTATGGAAATAGTAATGAGTTTTGATTCCCTTTGTCAAAAACTTAGTCGGAATTTCATTGTCTTTTTTTAGCTAAAATAGTTTCGTCGTGTGTCGAAATAGTAATGAGTTTGGATTATTTTAGCCAAAAAGTGAGTTTGAATTATTTTGAGCCAAAAACTATATATATATATATATATATATATCTTGAAAATTTAAGATTCCTCTAGAGAGAGGTGAGAGACTCTAGAGAGAGAGAGTCCCCTCCCCTTCTAGTTTCTCTATGTGCCCTTTCTTCTTTGAGATCTAGCCCCTTCTCCATGGCTAAACCTCCTCCAAGGCCCCCTGATCCATCATTTTCTAAGCTCTTCTTTTACAGATTGTCCAGTCTCGTCTGGCCATCTTTGAAACACGACACGTGTTTCTCTTCCTCAAAGCCACCCTCCTTGTTTCAAAGCAAGGTTTTGGGTTGTCTAAAGCATGGTTTCCTCTCTATGCCTCTTTCTTGGTCTCTTCTTGGTAGCACAATCTTTGCTCTCTTGCCCAATTCGATTTCCTTAAATCGATTTAAGCCCTTTCTTCATTTTCAGAAGAAATCTAGAACTGCCCTCTCCAATCGGGTTTATCTGCCCTCCGCCAAATCTGGGTTTTGCTCAGTCTCTCAGAAGTCATATTGGGTCTTTTTTTTCATGTTGTCTCGACCCAATTGAAACTAACAAGGTCGTCTGCCCGGATTATGGTAATCAGGAATTCGTAATAATTTTGAAGTATGAAGCAGATTTGAGCCAAATTTATTCATGGGACATGCTGCTGGGAGATGCATTGCCAGATCTGTTCTTGAAGAGCCACTTGCTGGGTGAGAACCGACTCCTAATCTTACCCGTTCCAGGTGATATTCCTCTAATTTCGAATTTGCTCACTGTCATTTCAGTGTTTTTTGTTTGGGTTGACCCTGTGCTATGCTGGTTTACTTGTTTTTGAGTTTTCTCTCTTTTTGGCTTTTCATTATTACTGTGTCGTTTGTGTTGATTCTGAGACCCTTGGATTTTCATCCTTGCAGCCAACGATTGTTTGTTACAGATCTGAAGTTCGGGGTGGCCTTTTGTTCTTTAGTGTTTTATCTTGCTTAAGGTGGTTCACCCATTTGAAGTTGTTATCCTTTGGCCTTTATGGAGTTTGGTTGTTTTTGATGTCTCATTTGAGTATTGGTTGTCTTTGTTCTATCAAAGGGTCTTGGTTGAGTTTGGTTCCGTTGAGAAAGTCTGCAAAGCTCTCTCTTTATTTGATAACCTTTTGCTTCGGGGTTTTGCTCTGTGTTGGCTCTCGGAGCCTACCTCCTCAGCTCATGTCTTTTGTTTCTAGCCTGTTAAACTTTGATGGTGTTTGGGGTCTAACCATTTCCTTTGGTGTTAGTTTGTTCTGGTGCTTCATCCTTTTACCGGTTGATCTTTTACCTCATCTTGATTGGAAAGCAAGTTCTTTGTTTTTGTTTGAAAGGGCCTCTTGTGTGTGGCTTCAGATGGCGTTTGTTCTCTCGTGGGTGTCTCTGGTTCTTTTCTTTTGGTCTCTTTCTTGGTTGGTTTTTGTGTTTCCCTTGGCTTGTGTTGGTGCAGGTCTGCCGTCAACCCTCTTGCCCGAGGTTATCAGGAACTGGGTTGTCTTCAAGACTATGATGATCCAACATCTCGTGAACATTCTCTCATTGTCAACGGTTTTTGTGAATTGCAAGGGGCTTCCCTTAACCATCTTGCGCGAGACTATCAGGAGTTGGTCTGTCTTGAAGCCTATGATGAACCAACAACTGTTGAAATTTCTTACTTTGCCCACCATCTTATTAATTTGCATTAGTAGAATCGTCATCCTTGTTCCCCAACCAAGTGGATTTGTAATTGGATTTTGTTCTTGCCTTCTTGTGAAGCTAGTTGTTGTCTTGTTGAAAAGCTTGTTTTTTTCTTTCTTAGTTTTTAGGTTTGTTTGCTTTGGAAATAAAATGTTTGTGCTAATGGTGAGAGAGCTTACTATGATTATAGTAACCTCCAAGGCTATCTTTAAGACCTTCCTGCAAAGGAATTATGAAACAAAGTTGGAGCCATCCAATTTAAGAGAACAAATAATCCAAAAGATTAGAAAGTTTTTACAAGAGAACTTTCCAACCATTTGGTTTGTTTCACAAAAAGGTTGGAAAGTAAAAGCTTATGTTCGATTTAGTGTCAGAATTGTCTTGGATGATGGTATAACTTGGTTAAGTTATCTTATCAATTATCTTGGTAGGTCATCAAGGTTATGCCTAAGTTATATTCTTAGAAATATTGTAATCAATTCTTTTGTATCTCAAGGGTACCTAAGGAGTAAGAACATTAAACCAATCTTAGAATGCAATAGAAAAATAGAACCTATTTACTTAAACTTATTAGTCAAGAATTTGGTATCAAATTCTTTGAGAGCAAGGGACAACCTTATTAGTAAAATCGTTACATCACTAGAATTTTTTTGAAAATGAAAGTCCTCTATTGGAATGTGCAAGGTATTAAAAACAATGCTAAGATAGCAGAGATAAATTTTTTATCTTCCAATGTTAGACCATACATTGTATTTTTGAGTGAAACTTTGGTCAATGAACAAAATACAACCAAGTTCATCAAGAAATTGCGGTTTGATAAAGCAGAATATAGCCCTTGTAATAATCATTCGGGAGGTCTGTGGGCGTTATGGAATACTTCTAATGTCGAGGTTCACCTCCTCCAAAAGAATCAAAGAGAAATTCATCTGTACGTTAAAGAAAAAAGTACAGGTAAAGAATCTGTTTTAGCAGGAATTTATGCGCCTGCGCAATTAAGAGAAAAAGATTTTGGAATAATCTTAAGCTATTAAACCAAGTGTTTCATCTACCTTGGTGTATCATAGGGGATTGTAATGAAACTTTATCCCATGAAGATAAGTTGGGAGGACCAATTCCTCTTGATAACAGATTTACAAGACTTCGAAATTTTTGTCAAGAAATAAATACAGTGGAAATTCGACCAAATGGGCGTCTTTTCACTTGGAGAAATACCATTCATGGTCATAAAATTTTTGAAAGATTAGATAGACCTTTGGCTCGCCATGATTGGAGTGCTCTTTACCCTTCAGCCTCCCTTACTAATGGGCCTTTCTCTTTCTCAGTTCACTGCTACTTGCTTCTAGATTCCGATCCTAGTAGAGACAATGGTGAAATCGCTCGTTTAGATTTAGCCAACACTGGACCAAGTTTGACAAAGTTGAGGACTTAGTTAAACAAGGTTGAAAGTGTAATGTTAAAATTTTTGCCATGTTCCAAGCTACTCGCAAGCTAAAACAAATTAAGAACTCGTTAAGGGTCTGGAATAGGCAAAACACTAGAAACTTTAAAGAAAGATTGGAAACCAATTTATCTAAAATTCAGTCTATAGAGGAAAGACTCCTACAAGACCCGTTCAGTATTCGTTTTAACGATTGGCATAACTGGAGCGTGGCGCGATGGGAAAGATTGTAGACTTAGCTTGAGTTGTTGTTGTAGAAGAGATGAGATAAATCCATAAGAAAAAGAATAAGGGGAGAAAGATGAACATCTCAATCACCCATGCTTGAACTTCTCAACAATAGCCTTGAACTTGAATAATAACAAGAATAATAACCAAAATCAACCAATATCAATAACCTTGAACACCAAAGGGATTGGATATGACCTTGGATAAAGGAGATTCCACCACCAAAGCCTAACACCCCACCATGACCATCATAAAGGAAGAATCCACCAAATGATCAATAAAGGAATGACTAGAAACACCACCATTAAACAATGGATAAAGTAATCTAGATTTTGAGAGAAAACTTAGGGAAACCCTAACCAATGCATAAGCATGTTCATAATCATCAAAAGCTGCCTCGAAAAAAATGAGATAACAAGCTATTTATACTAAACTAGGAATTAGGCTAAAAAAAGGTAAAAATAACGAAAATTCACGTCCGTCCAGAAAAGTGGCTCGGGCGAGCAGATGGGTGGCTCGGTAGCCGGCTCGATCGCCTTGGCCTGTCACCGCCAGGTTGGGTCGTGGGCGCGACAGAACGATTGCTCGGGCGAGCCAACATCTTGCTCGGGCGGCGAGGCCATGATCGCGTGTTGTGCTGACTAAGACTGTGAAGCGGCGCCGAGCGAGCGAAAGGGTGGCTCGGTCGGCGATCTCAGGTCGCGACACCCTGCTGTAAGACACCAAGTCCACGCACGACGACATCCAGCAGGAGCTTGGCTCGGGCGAGCCAATGTGTGGCTCGGGCGAGCAGGCTTTCTGATGCCACGTCCGTGCCTTGAGTTTATTGTTCCCAGGTTTTTAAACACTCGCACCCCGATACCTTCTATTCTCTAGTTCTCGAGACGGCCCGGTCCAGTCCCGAGGCCTCTGGGGTTGGTGTTGTGAGCAGGCCCCCCCTAAGGAGCCCCGGGGCCCATCCATTGGATGGCCGAGACTAGCCTCCCAACTCCAAAAGTGCTCGGAAATTGTAACTCAAGGTTTGAGTTGGTCGAAGCGGCTCGCTTGGCAGAGATCTCTAGGGGAGAGAGTGGAACCCGGTCCTCTTCATCCTCCCCTTCTTTGAAAAGAGTTGTCCACAACTCTTGGGGGTTCAAAATTAACGGGTATCCATGCAGACCCAAGAGCAAGTATTCCAACAGCCAAAGTAGAATGACACTCAGCAACCCGTTCTTCTAAAAAATGTAGCAATTCCGGTGGAAAGGAGGGGCCAAGTCGACATCACGAAGGACCCGCCATCAACTTGTTGAAAGCAACAAGGAATTCGTCACATGAGAGCTCGGGTTCAAGGCCAACTGAAATAACCTTTTCCTCGATCAATCCCGATGTGGAAGTAATGGAACTCGGGTGAGTAGTCATGGACGTGGACTCATGCAGCTCAACTCCATGGCGAGGCTCGGGAGCGATGGAGCATGGCTCAACACTGGGAGACTCAATGCGGCGCTCGGTAGGAGTTGTGGGCAAGGGTGAGGGACAGGGGAGGGAGGTTGGAAATTTTTGTGGAGCTAAGGATCGCTCAACCTCACCAGGCTTGCATCCTGGTAAAGACAAAGCTATGGATCGCTTGCCCTCACCAAGAGCACACTCACCCCGTGTTTCGCTCATCATGAGAAGCTTCCTCAACTCACTACCCATCCCGACTTTTGAAGTTTCGGTTTCTCGCGGAGAAATGGGAAGTAACTTGACTTTCTTGTCTTTATGGGTGAATGTATAAGTGTTGTTCAACCCATTGTGCACCGTTTTCTTGTCATATTGCCATGGTCGTCCCAATAAAATGTGACAAGTGCTCATAGGGACAACATCGCAAACAAGGGAATCATCATAGTTAGATCCAAAAGAAAAATTTACTAAGACTTGCTTAGTTACCTTGATGCCGTTGTGATCGTTGAGCCAATGGAGTGAATAGGGCCGAGGGTGCGGTAATAGAGGCAAGCTAAGCTTCTCGACCATAGTGGTAGATGCGACATTCGTGCAACTTCCTCCATTGATGACAAGAGTGCACACTTTTCCACCTACGAAGCACCGCGTTTGGAACAACATTTCCCGTTGGGCCTTATCGAGAGGAGTCTCATGGATATGCAAAGCTCTCCTCACAACAAGTGCACTCCCACGCACGGGGGGTATGGGAGCGGCATCCTCAACATCGTTAGTAATCGCATCTTCAACCAACGCTTCGGGTTCCTCTTGAGCCTTTCGAAGCTCATCATCGATGTCATGGACCTCTTGGAGAGTCAAAGCCCGACGGTTTGGACAATCGGCTTGAAAATGGCCATAACCATGGCACCTAAATCATTTTCGGCCTTCCGCTCGTCGAGGAGGTTCCGTTGGAGTCTCCGTAGCCCCTTTCTTTCGTCAATTCTTGGTGTTGGTGTGGACCTCGGTGTCTCGCTAGACCTTGGAGTGCTTGACTCCGGAGGAGGTCGGCTAGATGGTGAGTAGACGGGTCTAGACAAGGATTTGGTGTTGGATCCTTCCATTCTTCTTCGCTCAACTCGGAGAGCCAAACTACGCAATTCATCCATGGAATAGTATGGTTGGACCTCAACCCTTTTAGCGATTGTGGAGTTCAAGCCATTCAAAAATCGCATCATGGTTTGATCCTCAGGCTCCTGGAGGCCACTCTTGATAAGAAGTTGCTCGAATTCCAAAATGTATTCTCCGACGGTTCGTTTGCCTTGGTAAGGGCATAGGCCTTCTTCAGAACGTCATGACGATAAGTGTTTGGCAAAAAGCGGCGATTCATCACTTGCTTAAGCCGGGTCCAAGTGGAAATCCTTGCTTTTCCTTCACGAGTCCGTTGCAACTTCATATTCTCAAACCAAAGCGAAGCGACCCTGGTGACTTTCAAGCTCACGATCTTATAAGCCTTCTCATCATCATACTCCTTGGTCTCGAAGATCCTATCCATCGGTTGGATCCATTCGAGGTAGTCATCCGGGTCGGTGGAGCCGTTGAATTCGAGGATGTCAATTTTAATGTCCTAGAAGTCGTCACGAGGGGGTGGATCTTGCACATTCCGACGAATTCGGTGTCGTGGAGAGCCTTTAGCATCGTCACTCGACTCAAAGTTTGGAGGAGGACGGATAGGGCTTTGTGCACGTCTCCGACGTTGAACTTGTGGTTGCCCTTGACGTTGCACTGTCAAAGTGTTCATTTGTGCCGCAATCTCTAGAAGAGTCCGCTCGATGTTAGCGTTATGATTCTCAAGAGAAGTGAACCTCTCGTCCATCGTAGCAAGTCGGTCCTCAATTCCTTGGACTCGGGAACTCCTCCGGTGGCTAGGTTCCTCTCGATCGGAATCATCGTGACCATCCATATCGAGGGAAAGGTATGGGACGGATTGTGTTTGGGATATTTTGTGGAGTTTGGGGGTTTTCTTGCAGTTGGCTTGTGTTCTTTGTGTTTTTCTCACTTGGGCATTTTATCGAACACCTTGTGGGCACAAATTTCCAACTCTTCCTCAAAGCTCCAATATGCACCAAAACACCAAAAACAAACACAATACAAAGTATTCCAATACTCTTGGATTGCAAAGGGAATGGGGATCACCAATATTTGCATACAATCCACAAAAATCAACACTAGAGAACACACTAACAAGAACAATGATAAAACTCAAGCTAGATGAAAAACCTTGAGCTCTGATACCAAATGGAGCGTGGCGCGATGGGAAAGATTGTAGACTTAGCTTGAGTTGTTGTTGTAGAAGAGATGAGAGAAATCCATAAGCAAAAGAATAAGGGGAGAAAGATGAACATCTCAATCACCCATGCTTGAACTTCTCAACAATAGCCTTGAACTTGAATAATAGCAAGAATAACAACCAAAATCAATAACCTTGAACACCAAAGGGATTGGATATGACCTTGGATAAAGGAGATTCCACCACCAAAGCCTAACGCCCCACCATGACCATCATAAAGGAAGAATCCACCAAATGATCAATAAAGGAATGACTAGAAACACCACCATTAAACAATGGATAAAGTAATCTAGATTTTGAGAGAAAACTTAGGGAAACCCTAACCAATGCATAAGCATGTTCATAATCATCAAAAGCTGCCTCGAAAAAAATGAGATAACAAGCTATTTATACTAAACTAGGAATTAGGCTAAAACAAGGTAAAAATAACGAAAATTCGCGTCCGTCCAGAAGAGTGGCTCGGGCGAGCAGATGGGTGGCTCGGGCGGTAGGCCTCGATCGCGCCTTAACTGTCGGCGAGTTGGGTCATGGGCGCGACAGAACGATTGCTCGGGCGAGCCAACATCTTGCTCGGGCGAGCAGGCCATCTGGTCGCGTGTTGTGCTCGACTAAGACCTGGCAGAAGCGCTGCTCGGGCGAGCCAAAGGGTGGCTCGGTCGAGCAGTCTCACTGGGTCGCGACACCCTGCTGTAAGACACCAAGTCCACGCACGACGACATCCAGCAGGAGCTTGGCTCGGGCGAGCCAATGTGTGGCTCGGGCGAGCAGGCTTTCTGATGCCACGTTCGTGCCTTGAGTTTATTGTTCCCGGGTTTTTAAACACTCGCACCCCGATACCTTCTATTCTCTAGTTCTCGAGACGGCCCGGTCCAGTCCCGAGGCCTCCGGGGTTGGTGTTGTGAGCGGGCCCCCCCCTAAGGAGCCCCGGGGCCCATCCATTGGATGGCCGAGACTAGCCTCCCAACTCCAAAAGTGCTCGGAAATTGTAACTCAAGGTTCGAGTTGGTCGAAGCGGCTCGCTTGGCAGAGATCTCTAGGGGAGAGAGTGGAACCCGGTCCTCTTCAATAACAGACTTATAAGACAAAGGGAAAAAATGTTATTTTTTAACCAAAAGTATTGGGGAAAATTCAGCCGCAAGCGTTGGCTGATAGAAGGGGATCGTAGTTCTTCTTTCTTTTATAGATCAGTCACATTTAGGAAAAAAAATCTTTAATTTCTGTTATTAAGGACTCATCTGGTGTTTGGATCCTAGATGAGCAACAAATTCAGGATCGCTTCGTTGAGGAATTTTCCTCAAGATTCAAAGCTTCTAATTCTATCACAAATTTTGACCTCCCGGTCTTACCTAAGATCACAGCAGAGCAAAGCAAACAACTTATGGCCATGGTAACAGACGAAGAAATTAAATTTGCATTGGATCATATGGATCCTACTAAAGCTCCGGGACCGGATGGTTTTAGTGCAGTATTTTACCAAAAATATTAGCATATTATTAGGACTGATATTTCAACAGCCATAAAAGATTTTTTCCGTACTGGAAAATTGCTCAAAGAGGTTAATCATACCTTTATTGCTCTTATCCCAAAAGTGGAAGACCCTACTCTGCCCAACCAATTTAGACCAATAAGTCTTTGTAATACTCTTTATAAGATCATTGCAAAAATTATGGTCAATCGGCTTAGGCCAATTCTGGATACTATAATAAGTCCTTTTCAAAGTGCGTTTGTTCCAAATAGACAAATCCATGACAATGTGCTTCTGGCTCATGAAATAATGCACAAATTAAAACAATCTACTGCGGCTAAGCCGTGGGTTGCCTTGAAATTAGATATGGAAAAAGCCTATGACCGGGTTGAATGGAACTTCTTAGAAAAAACCCTAGACCAAATGGGTTTCCCTCCAATTTGGACAAGCTAGGTAATGGAATGCATCTCTTCTGTCTCCTACTCAGTGTTAGTAAATGATCAACCTTGTGGGTTAATCAAACCAACAAGAGGGCTTAGACGAGGGGATCCACTTTCCCCTTACTTGTTTCTTTTTTGTATGGAAGTCTTGACCCAATCCCTGATTCAGCAAAGTCAGGACAAAAAGAGGGGATTAGGAATTAAGATTTGTGCGACAGGAATGAACATTCCGTGTTTGCTTTTTGCCGATGATAGTCTTCTTTTTTGTAAAGGAACTGAATAAGCCTGTAGAAACCTTAAGACCATTTTGGACAATTTTTATGAACAGTATAGACAATTGATCAATTTCCATAAGTCCACAATGATTTTTTCTTCAAAAGCGTCGACTACATACACTGATCGTGCAAATGGGATATTTAATATCCCTACTAAGGAATCTCTGGGTAAATACCTTGGTTGCTCGTCCATTAGCGGTACTAAGAAAATAGAATTGTTTTCACCTATTTTAGAAAAGGCTTCAAAGAAACTCTCTAATTGGAAAGCTAACTTTGTGTCAAAAGCTGGGAGAACAATTCTTATTCAATCAAACTTGGAATCACTCCCAGCACATACTATACAATGCTTTCTTATGCCAAAATCTACTTGTGATCGCTTAGACCGAGTAAACAGAAACTTTTTCTGGAAGAACTCCTCTGAAAAAGGAATGCCCATGATCTCATGGGAGAAAATATGTAGACAAAAGGATAAGGGGGGACTTGGCCTTTGCAAGACTCATGTAGTCAATTTAGCTTTCCAATGTAAATTAGTTTGGAAACTAATTCATGATAGAAACAATCTTTGGGTCTCCCAAATGGCTGCTAAATACAACCACTCTGGTGAATGGTTTGTGAAAAGCCCAAAAAACACGGATTCCTGGGTTTGGAGGAATCTTTGTAAAGCTTACAAATTCTACAAAAAAGGTTTCCGTTGGAAAATTGGTAATGGTGCCAAAGTGAACTTCTGGAATGATAATTGATGCGATCAACTACCATTATCTTCTTTGACTAACCAAACTTCTTCATTTGAAGATAGCAACGTGACTATACAAGAGTTCATTTGTAATAATGACTGGGATCAACCCAAGCTCAGACAAGTGCTTCCTGAATCACTTGTCCAATTGGTTCTTAAGACCCCTATTCCTATTTATGGGGAACAGGATGAACTTTGCTGGGGTTTAACAGGCAATGGTGAGTTTTCAACCAAATCTGCGATATGGCTTTGTCATGAGTTACAGTGCGGGCCTAATTGGGAAGGAGCTTGGATTTGGAAGCTTGATATCCAACCAAAGCTAAAATTTTTTCTTTGGTTGATTTTTCATAATGGTCTTCCATTTAGAGGGAATCTAATGTGTAGGGGTATCAACTTGAACCCCTCTTGCCCTATTTGCCTCCAAGATCTGGAGACTGACTGCCATTTGTTATGTCAGTGCTAGTTCACAAAAAAAGTGTGGGATAATGCAAAATCCCATAGATGGCTATCATCTGCTGTCAATTGCCCTACAGACAGTAATGGTAGCATTCTGCTACAAACTATCAAAAATTCCCTCCCCACCAACGAGGCTTTAAGAGCCTTCTACCTCATCTGGAGCATCTGGAAGGAGCGTAATGATTGCATCTTCAACAACTCCGCCTTCAACGGCACAAGGGTCATCATTCGAGCCAAAAGAAGTTTTGCAGAATGGCGAGCACGAAGAAGACTCTCTTACCAGGATCAACATCTTAACCAGCATCAACACTCTCAGTCTCGGGTGCAGCGCCGTCAAAATATTGTTCGTGAAGGGTGGAAACAGCCACGCTTCGGTTGGGTGAAGTTGAACGTTGATGGCTCCCTAAACCATCAAGGCTCAGCAATAGTATTCGTCATTCGCGATCACCATGGCCATATTAGAAATGTTGGTGCTATGCCAGTTAATTCACACTCCGTTATGTTGACAGAAGCCTTGGCTCTCCGTTTTGGTCTTCAACAAGCTATTTTGGAAGGTTTTTCAAGAATTCAGATTGAAGGTGATAGTCTTATTCTCATCCAGGCTATCCAAGGGACCACCCACACACCTTGGCATATTGATATGATTATCAGAGATATCAAACACTTAATCAGACAATTGGATGATTCTACTATTCGCCACATCTATCGAGGAACAAACTCAGCGGCAGATTGGATGGCTAACTTGGGTCAATCTTTACACTGTCGGTCTTTGGATGTGTAGCCCCGCTGCGGATTTTTCTTTTATTATTCATGCAGATAACTTGGGGAGATGCCTTGATAGAAGGGTCCCCTAAGTTCTTGTTGGTTCTTGTTTACCCGAGTTTTTATATATATATATATATATATATATATATATATATATATATATATATATATATATATATATATATATATATATATATATATATGTAAAATGACTAAGCCCTAGAGTGTATACAATGGGGCAATCGCGGAGGGTAAAAAAAGCCGCAAAACGGTCTCGGAATCTTGGCCGCACGGATGAATCTCTGGTGCCGGTAATGCTAGAACTGCAATCTTCTGATAATGGTCTTTCCATTGATACTAGATTTGTTGAGGATCTGAGCTTAAAGGAGATGACTATACCTGCTCCGATCCAATTGATTCTAGGGAAGCAAAACCTTGGGGATGATATTCCAACAGCACCGATGTCGTCTCCAGAAGATGGTGTAGACTTAGAGTCGATTGTTGCTGAATCGGAAAAGGGCACTGAGAAGGATGTTGTGATTCCTAAAAAAGAACCTATGAAGCTTTTCTATATTCCACCAGTGAAGATTAATGGTATAACTACTCATCAGTTTACGGTGGAGGATATTGATTCAGAGGTAAACTATTGGTCGTCTTCTATTCTTGCTTTTGTCTTGGGTGCCAATCCCCCTCTTGCTGTTATGGAGCGTTTTGCAATGCGTATGTGGGGTGATAAAGGTTTAGATCGTATTCTATGGCAACCTTCTGGTTCTTTTATTTTACGGTTTTCATCAACCGAGGATCGAGATAAGGTTTTGGCTAGAAGAGTTGCTTATTTTGATAAGAAGCCTGTGATTTTAAAATCCTGGTCTTTGGGACAATCTACTGCTCCAGATGAGATTGTGAAAGTTCCAATATGGATCAAACTAAGAGACTTAAATTGGAAATACTGGAGTCAATCGGGTTTAAGCAAGATAGGAAGTATGCTTGGTGAACCTCTGGAAGCTGATTTGTTCACTCAGGAGAAGGCATTGATGAAATTTGCAAGAATCCTTGTTGATATTGATATCAGGAGTCCTTTTCCGGATACTGTTCCATTGGTAGATGAGGATGGTTTTTCTTATGTTCAGAGGATTGAGTATGAATGGAAGCCTATCATCTGTGTAGATTGTAAAATGTTTGGCCACTCAATTGAACAGTGTAAGAGGAAAGGCAAGCAGAAGTGGATTCGCAAGGATCCTGTTCATGGAGTTTCATCAAAGGTTTCTAATCCAGTGCCTAAAAGGGGGATTCAAAGTAATGCTAATAACAGTCTGGTTATTGGGTCATTACATTGTTCCTTGGTTCCCGTTCCTGAATTAGGTATGGTTGTAACTAAGGAGCTTGATCCTGGCACTGCCTCTGGGAGTGACAATGGATAGCTTTCTTGTTTGGAATGTAAGAGGGTTGAATGGCCCTAGGAAACAAGAGGGAGTTAAACATTTCCTTTTGAATAATAAATTTTCCTTGGTTGGTTTATTTGAAACAAAGGTATCTCTTCATTGTTGTGAGGAAATTAAGCAGAATCTTGGGACTCATTGGGATTTAATTTCAAATGCTACAGCTGATAGGAGAAGCACGATTTGGATACTTTGGAGGAGATCTGAAATTGTGGTTGATTGTTTACTTTCCCACAGGCAAATTATTCATTGCAAGATTTCCCAGGGGCCTTTATCTTTTCTGGTTTCTTTCATCTATGGTGACAATGATATTGGTGAAAGGAAAGTTTTATGGTCTATATTATCTGATATTGCAAAACAATGCTCTCTTCCTTGGATTATTGCGGGAGACTTTAATCATGTTCTTCACTTTGATGACAAAATAGGTGGCTTGGATATTTCTGCTGAGGAGTTATATGACTTTTAGGACTTTTTATCTGAGAAACAAATTCTGGAAATGAAGAGAGTAGGAGCTCGATATACTTGGCACAACAACACAATTCTCTCATGTATAGACAGAGCCCTTATTAATGATGATGGTGTGACTGTTTTTGAGGAGTGCTATTACAAAGTTCTTCCTCCAGGAATTTCGGATCACTCTCCTTTGGAAATTGTTCTAAAGAATAGGGATCGACCTATTTTTAGACGATTTAAATTCTGCAATATGTGGACTCAAAATGAAGATTTTTTGCCATTGGTGAAGGAGAATTGGACTCATCCGATTACAGGTACTCCTATGTTTTCCCTTTGCCAGAAAGTCAAAAGACTGAAACGACCTCTCTCTGACATACACAGATCGAAGTTTGGTGATATTTTTGATCAATCTCAGGTTGATTACCATGTCCTTATAGATATTCAGAATCGTATTTCTCATAATCCTTCTGATTGTTCTCTTTTTGAGTTGGAGGTTGAGGCAAAAAAGAGGTATTTCTCTTCTCTTGGTGCAGCAACAAAACTTATGAAACAGAGGACTAAAGCTGAATGGCTCAAGAAAGGTGATACAAATTCTGCTGTGTTTTTCTCTATGTTAAAAGCACATCTTTATCAGAATAAAATCTTGAGTTTATTTGATCATGATGGAAATGCTCTGAGTTCTGATGAGGAGATTGGGTGTTTTGTAGCCAAACATTTTGAGAATTTCTTTGGGAAAAAGGAGTGCTTGGGTAAAGTCAAGTGGTCTACTATAACTCATGGACATATTCTTACTCATGCACAGGCTGAGCTTCTTTTGGCTCCAGTCACAGATAAAGAACTTCATGATATTATTTTCTCTATGGATGGGAAGAGGAGTCCGGGTCCTAATGGGTATAATGCAACATTCTATAAGAAAGCTTGGAGTATAGTTGGTCCGGATGTCACTAGAGCGGTGAAAGATTTTTTCTCCTCGGGTTGTTTGCTTAAGGAAGTGAATGCTACGCTTCTGACCTTGATTCCAAAGGTAAACAATCCTGAGAAAGTGAGTGACTTGAGACCTATTGCTTGCTGTAATATTGTTTATAAAGTCATCACCAAAATCCTTTGTTCTCGTCTAAGAACTGTCATTTCCTTACTTGTGGGTGAAGAGCAATCTGCTTTTGTGTCTGGAAGATCTATTCTCCATAATATTCTTATTGCTGAAGATCTGGTGCGTTTCTACAATAGGAAGGGTGTGAAGCCGAGTTTCTTGATTAAAGTGGATATTCAAAAGGCCTATGATACGGTTGACTGGACTTTTCTGGAGAATCTTCTATTGGCCCTAAATTTTCCTACAAAATTAATCAACTGGGTTATGACTTGCGTATCTTCTCCATCCTTCTCTGTTGCTTTTAATGGAAGAACCTTTGGTTATTTCAAGAGTGGTCGTGGGTTGAGACAAGGTGATCCAATTTCTCCACTTTTGTTCGTTCTTGTTATGGATTACCTTGGCCGAGCAATCAAGGAGGCTTCCCTATCTCCTAATTTCCGGTACCATCAGTTTTGTAAGTCACTCTCACTCACTCATTTGTGCTTTGCGGATGACCTTCTTCTTTTTTGCCATGGAGAACCTGGGAGTATTAATACTTTGTTATCTGCACTGGATCATTTTTCTGCTTGCTCGGGGCTTCTTCCTAACAAAAATAAATCTGACATTACTTTTGCGGGTATGGATGAGTCCGTGGTGAATGATATACTTGATGCTACTGGTTTTAGGAGAGGTCATCTTCCTTTCAAATATTTGGGTGTTCCTGTTAAGCCAACTAGGCTTAATCGGCATGATTGAGCTATGCTTCGTGATAGTATAACTAAGAGACTGAATGGTTGGGCTGTTAAAAAACTCTCCTATGCTGGGAGAGTTCAGTTGGTGAATAGTGTTTTGATGGCACTGCACACTTATTGGGCACAGATTTTTATTCTGCCAACTAGTGTTCTTGAAGACATTACCAAACTATGTCGTAATTTTCTTTGGGGTGGTAAGAAAATTCCTCCCATTTCTTGGTCTCATTGCTGTCTTTCAAAGAAGGAAGGTGGTCTAAACATAAGAGATGCAATTTCTTGGAATAAGGCAGCTTTGGGTGGCTTGATTTGGCAGATTATGATGGAAAAGGAATCTCTTTGGGTGAAATGGGTACATCATCTCTATCTGAGGAAACAAAATATCTGGGAGTGTGAAATCAAACAAAATATAAGTTGGTACTGGAAACGTCTCCTGAAAATACGTGAAGAATTGCAGAGTCTCTTTATGGATCTGATTGAGGAGAATCGTCAGTACTCAATTCAAAGAGGGTACCAATTCTTGAAGGATCATCGTGAAAGTGTTCCTTGGTATTCTCTTGTATGGCATAAATGGAGTATTCCAAAGTTTGCTTTCACCTTCTGGATGCTTATGCTGAGGAGACTTATGACTCAAGACAGATTGAATATCCTTGGAATACCTTGGGTAAACCGTTGCTTTTTATGCTGTACTAATCTTGAGTCGAATGATCACATTTTCTTTGCTTGTTCATTTTCCATCCAGGCTGCTACTGCTGTGTTCTAAGCTTTTTTCCCAGATTGTGTTGATCTGGCTGATTGGAGGAGCTGGCTCGAGTATAGATCTCTCCAGAAACGGAAATTTGCTCTAATTTTTGCTTGCATTGTCTATCATATTTGGCATGAGCGGAATTAGATGCATAACAATCAGATTAGGGAGGTTCCTGTTTTGGTTCAGATTATTTTCAATGATGTAAAGCTTAGATTATCTTAGGAGGTTTGATTTGTTTGTAGGTGTTGTCTTTGGTTTTGGTTGTTGGCTAAGGCCCAGCTTATATTTGGTTTCCCCAGTTTTGTTAATGGAATTACTATCCGTTTTTCCAAAAAAAAAAATATATATATATAGGGATAAAGCTGGTTTCAAGGAGAAGCATAAGAGATTGGTTCTTTCGGCTATTATCTATCACATTTGGGGGTAGAGGAACATAAGAGTACACCAAAATCTATCCAGGGATCCTACTACTTTAAGTTCATAAATTCGGAAGTAAATTTGAGGCTATAATAGCTTGTGCTGGTGATAAAGTCGGTTTGATTTAACGGGTTTCTTAGTTGTTTGACCTTGGGTCGGTTCTATTGTGAGACCCCTTGGGTATGCCTGAGTATCTTGTACTTGTTTTGTTAAAGAAAAATCTCATTGATTTGTCAAATATATATATATATATATATATATATATATATATATATATGCTAACTCACTAAGATCAGAGTGTTGAGCTAGAACACACCGTACAGTTGCATAAAACTTGAATTTAAACATTCTGCATTGATCTATTAAGTCCATTGAAACAAATACAAATGTCAATATCATGACAATGATAGCATTCATAGACAAGTATCCACTAAAACTAATCAACCCTAAATCTTGGAGACAACAGCCCCTACTGTTTAATAAGAAGGCCCCAAAATATTACAAAAGATTTTGACTGTCCAAAACACTTGAATACTTGTCAGGAATCTACTACACTGTCCAAAATCATGAGCTACCCCAAACTTAATTTGTCCTACTCTGGTCCCCCATGTGGTTGGCTGCAACTAGCAACAGATGCTTGGGAACATATGAGAGGTTGTTGTGCCACTTGTTAGGAAATGCCATGTGAAATTTCCTGCATTGAATCATATATTAATGAGCTGCCATTTTAATATTGCATTGGTAGGTGAGTGCTTTTAGGATAGTGTTGAAGAGTCCAAACTTAGAAAATTAAAAAAAAAAAGTTGTAGGGTTTCCCAACAAAAAGTGGTTCCATTGGAATAAAAAGGTGAGAATCTTACTGATTGAGCTACTGCAGCTGATCTGGTTTGCACTCCACCCTCTGTTGAAGTCCTTCCAGCCCCTGCACCTCCAGCCCTGCCTCTTCCCCTACCTCGACCCCTGCCTCTTCTAGATGAACCAGCTCCACTTGCCTCCGGAGTGGCAGCTGGTGGTGGATCTGCTGCTGGTGCTTTTTTTGGCCTCCCCCTACCCCTTGGGGGTTGTTGTTCAGTTGGGTTAAGCCGATCTTCTTTGCAAGTCCTTGAGTTGTGGCCTCTATTACCATAGTTCTTGCACATCACTTGTCTTCCATGCCTGGACAGTTTCCCACTGCTCCTTGTTTCCTCGTGAGGGTCTCTTCTACGGTTCCTTGCCGGCCTCCCTGATCTGGGTATTATGTTTGGAGGGTCAAGTACCAAATCTGAAGTTGGCCAATGTTTTTCACCCACACATGGAGATATGGCTCCTGAGTAAGCTTCCACATACTTTGCTTTCCTATAGTATGGGTGAACATAGTTCTCAGCATCGACCTTGAGGAAGCCTGCAACAGCTATGGCATGCCTACAAGGGATCCCTGTCATATCCCACTTCCTACAAGTGCAGGTCCTACCTGGCATGTCAACAATCAACTTATCTAGGCCCTCTTCTACTTGGAATTTGTATACAGTCGATGGAGTTACTATTGGCTCCCTTGACACAGCTTTTTCCTTTTCCAAGATTGATAGGATCCTAGGGCAGATAACATTTTGATCTTCAGCTTCCATCGCAGATCTCTTGGTGAACATTCTCTTCATCAACATCTCTCTAATGTGTTCAAGTAAGTAGATACAATGCTTTGCCCTTGCTTTGATAATATATCCATTGAATGTCTCCACCATGTTGCTCACAACAATGTCACACTTGGAATCCACACTCATAAAAGCCCTACAAAATCTCCTAGGCTCATGCTTGTTGACAAAATCATGAGCTGCCTGAGGGGACTCCTTTCTAAGGTTATCCAATGCTATGTTATAGTCTACCTCGTTGTAGGCCTTGACACATGACCAAAATAACAACTTCAGCTCTTCTCCCTTGTGTGATTTCTTCCAGTTAGCATACACATGCCTTGCACAATATCTATGCTCTGAATCAGGCAAAACAACAGAATTGCAGATTTGATGCTCTACAAAGAAGTTGTTATCATTGTTAAGGAAAATCATATATGGAAAATGGTAAATATAGACAACTAAGTAGTGGAAATTTACATTGTGCTCATCGGACATCACAACCAGGCCAGATCCATTTGTACCACCAAGACAGTCTGCTAGATTGCCTAAGAACCATGGCCAGCTGTCACTGTTCTCATTTTCCACAATCGCCCATTGTAGGGCCCGCGGCCCGGAGGGCACGGTCCCCCGCGGAGTGTCGATCGACGTGGGGTTGCTTACTTTCCTAAGGGACAAATTTAAAGGACTTCGACTTTTCCGGAGGTTATTTTCCGAAAAAACGGTAAGAAGAAAAAGAAAACAAAACAAAAAAAAGAGAAAAAAAAAACAGTAAAAGAGACCGGGCCTGGATCCACGCGGATTCCAGGACCAGCCTGGGCCTGAATGGTGCCTGGATCCACACGGATTCCAGGACCAGCCTGGGCCTGAATGGTGCCTGGATCCACGCGGATTCCAGGACCATTCTGGGCTAAAGAGAAAAAATGACGAGATAAAAAGGGGGCCAAAACAGTCTGAATCCGCGCGGATCCAGTACCTGCCCAGGCCAAACAAGTTTTTTTTTTGCACTAGGGAGTCGCCAGTTAATTTTAAAAAGAAAAACTAACAAAACTTTTCTTTTAAAAGACTCGACTCCGGTCTTGAACCAAAAGAATGGATCCGGGGGTAAAGGTGTCGGTGTAGGGGGATGCCCTTGCACCGCCCGCCGAAGCGGCCTTTACTAGGTCGGGTTTTACATATTAGGAAAAAGTAAAGTTGTCACGAATTAAACGAAAAAATGCATGCATTCAAAATGAAATAATAAAGTTCACATAATGGATGAAATAACAAAACAAAGCGAGAAAAAACAAACAAAATTGCAGCGGACAGGGATCTACCAACTACATTGTTACAAGCTTCGGGGAATCAAACAAAATGAACTAAAAAAAGAAAAGGATTACCGAATCCTAGCGGATCCGCGTGATTTCACCGGGTCAGGTACGCAGACGTATGTTAGACTACCGGTTTCAACCTTCCGACTGCTGGTAGTTCCAGAAATCCGCGAAGATCTTCCGTCTCAATATTGTTCCTTTGATTTCCAGTCTCAAAAATGCCAACCCCCAACAAATCCGCGTGAGCCTGCTTTTATAGACAAAAAATTCTGCAGCAGTTTCCGACGGTTTTCTGACGGTTGAGCAGTTACCGACGGTTTGGCGGTTTTGACCAGAATCCGCGCGACCTGCTGAAAATCTGGGCTGAATTTTGCCCGGATCCGCAAGATTCTGAGTTGACCCAGAATCCGGATCCACGCGGATTTTGGCCGAATCACCCAAATCCGCGTGAGCCTTGCTGAACTGGACTGAACACCTGTGTCGGGCCCAAAATCCGCGTGAGCCCAGCTGAACTGGACTGAGCACCTGTGTCGGGCCCAAAATCCGCGTGAGCCCAAAATTCATTTCGGGGCTGATTTTCGAGCCGATCGCGAGAGCCTCTTTGGCTGGGCTGAAAAGTCTCCGCTGAATTAGGCCTGATCCGCGTGAGGCTTTGTTAGCTTGACCCCGGGTTAAGAAAAAATCTGTCTAACTCAATTTCCGGTGTCTACAGTTAGCCCCCACTTTGACTGAGTCTGAATAAGACGACAGTCAAAGTATACATCTTGGAAATATCTTCAGAGTTAATTGGAGGTAGTCCAAATGTTATCTCAATTTGCTGGATGTCGTCCAGGCTTGAACTATCGAAGGGTAGCTTCGATTTGACCGGAGGTAGTCCGATGCTAGTGAAATTGCTGGATGTTGTCCAGGCTTCAACTTTCAAGGTTAGCTTGAAAGATGTCCGGAATTGATTTGTAGCTAGCTTGAATGCTGGATGTTGTCCAGGCTTAGTATGTTTTTTTTTCTGAAAAGGAAAAATAAAAATGAGATCAGAAAAAAATAAAAAAACAGAATAAAAATAAAAAAATGAAGTAAACATGAAAAAAATGGAAATAACACAAAAAAGTTAATAAAAGAAGATAAAATAGGAATCCGCGTGACTCATCCAAGCTCCTTGGCCACTTGTTCCCTATCCACATAACAAGCCACTCAACCTCCCTCTCAACCACTCACTATCTTCATCATCCCCATTTGAGCTCCATTCCTTCAAAACTCAACCAAGCTCCACCATTTTTCTTCAAGCCAAAATCCGCGTGGACTTCATCCGCTGCAGCTGCCATTTTTGTTCACTCCACACAAATCAGGTGAGCTCACTTTCTCTAGTTCTGCCCAAAAAATCCACTTCGAGTAGATCCGCGAGATTCTCCAGAAATTTAAGCATTTTCTTTGCATTTCGAACACAAATCCGCGTGAGCTTCTAGTATTTTGAGTTAGTTTTGCTGCATTTTCTCGCTGAAATCCGCGTGACACTTACCCCTTTTCAGCTGAATTTCTTACATTCTCACTGTTGATTCTGTGCAGATCTGCGAGGACTTCAACAAATCCGCGTGAGCTTCTGGTACTTTGAGCTGATTTTGCTGCATTTTCCGAGCTTAAATCTGCTTGATTCTCGCTGTTCAAATCCGCGCAGATCTCACTTGAGAAGGTACGTTCCTTCAAGTTTTTGCTCAAATGTCTAGTATGTATATGTAGAAATCCGCATGATTCCTTGCATTCCCCTGAGTTTGCTTGAGAAATCCGCGCAGACCTTACTTGAGTTTGCTAGCTGAACTTGAGTTCAAGCTGCGATTTTTTTTTTTTGAACCCATTTGAGTCAGCTTGAGTTGGGTTGAGCTGAGCAAAATCCACGCGGATTTTGTCCAATCCACAGTCACATGTATACCGCTTCTTAACTGAACTGAACCATGCTGTTATCAAAAATGCGTTTGAGCTGAATTTGAGTATAGATCCGCGTGAACCTTGGTTGGATATTGGCATTCTGAGCATTTTTGTTCCGTTTTGTGTCTGGAATCCGCGAGACTCTAGCTGCAAGGGAAATTTTTTTTTTTTTTTGTCTGAAATTCGCGAGACTCCAGTAGCAAGAGAGCAAAAATTTTCTCTTTTTGTGTCTGGAATCCGCGAGGTTCCAGTAGCAAGGGTATACGTTACTCAGTTTTGCTTTCCCTGTGGCTGAAATCCGCGGGGATTTCAGTAGCAGCCAGGCAGTATGTAGCTGAAATCCGCATGGATTTTAGGAGCATTTTAAGCATTTTTGCCGAACTTTGTGACTGAAATCCGCGAGATTCCAGCTGCACTGAACCGGCTTTTAACTTTATTTTGTTGCTGAAATCCATGTAAATTTCAGTTGCATCATATGTAACTTTTGCAGTACCTTTGATGGCGCCTACTAAACCCGGGAAATACCACCCGAAGAAAGCAGCGTGGGCTAGTGACATTGCCCAGAAAGGCAATATGGGCAAGGAATGGGCCGGCCCTGATCTGTGGGACAATAGGGACATCTTATATTGTCGTACCTCACATATTTCGCATCACGCCACCCAAATTCCGGTATGTACTTTTTGAGAAGCTACAGCTTGATCTGTGTATAATCCCAACAAATTTCTTGGTCGACTCTATTTTCTGTGTGTTCTTTTTTTACCTTGCAGGCCGATAACATACAAGCCTGTGGGGCTATCGGCAAAGTGATGAAACTTATCGACGAGCTGGAGCAACTAGACTATCCAGCTAGGGAGATAATACAGGATGCGGGATTCGGACACTTACTCAACGCCCTTCAGGCTATGCGAGAGCCTACTGGTCATTGCGTCGTACGTGCACTAAGCGAGCGCTTCTGGGATACAACCAACACCTTCCACTTCCCACAGTGCGAAATGACCATTACCCCCCTAGACTTCGCAATGATTACAGGGCTATCCTTCGGCGGGGAACCTCTCCATTACTCCGACGATCTGGGCCAGGATAAAGCTCAACAGCTGGCACTATTCGGTCCCATAATGACAACAGTGACCGATACCCGTAGCTTTCGGTACTCGGTTCTCCTTGGCGAGGTCCAAAAAGGAAACTTCTGGGACGACATATACACCGAGGACCAACGACGGTGGGTAATACTCGCCATTTTCCTATGCACCACCATCTTTGCGGAACGCGGTAGCCGCGTTTACTTCCACTATTTGGGGAACTTGGAAAATCTTGAAAATCTGCCCAATCTAGCTTGGGGTGCTGCCGCTTACACATGCCTCTTCCGAGGGCTCCGTTCCGGCATACGGGTCCCAAAGTCTAAAGCTGACAAGAACAACACTTATCTTTCTGGCCTATGGAAAGTCATTGAGGTATACTACTTTGTCATTCTCCCATCCTTTCATTAATTGTCGACACTAAACCCTTATTTTTCCTCAGATCTGGTTTTATGAATATTTCGAGGGACTATCCCCGAAATCCACCGCTGAAAATGTCTTTCCCATAGCTCTCCGATGGGGCAGCCTTGATTTGTTGGAAAGAAAACGCCGGGTAGAACAGCTGGAGCTCTTCCGAGGTCTCTTGAACAATCTCGGGCAAGTAAGTATCCTTTACCTTCTCTTTCACTTCCACGTCGTTGTTTCATCATCTGAAACTCCCATTCATTGTATGCTCAGGGTGCCCTGAATCCTTGGGCTGCCTATGAGGTTACAGAAGACCAACTCCCCGACCTCGACGTCCTCCAGGAGGTCAACTGTCGAAGGATCCTATTCGAGGGCCCCTTTACCTTCATCTGGTACTGTGGTGAGAGAGTTACTCATCAATGTCTTCATGTATGGCCTCCTCTTGTACCAGTAGACCCTCCAGCGAAGATGTTCTATCCTCGCTCATTAACTTTGGAAGAACTTGAGGCTAATCTTATGGGGATCCCAGTCGAGAATTTGTTAATCATGGGTGCCGATTATGCAAATTCCATCCGTCCACGTCTTATGGGACCCATGGTAAATACAACATTCTTCCCCTTTACCTATATCTCCTTATTGTTGTGGCTAATTTAACTGACCTGCAGGATACTGGAACCCCCGAAGTTCCCAACCCCCTTGGCTTGAGGCGTCGTAGGAGAGACTGCCCTGAGCTTCCTTTATCATCAAACAGTCCAGGGGTAAGACCTTCTCTCTCGCCATAATACATGATTTGCTCCTAATATCTGGCGTTCTGATCCTAAACCGAATTTTCTTTTCAGTGGAGCCGTGAGCAGACTATGGAGGCGATCGCCCTCATTTACGGTCTCTGTGATGAGCTCCAAGACATGAGAAGGCGATTCCGACGCCGGATGGGCTTCGGACCTCGACGTGGCGGGCACGGAGGTAGGGGACATCCTCATGGTGATGGACACCACGGCAGAGGTGGTCCTTATGGTAGAGGGCGTGGAGGCCAAAATGATGATGACGACGAGGACGATGATGATCCAGACCCCGACTTGGGAGGAGGTATGCCAATAGCTCCTTTCGCCTTACATGGCGCTGGTTCTCTAGGCAGCGGTGATCACCATGATCATGGGGTGTATGAAGATAGTTGGCAAGACCTCGACTTGGGAGGGAGTGGTATGCCGCTTACTCCGTATTTTTCACAGGGCGCCGGTCCTTCTGGTAGCCGTGGTGGAATGCCGCTCAATAACTACACACCCACCATCCCTGTAATTCCTGAGGACGAGACTGAGGATTCCGCAGAATCTTCCATGGCTTTTGAGTCTGCACGGGGATCGTTCAGGACTCGAAACTACGGGAGGTATCTTAGCGAAAGTGACGCCTCACAAACCTATGAATCCACTGATACATCTACCTTGGAGCAAATGTTCGGTAACTTAACTATCTCTCAAGGGTACCCTGAATATTCCCAACAAGGGTGGTCCCATGATGCATATCAACCCTCTATGGATCTCAAAGACATTCCTCCCGGAACTCCTATCCAGGCTATGCCTGCCAGCTCTGTTAGCTTCTTCGACTCGTCTTCTTCGTACTTCATGGGCAGAGAGGAACCTGTCAAAAAGGAATATGGTGATGATTGGAGCTTGACCCCGGTGTTGAGAGCTCCTGTCTTGCAAGGCCACTATCCTGGTTCTTATCACGTGGATGAATCGGGTCGAATTCACACTTATGAAGCCCCCAGCACTTCATTGGCGGAGGAACCCACTGCTGAAGAATACCGTCCTGACCCAACTCTGCAACCTTCTTCTTGGGCAACTGATGGATGGAACTATTTTACCGGCGAAAACCCTACTCCTCCATTAACGGGCCGGCGCTTCGGTTTTTCGGGTCCCGAATTTATAGATTTGGTTTCCGACGAAGAAAATGATTGATCATGTATAACGCTTAGAAACTTACCAGTCAGATTGTAATGCAACTTATTAAATATGTATGTATGCAAGTACTATGAAAGCTAGTATGCTTAAAAATTGCTAATGACTATTTATTAATTAAATTTTAAACAAAAAGGAAATGCAAGACACAACGGAAAGACATTGAGCTGTGGTCAAAAGAGATTCCATAAAATGATTTAATTCCTCTTTACATCACTGAACATATAACACAAAGAAACTCCTGCAAATACAAGCACGAGACTTCGATCTATCTGGACATTTGGCGGATCCGCGTGAATCCACCTGACAACTAATCTGACCCAACACCCAGTAAAGTCCACAAATCCGCGTGAATCCAGAGCCTACTGGACCCAAATCCGCGTGGACCCATCATTCGTCAAAATTGCAGTCTTAAACCCAGACACTACAGATATATATCTGACCCAAATCCGCGTGGACCCATCATTCGTCAAAATCTGACCCAACACTGAGTAAAATCCACAAATCCGCCTGGATCCTACATAGCCCAAAACAACCAAAATCCGCGTAGACTCAACATCCCCAAACTTCACTGAACCCGTGAGGACTGGTAACTGCAAAATACTATTCTTTACACAAGGAAAATCCGCGAGGACTTCTAGTATACCTCTGCTACTTCGAACTTTCTAATCTATAAAATCCGCGTGATCCCATTCACCATAGATCCACGGACTTTACGATACCCCTTTCAATCCTTTCGCCTTTTCCTCGAATCTACGAGAAATCCCCCCACATACTTCCCAAATATGTCGTTTCAGAAAGAACTAGAGCAGTGGATGCTTTCCCTCCCGTCTGCTGAAAAGGAGGAACTAAAAAGATACAACCTACACACTTTAATCAGCCTGAGGCAAGTGAGAATCATGTGGGACTTCTTGAGAGCTGCTGTCGAATTTTGGGACCCTGAACTTCACCTGTTTAGGTTCGGGGAAAAAGAGTTATGCATCCTTCCTGAAGAATTTGGAGCAATCTTAGGTTTCAAATTCACTTCCACACCTGTGATCCCAACCTCTTCTAGAAATATCGCCTCAAGATATGCATCTCTGCTTGGACTGGAAAAGGATACCCTCGAGAAAATTCTTGAAGAGGAGAGGGTAAACTTTTTGCCTCTGATTTCCTACTTCAAAAACAGCGACGGCCGAAACCACATTGAGAAAAGAGTCAGAGCCTTAACATTATGTATGCTAGGAGGATTTTGTTTCCACCATGATGGTACTAATAGTGGTCCTGCCTCATTAATTAACATCAGTGAGAGTCTCCGCTGTGACCAAAACCTAGCGCCAATGATCGTAGCCGAGACCATCTTGTGCCTGGATCGGCTTTGCGAGGAACCGGAGGGCGAATTCTCGGGAAGCCCCCTACTCCTTCAGGTAGAATTTTATTGAAATCTGCGAAGATTCTGATTCCCATCGATTTTTCGAACACTTTTTTTCGATATTGCCGTGAAATCCGCGAGGACCTAACCTCACCCTTTTGCCTAAAATTCTTCAGAAATCCGCGTGAGCCTCCAGACTACTCCCCTGGACGAATCCGCGCGGATCTGACCCATCAAAGATCTAAACTTTCTTTCTATTTTTTGCAGATTTGGTTGACGGAGCACACTCGTTTCCTAGAGCCGCCCAAGAACGAACCGACTTTCCGGATGTCCCAATTTTGCCAACGTGCCCGTAGGTACAAAGAACGCTCAACAGACAGATGGTTGAAATGGTTCGTTGAGGAGATGATTGTCAAGTGGCATATTACCTGGTGGAGAATGAGAGAAGTGGTAACTGTTGATCACCGGTGCCCTTTCGTGCGGCTTGTGGGTCTCACCCACACTACTTATTATTTCCCTGAGCGGGCCAAACGTCACATCAGAAGGAAACAGTCAATTCCTTCACTGGACTGCATTCCTCTCAATCCAAAGATCATGACTAATGATGCTGCAAAAGTCTGATCTTGGCAAGATTACTGGATGAGCAGGCCTACCCTTGCTGTACCTACAATAGGCGGGAGTACTTTTGTATCTGAGGCTTATCGCCATTGGATAATTGAGAAAGACCCGGCTTTTAGGAAAGACTTGAAAAGAAAAGAGGAGAAAGGATGGTTGCCATCATCTACAGAGACTCGTCCTCCTAGATCAACTACTATAACACGCCCTAAGGAAAGGCTTGTAGTGATACATGAACCAGACCCCGATCGGACTTCACCACGACAAACTCAAAAAGATACTGAGAAGGGCAAAGAAAAGACTCCTGACGACCTAACTATTAGGAAAAGACAGCGGAGAACATCTTCAACTGGTGAAGGATCTAGGTCGAGTACTATTCTCGAACCAGGAAAGAAGCTGAAACAAGACTAGGAAACTGATGCTGCTTGCCTTTGTTTTTAGTTTTTTTTTTAGCGTATATTATTATTTTTTTTTAGATGCTGATGAACGTTGAGTTGCAAGTCATAAACTTGCATGCTCTTTTTTCTATTTTTAGACTTTAGGTTTATCGGAAATAATAAAATCGCATTTCACGAAATTCCAGTATTTTCCATTACATATGTGAAATCCGCGTGGACTTCTGCACATAGAAAATTTATTCCCAATCAAAATAATGTAAAATCCGTGAAGATTTCTGCATAAAAAAAAACCTACGAGAATCGAACTAAGAAGGATGAAGGAAACAAAATTAGGCCCAGGGAAGACACGAAATCCGCGTGAACCTGCCTTAAATTTGTGGATCCACGCGGATCCGCCCTTAGTTGCTCTCAAACAGAGTACTCCGAGTCACAACGTAAATCCGCGTAGACTTCACCGAAAAAATTTTGGCCCAAAAAAAAAAAAAGAGATCCGCGCGGATCCAGCCCAAACGGCTCCAAAATGTAAGATGAGTATTTCGGGCCCAAAATGAATAAAATCCGCGCGGCTTTTCTTAATTGCATAAAAAAAATTGAGTGAATTGGAAACTAACAACCATTTAGTGCAAATCGGGAACCAAGTCCACTAAAATACGCGAGGATCCTAAGGACGCTTGAGGCCCAACACTAAAATAAGCCAGAAAACCCACAAATCCAAATTCAGACCCCAGAAATCCGCGTGAATCTATTGGAGTCTGGATGAGATTTTTGAGATTTCGAGCCCTACGTACGGTTTCAAGTTTCATTGAATCCATGAGGGTCCAATGTTGCTTTAAGGACTAGAAATAGATAACCAAAATCAGGAAAATTTATTGATTGGGCCGGACTCTTAGAAAAAGCTTCCTACGTATCCACGATGTGTGGAATCAGGCCATCGTAATTCAAGAAAACAAATCAGTTGATGGTCTAATGAGCCAGTAGCGGATATTCTTAAGGATAGTTGCTGGTTTCTGTCACCAGTTGCTATGTCCACTTTACCCTTATGCATAAACCTTCTTTAGTTGATCCAAATTAGTCAACTGAGCGCATTCTTCGCCCTCTAGATCTACCAATCTCACCGCCCCTCCGGGAAGAATCTCCTTTATGACGTAGGGACCCATCCAATTGGGCCTAAACTTTCCTCTCGGGTCCTGAATAGGTGCCCTTATCTCCTTCAGAACCATGTCACCATCTCCAAGGTCTTTTGATTTGACCTTCCTATTAAACGCCCTGGACACACGATTCTGGTATATCTGGACATTATGCATGGCTCTGAGTCTTCTCTCATCGACGATGACCAGTTCCTCATACCTAGCTTTAGCCCAATCCGCCTCCGGAATCTGACTTTCCGCTATAATCCGCAACGAAGGTATTGCCACCTCTACTGGCAACACCGCTTCTATTCCATATACCAAGGAGTAGGGAGTTGCTCCAGTGGATGTTCGAATAGAAGTTCGATAACCCCACAAGGCAAAAGGTAACTTATCTGGCCAGTCCTTATAAGTCGCGGCCATTTTCTTTATTATCCTAGTGAGATTTTTATTAGCTGCCTCAACCGCTCCATTGGTCTGAGGTCGATATACCGAAGATCTATGATGTTGGATCTTGTATTTCGCTAACAACTCAGCCGTCTCTTTCTTGAAGTGAACTCCGTTATCGCTTATCAATTCATGCGGAACCCCATAACGGCATATTATGTTTCTAAGTATGAATTTAGCGACGTGCTTAGAAGTCAATTTTGCATAAGATGCCGCCTCCACCCATTTTGTGAAGTAGTCAATGGCTACAAGCACATACTCATGTCCTCCTGTTCCTTTAGGAGTGATCTTCCCTATGATATCGATGCCCCAAACGGAGAATGGCCATGGCGAGGTTAACGTAGTCAAGAATGAAGGAGGTTGGTGTTGCAAGTTTGCATAGATTTGACACTTGTAGCACCTTTTCACATAATTATGACAATCAACCTCCATAGTTGACCAGTAATACCCCATCCTTTGAATCTTCTTAGATAGCATCCGCCCATTCATATGCGGGCCGCATTCTCCCCCGTGAACTTCTGTCATCAAGTTTTGGGCTTCGTTCTGTCCCAGACAAAGCAAATTGATGCTCATGTCAGTTTTCTTATACAATTGATCTTGAATCAAACAGTACTGCGAAGCCAAAAGTCTGATTGCTCTTTGCGACCTTGTGGTGGAGTCATCAGGATAAGCTCCTTTAGTCAGGTACTGATATATATCATAATACCAACAAGATGAGTCTACCTCACAAACTTCCAAGGAATAAACATAAGCCGGTTGATTTCTTCGCTCTATGCATATAGGCATAGACACAACTCCTCTCGGGATATTAAGCAAGGATGAAAGCTTAGCTAAGGCATCAGCTAATTCATTATGCTCCCGAGGTAAATAAGTGAACACTACTTGATCAAAGTGTTCTCCTAAATCCCTTACATAAGCTTGGTAGGGTGCCAAAGCTTCATTCTTTACTTTCCACTTGTTGGATACTTGATTTATTATAAGGCTTGAATCACCGAATATCCTTATACATTTTATACCCATCTCTATAGCGGCTTGCATGCCAATAATGCATGCCTCATATTCTGCTACGTTGTTTGTTACCTCAAAATCTAACTTTACTGAAATCGGAGTATGTACTCCTTCAGGTGAAATCAAAATGATTCCTACTCCGTACCCACTCTGATTTGAAGCCCCATCAAAATACATATCCCAAATATCTTCTTGAGTTTGAAATACTTCTTCATCTGGAAATTCTAATTCTTCTTCATGAGCTTCCTCCGTGGGTAGATCAGCCAAAAAATCTGCAACCACTCTTCCTTTTATGGCTTTTTGCGGAACGAACTGTAAGTCAAATTCCGACAACATAACCATCCACCGAGCTACTCTACTATTGACCAACGGTTGCTCCATCAGATATTTGAGAGGGTTCATAAAGGCGGTCACATGCACGGTATGCGCAAGCATGTAGTGACGCAATTTCCTCGTTGCCCAAACGAGAGCAAGGGACAACCTCTCTATGTTGGAGTACCGAGTCTCGTATTCTAGGAACTTCTTGCTTAAATAGTATATTGCTCGTTCTTCTCCTTCGAATCTTTGGGCCAACATAGCCCCCATTGCTGCCTTAGTAATGGTTAGATATAAAAGCAGCGGCTCTCCAGGCATGGGTGGAGCTAAAACAGGTGGATTAGCCAAGTATTCCTTAATTTTGTCGAAGGCTGCTTGGCACTTTCCGTCCCATTCTGGCTTGACTCCTTTCCTTAGCTTCTTGAATATGTGATCACAGATCATGGTCAACTTCGAAATGAACCGACTAATGTATTGTAATCGTCCTAAGAAACCCCTTATTTCCTTTTCCGTCTTAGGCGCGTGATTTCAGACGCTTAATTTTCGCGGGATCAACTTCAATACCTCTAGAGCTCACTACAAAACCCAGTAACTTTCCAGACGTCACTCCGAAAGCACATTTTTGTGGATTTAATCTCATTCCGTATTTACGAAGCCTAAGGAAGAATCTTTTAAGGCTGTCTAGGTGGGTTTCGTGATCGGCAGATTTAATAATCATATCATCCACATAAACCTCCGCTTCTCTATGCATCATGTCATGCAGCAATGTGGTAGCAGTCCTTTGATAGGTTGCCCCTGCATTCTTTAACCCGAACGGCATCACTACGTAACAGAACGTGCCCCACTGAGTGATGAACGTCGTCTTCTCCATATCCTCCTCGGACATCTTAACCTGATTGTAATCTGAGTATCCATCCATAAAGGAAAGAAGGGCATGACCACAAGTATTGTCTACTAAAATATCAATGTGAGGTAAGGGAAGTCATCCTTCGGACTGGCTTTGTTCAAATCTCTAAAGTCTACCGTACTCTCCCATCCTTCTTCGGGACCGGGACTACATTTGCTACCCATTGTGGGTACTCCGACACTCTAATAAAACCTGCACTCAATTGCTTCTCAACTTCTTCCTTAATTTTTAACGCCCATTCTGGTTTCATGCGACGAAGCTTCTGTTTCACCGGTTTAGCATCAGGGTAAAGCGGTATTCTATGCTCAGCTATCTCTCTGTCTATGCCAGGCATGTCTTGGTATGACCAAGCAAAGACATCTACAAATTCTCGCAGGAGTAGAGTAAAATGCTCTTGCTCCTCGGAGGTTAAAGATTTCCCGATTTTGGTAAGTTTAGGCTCTTCCGAAGTACCTAGATTTATAGCTATTGTCTCTTCGATTACCGAAATTCGATTTTCATGATGTTCCACTGCTTTTAAAAGATCCTTAGGGATTTCAGTTTCGTTTACAGCATCGTTGTTATTTTTATTTGAGGCAAAGCAGTTCAGGGAAGGGGGTTGAGAAGAGTCGTAAGCAAAAGAGTTCATTTCATTAGGTGGAGAAACAATGACATCTACAGCTGACTCAACTGACCCTTCTGATGAAGATGCAACAGACTTAAAACCCGACTCTAAAACAGACCCGAAAAATGGAAAAGAAACAGAACTAGGCCCTGACACACGAGTCGACTCTCCTACAGCTAGAGTGAATTCTTTGCCGCCATCCGCCGCGATCCAAGTAATCTGCTTGCTCTCTTGACCCCAGGTAGCAATGAGCTTAGTAGGATCGAAATCCTGGCTTGATAAGGCTAAAGAGAGTGCTTCAACCGGCTTCTCTTCTGTCCTTGCCTCTTGACCAAACAGAATTCCAAAAATACTACTCCCGGCCAGATGAGTCCAATCTAATGGGGTATCACTCCTTCGCGCTGATGTGAAAAGCTCCTCCTCAAGCAGCATGCAATCATTGAAAATCTCTAGCCCCGGTACTAGGATCCCTTTGCTCCTTAGGTAGTATGGTTCCGGAAAGCCAAAGTAAGGGAAATAGTCGCCCTCCTTCACAAACTGACCATTAAGTGTGAGTGGATACGGCTTTATACTGTAAAGCGGTATTAGCTCATCCTTCTTAACCCTCATAGTCCTTCCAGCTAACCTTCGCTCTTCTTCTGTTGGGGTATATCCTAATCCAAAACGGTAATTGCCCTTTTGAGTCAAGGAAAAAGATGTAGGGCCTTGAGCTCTCCTCCCTAAGGGTAAACCAGGAAAATAACCATGTCTTTTGAGAATAGCATTGACCCTTCGATTAGAGTAAGGATCAAAGTCCAATGGTGCTTCATCCCTATCTAAAGTAGCTACGATATCAAAATGATGGAACACCTCGTCCTTTGCATTATGCTCCACCTCTAGTGTCAGTTTCTTAGAAGTAATTACAGCAGATAACTCCTCTCCTTTGATGGTCACCACCTGTCCCTTAACCAATAACTTCACCTTCTGATGTAGGGTTGATGACACCGCCCGTTGTTCATGTAACCAAGGGCGCCCTAGTAGTAAGTTAAAGGATGCTGGAATATCCAGTACCAAAAACTCGACGTTGCTAGAGATTGCATCCATGGCGATCGGCAAAAGAACTGATCCTAAAATTCGTCTAGGGGTATTATCATAAGCTCTAAGTTGGATAGCTTGTTGAGTAAGCTGATGTGCCTGGATGCCAAGCTTTTGAGCTGTCCTCCATGAGCAAATATTCACAGCGGATCCATTGTCGACCAGCACCAAAGGAATCACCTTGTTAGAACATCCCACAGTCAAATATAGGGCCTTGTTGTGTGCAAGACCCTCCTTGGGCAGATCCTCATCACTAAAGGTTATAATATCCTTGCCTGATGTGACAAAAGATACTACTTCCTCGGGTGTGGTTTCAGGTGACACTTCAATCTTGCTCAAAGCCTCAATTAAAGCTTGTCTATGCTTCTGTGACGCGGCCAACAATTGCCAAACAGTAACATCCATCTTCAATTTCTTTAACTGCCTCAATACTAGATCTTCCTCTGGAGTAGGAACTACAGTTTCTCCCACCTTTTCCTTCCCTTTGTCTTGTGATTGGACTTGGGACGGTCCTCCTGGATAATTGTGACGTCTTGACCGTGTAAGGAAGGAAACACTTGGGGCTTCAGTCTTATTAGATTTTGCTGTTCCCCAAAAATCATCATCGCTACCAGAACTCCAAAATTTGTCGCTAGCATTATTGATATGAGGTTCACCATAAACATCGTCCTCATCACTTGCCCATAAACCATTGACTTCATAATCCCCCCGGAAACATCGCGTGATATAAGCCGGTTTCTTCTGATCTGTAATGAAGTCAGAAGGATCCCATTCGCATTCTTCAAATATAGCATGTATATGCAGTGAACCTAGTGGGTTTTTGGTGTTGCTAGGTTTTTGTGCTGCCTTGGGTAAAGGTAATTGCTTTGATCTAAACATCTCTTCCATTCGATTCTTCAGGGTAAAAAACTGCTCGGTATCATGACCTCGAGCCCGGTGATACTTGCAAAACTTACTCGCGTCCCAATTCCGCGGTTTCTCTTTCGGCTCAGGTTTTAAGTCGGGAAGATCAATCATTCCCTTGCTTAGTAAACGCTCTAAAGCTTGAGCATACATGGTGTCTATGGGGGTGTACTCAGTGTAGCGTTGTAAAGCATTCACTTCATTCCCTTTATTAGCCGAAGTAGATGGGCCAGCGGACTTCTTGCCAGTGTAAGTGTTCTTCCAAATTTGATTGTAACTCCTTTAGCAAACTCACTCTCAATCTTTGTGCCGGCCAATCTCAGTGTGCCAAAGTCTTTAAGAGGTTGAAATCTCAAATGGGTGTTGTACGAGGGTTGCAGACTCCGAATAAGCATATCAACCTGGTGTTCCTCCGAAGGTCGATCTACCATTTGAGCCGCCTTTGATCTCCACCGAGCGAAGTAATCTGAGAAAGATTCCCTTTCTCCTTGCTTCATTAGCTCCATGTCCCTTAAGGTGACAGCATGTCGACATCAGAGGAGTATTGATGTAGGAACTCCTTGCAAAGTGAGCTCCATTGTGAAGTCTTAAGGGCTAAGCGTACTATACCATTTCATGACATCTGGACCTAAAGTCCAAGGAAAGACGATGTGATAAATGTCCTCCTCAACTCCTTTCAGCGTCATAGCCCCCAGAAAATTCCGTACATGTTGATGTGGGTTCTCTACACCATGAAATTTGATATCAGGCATGTTGAATTTGGAGGCACCGCCTCGGGACGGCGAAACCTACATCATCCATGAATTGATTGTTAAAGAGTGTAGACTCTTTCAACATTTGCTCAATGCAATAAAGTCTCGAGTTTGAAACCTCGTGGACTGATCCTTCCTTCTTTCTTCCAGTTTGTTCCACTTCACTCGTAGGAGGATTCTTCACATTCGAATTTTTCACCTCCTCCATGGCATGAATGACAGCGTCGATTCTTTGGTTTTGTGCCTCTAATTGAGCATTCATAGAGACTTGCATATTCAGAATTATGTTGGTCAATTGCTCCATGTCGTTATGTGGAGGTGGTGGAGGAGGCACCGGCTCCTCTCCATGGTCACTAGGTGGATGATCTTCAGGGTGATCATCATTGGGATCCGACATTATCTCAGATGGGTTAATTACCAAAGACTCAACACCTTCCTCAGATGCTTCTTCGTCGGTTGCTCCTGAATTAGTTGCCTCAAATGATACCCGATCTTCGTTACTGTCGTAGTGGACGTCAAAAGTTTCCAACCGACCCGTCTCGCCCCGCTGATAAACCCGAAACCAACCTATCATGCCCCTGAAAGGTGGATGAACTCAAAGACTCAGCTCAACGTTGTTCTAAAAACTTCATGCATGCAATGAATGAAGAATTCTATTTGGACCCCGAATGATCGAACTAAAGCTCAAAATCATATGCGAAGCCCAAATAAAGCTCTTATGCAAAATGCAGACTCTGGCCTGGATTGACATATTTAGACCTTATCGGGCCGAGCTTGAAAACGAACTCAGGCCTCACATAAGGGCTAAACATACCGTTTCTAGCCGACTAAACAGACCGAGGAGCCCATTTGGACCACACAAGGGCGGGCTCGCTCACAAAATCCGCATGGATCCATGAGGCCCGAGCTGACCTGTGCGACTCAAATGGGCTGCCAGTACTGACCAAAACACATGCATGTTGACCAACACCACTAGAAAACCCGAACTTGGATTCAAGAGGGACCGAGCTCCCCAGAAATCCGCGCGGATTTCTTGGGCTCAGGCTCACTTCCGAGCCCAAATTCACGTTCTAAACACCTAAACCGACAAAAAGTTAAGAAAAATGATTTGGAACATACAAAGTCCGGCCCGATCCCAAAATCCGCGAGGATCCTGTGGGCTTGGCCCTTGCATGGGCCAAATCACAATCTGCAACCCAAATGCAAAAACCCGACACGCCTCGGGTTAGGCCCCGTAGGGTCTGAGCGCGCCAAGATCCACGTGGATTTCTTGGGCTCAAGTCCCCTATTGGGCCTAAACCAAAGCCGACTACCTAAACAGAGAACCAGACCACTGATTTGGGCCATACAAAACTGATCCAGTGAACGAAATCCGCGAGGATCCGCCTGGCTCCAACTTTGTATGGACCAAACCAGTTATCTCGGTCCAGCATGCAAAATGCCCATCTTTTTATGTTTGTTTTTTTTTTTTAAGCGTTAAGGCATGGTCTCAAGTTCGAAGCACATAGCACACACGTGAATTCCAACCTAACCAAGGGTCTATGTTCAAGGTGGTATGGTACGGTTTCCTAACCTCTAACCCGTGTCCTAAGTGTTTGGTCTCCCATGGGGTGCATGGTGAGATTAGTACACTCAGGTTGCTCCCTTTTTGTCATATGGACTAAGGAGTGGTGCACGAGTGGAAAAACAACCACCGGCTTGGTGAAGATCTAAGTGGATCCACCAAGTTGAATGGTTTTATTCTCCAAAAATGGCAAAAATAAGGATAAAACCTAAACGGTGCCTTTTATGCCCAACAAAGGGGAAGGCCCAAAAATGCAAATATGCCTAAAGTAAAAAAGTGACAACTTTTTTTTTTGAAAAAAAAAAACCTGACTTTTCAAGTCTTACCCACTAATAAGTCCCCAGTGGAGTCGCCACTGTAGGGCCCGCGGCCCGGAGGGCACGGTCCCCCGCGGAGTGTCGATCGACGTGGGGTTGCTTACTTTCCTAAGGGACAAATTTAAAGGACTTCGACTTTTCCGGAGGTTATTTTTGAAAAAAACGGTAAGAAGAAAAAGAAAACAAAACAAAAAAAAGAGAAAAAAAAAACGGTAAAAGAGACCGGGCCTGGATCCACGCGGATTCCAGGACCAGCCTGGGCCTGAATGGTGCCTGGATCCACGCGGATTCCAGGACCAGCCTGGGCCTGAATGGTGCCTGGATCCACGCGGATTCCAGGACCATTCTGGGCTAAAGAGAAAAACTAACAAAACTTTTCTTTTAAAAGACTCGACTCCGGTCTTGAACCAAAAGAATGGATCCGGGGGTAAAGGTGTCGGTGTAGGGGGATGCCCTTGCACCGCCCGCCGAAGCGGCCTTTACTAGGTCGGGTTTTACATATTAGGAAAAAGTAAAGTTGTCACGAATTAAACGAAAAAATGCATGCATTCAAAATGAAATAATAAAGTTCACATAATGGATGAAATAACAAAACAAAGCGAGAAAAAACAAACAAAATTACAGCGGACGGGGATCTACCAACTACATTGTTACAAGCTTCGGGGAATCAAACAAAATGAACTAAAAAAAGAAAAGGATTACCGAATCCTAGCGGATCCGCGTGATTTCACCGGGTCAGGTACGCAGACGTATGTTAGACTACCGGTTTCAACCTTCCGACTGCCGGTAGTTCCAGAAATCCGCGAAGATCTTCCGTCTCAATATTGTTCCTTTGATTTCCAGTCTCAAAAATGCCAACCCCCAACAAATCCGCGTGAGCCTGCTTTTATAGACAAAAAATTCTGCAGCGCGGTTTTTTTTAGCGGTTGTGCGATTCTGCAAACGATTTGGCCAGTTTTGACCAGAATCCGCGTGACCTGCTGAAAATCTGGGCTGAATTTTGCCCGGATCCGCAAGATTCTGAGTTGACCCAGAATTCGGATCCACGCGGATTTTGGCCGAATCACCCAAATCCGCGTGAGCCTTGCTGAACTGGACTGAACACCTGTGTCGGGCCCAAAATCCGCGTGAGCCAGTGATCGGTGAACACTGTCGGGCCCAAAATCGCGTGAGCCAGTGAATGGATCAACACTGTCGGGCCCAAAATCCGCGTGAGCCCAAAATTCATTTCGAGGCTGATTTCCGAGCTGGATCCGCGAGAGCCCTGCTGAACTGGGCTGAAAAGTCTCCGCTGAATTAGGCCTGATCCGCGTGAGGCTTTGTTAGCTTGACCCCGGGTTAAGAAAAAATCTGTCTAACTCAATTTCCGGTGTCTACACCCATGCTATTGGAAACATCTGATTGTTCCCATCTATCCCAACAACAGCAAGTAAAACACCACCTGTCATCATGCAAGGAAATACATGTCAATCAAAATTTGACCTAATAAAGTGTAAATATTTCTGGCCAAACAGCAGCAAGTAAAAGTAATTTGGCACTAACCCAAGAAAGTCTTTAAAAAACACCCATCAATGCACATAACAGGCCGACAACCATTCAAGAATCCATCCTTTAATGCTTTAAAGCACACAAAAAAACATTGGAACATTGGCAATGGTCTCTCAACACTTGCATCAAGTGGAGGATCCTCAGAAACAACCTTGAAAGTGCTACCATTGTTTCTAATGCACTCAGCTAGATATCTGCCCACCTTCCCAAAATGCTCTTTAGTTGACCCATGCAGCAGCTTGTAAGCCCTCTTCTTCACATCATATGCAAACCATTTGTTGACTATAACCCCAAATTCAACCCTCACTCTTCTAATCAACTCTGAAGCTGCCATGTTAGGGTCGTCTTTGTAACTCATCAAGTAATGGGAGGCAACAAATTCAGCATGCAATTGCCTATTCTTGGTCATATTACGGTTGCATGTATGCTTTTCATTCAAAGTTTTTATGACATATGTTGCCAGCCTCTTATCCCAAGATGCATAAACGCTCCACTTCAGTTGCCACAACATCCTGCCCCGTATCTTTTCCTTGTAGAGTTGGATACCACAATCTTCACATTAAAACCTTAGGAGACATCATACTTGGTAACTGCTGCTTTGAATTTCTTAGGAGTTGAAAACGTCATCCCCACCTACAAATTCACACCAAAAAGAAAAAATAGTTTATTTTACATGTAACAACATAATACAACTTAGTTTGTCTGGGACCACTGCAATACAACAATAAAATTACTTGGACCACTGCAATACAATAAAGTTTATACAAGGACCACCGGAATACAATGTAATTATTTTTGGTCCACTAGAATACAATAAATCCAAATATTGACCTTAAGTATTGTAGTTTTGTTGCTTACCTTCCATGTGAATTTCTTGAAATCTGTCCTCTCATCAACTTTAATCCTACTCTTCCTCTTCTCCAACACCCTTGGAGTGTCATTGTTACCGACATCAGAATCCATTTCCTGCTCAGAGTCTTCATACAGACTAGATGGCTCATCTTCAGCAACTTCTTGTGATGGTCCCTCCACTGCAGTGGTATCTACACATGCAGCGGCCTCATGCTCGCCTCCGTCTTTCCCTAGCCTCTGCCCTCTTTGAATTGTAGAAGTCAGCAAGTAATCCCATTGTAGTTTCAAACTCAGGGTCGCTATTTTCTAACCCATCTGTTTCTAAACCATCATCCTCCTCTTCATGTGCATCCTCATCAGATTCGAAAAACTTTTTCTTTCCCTTCCTTTTACTCTTTCCCTTCTTGTCACTCTTGTTCCTACCCCGACCAGCAGAATCAACAAATTCAAGGTCACTAGAATGTGGATCATAGTCAGAAATAGGTGAGTATTCATCATCACCATCATTAGAATCTGACTCCCCAGACCCTCTATATAGATCGTACAATGGAATTGGAGAGTCCGGCCTAGGATCGTCAAACAAATCTTCAAACTGAGAACGGTTCCTCTCATGTTGTTCCCCTGGAAGATCATCAATGTGTACCCCACAATCCTCCACGATATACCCATCCTTTCCCAATGATGGTCCACCTAGGTCACTACCATCAGCAACACCCATATCACCAAGAAGATCATCACCACCATCAGCAACACCCTCACCACCAAGATCATCACCACCATCAGCAACACCCTTATCACCTCCAAGATCATTAACACCTACTTCTCCACCCTCTCGACCCACACATACAGCCCCACCCACATTATCACCAGCAGAACCTACATCCACACACCCTTCAGCACCTCCTTTGAAAGACTCCCCACCTCCATCCAAATTCTGTTTCTTCCTTGTTTTGGAAAGAGGTGAAACTGCCACAGTAGTCTTTACCCTCTTCCTAATTGAACTGGGAGAACTAGGGCATGTTATTTCAGAGACAAAGTCTGCCCTCTTTGCTGGCCTCTTTACTCTTTTTCCAGGGGAGGGATGAGGAGGTCTAACAGGAGATGTTGCCCTAGTTTCAGGGACATTGTTAGGGAGGGCCAAAGGTAGGACATCGGGTTCATCTACCGCATGCACAGTGTAAATTTCTATCTCCCCATATGACCTAGCAACACACACCATATCATCGTACTCACGATCTTTCACTACCCTCAAACTATCTTTCAAACTCAACCCAGGTATAACATAGTAAAACTCCACAACATTTTTCACTCCTCGTTCTTCCACAAATGATTTCAATTCAAAAACGGCAAAGTAATCTACATCAAACTCCTTAACCACAATTACATCTTCCTCCCGGCCATCATACCTAAACTCGGGAGACTCAACGAATTTCCCCCCAAAGTGCAATGACATCTTCACCGTGTCCATTTCAACACCCTACACAGAAGAAAAACCCAGAATTACTCAACTGTGTACAACCCTAAACCCTAAAAAACAAAAATTTCAAGAATTTGGGGACTTACCTATGTTGTTCCTTCGTATAGTTTTGAAACCCAATTGAAACAGCAATGAAGATTTTCGAATAGTTTTGAAACCCAGAAATGCGAAACTACTTCGTCCAATGTTAGGGTTACCAAACTGGGAAACAACTAGAAAAGGTTTGAAAAGGGTTTCAATTTTTGGAGAAATGGTGACCTTTCGTATGGACGATCGCTGGAGGGAGTTTGGGAAGACAGTGAAAAGGGGGTTTTCACTGTCTGACAACTAACAAAGGGAAGGGTAAAAACAAAGGGAAGGGTAAAGAGAAAGGGACGAGTGATGAAATAAGTCACTTAAAATGGGCCGGACCGCTCTCATATTTCAAAACCAAAAAGGAACAGAACCGGTTTTTTTATGTGCCACGTTGGAAATTTAAAAAAAAATGTCATGGCATGTGTTTTTTAAGTGACGTGGCACATTCAACCGGGTCAACAGCAAGGTCAACGTGACAAGTCAGCAAACCACCGAGTCACAGCCACTTAACTCGCCGGCGTCCCACTAGAATACAATTTTATTTTTTTTTTGGACCACCAGAATCCAAAATGATAGTAGGGATTATTGCCATACAATTTGTGATAGTAGGGATTATTAGAATCCAATATCCCTATCCCTATATATATATATATTTCTGGGTACAAAGGGTGAGGTTGGGATTTGTGTAATTTTAGGAGGGTATTTTTGGTATTCTTCATACAAAGAATATTCTCTTTATTTTCTTTGGAAAAAAATCCACAATCAAATAACTTATGCTTAATAACCCATTTTAAGTCATTGGTAATTATTAGTCATGAATCAATATTGCTAAACGTCAAACATCTTTAATTCATTATTGATTGTCAATAATAATATTTAATTCATCTTTAGCACCACCATTAGCATTTTTATAAAAAAAATAATCCATATCCAAATGGCCAAAAAAAAATATTTAATTCAAAGTTACAGTAATTTACTAACATTAACACGAATATTTTGAAATCCTTATTTACAGTTATAGTAAAAATTTATAATATTAATTTTTTTTAAAATAAAAACCTTAAACCCTCCTTTAATTGAAGATAATGATCGTTGAAATTGTAAAAAGTGATAATTGAGTTTATTAACTAGGGGTAGAAAATGAATTATGGTTGTTGGAATTGTAAATGAGACAAATATTTTGGAACAAAGAAATTAGGTAAAATGACAAACATTTTGGGATGGAGGTATTATGTTAAAATTAATTAAATATAATATGATTAAAATTTGAAATGCTAATGAAAACAAAAGGGAAAAATTATATGGGCAACTCAAGAGTTGCTTTGATTGTTTTCAAAAAAAAAAAAGTGTTGCTTTGATCGATGGAGAAAACATTTTCATCTATTTATTTCATTCATTGATTATAATATTTGTAATTATGTTACACTGATTCCTCACCTATGTTATTATGCATGTTTAATATAATTTAATTGTTAGTAATGAATGACATCATTGACCCTAACCCTATAAATCATAGGTTCATGTAACTTCTCAATCAGACTTTCATAGATTTACAAGACATAACACCTTAAACTCTCTCATCCTTACACTATCAAATCCATTACGGAAGCAATATATATTATAAAGTGTTTTATTTTAAGTTGTTCCTTTTTCTTTTTATAAATATCTATGATGACCCCCCCCCCTTTTTTATAAAGTTTTTAATATTGTATTTGAGTTTAATTTGCATAACTCATTCATTTTATGATTTTTTTTGCAGGTTATATCCATAATTATTCAATGACAAACAAATTTTAATCAGGCTTTTGGTTACAAAGAAATAACCTAAGCGGTAAAAGTATTTTCATCTCCTAATAAAATAGTAGCATATTTCAATTGAATTTCACTCTTCATTAACCTCTCTTTTTTGAAGCAAAAATAAAATCAATACTAGTCCTTACACCCGTGCGTTGCACGGGACGCAAATAAATCAAACATATTGTTGAAAATATTGCCGATGTTATATTTAAAAGAACAAATAAAAAAACAATAATGAAAGCTAAAAAGAATAATTTTCTTATTTAAAAGAAAAAAGAAAAGAGAATAGTGCATATGATAAAAAAGAAAAATAAAAAAGTAATCAATGCAAACATACACATTAATATACACATTAATATTACTTGAATTTTTTTAAAAATTAAATAGAATCAATTATAAATTTCCCAAAATACCCTCATTAGAATCCACATATTTTGATTCTCGTCCTTTGTACCCAAAAATATATATATATATATATATATATATATATATATATATATATATATATATATATATATATATATATATATATATATATATATATATATATATATATATATATATATATATATAGGGAATAGATATAATGAGAAGAAGGGTTTTGTGAGCATAAAAGCATAAAGAATCCTAGCCTTTAGTTCCGAGATCAAGAGTAAGGATAAATTAGGTGTTTTATCTTTATTTCTAATCCAAGATTCTCATAAGGATTTTCTTTTTTTAAGTAACATCACGTGAGGGGAGAGACTAGAGAGAGGGCAGTTTGCAAACGCTAGGGGGGATTAATTGCTTCTAATTTCCCAAAACCCATAATCACTCTGCAGATTTTGAAATTCCAGTTGGTTACGTGCAAAAGGGGGGGACCGGTGAATGATATCCGGTAGCTTTGGGCATCTGTTGTGATTTTTCGACAGCTTGGGCATCCCTAGTGATTTTCCAGTAAACCCTAAACGATAATCGGAAGGAGAAAGACCAGTGAAATTTTCCAGTAGGTGAGGTGTTGTAATTTCTAGGTTTTTTTCTGTTTTGTTTGAAATTGGGGGGTAAATTTTCCGGCATGTGAGTTGTTGCAATTCCTGAGGTTTTTTCTATTTTGGGGCGAAATTGAAACTGTTGAGTGTGTTTTTGTCAGTGTAGGAAACGAATTATGCAATTGCTGATGGCATCAAAGGGAGTGAATGAAAAAGAGATTGAACAGAGGAAGAACGAGATGTAAGTCCATCTACCTATGAATTTATTTCATCATTTTGGTTGTTTGTTGTTCATGTCAGGTCTGGGCAATGACATGAAAGCTGGAATTTATTGTTTGAGACAAAGGCAAATAGTAGTCAACTGTTGTTCATGTATTCTATTGTTGAAGTTCGATGTTGGATATTTGGGGGTTGTGAAGTGTAGTTGATCATGATGAATATATTTGATGTTCAGTGGATGAGATAGGGGTGTATTTGCACATTGTTGTCGTTATTGGTGATGTTCCTTTTGGTCGAGTAATGATCATTACACAACTACGTGAGGTTCCTTTTTTTTTCTGTTTTTAGATGTTCATGAAAGAATACTTAATGTTCATCATCAATGGTTTGTTATCCCATAATACTTGATGTTAATCCTAAAAGTACTTGTTCTTCATGTCATTTTTATTTTGTTATTCATTGTAATTGTGATTTGATGTTCATCTCATAATGTTTGATGTTCATACCGTAACTACTTGGTGTTCGTTGTGATTTATAATCACGACACACTCACTATGTGGGTTGTGATCATCACCTAAATGTTTGATGTTCATTTTCACAATTACTTTTATTTTGTTATTCATTGTATTGTGATTTGATGTTCATCTCAGAATTTTTGATGTTCATGACAGAATACTTGATGTTTATGTCATTTTTATTTCATGTTTTGTTTCTTTCCGTTTGTAGATGTTCATGACAGATTACTTGATGTTCATCATCGATGTTTTGTTATCCTAGAGTGCTTGATGTTCATCTAAGAATGCTTGATGTTCATCCCAGAACAACCTGTTGCTCATGTCATTTTTATTTTATCATTCATTGTGTGATTTGATGTTCACATCAGAATGTTTGATGTTCATCCCAGAAATAGTGGGTGTTTATTGTGATTTGATGATCACGACACACTCACTACGTGGGTGGAGAATATTTTATAAGTGCATGGACGTTGCCGATGAGGGTGAAGCAAAGTTAGGCTTAATTATTGAACAGACAAATGCCCTTATTTCAAAACTCAAGGCGTTAAGCGTTGGAGAACTGTTGAGCAATGTGTCTTCGAACTTTGAAATGTATTTTAGAACTTTTGTCCCTATAGAGGTAACCATTTATCCACCCCCAGCTTCAATTACAGAGGGAAGAGGCAAGGGGACGAAGACACCAGTGGAGGATGCCACCAAGAAGAAAGTAACTGCAAGAAGGTGCAAGTGTTGCGACCAAATAGCAACACACGACAGCAGGAATTGTCCAGAGCGTTATGGATGATCTAATCAAGTTATTTTGAACATCAGTTGACTATGCTTTTGGATTTATGATTGAACGATTGAAGTTTGTGTTTGTTCTTTTTTAACATAAAAACATTCATGATTGAACGATCCGGTTGAAGTGCTTTCCATGAATGAACATGTGAAACTGATTTTCAATATATATAAATACTAACTTTTGTTCATGGGGGTAAGGCTGCCTACATTAGGATCCCCCAGACCGCGCTCAAACGTGTCACCTGGGAGGTTGTTGTTGTTGTTGTACTCATTGGAACAAATGACTTTATGTTCGGCTGATGTTCATATTAATTACATGTGATGTTCATTTCGGGTACCTTTGAAGATCATTTACATATAAATAATGTTCATTTCATTACCAAACTCATTCCCAATTGATGAGCATAAAATGCCTATCTAATGTGTTTTTCGATACATATATGTATTCATCTCAGTATGGGTTGATGTATTTTCATCTCAATATGATGTCCACTTTCGTTGCCAGTTGATCTGCATTCCACTATAACTTGATATTCATTTCATGACCGGTTGATGTCTTTTTGCATATTACATATATGTTCCATGCAGTGTGATGTTCAATTCAATCATAACTTGATGTTCATTTCACATTGCCTTGACGTTCTTACAACCAACACTTGATGTTCATGTCAATTTCATATAGATGTTTATTTCATTTTGAATGGATCATTGTAATCTGAAAATGATTTTCAACATATTACCCTAATGTTAACATCAATTTATGAAATGAACATCAACAATTGAAGGTAGGGTGAAAATAAAAGGGAAAACTGAAAATGATGTTCATTCTAGTGTAACATGGTGTTCATTTTCATCTCAATATGATGTCCACTTTCATTGCCAGATGATGTTCATTCCAATATAACACTATTCATTTCATCAACTTATGAAATGAGCATCAATTGAAGATGGAATCAAAATCAAAGGGGTACAAAACTGAATATGTTGTTCATTCCAATATAACATGATGTTCATTTCATATCAACAGTTGATGTTCATTTCATTAAGTGTATGCATCAATTGAAGGTCGAATGAAAATTAAAAGAATACAAAACTGAATATGATGTTCAGCCCAATATAACTTGGTATTCATTCTATCAAGTTTATATATGTTCATCTCAATATAATGTCCACTTTTCATTGCCATTTGATGTTCATTTCCCAATAGCTTGATGTTCATTCACCAAACACTTGGTGTTCATTTCATGTCCACCTGATATAAATATAATTTTAAGTTTATTTCATTATAACTTGATGTTCTTTTCACAATATCTAAATGACAATACAACTAACACTTGATGTTCATTTCACAGAAACTCAAAGGGATACAAAATTAAATATGATGTTCATTCCAATATAGCATGATGTTCATTTCATCAGTAGTATATTCTATGAACGTCAGTAGTATATTCTATGATGTTCATTTGAACCCTGTTTAGTCCCATTTTTTGGCCTAAATATCGCCTTTTGTCTTGGCGTTTTTGCTCGATTCCGAGTCTTTTCCATCGTTTTTATTAGTGTTTTAGTTGTTTTGTAGGTTTTCGCACTTTTGGAGAAAAAGCAAGGAAAACGGGCTATTTTGAGGCTTCTTAGAGATTTCCCGAGCCAAGCCGTACCGAGAGCGGAAGCGGAGAAGACCCGGGAAGTCTTTCTCCAAGTTTGATGCTGAACAGTGAGGTAACACCCACTACACTCGTTCTAGCGGGCGTTACAAGCCTTGAAAGGAAGGAAGCAAAGGGGGAAAGTGGCAGTCGTCGCGCCTTTTACACTGTCTGTAACACCTGCTACAAGCTTCTAGCGCCTGTCATCTCAGATGTGGTGAACGCTACTCTGTGCATTTGCTGATCATCTAAGCTGGAAAGAAGGAGATCGCGCTCGCTATCTCCCAGAGTGTTCTCGCGATCTTGCGAAGCCCAGAATCGCCTGGCACCAGTTCTCACCCATCGCACCCGTCATCCCTAGATCACCCCCGCGACCTCCTGTTTTCAACGTGCTATTCTGGGGTTAAACGACATCGTTTTGTTCAACTACCTTGCTTTGTATATATACTCCAAGTGACGATTTTATTATTATCAAGTAGAGAATTAGGTTTCAACTTTGTATTAGTGAGTTTTAGAGAGAGATTAGTCAGAGATTAGCTTGGATTAATCTAGGGTTTAGAGATTTTGAGTTGTATTTGAAGATTTGGGGATTCAACCAATTGAGAGATTGTTGGATCATCCTTTCCTTTGCTTTTCTTTATTCATTTCTAGCATTTTGATAAGTATTCTCTTCCCTTAACTCCTTTATTAATTGCTTTGCTAATTACTTTACTTCTTCTTTCATTGCTTTGCTTGCTACTTTGATCGTTTTGCTTGTTTATGATTGTTTGTTGTTAGAAATCATGCTTGGGGTTGGTTTGGATGTTGTTAGCTTAGTTAGTATCATGATTAGTGGCTAGAAATCCTATGGGTTAGGGGGTAATTAAGGGTGTGAATGGGTGATTAGGTTTGGGTTAGCAATATTAGTGAATAATTCGTTGGGAAATCAATTTCTCACTCCTATTCTTCCCTCTAGTGGTATGTATTTGGGATCGAAAGCTCCTGAATACATCCAACACTTGTGTTGGAAGGTATGAGATAGGATAGTTAATGCTCACCCATGAAAGTGGAAGGAGGTTAACTAGGGAATTCCGTTTCATTAACCCTCTGGGTCCATGGTGGACTTTGGGGAAGTTAATCCGGACTATCCTCGAGAGAAGTAGCTCAGTTGGTATTTTCTAACGGAATTGCCACTTGATTCTCCCTTCTTATTATTCTGTTGTTGCAAAACCCATTTCCTCATCCCCGTTTGCATCCCGAAAAGCCTCCGAAGCCCATTTCCTACCCTTGACCGACCTTAGCTTTATTTCTTGCGTTGTGACCCTCTTTAAACCAAGTTCCTTACCCTAGCGATCTTGACCCGACCTCAGACCTAGATTCTAAGACCAAGGCCCCTCGCTCCTTGAGAAGAACGATAAAAAATGGGTTGATACAAACCACGTTACACAAAATGGCGCCGTTGCCGGGGAGCCAGCGCCCCTAGTTTTAGTTTCTTGGTTTTTGGTTAATTGAGATTGCTTTCACGTTAGAAATTAGCTTGTCCCAGTCCCAATGAGTTTGATGCTTCTTCATTTCTTATAGGAGATTTTTGAGTTCTAATGGCTGAGGGCCAAGCTGGTTCACCTCGTATCATTCTATCATATGTCGTTCCATCATTGGGTGTAAGTGACATCATTCCTAGAATTTTATCAGTTTGTGAATATAATTGGTTATTTTCCCCAACGGTTTCTTCCCCATTTTTGCATACACCCACTACCTGGGTATACATTTCTGCTACCCAATCCCTATGCGACACGTGGCTCTCTCTCTTTCTCTCTCCCGGTTTCCCCTTTCTCTCTCTCCTTCTTCTTTTTCTCTCTCCTCCTTTCCTTCTACCATATTATTGTTGCTGCTGCTGTTACCCGAGACCACGCACCACACCAAAAACCACCTCCAACCACCCTCTTTCCACCTGCATTTCATCGCTGACCACCACCTCCACCTTTTTCCGACCACCTACCACCGTCGCCTTTCCCCCGCCGGCGCAGAAACTGACCAAAAACCCACTGTTCTACTCGGTTTCGGTTTGCCCAGACACCCCAACAACCGACGTCGCCGTGAACCCCTGCCACTGCACCGACGTCCTTCCATCGACCACGACACCCGACGCCCGGCGTCTTTTTCCGGCTGACCCGGACGCCCAGTAGAGACCGAGGATCACCTTCATTTTTCCCCCGTTTTCCTTCAACTGCTGATGTCACTGCTGATCGCCGTCCATTCCGGCGCCTATTTCCGGTCGTCCCGAGCTGCTGCCGCCTGTTGACCACCGCAAGCACCACCTCCCCCTAGTTACTTCCTCTCATTCAGTATAAATCTCTAACACTCTCTTGGTTCTTTGTTCTTTTATTTTTGTTGTATTCTGGATGTTTAGGGGGCTTATGTGTTATTAAAAGACATGATGGAAGTATGTGAATGTGTAGGAACCAGTAGCAAGTACGTAAGGTTGGTCTTGTTAGGGTTGATGATTATGATATTATAGTGATATAATTGTTGCAAGTAAAATGGGTGGTTATGTTATTTCATGAGTAGAACTAGAGTATTTGTTATTAGTTACTCATATCAGTGATGAATATGGTGTTAGAATAAGTTTAGTGTGGATACTAGATTTATGCATGATAGTTTTCTAAGTTTGTTGATTCAGAAAACCCATGCTTTGGTCTTGTGGTTAGAATGATTTGTTTGTGGTTTAATTTCAAAGTTGCATGGTTAGTCTTTTTGATGATGATTAGTGATGTTCATGCTATGATATTTATGCTAGAACTAAGTTTATTATAATGATAAATCCATATTATTAATGTTAATAAGTTACCCCTATTCTTTTTAAATGTTAGATTTATTTTAGAAAAATATTTCATGTTAATAAGTTTATTATATTATCAAAGTTTCATTATATTACTAAGTACTATTATTATTTTGAAGTCCTCTTTAATAGTAAATACGTTTGATTGTTGTAAAAATTATTAAGTTTCTAATACTATGGTTACTAAGTTTTCATACTATATTTTAAGGTCATATTATTGATAAGTTTCCATTTTATCAATATTGTGTATATCATTAGTAGTAGTATCAAGTTTCGTATTATGGTATTTAGTTTATGATGCTAGTAAGTTTCATATGGCTATTTTCATAATATTGCTAAAATTAAGCTTGTACTATTATTTTATGTACCTATTAATATTAATAAGTTCATGTTATTATGGAGTCATTATGTGAAGTGTGTAATCTTAGTTTTTCATGTCTTTGCTAAGGTTTAGATGTTTTTGGGTTGGATTATGATGACTTTGGAAACCTAGAAATATGCTAGGAACCCTAAAAGGGAAGTTGTAGATTAGAATGCATGGTCTAGTATGTTATTGCCTGATTAATGACATATTTGTAAATTGTGGGAATAGTACCATGCAAAGCTTTTATGTCTAGGGTTGTTCTTGTTCTTAAAGTTAGTTACTATTTGATTAAGGTGAAGTTATTATTGACATAATTTTATGTGAGTATATTGCATGTTACATGGTTAGTTTAGTTGTAAGAAATTGTGAAGTTGGGGAAATGGTAGAATTTGTATGAATTGGCTATCGTGGAGAGTGAGTTTTAATTGTAGAAGTTATATTCGAATTCTAGGTCCGAGCGAGACGACGCGATAGTTAGCTCCCGTGTGTAAGTGATTACAGTAAAGAGAAGCTGTGCAGGTAATGTCTATGTCCTAATCCCCTTTGGGGGATGCTCTTTTATCTGTTTTGTGATTTTAATTTGTTTTATGAAGCTTGCATCCCGCATGGGAACTTTCTGTAAAGTTAGACTGTCTGATTTGGATGTCTGTGAGTTGTTTTTCTGAGTTGAGTAAAACGTGGCAGTCTTTTAAACTCTGAGTTTTACTTTATCGGTTTTGTAAACTGGGTTGGGTTTTATTTGAAGTCTGACGCCTGATAATTCTTAAGATACTAATAATCAAAGTGAAACCATAAGGGGGTTGCGGGTAACGACCCTTAGATCAGGATCTGTTCCTGCAGGGGAGTTATCAAGAGATCGGGGAGTCCCGATATATTTCTGAGATTGTGCACACATCGATTCTCGCTTTGGGACCGCCATCCATTCGATTACGAGTGCGAGACCTGATTACGGTCGATTACGATTCTAATATTCTGGGGATAGGCAAATCCCGCCCGCATAATAAAATTCTGATCTGTTTTCTGAGGAAAAGTTTACTCTGTTTCTGATTACTCTGTTTCTGATTTCTGATGTCTGATTCTGAGATTTAAAAGTTAGTTGAGTTTTCTGGAACGATGTGTTTTGTCTAATTTGAAAGTTGGTACTATTGGTTTATAAGTTTTGTTATTTCTGAACTTTGGGTTGGGATTCAAATGAGTTGCGAAAAGGTTTGACTTGGTCCCCTCCCCTAAATGGTTTGAAATGATCTTTGATTTGTTTTGACAGTTAGGGGTAGACATTATTGAGGTTTCCCCCCTCATGTTGTGAATGTTTTGTTTTCAGGTGAAGATCAATTATGTGATGGGGACGGGCAATAGAAGTGAGGATGTTGGAGTTAGCCGTCTGAGAATAAAGTTTAGTTTATGTTTAGACTTGAAGTTTAGTAAATGTTGAGTTTATGTTGTTCTAGAATTCGAAGTTTGTTTCGTTTGTTAAAACTTGAAGTTCTTTGTTTGTTCTGTTAGTGTCTGTTCTTGCCTTGTATCTCTTGAGATGCAGTGCGTAAGTTAAAGGAAAAAAACGAGTCTTCCGCTGTTAATGTTAGTCAACGTTTGATTTTGACTGTTAAGTTTAGAATTGAAATTCCGGGGCGTTACAGTGGCGCTCTGCCTGATGTTTTTTTCGCATTGCCAACCTTGAGTCCCCTTCGCTGAGCATACCGCTAGGTATTGCTCTGTGATATTTTGCATTTTGTCTTCGCATCGGGTCCATTTTTTTTCTTGGTGGTGCTGTATGTGGAACCTGGGTCCAGACCATGTCTGGCGATATGGTGCCGGGTTTTTCGGGTCTTCCCCTGTTCGGAACCCTGGGTATGGATCCGAGTCATACCTAGAGGTATGGTGTCTGGTTACAAGACCTAGACCCAGCTTGTTCTTGGCAATATGAGTCGAGTTTGTCCGTATGCTCGAGTTTTCTCAGCTTAATTCAGAAATGAGTTATTTCCAAACTAATTCTCGTGAACATTGTGAATTGAATTTTTAGAGTTTAATTCAGAAAATAAATTATTTTTCAAATTAATTCTCATAAAAATTTGCGATATGTTTTAGAGTTTAACCTGAAAAATGATTTATTTTTCAAATTAATTCTGTAAAGCTCCAATAATTTCTTTATTGATAGCGTCCTTGGAGCTTCTTGGTGATACGTCCGACGGTGATCAAGATTCCAAGCGAGCTTGCTTGAGTTCTAGCTGTCATAACTTCATTTCTTTTGGGGCTCGGGCGGGAGAGAGAGAGAGAGAGGAATGCAAATGTGGTCTTATGTTTATGCATGCTATGCTACATATACAAGACTTCCTTATGTACAAATACAAGACTCTATTATGCAGCCCTAATCTTAATGCATGGTGTGACTCTTTTTTTTATTTGATTCAAGAAGAAAGAAGGGAAAAACTAGAAAACTAACATGACTCAAAATGAAAAACGAATTGATGTGACTTGAAATGCAAACTAGTGTGACTTAAAATGAAAAAATGCACATGATCTAAAAAAATAAGCGCACATTGATTTGCTGCATGTATGCGATATGAACAGCCCCACTTTCCTGAGGAAAAGAAAGAATAAGGAAAAGTAAATCAAAAACTCTAAGTGTCAAAGGCGATTTCGAAGTGAGTTTCAGGACAAGACAAAAAATGACGAGTTCGATCTCTTCTTGAACTGCCTCACAAGTTGCCATGATGTGGATGTTGAGCTATGTCTGAGCCCCTAGTTGAAATGGCGCAAAACAGGATACCAATGGAAAACTCAGCCTGATTAAGCTCTTTGACGATATGGTTGGGATGCTTAACTTCGATGACATGGTTAGGAACCCGAAGCACTAGGAGGGATCAAGTGGTAAGCCATCTTGATTTCCCTTGCCTTTTCTCTATCTTTCCTGGTTCTTTTATTTAGGGAGGCACATGTAAGCATCAAGCCCCTAGTATCAGTGAATAAGCGTCTTTAGGTGAGTCAGAATGATTGACCTAGGTGGGTGTCACCTTCAAGTAATACCCTATTTCGATGCAACTGACATCTTGTTCTGCTAAAGGAGTTATCCCTCATTCAGGTGTTCTGAAAGCAGGGATTAACTGGCGAATCTCATACATGCACTAATGGTCAAATCAGAAAAGCTCACAAGGTAAGGAACAATGAACGATAGGATATAGAAAAGGTAGGAACGGTGGTATAGAAAGCATGTTTGTGAATAGTTAGGCCCCAACGGTGGGCAAGGCGAGAGTAGTGATCAAATGAATGGATGGGTAGTTTGATGGACAGAGGTTCGAGCTAATAGAATAGACGGGATGGTCTATGGATGAAGCACCATGTCTTGTGGGTTTATCTCGTAAGGGAAGAGATGGTCAAACGGCTATGGTTTGATGGATTTAGGTATGAAGGATGATCCAAGTCTGATGGGAAAATGTAGGTGTGATTAGTGAAAGAAATTTGACAGCTTTTCATTATCCTTAGAGACCAAGGTTTCCTCTCCTTTTGTCTAGCTCGCCT